>CM038002.1:12572865-13772865 GCA_021234005.1 Nephelium lappaceum | reverse complement strand
TAATTTATATGTTACTTTTGGAAGTATACTTAGTTTCTTTTATTGTTGCAGAGTTGTCATGTTGTTCGTCATCTAGTTAATTGAGTATAATATTTAATCTTTGAAGCCCTAGCTTGGTTACAGAAGTGCTCTATGAGATTACTGTTTAGTGGTTTCCTTATAGGATAGGGGTGAATCTACTTGTCTAGGCTTCCTGGTCAAGTCTGCTGTCTGAAAAGCATCTTTTCAAACTTTTGGTTGCTGAGAAAGCAAAGAAGAAAAATGGATTCTTAATTTTCATGCCATAAGTAATTGTTGTGTTTCTATTGTTTGCTTTACATCCCATTTATTGAGTAGTTTATGGTTATATTATTGCCAGTTAATAGAAGTTTGGAACTGGATTACTGAAATACATGTGTGGCAATGTAATGTCATTTCTTGTGTTGTCTTTGCTAATTGATAGCATATTTTTGACCCCTTTGGATGATCTTGAAATAAATGTCTTTATCATGCATAAATGTATGATTTGATTGGCTATGTCAAGAATGCTTTTTACTAATTCCTACATCCATCTTGTGCAGAGCTATAATGCTGTAAATTATGATGAAAAAATTATGGATGGATTCTACGATGTGTATGGAATTACCTCAAATTCGGCTTTGCAAGGGAAGATGCCATTGTTGGTGGATCTACAAGCAATATCTCTTTCAGATAACTTAGATTATGAAGTTATTTTGGTAAACCGTTTGATAGATCCCAAACTTCAAGAGCTTGAGGAAAAAGCGTATAACGTATCAGTGGAGTGCCAACTTCATGAGCTTGGTTTGGTTTTAAGTGGCTTGATTCAGAAAGTTGCTGACATTGTTGTAAAGAGAATGGGTGGTCCAGTTGGCGATGCTGAAGAAATTTATGGAAGGTGGATTGCAAGACGTACTGAGTTACGGGATTCTCTGAATACAAACATTTTTCCTCTTGGGTGTCTTGATGTTGGACTTTCACGTCATAGAGCCCTACTTTTTAAGGTTGTAAATCTTTAAATTTATTTTATTTTCTTAGTGAAACTGATTGATGAACAGTATTGTTTACCTTTTAACTTAGCATTGTTATCCTGATTACTTCATTTTTTATCAAAACTTGGGCTACCCTGTCACAGCTTAATCATTGGCGGAATATTAAGTTCTTTCCCACCTTTTTCGGCTTATTATGAGATTATCTTTGGTCCATTTTGCTATATCCTCACTGAAGTCAGTCAATGAATGCTTCTTATGCTAGGTGCTTGCTGATAGAATTAATTTTCCGTGTATGCTGGTCAAGGGTAGCTACTACACTGGCACTGATGATGGTGCTGTGAATTTGATCAAAATTGATGACGGGAGGTAATAACTGCAACTTGTGATTTATAAATGCTTCAAGTCTATGTTGATCTCTTTAATGCTCGAGGTTGCATTTCATTTTTGTGTGTGTTTTGTTTGTTATTCTAGATAGAATTGGACTGAAAGTTTATTTAATGTATGATGCTTACCATGTGAATTTCGGATGGTAAGTCTGATATTTATTTTTCATTTGTGGCACTTAATTTAAGTTATTTAAAATTAGTAGTACCAGGTAATGAACCTTAAGCTGGAGACGGTTTCCAGTTTCTATTATATTGTAAAGCATGAATAATAATCTGTTTGTGATAGTACGCTGACAAACAATATTACCAAGTAATGGACCTTGTTCTTCGGACAATTTGCAGTCCTTATCATATAAAGCATGAATTATTATCTGTTTTGTAATTGTACACTGACAAACAATTCGAGTTGTTTGAGATGCTGACTTGACTGCTTTTACTTCTTAATTTTTTGTATTTCCTTTTATGTTTATTAATGCATTTGATGTCGATTAGGTGCATGCTCTATGTTATTTGTTTTGCTCCTCCCACCTTTCCTCCTCATCTAATTCAAGGTTTGTTGGGATAATTGTTTTGTTCTGTGGCAGTGAATATATTATTGATCTAATGGGTGCTCCTGGCACATTAATTCCTGCTGAGGTACCCAGCAGTCATCTCCAGACTGTTGGTCTAGATTTAAGAGGGTTTCCATCTGAAACGTCCTCAGGTTCTTGTTTGGTACTCAACAAAGGCACTGAAGCTCTGGCTGTTTCGCCAGTCCTGGATAGCATCCCTGAAGTTTGCTGCTCAAGGTTGGAGGAGGTGTCATTTGTAGGTAAGCAAACAAACCAGGATGACTTGAACCTTGCTAATAAAAATCAATCTGAGAGATTTGAGCGTGAATTTGGAAAATTTTTCCCTTCATTAGATAAGCAATGTGAAAGCTCCTCTGGCACTCCTGGGAAATCGTCATCTGCGCAAAAGAAGAAAGTTAAAAATGTGTCCAAATATGTCATTAGTGCTGCAAAAAACCCTGAATTTGCACAGAAGTTACATGCTGTTTTGTTAGAGAGTGGTGCATCTCCTCCCCCAGATTTGCTTTTGGACATTAACCCACAGGATCTGGGGGAAGAGCAAGTCCATCTAGCAACTGGGAAAAATGTAGGTGATGGTGTTCACCGTCAATCAGCTAAGTTGTTGTCAAGCTGTAAACAGTCCCTTGTATCCTCCATTGGGGTGGCATCATCTAACAATGTTAATTATGAGAATTACTGGAAACAGCCAGCCCAGATTTTCAGTGAACAACAAATAGAAGTTGAACCAGATGTCATTAAATCTGATCTTTCTTTTTCCTCTGATAATATGGGAGATGGTTTTGTTATTGTCGGTAACAGAGCTGATGAACCAATACCAACTTATACCACAGGTGTAAATGCTGTTCCTGTTAACCCACCGGGACTTGTTGCTAAAGCTTTATACGAGAAACAAATTCATGGGTCTCCCTTGCTCTCTTCTGCTGAGATTTGCCATGCACAACTTGAAAGTGCATTTGTCAATGATAACAGATTGATTGGGAGGAATTCTGATTACAATGAGTTGGGTAAAGAATCTGCTGGGGAATTGAAGGAAATGACCGATAATGGTCTGCCTGTCCCTTTCAGTGGTCTCACCGACGGGATAAACCCAATGTTGGGGGATGTTGCAGAATGGGAAATCCTGTGGGAGGATCTTAAAATAGGTGAACGCATTGGTATCGGTAAGTTTCATTCTTGCATTTATTCAATTTTCTTGTTTGTTGATATTGGAGAGATATCTTTGTTCAAAAAATTTACATAATGTAGTGTCGTGTTTGATAGTGAGGACAGTCTTACATTGTCTCACTTCTTAAACAACTTGAGATAATTTGTGTTATTATTACTTTTGTTGAATGATTATCATTATTTCTTGGACACTATATAGAATGTCTGTATGTTATTTTATCATGAGTTAAATAAAGTAAGAAATCTATTTATCATGAGTTCACTTATTTATCATGTCTTTGGGCAAGAGTGGTTAAATTTGCTTGTCATCTGTTCCAGGCTTTCAGACCTGTGTTGATTGCCCTGAGTGATTAGCAGAGTGTTAAGATAGTATAATTTTGGTTTCACTTCATTCTTGTTTAGGAGTTGGAAGTCCCTTTGTCTACAATATCGGTGGCATATCCCACATTTCTTTTATAATGATAATTTTACGAATACAAACATTGATAGTGGGACCTGCGGTTACAATTATAAAAGTGGTGTTTGCTTGAATGTGATATGATTGTACGAATATTTTCTCAAATGAGATTTTATATTGCAGGGTCATATGGTGAGGTCTATCATGCAGATTGGAATGGCACTGTAAGTTATGTTCTTAACACTTTGAAGATTGCTCATCGTCATCGTCATTATCATCATCATCATCATTATTATATTCTTTTCTTCTGTTGCTTTTAAGTGATTGGATCTGCTAGGAGCAATATACGATACAATATCACATTTAACTTCTAGATAACTGTGGGGTCCTGATTTAAGAAACACTTTGGAAATGTTATTAAACTCAAAATGTAGTACAATTGATTCATTTTCTTTACAATCATTTTATCTTGGGGCAAATTATGAAAATTTTTTGACTGCTTGAGTGACTCTTTCATACTTTGTGCAAATTAATTGTTTTTCAGAATTATATTCTTATGATTGATATAATTTGTTAGTCATAAAAGTTTCTGAATGTTGTTTTATTCAATTCAGTTTTGTTGGTCTAGTTGGTGTTAAAAGAAAAATACATTTGCATGACAGGAAGTTGCTGTGAAGAAATTTTTGAATCAAGATTTTTCGGGTGATGCATTGTTGCAGTTTAAATGTGAAGTAAGCACCAGAATTTAACTTCTTTTATTGTATCTTTTGTTCTTTTGTAAGCCAAGCAATTGACAGTCATTAACTTTTAATCATCTACTGACGATTGCTTTCTCCAGGTTGAGATCATGTTGAGGTTGAGACATCCTAATGTTGTTCTTTTCATGGGAGCGGTTACTCGGTCTCCACATTTCTCGATACTTACAGAGTTTCTCCCTAGGTTAGTTTTCTTTCAATCTTTATGTATCAAGAAGTAATGAATTAAGCTTCATTTGTTTAAGTTTTTGCACTCTCTTTTGTTTTTCTTAATGGTGGTGCTATACAGTTGAAATTAAATCTGATGTCAAATGAACTTTTCCTTACCATTTACATATTGTTATTCTTCAGTGTGATTCTTTTTCTTGTGTTCCTCATGGTATCAGTAACTCAAAATCGAAGTGCACCATAAAGTCAGCTTAATTCTGTGGTCTTAGATGATGAATTTCAGAGAGTATGCATGTAAAAAAATAGGATTTTAGTTTTCTGCTTGTGATGCTTTGTTTACTCGTATTCATATGTATGGGCAGATGATTACCTTTGTTGAATGTAGAAATGAGCATGTAAAACCCACCATTACGATAGAGGGAAATTTTGCTGTTGTGTCATTAATATCACCTATGCATGTGAAAAATAGTATTTTAGTTTTCTGCTTGTGATGCATTGTTTACTTGCATTTCATGTGTATGGGCAGATGATTTCTTTTGTTGAGTGTAGAAATGAACATCTAAAACCCATGATTACTGTTGAGAAATTTTGCTGTTGTGTCATTCATGCATGTAAAAAACAGTATTTTAGTTTTCTGCTTGTGATGCATTGTTTACTTGCATTTCATGTGTATGGGCAGATGATTTCTTTTGTTGAGTGTAGAAATGAACATCTAAAACCCACGATTACTGTTGAGAAATTTTGCTGTTGTCATTCATATTGCCTACACATGTAAAAAACAGTATTTTAGTTTTCTGCTTGTGATGCATTGTTTACTTGCATTCATGTGTATGGGCAGATGATTTCTTTTGTTGAATGTAGAAATGAACATCTAAAACCCACCAGACTGTAGAGAAATTTTGCTGTTGTGTCATTGATATTGCCTAAGTATTATATGAAGAACAGACAATTTCTGTTCTGTACATGCTTTTACCTGAGAGAGCCTTTTCTTGTTTTCGTTTGAGAAAAATACTGTATCTGTTAGGCTATGTTAAATGTTTCAGTTTCTGCCAAAGACTCTTGAAAGTAATCATTTTCTTTCTTATTTTAGTAAATTGATAGTCTTTTCTTGTTCGTCTTTCAATTGGTACACAGGGGAAGTTTATATAGGTTACTGCATCGTCCCAATCCTCAACTTGATGAAAAGAGGAGAATGCGGATGGCTCTTGATGTGGTATGTGTTGGAAAATATTCTTTCTTTTAGTTCTTTAATCTGGTTCAGATCCTCCTCTCTGTTTTTCCTTTTCCAAATAAAGATTCTTTATCTTTTACAGGCCAAGGGAATGAATTACTTGCACACAAGCCATCCTACTATTGTGCATCGAGATCTGAAGTCTCCTAATCTTCTTGTGGACAAGAACTGGGTTGTGAAGGTTAAATCAAAATAAATTATAGGAATTTAAAATTTGATCTGATATTGCTTGTTGTTCAAGTTAGATATTTTGACTCATCTTTGGATGATAAAAATTAATTGAAAATTTCCAACATCTTGTTTCTTCTCTCCCTAGGTCTGTGATTTTGGGTTGTCGCGCATGAAGCACCATACTTTTCTGTCTTCGAAGTCAACTGCTGGAACGGTAACTCTTTCAACATCTTTTATGGCTCTACTCTTACTGTTCTTATTATTTCATCATAAAGCACAATATTGATCTATAAAACACTAATAAAAGTTTGCTGTTGGAATGCCAGCCTGAATGGATGGCGCCAGAAGTTCTAAGGAATGAACCAGCCAACGAGAAGTGAGTAAATTTAATATTTGTGTATATTGTGCCAATCTCATGGGTTTTGGTGTTTATTGGAAGTTTCAGTTTGATTTGTAATCTTATCAAGATTACTGGTTTGCAGATGTGATGTGTACAGTTTTGGTGTGATATTGTGGGAGTTGGCTACCTTACGTATCCCATGGAAAGGATTGAACCCAATGCAGGTTGTTGGTGCTGTTGGATTCCAGAATAGACGTCTTGAGATTCCAGAGGACATTGATCCAGCAGTTGCACAGATAATACGTGATTGTTGGCAAACGTAAGCTTTAGATTTTCTAAAATATCTGAGTTTTATATTTGGTTTAATTTGTTAGATTTACAATTATGTTTTGCATTAACCACTTGGCTTAATAGATTCATACCTGGACATTAACTTCTGACGTTTTAGTATCTGACAAGAAATACTAAATAGCTGCAATATTTGTGTTTTCTTTCCTATTTTCTTTTGAAAATACTCTACTTCGAATTGTCTAAGTAATGCAGTGACTTGGTTACAAAAGATGTTTTTTATTTTTATTTTGGAACATACAAAAGATATTGTTGAATGTGTTGGGTTTCTTGTGGAATAAAGAATTTTACTGTATTACACAGTATAGATTCCCAAATATTACTCTTCAGATTTTTACCGTAATTACTGATAATATCTTCCATACATTTGTAGCTGAATGTGCAATTGCTATAATTGATTAATTCCGACTTTAATTCCCCTTCCATAACTTGAATTTGTTTTGTTCCTTTTTTTTTTTGTCAGGGAGCCACATTTACGGCCTTCTTTTGCACAGCTGATGTCCCGCCTCCGACTTCTTCAACATTTGTATGTAGATAGATCAAACTCTACAAATCAGTTCTCAGAGTGATTCTAAAAAGTGCCGGTTAAATAATATCTGAAAGAGGTTGTTTCTTGGCTCGAAGAGCTAGAGCAGCTAGAAGATTTTTTATTTGATATAAAGGAAAGTTAGGAGATTACTGGACTGGGAAGTGTTGGTTCATTCAAAGTGGGGGCTCAACACAACCCATTCAGATCAGAGTGGTGATCCTCCTATCAAAGGACTGCGTAAGAGCAGTGGAGGATACCATCAAAACGTTGCATTTAGTATAAATAGGTAGTCTCAGTCTCTCTAAATGTACAAGTTCCAAAAGAGAAAAAAAAAAAAAAGGAAAAGAAAGAAAATAATGATTTTTTTTTTTTTTGGTTTACGTCAAACTACTGTATCTGTGGAGGTCTTGTTTGGGTAAAAGCAAATCCCAACTCCAGAATTGTAAACATACTATCTCTGCAGGTTGCGGAAAAAAGAAAAGGAAAAAAAAAGCAGATTTTGTCTGCGTTGTTTGTTTGATGTCTTTATTCTGCATGGTTGTCTTCTAAGAAGAATTGAAACTGTTATCGGATAAAGAATTTACATCAATTGTTATAATTATCTTGCATTTGCTTAGCATTTAAGCCCTTTTGGGTGCTTGTAAATTTGTTGATACGCCACGAGAAGTGTTTGTATATGGTTGAATCCGTTTGTGCTTGTAAGGCCTGTGGTGATAATTGGCCCCCAGAATTGAAAATCTTAGTTTCGAAGTAATTATTATTCACCTTAGACCCATATTATGTAACAAACCATGTCAAAGCAAAGTGTGGCGTACAACATGTGTATGCCTATGTGTGTAAACATGTATAAAAGAAAAAAAAAATCTGCTGTAGTAGCAGTAGTAGTCAAGAAATTCATAAAATATCCGAGTGGATATGATATTGACAGATATAAGAAGGAATAATCACTGCAGGTAGGCGACCGGCAACACTCGTTTAAGAATGGCAATGTCTATCCAAGTCCAAGCCTCTGTTAAACCACCATTACTCCCAACCCAAAATCGTAGACTCCATCAGTGCCAATTTTTAATCCCCAGGAGACCCTTATCATCATCAAGATGTGTAAGTCACAGGATTAGAAGCAGAAATGGTGGCAACGTGCCCCCACTACCAGAAACAGATTGCCCAGTTCCATCTGAACAGCAGCCCGTGAACGAGTACCAGAATCTTTCTACTTCGTTCCCTTTCTCATGGGCTTGTAGTGACATTGTCGAGTATTCATCACGGCTATTGGTTACCGGTGCTTCGTTTACAATACTAATAGCGCTTCCAGTGGCCTGGTTTGGTGCTGCTGGGAGTGATTCTGATCCTATGATGAAAATTGTTGGAGCTGTTTCAAGTGGGATTCTGTTTGTTACTCTAGCTGTTGTGAGGATGTATCTGGGTTGGGCTTACGTGGGTAACCGATTGCTTAGCGCCACTGTTGAATATGAAGAGACTGGCTGGTATGATGGTCAGGTATATTCTATGTTTTCTTTTACCCTGTTACTAAGTGTTGGAAATATTCAACCTTTTGACTTGTGACAAATTTCCTCGACAGATATGGGTGAAGACTGCTCAAGTTTTGGCTCGTGACCGCCTTCTTGGATCTTTTCAAGTAATAATTTATTGAAGACACATTATTATTTTAATTGGTTCTATAATTCTAGATGCTTGATTTCCTGGAATTTAGAATTTTCAACTAAAAGTGGTTAAATTGATTGGGTGGTGAGAAAGTTGGTTCCTTGTGTAGCTGAAATTGTAGAGATGTAGTGAATGATTTTGTTTGAATGGAAATTCAAGAGGCTTGTGTTGTGTGCAGGTGAAGCCACTACTAAGCAGATTAAAGTATACGCTTGTAACTCTTGGAGCATCACTATTGGTTTGTGCTCTTCTCCTCATCAATCTGGAGGGAGGCCAAAAGGAATCCTATTCCTACCCAGAATCCGAATCCGGAGGTCGATCCATTCCTGGGGTTTACAACGATGATTCAGCAAGCTCATTTGAGCCTGATGCCTTCTGTGGTGAACCCAGTCTTCCCTGATTATTATTGCTCATTAAGTAGCACCTATATTTATATCTTGTACAGTCTTACCATATACATTCACCACCGTGTTTCTCCATACTTCTCTATATCGCTTTTTGTTAAGTGTAAATGTTAATGGATTATTAAGGTTTATCTTTCCACTGTTAGATGATTCAAGAACACCATTATTGTTTTTATCTAAAATTACATTTGATAGTAATATACATTTACCAACCAACCTTTATCCATTCACATTGAGATATATGCATTTAGATGTAGGGTCAAATGGTTGAGCCTTGCTTAGATTGGCCAGATTTCATACAACACTCAAATTTAGCAATATAGGCAACGTTACACAAGGAACAAAAGGTTTTATTCATTCGAGTCTATGACGCCTATATCATGATGCTGACCCAAAAAAATTGACTGAGCTCATAAATGGTGACATCCTGCGAGAAAAAGTAACATGCTTTTGGTAAGTACCAAAAACCCCAAAGAAAATAAAATTAAAATGATGAACTATGTTCACAAATGTTGATAAGCAACCTTAACAAAATAGCTATTCTTTTATAAAATAATTTTAAGAAAAAACATGCATGTTTAACAATTACAAAAGAGGAGACAAGTATGTTAGTCCTAAGGCTGTGGTACTAGATTTGGGAGATAATAAACAATTGATTGAGAGTGCTAATGTGTTTAATCGTTGTGAGAATGTTAGAGAGTGTTATATCATTAATTGAGTCATATTTTATTATCTTAAACTTTTGGATATAGTGGTTATTGTTATAATTTCAGAGTTTGGTTTGTTTTCGCATCTCCTCGTATGGAATTTGTTCATAATTTTTTATCAGTTTTAACTTTTGGATCTAATAGTTATTAATATGATATTCGAATTTGATTTGTCTCATAAGTCTTAGGGAAAAATTAAATTAAACGTTTGGACCTTTTGATCTAATAGTTATTAATATAATATTAGAATCTAGTTTGTCTCATGAGTCTCAAAGAAAAATCAACGTAAACATTTAGATTCGAGAAAGTAAAACAATTATATATATATATATATATATAAACTTTCTAATTATTTTTTGAAGGGAAATGACTTTCTAATTTTAAAAACAATATAATTACATTTTTTTTTTAATATTTAAGATGAAGCAGGTGCCTCATCAGGACCTCATGTGGGTCTATCATTGCTTTCCTTTGGAAGAATATATATTCAGCTATATAATCAATATTTGATTTCGGTAAATCTTATAATTTTATGACCCATTCAGTGTCAGCTAAGAAAAAAAACAACAAAATTATAAGAATTTCATTCGAGTATTATGAAAATTTCAACTCCAATGACCAACATTGGCCCTGGTATGGTAAATGGAGAAATGAGGCGGGTTGGTGGCCTGTGGAATGAATGGGTTTCTGTGTTCTAATAGTCGGCACGTACCTAACAGAGTTGGAAATTATGATGTGCTACGTGTCGACTTCCCAGAATGCTACCTTCATGTACGGATAATAGCGAATTTGTAATGCAATTAAAATGAAAAAGATGTGTGATTCTCTTTCGAAAAAAAAAAAAAATGAAAGACATGCGATTCATTGAATGTGAAGAAATTTCTTTACAATTTGAACTTGATCTAACTTTTTTGGTACACGGCTGTGAATGTGATGGCTTCTAACATTATGGACGTTTTTCTAGTTTTGGTGCGTCGAATGGACTTTAGAGATTTTGGTATGTGTCTCAACTCTTTTCAAAATTAGTTTTTAACTCAGTTTTGGTGACCCATTTTGAATGTTTTGTGTAAATTAATTATTTCTACATAATTTCAAAAAGTTCTTATTAGATGTTAGCTTAAGATATTATCAAATAGAAGTGCTACCTGTCAACTTCCCGGAATGCCACGTTTATACACGGATACAAGCGAATTCGAAATGCAATTAAAATGAAAAAGATGTGTTGTTCTATTTCAAAAGTAATTGCTTGTCAAGCTTTCTATCTAATAATAATTATTTTTTTAATTATTACAAAATAATTGAAAATTTACAGATATTAATAGATAGTAATTCTATCTATCAGGGTTTGCTGAGAGTTGATATCAAGTGCAGTAAAATATTTATTTTTATAATTAAGAGATAATTTCTTTTACAATAAGAGAAAAATATTTATATAAAACTCGTAAAATATGCTTGACGGGAACCCTCACCAATAAGTTAAATGAAAAGATATACAATTATACGTCCTAGGAGGAATGTGCTATAATTA
This sequence comes from Nephelium lappaceum, assembly GCA_021234005.1. Classification (NCBI taxonomy): domain Eukaryota; kingdom Viridiplantae; phylum Streptophyta; class Magnoliopsida; order Sapindales; family Sapindaceae; genus Nephelium; species Nephelium lappaceum. The sequence goes on along the minus strand of CM038002.1, from coordinate 13,761,514 downwards.
TTAAGTTGAAAACCTAATGTACATATACTAAATATTTTAATTCTATATTTAATTTGTTTTTAAATTTATGATGCATTAATTGATAAATATATATTAATAATAATTAATTTAATTTATTACGTGTTATTATGTTAATTTAATTAGCATATCACATGTTTTTGTAAAATTTGAAATGTCTTATATTATTACATGCAAATAGAATTTGTCATTTGAGTCATAATTATCTTTTTGGAATCCCTCATAATAGTGATAACATTAAAAAATGAATAATACCATACTTTTTTTAAAATTTTATTCAAATGATATGTAATAACCACTTATATTGAAGATGTAGTAATTAAATAGAAGCTTGTCACGTAAAAATTTGGATAAAATTTTGTGTACTAATAAAATATGCATCTAATCCGTGATTTTAATTAACTTTCAAATCCTAATAAGGTTATGTTTCCAATGTACATCACATCAACAACTTTACAAAACCTTGTTAAGATATACAGAAATATAATCCATCTCAATTGTTCGACGTTAAGAAAACACGTGAAAAGTTCTCAAATTTTGTTAAAGAAACCGTTTTTTTTTTTCTTTTAATTTCACATCAAATGGATTATCAATACTTAATAATAACAAGCAATGGTTGTTAATAATAATAATTATAATAACAAGTAATATATTCTACAGCTCTAATAATATCAGTGAGTAATATGTGTATTATTAAAGTTAAAAAGATAAAAGTTCGGGTATGGATGAATTTCAATAGTATAAGGGTTTTTTTTTTAACACTAAAGTCTAAACAGTTATAAATTTTATTAAAAAATATATAAGTAATGAAATCTCAGTTTGAATGATATATATGTTTTTTTTTTCTTGTTCCTACCCCTAAATGTGCTGTCATTTTTTACTTCTCAAAAAAAAAAAAAATTGTACTGTCATTTTTCTTTTTTTAAAGTAAAATTGTTTGAAAATGATTAATATGGCTTTTAAAACTTTTATTATTATTATTAATTGTTGTGTAGTTTTATTCAATATGGCACAAACAAATTAAAACAAATAATTTAATAAATTTTAAACTATTTTCATGTAAGTGCCGATGAGCAGTTATTCATAATTAAAATAGCAATAAAAAATGTAATGTTGAAACAATTTTTATGTTGTTTAAAAAATAAAATGTAGCATTAAAATGTTAATGAGTAAGCGACTTATACGTTAATTTTTATTAAAAGAAAGAGTGTTGTACAGTATCCTATTAAAGTAAAATTAAAAAATATATATATTTTTGGATGCTAGATTTAAAAGAAGATATTTAAATATAATTGAATAATTTGAAATTAAGTGAAAAGTAATTGTTTTGTTGTTGAGTTGTTTAATGGGTACCTTTAACTTGTTTGACCATTTATAAAAATAAATAAAATAATTTAACTAATCTTGATTATTTAAGTTATAAATGAAAAAAAACAAACAATTAGTAAATGTGAGACATATAGCCAAACTATAATTATACCTTTTTATTATAATATTATATATTATAATAATTGGGTGAATTAGAACCCCCTCCTCATTTAACAATCTTGTACTATTTATTACAATAAATCTAGGGTAAACTTTATTATAATAATCTAATGATACGTATGGTAAATGGTTGAGTTTCATTTTTTCGAAAGTTTTTATTATTTTTAAGTAACTTGTTTTATTGAATTTTTTTAACTTTATTTTTCTAAATATTTTATCATTAACTTTTTATGTTCAGTACAAAATCATCATATTAGAGAACCTCACTCCAATAGAGTTAAATTTATTTATTTATTTTTGAAGCAAGTTAAATTTATAATTAGTTAGTAATTAACGGAGTAATGCTTGACTGAAAAAAAAATTGTTTTGTCAACACGAAAAATTATGACAGATTTAATATATGTCATGCATCCACAACTTTCATATCATATTTATTTAAATATGAATTTGAAACATTATTTACATAAAGTAATTAGATTTTTTTTTTTTTTTAACACTAACACATCGATGACTCAAATCTGCAACTTGTAATTAAAAAAATAAAGATAAAATTTGAAGTAACAAACTTTTAATAATCACATATGACTGTCTGATACATGGCACCTAGTCCATATAACTTGGCCTATTTCAATCAAGCATCTATGACTCTAAAGTTAAGGATAATATTTTCATACCATTTTAGCTTTTCTTTTCGTTTTTGGAATCTCTAGTTTTGGATCAAACTTCAGATATTCTAATTGAAAATATTCAATAAATTACACGATACATGATATTAGATTATAAAAATAAAAAATAAAAAAAGCTTTTAACAGCCAAGAGTAGTTTACTACGGGGTAGGGGGTGGTGTGAAAAATAATTAGATTTATTAAAGAGATAAAAGGAAAAGAGAAAGGTAAGAGAGGGGTCCCACCTCTGAACACAAAATGAGGTCTGGTTCACGCATCTCTCCACTTTTCTGCCTCCCCTTCTAATTTCTGAAACATGTCATTTATATAAAATATTAAAATTTTGATTTTTTTTTTTTTTTTTTTTTTTGAAAGAAAATTTTGATGTTCTAACCAATATATCTGAGCAGTTTCTGCTCCTCCACCACCATGAACAAACAACAACTAGTGCAAGCAAACCAAAGACGTTTCTTCTTTAGTTTATGCTCATCTGCCTCAGCATCAATTCATTGTACAGGTTGGTCACACACCTTCTTTTCTCAACTTGATTAGTACCCTTTAACTTCTTTTTAGTCTTTTCTCATTCAAAGTTTGGATCTCGTTACTGTTGAATGTGTAATTGAATTGATGCCAAGAACATTCATCTGGGGTGTGTTTGTTTGGTACAAACACGGTGTCAAGCATATGGAAAATTAAACTTTTAAGTGTTATTGGTTCCTTTTTCTTTGACGGCAAATTGAGTTTTCAATGTTTTAAGTCTTAGCTGATTTTTAGCGACTGAATGGAGCTTCTGTTGTTTAATCTGATTGTATGCTGTATTAGGGAACATCGTCTGATCACTCATTGATCTGTGAGGTATGTAAAACATTGTGTTTTGAGACCACAAGTATTTGAAAGTTTTCAAGAAATTTAGTAAATCTATGTGTAAAGAGTACTGCTATGTTTTAATGTGTGGTTTTCAAAGGGAGTTGAAGTATGAATCGAAAAGTTATCTAGAAAGTAGAAACTGACGTCATGTAAGCAAAACATGGTTCGATATTACAATGTGTGGTGGGGGGGGGGGGGGGGGGGGGGGTGGGGGGTGTGGGGGTGGGGGGGGTTGTTGGGGGGTTGGGGGTGTAAGGGAAGGGAGGTGTGGTGTGGTGTGAGATCTGTCTTTGGTTTTGTAAATAAGTAGTAACTATCTGTTCGAACTTCGAAGAGAACCCCAGTGTAGATTTTGCCTTTAGCGTAGGAAGGTCTTTTCAGACTCTCAGTAATGAGGCTAAAGATCTGGTGGTTTTTAGTTTCCAGTGAATGTTGCATGAGGCTAATTTCATTGTCCTTGTCAGCATGAAGCAAGAGTAAATGAGAGAAATGGTTGTTGCACCTTATACTTCTGTCAGGCCACCCTTGATGTACTGTTATTTTCAACCGCAAGAGAAGCTGGGAGTTATGACAGGCTTCAAGTTTTAGTTAATTGTTCAGGAGGAGATGAGTAAACTTTGTTTAAGATAAATTGATGCAATTTAGGCTAAGTTAGGTACCAGTCTAGTCTAAAATAGAGTAGATAAACAACAGATGTAGTTAGGAGGATGGACTTTTTTTCCTTAGTTCTTTTTAAACTCTTGATCAAAAATGTTCTGACCTGATTATTTATGTATCTTTTGGCATAATCAAAGACGTTCGTGAACTTTTATGTTTTGGTGTTTACTGTGGAAAAGGCAAAAGTTCATGATATTGCAGTGTTAATTGAATTTAGTTGGTGGTCCAACTGCATGTGCTCGAATCAAAAGAAGTTCATTAGAAAATGTTTTCCAATGAGATAAATTAATTTGGAATGCAACTCGTCATGAAATGGTTGGAAAATGACAAATTGACTTGCGAAATCATAGTGACGTCATCTATTCAGCATCATAGAAATGCAACATAAGCGTTGTATACTTCCATTACTTGATGTCACTCAAGCAGGTTTGCATGTGAGACATCTGTATGCGCCCCTTCCCCTTCCCTTCCCATTTAATAGAAGGAAAAAGAAATAATCTTTTGGAGATAAATAGGTAAAATAAACTTTATTATTGGGAGTCATTCTCCTTAGGCATGACATATGATATTAGAAAATTAGGTCAATTGAGGAGGAGCTATGTCTATTGAGCTAGAATGAGTGTGAGTATTGTAGTAAAATTATACACTTCTACATGTGCTCATACTCATAAACCATTGATTATTTTCTGCTTGGCTTCCTAGATAATTATAGATCTTGTAATTGCATGTCCTAACGCTTAAGCTTTCTTCATTTTTTTTATTGAAATACCAACTGTGGTGAATGAATGAAGGTTCTCTACCACCAAACCACATTGGGTGGTAATGCTTAAGCAGTCTTAATGAGTGTAAAGACATGCTTTTTGATTAGATATCATATTGAGTTCTAATGTTGCTTTACTGTTGAACTAGATAAGAAAGACTTAATGATATTACTATGGAGAGCATAATTCATGCTCTAATTATGATATAAACGGTCAAGTCGTAGGATCCAATATGTTTAAAATAGGTTTTTTCCTCGGAAAGCAAACCAAAGATACAAGGAGAATACAACGAGAGAGGGGGAGAGCATATGACTTACAAACGTTGTGAACATTGAAATTCTTAAATTATATTATTCTCTTCTCTTTGTTCTAATAAATGATTGTTTGGGACCCTTATCAAGCTTGATGATCTAAACATTCTCTGATTTTCTGGAGCAGTATATCATTCGAAGTTGCTATGTACATTGCCTTGTTTTATTGTTGACAAATGGACTTGTTATGATGTGTTTTTGCAGAATTACTACACTTTTGAACAACATTTAATTTGTTTATATGGAAACAAGTTCATTATGTCTGAGGGAGTAGTTTGACACTGTGTGGCTGGAAATTGTACAGAGTTATATGTCAAGGGCAAAATTTCCTAAAATGAATCTAAAACCAGTTTATGATGTTGAACATATGAATTCTACTTCTAAAATTCGGCATGATCTATGGCCATTGGAAGAAATTGATCCTAAGGCTTCAAAATTTCCATGTTGTTTGGTTTGGACCCCACTGCCGGTTGTCTCGTGGTTGGCACCATTCATTGGACATGTTGGCATTTGCAGGGAGGATGGGGTCATTTTGGATTTCTCAGGATCCAATCTTGTAAATGTTGATGAGTTTTCTTTTGGTGCTGCAGCTAGGTATCTTCAGCTTGATAGGATTCAGGTACAGATTTGTGAATTATGGTTGCTATTAAATTTAACTCTGTTGTGCTGTCAATTAAATGTTTTTGCTCTCTCTTGCACATACATGCACACACTCAATATATTATGCCTAAATACATGCCTACACTTTATTATCATCATCAACAGTGGAGAAAGCTTTTGGTTGGTCAATGTAGGTTCTGTTCCTCATGCTACTTGTGTTGGAGTCGTAGAAACTAATATAAATACACCAGAAATTATTATCTTCCTGAATGATGTACCTTGTTGTTATAATATTATTATCTTCCTGAATGATTGAATGCTTCGTAATTTTTTCTCTCATCTTCCCAAGTATATTTATCTTTACTTTATTGAAGAGAGTTAATTCCCAGTCATTCAATTAACTGTTTTCTTGTGGAATCTGAATGTCAAAATCAGTGTTGCTTTCCTCCAAATTTAGCCGGGCACACCTGTAATCTTGGATATAGGCACTCAGAATCTGCAATCACATGGGATGATGCCCTGCAACTAAGTAGGCGTAACTATGAGCACAGAACTTACAACCTATTTACATGCAACAGCTACTCATTTGTGGCCAACTGTCTGAACCGACTCTGTTATGGTGGATCAATGGATTGGAACATGATAAATGTGGCAGCTCTAATGCTGTTTAAGGGCTATTGGATTAACTCCATGTCAGTAATACGATCATTCCTCCCATTCACAGTGGTGGTCTCCTTAGGCATAATGCTAGTTGGATGGCCATTTCTGATTGGGCTGTTCTCGTTCTCCCTCCTTCTCCTGGGTTGGTTTGTGCTGGGTACCTATTGTTTCAAAAACCTGCTAGACTGCTAAATCCTTGTGTCTTTAATATTTGAGTTTTGTTTCCGAAATGCAGCATAAGTTGATACAGTTTTGTTTTTCTTCCAAAAATTATGTTTATGGTATATGGATATATAATACAGCGATGCAGCAAGCTTTCTGCCGAGAACTTGACTGATCCTTAAAAGGATAAAGTCTACCTTGGTGTTAGGAACTGAACTAATTGTAACTACATGGATGCCCGTTTGTGGTTGCCATTTTGATTTAAACTAGCTAGTGGTTACAGCCTCTATTTTGTTTGGAGTTTGTCCTAAAGACGTGACAGCAGCTGTCCAATGTAGTTGTTGCTCAGCCGTTAGAAGGGCAAATCAATCCCGTCCTCAAAAACTTGAAATCTCACTTGATGCTCTACAAACTGCGAGATTGAAGTTTACTTACACAACTGTGAGATTTTCTGTATTGGTTAAACAGCAGTTGTCATAGATAGTCAACAGTGTAAATAACCTGTTTCAAGAACTGCCATACGTGGCTGTCCATATAGAAAAGACTTGGCAGTAAAATTCAAGATTTGGATATTGCAGACTCGCTTTTTATTTTATATATTTTTTTATTTTTATATTACAAGTACAATTACATCAACAAATCTGTTGGGATCATCTTGCTAAGACTTTAAGGAACCGTTTTGGAACACAATACTATTTTTATTATACTCTTTAATAGTAGGGAGAGAAGGATTCATATTAAATGGAAAAAATGTCCTTCAACTAAAGGAATTTATATATAATTTGTCTACACATTAGTGGGTTAAGAGGTAAATATCCACTTTTTGTGAACATGAGTATCCGAACTCTGTCGTTGCTTATGAAAAGCAGGTTGAGTGTGTTTGTTCATCATGCCAAACTTAAGAGGGTTTTTGTTTTTGTTTTTGTTTTTTTTTTTTCTTTTTTCTTTTTTTAATTTTTTGTTCTTCTAATTCTGAATACTCAAGAAATTACATAAAGAACATAATTGTTTGATTTGGACAATAATATTACTCTCTTCACCCTTACACAATAATGCACAAACCCCAAAATCAAATTTAGTTTTGTCAAAATCTGAATTGTGCCTGGCACTTAGTATGATATGATGAGGCATCAATGCATGTGATGTGGTTCATAGTGAGGTTTAATTCTTATGAAGTGTATATGAAAATTTGTGTTTATAATTTTTTTTCTTTTATTGTGAGAGTATCTATCCGTTATTAATGAGTATAGAGACAGACCTGTTAACTTTTGATGTCAACTTTGAATACAAAATTATGAGTAATGTTAATTTGTTGGGTTATGATAAAAAATAAAATAAAAATAAAAATCATCTAATTAGAGTTATTCGACTAAGGGGTCATTTTTTTTTTTTTTTTGCACTTAACACTTAATGGTGTTGAATTAAATCAATTAAGTGATTTCTGTTTGTTTTTTTAAATGGTCAAACCATTTAAAAACACTCCAAAATAATTGAAAATAAAAAGCTATATTTTCTGATTTTTCACTGAATACCAAATCACTTGATGATTTTATAAATTTATTGTTCCAATTTTATCCTTCCCAAAATAATAAATTTCTTAGTTTATTCTAGTTTTATATTATAAAATTTCTTTTAATACTTCAACAAATATATTTCCAAATTTGACCTGATTTTACATTATACATATTCATTTTAATTATATTTCTTTCAATATTATTTTTATTTAAATATATAATAATAGTAATTCAACTTAATACCGTTTTATTTATTTTTATTTAATTTACTTTACTATAATAATTTATTTATGTATATATAATTTTTTTTAAAAAATACTTTACTATAATAATTAATCATATTTTAATTATGAATAAAAATATGATTAATATATGCATAAAAGTGTTTTAGCTTTTGCTAAATAATTTATTATAATTGTTTGTATTATATTAAATAAAGTTACATAACAACTAGTAGTAAATGATATAAATGTCAAATTACTAGTTTTCAGACAATTTTAACTTTAAAAAACAAACAAGATTACTATACATTCAGATGTAAAGGAAAAAAATAAACAAACATATCATTCAGGTTTCAGGTTTTAATCACTATTTAGTTTTCAGTCTTCAACAATACTATTCAGTCTTCAGACAAAAAAACAAACAATCCCTAAATCTCACATCTAGTTTTGTTTTGGGCCAAAACTCCCTAAATATGACTCACAAGTTGGCCTCCTCTAACGAGGTCGTTGTGTGGTCTAACACTACCCCCCACTTTTTGAAACGGGAAAATCCAGATAACTTTTAATATAAAACTATAGTTACTATTTTACCTAGTTTCAAAAGAAAATTACTATTTTACCTACAATAAATTTATACCTTTAATAAATTTATAAACTATCATTAAAAAATTAGAATATAAATTTTAGTTCTTCCATTTTAGAACTTGGTTTTGATGTAACCTTAATTAATTAGATAAACCTTTCAGATACCCTAAAACTGTCTTCACACCTAACCAACAAGAAACTAAAGGGTGTTTCTTTTGGCAACAATAGGCATATTCTTGAACGATACTGATATTTTGAGAGAAATTATATTCAATTACTTAAACGTTGGAGTATATCATGATTCTGGATATTCATAACAAAACAAATTTGATCACACATACCACCACCATTCATACCATTATCATTGCATTACGTACGAGTGTAACTTTAATGCTATACGTCTAAGACTCGTGAAAGCTCCATTAGACCATCACATTAAGGTTTTACACCGCCTGACCTTTTAATCTAATTAAGCACAATAAAAAGGGGTGTAGAAAGATATTATCTAAAAGACGTCATGACAGCTTGTATCAGAGTTTGCATTTGCATTCATAGTTGGCCCTCTGCGACCATCTGGAGACTGGAGTGATAAAGCTTATTTAATTATTCAAAACATTATGAAACATGAGAATTTAAACAATATCATCACAAGCATCCCAACCAGTGAGGGCAAATGATAGTTGACCACATGTCCCATGATCAAGGCCAAGCACACAACATAATAGTGTGTTTATTTGCCACGACTGATTTGGGAAGACAGAATGAAGAACACTGCAAATAGAACTGTATCTGACCATCAGCCGAGACTGCATGACTCTTGCATATCAAAAATTTAACATGATCTCAAAACAATTAGGTTTGCAAGGAAAGTCATCTCATGCTCCATATTTGGGGGCCTTCCAAAGCTTAAATGCTACCTCATGCAGAAATCTATCGGCTGGTATTATGAGATTTCCACCCCGCTGCAATGAGAAAAAAAATGCTACATTATGTGATAAAGAAAATTGCTTTACTAGTAAAACCAACAAATTATAATCCTGGATGAATTTATGTCAACTCGGATTTTGTGTTAGTATCGGATTAGTAGTAAGCAACAATATCTCAAAGCAATTATCACAGTTGCTTTGCAATGACTATGTGCACAATTCATGAGAACCCACATTGCATACTTGCACAAACATATATGAAGCATTGTAGAAACAACAGGAAGCCAATTGGATCTTTTAGGGGATGAAGCAACTTGAAATCATCATGACGCAATCCCTTAGGCCTTAACAAGTCCAGCATATAGTGATGGCACAATGATAAAGAAAATGCAAATAAGTAAAAGAATGGCACTAATCTGCCTCTGTGTAATATGCAAATCATATTCACTTTAGATGTCTCATCAATAGGGGGTACACTATACAGAATTCAAACAAGATAAGTGTTAATCAAACACAATTTCATAACAGAATCATATATAGTTTCCTAATCAAGCTCAATGTAACATCAGATAATCTCAATCTGTACCTCTTTAAAATCTTTAAAAGAAAATGTCTCTGCCATATCTTTGCGGGTCACAGCATACTGCCATTGAGAGATTAACATTGGGCAATGGTGCCTGTTGATAACAAATTAGCTTCAGACACAGCGATATTAAAATGTGAATCAAGAAATAGTATATTTTCCTCCTACCTAACATCATCCCGAGCATATTCTCCTTTCATCAGGTAACTCTGACGAGGAACGAGCTTCAAAAGATCAGAGTTTAGATCATCCTTAGGAATCAAAATTGACAGATTAGATTTATCAGCCTCCACAACACACCCATAGCTCAAAACAACAGACAAGTGCAAACGCAAACCAACTTCGCTTCCAGGTTGAGCTATTTGCAAAATAGCACCAACCAAAGCATTGACATATTCCATATCATTGGCAAAAGCATCATCTTTCTCACCAGACCCAACGTGCACGAATACTAAATCAAACTGGCTCGCCTCGACTATCTTCCCTCCTTTAAATCCAAGCAACTTCAGCAACCCAGAGGCTACTACATCGAGCGAAAGGGCATCGTCGGTTTCAGTTAACTCATTCAATTGCAATGTAGTAAAGCCAAGCTTGCCACCAAAAGATTCTCAACTTTGAATTATTTGTGATTAGAGCTGCCCTCATCCCCATAAACCTATAGTGTTGAAGAAGCATGTTGACATATACTTACAACAGTGATATTAAAAGACTTGATGAAAACTAAATATAATGATACCGATCTGATAAAGACGTCTTCTGGGATTCTACTTGTGTAGTAGGTTCTTCAATCTGATAAATCCAAGTGTCAAAATTGCAATGTCATAGAATTAGAGTTTTGGTTGTGTAGAAACAAAAAAATAAAAAAATGTAATCATACTTGATCAAGATAAGCTTGATGGGAATCAAGCAACACCGCAAACTCTCTAATCATTCGATCATCCTCGGTTTCTGCAATCTAAGTCCAAGTAAATCCCGACAATTACAGATGATGGAAATATAGCGATTCAATATGAAGAATAAGTGATGAATAAAAGAGTAAATTGAAGAGAAGCAAACCAGAGGGAGGGACATTGGGGAGGCTTAAGAAGCCAGAACAACCCTTTGATACAAGAGCGTGGAGATGGGTGTGTGATGAGTCGATGAAACGGGCCAACCCGTCTCCGTACAACACCACTGCTTTGCTTGCTTTGTCCGCCATTTCCTTGCTTCTCAACACCCAAACCCTGCCTTTTCTTGATCTTCTACAACAAGTCTGCTTTTATCTACGCATGCCACATATTCCCTTCCGTTCCAAACAAAAAGGGAAATCCCAGTTTATCTCTTGATTTCAATTGTAATTGGAATGATTTACGATCAATGATTTGAAATTGAATTATCTTAAAATCGGATTGATGTATTAATATCAAAATAAGTTATTTATTTCCACGGTAGGAATTATAATCAAAATTAATAATATTCTTTTTGAAATATTTACTAACTCAAATATATATATATATATATATATTTTAATTAGTTTATTTTGATTTTTTTTTTCTTTTCTCATCTAATATATCACCTAAAATTTTTTTAAGGGGTAATTGCGATGATACCTTGTCCTCAAGGCTTAATCAATAAATCACTTTAATTGCTGTAGATTCACTTGTGAATAATGAATTTCCATTCCATATAGTCTGGGAAACGTTAGAAATATCCTTTATCTTTAAATTAATTAATTTAAAACTATTTAATAATAATTAATAGATTTATTATTAAATATGTATATATAATAAATTTCAATAAAAAAATTATTAAATAATAGAAAAGCCACATCAATGACCAAGAAAGTTGTCGATAGGCACATTAGCGGAGGAGGTTGTGAGCCTATTTCGTTATGTTGCTAGAGGAGACATCGCACCTCTTCCATTGGTGATGGAGGAGGCATCGTACCTCCTCCAGTTGTGATGGAGGAAGCATGATGCCTACTCCCATCCTGTGGGGAGGTGGTAGCAAGTCTCCACTCAATCGGAGAAGGTCACAACGCCTCCTCCTTCATTACATGATGGAGGTCGCGACATTCTCATTCACCTAGATGAAAGAGGCTCGTATAGCCTTATCCTTCAATATCGATGGAGGAGACTTACGACCTCCTCACATATCGAGGTGGAGGCCCCAAGCCTTCTACCATCATGCATGCCATTAGTTGCCTCCTCCCTACTGAAGGAGGCAGCCATGTTGGCTTCCATTTTCCTTTTTTTTTTTTTCTTTTTTTGAAATACATTTTTGTTTTTTTAAATGTGGTGAATTAACAAACGACCTTTTGCACATAATATTCTAGTCAACTATTAAATCTAACAGGATTTGACTGAACAGAATGGGGTTGCTACAATTTATTCAATTAGTTGAATATTACGCCATAATTAAAAACCACAAGTTATGTTACTGTAATTAAACCTTTTTTTAAAAAAAATCGGTAAATATTTTACATGCATAACCTAAAATGCAATACAAACTAAAGTTAGAGAAAAATATAATTAAAACTTCATTTATAAATTATAACTAAAACCAATTATTTTTTTAGACAAATTTTTACTTATTTTAAAATATTATTTTTAATTTTCACATTTAGGCACACGTTTCTATCCACCTATAAAATATATGGGTAGCTTGATTACCACCCAAAATAGTTCTTTCTACACTCATTTACTCTTTACACCCATTTTACAAATTTAAAAATGTTTCATTAACTCTTTGCACTCTCTAAAATCCCAAATATGTCCCTAAATATTAATAATCACTTTTATTAGACTGTTTCTCTCACCAAACATATTTTTATCAAAATTTAAATGTAATTTACTTTTAAAAGAAATTTTGGAATGTAATTACACAACCCTAACTCAGTTGACTTTTTAACATCTTTTCCTTCACTCATTGCGAGCAAAATTTATTCATTAGCAATCCAGACTTATAGAAAATGTGTTAGGCTATATATGATTTATACATACTATTAATTAAAATTTATGCACAATTTTTAATTCAAAATTTTTTTCCTTAGATTTGAAAGACTCTCGCTTGGTTTATAGTTAGATTTCTTGACTTTTCAAGTTAACTAGAAGATTCATGCTTAGTTTTTTTTTATAAAAGTTTAGTTACTTTATCCAACCACTGACTTTACTCCTCAATTGGAACCCTTGGATTGGTTGTAAGAATGATTAATAAAGCTAATCCAAGAGCTCCAATTGAGAGGTAAGGTTAGTGGTTGGGTAAGGTTACTAGACCATTTTTACAAGTACTTATGTTCCAAGTTTCATTATTGTATTATTAATATCTATTTGAATTTCCTTTTCTTGCAAATCAATAATGGAAAAAAATTTCTCTCATTAAAAATTTAATTATAGTTGGCAGAAAAGGAATTTATTATTAGTTGTAGTATGTTTGTCTAATAAAAATGATATGTTTAAAATTAACAACGATAAAAGACATTTTTGATATATCAAAAGCATAGGAAGTGGAAAAATAAATTTTCAATTATTTAATATGAGTGCAAAAAGTAAATGGGTGTTACAATAACTTTTTTGGGTGGCAATGGAGCCACTCATAATTTATTGGATTGGATTAAATCAGTATCATAATGTGTTTGGTACAATTGGAATTTGATTAAATTAAATTAATTTAATATTATAGTAAATTAATTTTTAAATAATATGTAATGAATTATTTTTTAAATGCATTTAATATAAATAATTAAATAAAAATAAAAAATTAATTAAAAATATAATATAGGAAAAAATAAAATAAAATCCTACTTATTTGGGACTTGTAAAACCCACCAAAATAGATGACTTTACAAATTCCACACAAGCAGGACTTCAACGTGGGATCAAGGAAATTTTTCTTTTCCCCTCCCAACCTTGCTCCAAAAAGCGACACGAGCAGGATCGTAATTTCATTTTTTAAAACCCACTATATTTCCAGGGCACCAAACGGGCCCTAAAGACACCATAGTCTCCTACAAGCTCTCAAATAGAATGCTTTCTCACTTGTTCATCGATTTGTTTTTGAAGAAATTGGTGTTCCAATCTCATATGTTCTATTTTCATCTTATGCCTTGGTTATTTGTTTTAACCTAAACTAAAGTACTTACTTTTTACCTTTAAATACACGACGACTTGAACCTAAAATATAACTAAACTAAATGAAGACCTCTACTACCAAATCATATTATGCAATAAAGGTGAATTATTTATATTAGGTGATATTCGTGATTTAGAGTTGCTGGATTAAAAATGAATTTGGACCATCTAATTTGTTAAATTCATTTTTTTATCTTTTTGAAATACCGACTATTGTGTAAGTATTTAAACTTGGATCATTGTCAAGTTAAATGAGGGATTCTCTATTCACCAAATCACATTGGACAACCTAATTTGTTAATTTCATATCCTTTAAATAATCAAAATATGTTATGTATTTTAACTTCTTCAAAACCGCAAGATTTGGTTACACAACCACTTTGTTTAAATGGTTCTAGCCAATGCCTCCTACTAACTGGGTTGTTCCATGAGTTAAATAACATTTTGAGAGAGCTCCAAAGAATGACCCAAAATTATGGGCTCTTACTATTTTTGACCTAATAATACTAGACATCTCTTGTTTTGTGTCTCAATTTAATCTATCTCATGATGTATTAATTGATGAGTGGACAAATTTTTCAAATATAATAAATAATCATTAATGAGTGTCCGATTTATCAATTGACACATCATAAGTTTTAATGAAAGTTAGGATACAATTTGAGATGTGTAGTATTTTTTTTTTGTCATCTCTAATAATTTTATTAATTCCATCAACAAATGCACTAGTGAAGACAAAAATATTCTTATATCATTTTAATAGTTTTTTGTTTAAATAAAAAATAAAAATATTAATAAGAAAACAATATTTTTTCATTTATCCTCTCTGACGAACTTCTCAGTAACACTGTTCCATCAATTCTCCTCCTCCTACTTCTTCTTTCTCTTTCTTTCTCATTATTTTTGACCATCTCTAATAATTAACTAATTCTGTTAACAAATGCATTGTGAGGATAAAAATATCCTTACACCAATTTAATCATTTATTTTGTTTAAATAGTAAAAAAAAAAAAATTCGAATAATATTTTTTTTCATCATCCTTTCTGACGGAACTCCCTCTGCTACATTGTTATATCAACACTCCTCTTTTTCTTCTTCTCTATATTCCGCTCTATAGTTTTGGGGCATCACTCAAGCCTCTAAATTAGGGGTGTGAGCAACGCTCCAATATAAAGGCATTGGTACACCAACTAGGTGTGAGTAATGCCACTGAATTCGAGGTGTAAGTGGCGTGACTAACGCCCCAAATCTGCAAATTTTCTTTCCTATCTATGGCAAGGAGATGAAGAGAAAGAACATGAAGAAACGGAAGAAGCAAAAGCATTTTCGGTGATGAATTCTGTCTAGTGAGAAGATTTTCAATTTTTCATTTTTCATTTTCAGTTTATTTTTTAATGGTATGTTAGACAATATTCATATTAGTAATGAGCAGTGGCATCAAATTACATGGCTTGTCGATCAGATTTAGTAAAATTATTAACTCAAATCACTTTTATATGGGTCCACTAATTTTAGGTCATTTACCTGGAGAAACCAAACATATTCCTTGTAAATAGAATACATTCGATGGGCAACATACAAAATTGTATTGATCCCTGAAGCAGAAAGTCAATCAAAATTGGTACAGGAAAAGGCGGCAGATTTGACAAGAGAATGCTAAACAAACATCTCTCACTATAACTGTTGCTCATGATAAACAGATTTGACAAGAGAATGCTAAACGAACATCTCTTATTAAAACTGTTGCTCATGATATACCACAATCCCCTACGGTTTAGACAAATCTAATTTGATTGCCATGAAAAACAAAATATAAAAGGTAAACAAAACATGCAATCTAAGGCATTTTCTAAAAAAAAAACATGCAATCTAAGGCAATAACACTATACATAGTGATTACAATAATCCCACGTCTGCTCACTGTACAAGCACAAATAACTCATATCAAATATCACTCCATGCTTATAGCTGAGGATCAGTTCTTGCCACCATTCTAAGCTTAGCTTGCACCAAAATGAGCGCACCTTCTCAATGTCCATCACTGATACAAGAATTTTTCGAAAGGAATCAAGAGCCTCTTCGAAGCTGAATCCAGTCAATTAGAATATGTTTTTATGTGGCTCTGCATGTGTTGAAGCATCCTGGTGGAAGGTTTTAAAATTTTCACTCTTCAAAAATTGGAAATATTGTGCTCACATCCCTGGAGATAATAGTTATTCAAAACAAGGCACAACATCATTTGCTTGGAAACTTTTACGGGTAAAAGTAATAGGGTGCATAAGAGAAAAGAAGGGTGAAAAGGCAAGCTGGAATGGATGGCAGTTAAGGAAAGAGAAAATTGCGCAAAAACGCAGGAAAATGCCACATACTTCAAATAAGGAAGAGTCATGTTCTTCAATAGCGACGGATGTCGAATCGCAAATTCTTTCCAGTCTTCTTTGTTGATTCTACCATCCTTATCAGCATCAGCGTCGACAAATGTCTAGAATTAGCTAAGAATGTTATGAGTATCAAAAAGATTTTGAAAATAATACAAGTGTAAAGAGATTGCAAATGAATTACTTTGTCAATAATAGCTTCGACAAGGTCGTCCGTCAATTTTATGTCAAATTCCATCAAAATGGCAATTACCATTTGCTTGACCTGGAACCATGCCAATTAGCTAAAATCTCCAACAAATTTCCTTAGGGATCAATTATCAGTATTTTCACAATATAGTATACAGAATACTCACTTCTTCTCGCTCGATAAACCCTGTTTGTCTCAGATCATACAACCTGAAGGCGACTGCAAAGAATAATTAAAAGGAGAAGATTAAACAATTTCACTATGTGAATTTCACTGTATATGATTCTAAATTATTTTTCTAGAACTCCTACAATCAATTTTCTCCTCGATTGGGGTAGAGGGATGGAAGATACTAAGTGCATGAACAAATTCCTCAAATTCAATGACACCATTTTTGTTTTCATCAAAAAGACCAAAAACCTGCAAAAACAAAAGCAATGGCTAAATCCAAGCAATAATGTCAAGAGAAAAAGTAAATTTCCATGAGCATCAATCAAACCCCCATTAATGTTAGTATATCAAAGGTATCAAAACTTTTAGATTTAGTATATTATACTTGCCCAACTTCAATTTCTACTTCAGAGCAAACAAATTCAGGAGATGTAATGCATCAGCCACACCCTTGTAAAATACTTGAATCATTTTCCATTGTACAATAATTAAAGCAATCAAGTTGAAGCGATGTCGAAACCATGATAAAACCATTATTGATAGTTCTAATGTGTTTACCCGGTCTAGAAAAAGATTCTCGCCAGGATGGAGTCTGAAGCATTGCTAATTGAAGTTCTTCCTACAAGATACAATAATCATGTCAATATGCAAGAACAGTTACTATCATCATAATTTATAATACACCATTTCAGCCTCAAAATCAAACTAAAAGAAGCAAATAGAACTTGTTATAAGTTGTTAATTCAATTACGAATACCATTTTATGCCCGTTTACTTTCAACAGTTTTTATGTTCTACTATCTAAAGTAAGCTTTCAATAAAAATAACTATTAGGGGTGGGGGAAAAAAACCGAGACAAACCATAACCAACCCGACCCAACTCAACCTGAAAAATGTCCGTTATTAATTTAATTCCGCATCGGATCGAGTTAAATGATAAAAAACCATGATTTTAAAACTCGCTATTCGCTATTTAACCGACTGACCCAGTGGGTAGCAAGAAATCGATTACTTAGGCAAGTAATCGATGAGTACTCGAGAAACACTGTTTGGTGGGGGGTAGGGAATTATAATTTTTGAAATTTAAAAGCATAAATTGATATTTTTTTTTAAATGTTAGGGATTAATTTGATACTTTTAACTATTAAATTTTACCAAACCTCAGGGGCAGTTTATGTAATATGTCATAATACATATACGCTTTTCCACACCAACCCTTATCAATTTTCTTCTCCTCACTCTCTCTCAAACCACTGCCTCCACCCCTCTCTCGCACAACTATTCTCTCTCTCCCACCTTCAAACCCCACTTAACCACCATTTCAAGCACCCCACACCACCGATCTCATAACTTCCACCACCATCACCGTCTCGCCTCTCCGATCCGGTCTCCGTTCTCTTTCGTCCCGCCACAAGACAAGCGGTTTAAATATGTTTTTGAATTAAATTTATATTTCTTCTAACACTCTGTGGTTCTAGGTCAATTTTGGTGGAGGGATTCATATTAGAACTTCATGTTTTGCGTTGGATTCAAGTGGCTTAGTTGAGGGAAACATGGTCGGGGGATTTTTTACTTTTTTTCTTTTTTTTAAAGCATGGTGGTTTGGGTGAGTCATGACTGCTCACCTGGTTCGAACAGAACCTTGATTAGGGGGTTATCGAATCGACTCCCAATCAATCCACGATTTCTCACCGAAAACTCAACCTACTTGGTCGAGTTCTTAATCAACAAAACGCATATTTTGGTTTCGGGTCGGTTTTAGGGTCGAAAACCCGACCTGAAACCGACTTCATTAAAATAAAATAAATTAAATTAAAAGGAAAAAGGCTTAAGGATAAAAGTGCTAAATAACCCTAAAGATGCACTCATAAGTCAAAAACTTCCACTTCCACCATGCCCACATCACAAATACTCCCTAATCGCCGCTCTGCCAACCATCTATGCCATCAGTCTTTGATCAGCTTTCCCTAACCCCCGATGGCTGGTAACATTGATTTATATGCTTCATTATATATTTAAGACCACAAAACACGGACTTTCTTAAAACCAATCAAAACAAAAACACAATCTGGAAACAATAAGTCAAGTAAATTCATATGCCCAACACAGTACCATCATTCCACATTAGAGTTGTATCAAGTGAATTAATGTAGAAAAGCATAACACAAGGAATTTATGAGAAAATACTTCCAAGCCGTAAGATCCGAAAAAAGAAGCTAAAGTATATCAATCTACCTTTTTAATCAATCCATCCTTGATAATGGAACTACTCAAACTCTTGTAAAGCTCATATAATGCCTTCACTTCATTAACAGAAACTGCACCGTGACCAACAAAACAGCTAAAGAAACATCAATTTTCTACCATGATTGTCATTCTCTGCTTCATTTCCTTGTTCTTTATCCCAACAAAAGCTTCAAAAGAACTTAGATTTTCATATGTCAACAATAGAATCACACAAAAGCCTCTTAATTTTTTTCTATTAAAATTAAAAAAAAAAAAGGACACAGGGAGAGAGAGAGAGAGTTACATATAGATTCATTAGAAAGTCGAGACAGATCTGTGAAGTCAAAGCGGCATTTAACGGGTCGACGCGAATGCTCAAAACAACCATCCACAGCAAATATCAGAGCCTCTATTATGGCTATCAACGGTATACACGCAGAACAGAACCGGTCTCCAAAGGTTAAAGAGCTAGCTCGATCTCTGTTGAAACACAAACCCACAAAACTCATGTCAGCAAATAATTAAAACGAATCATCAAACATATGCACATTATTGTAAGGAAAAGCCATTACAAAAGAATTGTTGGTAGAATCCATGGATGTATCTCAAATACATGACAGAGAACGAAACTTCTCGATTTTATTTTATACAATGACTCTATGAATTTATATCTTATTTTGTCTTTTGGACTTGATGCTTCCAAACAAACTCTGTTGTCAAATATTTTGAAAATGGATTTATTTTCTCCCTGATGTAACCTGTCCTACGTAACCATTTTTTATATATAAATATTATAAGGCGGGGAAACATGTCCGTCAAAATCGTATTTTTATATGTAATAATTGTAAAATATATGATTCTTATATCTGAATTAAATGAAATAAGGAAATTTCTTAAAAAAAAAGAGAGAATAGAATAGAAGTAAGTAACCATTTTTTACTATATAAATAGTGTAATGCAGGGAAACATGTATGATAACAATTTTTTAGTGTGTAAAATAATCACTAAAAACACGATTCATAAGTAATACAATGATGAAGAGTAGAGTATTGTTTCCACAAAAATTGTCCAAATTATCTTAAGTACTAAAATTAATCTCGACTATCCTTATTCATACTATCGAAAGATGAATTTTATAAACTACACTAAGTTAAGTAAATAACAAATATGACTAATTAAACTATACATACAACCACAGGAAATAATAGTCTAGAGTCATAATTTCACCTAACCAATCCACTCAACCTATATGTCTATAGTTAATTATGTCATTCTCATCATAAGAATAATCAGATAACATTATAGTATTTGCGATTTTCTTTCGAGTTCATTATAAGTATATTCGTATTAAACACTCATATGTATTTCTATGCTGGATAATTAATACAAACTCATTATGAATAATTACCTACACACGATCACACATAATATATAAGTATAAATCTATCCTACATGTCAAATGTCATTACATTCAAGTTTAAACATAAAAGTTCCTCTTTCAAGCTCATTCAAGGTTACCAATTATCTTCAACTAGTGATCAAATAATCTAAGAGCATTAAAATTTAAATAGAATAGAATTCCATTAACAAAAATTCAATTAACCAACAATAAAAATATGATGAGTTTCATGGGTTAAAGTTACAGTCATAACCCTAGATAATAAATTTAGTTCATTGTCAATAACATACAAATCAAACCAAACAAACGAACGACCAATGTCATCATCAAACAATTAAAATCAAAGCACATGATAGAAAACCTCATAGTCGTAATGTGATTCCCCCGTCACCAAGAATCGACCACTATTCCAACAACGAAATCTTCACTTCTCCCATGCCATTTATGCACCAAATATGTGGGTGATGATGGGCTGCTGCTGATCTCCAAATAAGATTGATGACGAACTGCTTTTCAGCTCCGAAATCTCCTCTCCACGGGACTGTTTTGAGGCGTTTTCAAGGGCTATCTTTACCTGCTGTTAAGGGCTCTTATGAGCTGATTTTGTGGCCTAAATCCAGCCTCTAACTTTACTTTGAAGCCTGCAAAAGTCGTGCAAAAACAGGTCATGAAGCTGCCTCTAATCTGGTTCTGAATCGGCTAGAAACAACGCTAAAAATACTGCCAACTAGGGGCTGTCTTGCGCCGAATATGCACCCCAGTTCCAGGCTTCAACTTCACATCCAAGACCTGCAAATATCGCCTTCAAACTGGTACAGAACAGGTTCAAGGCCTACTAGATGATCTGTAGAAAAACTGCAGCAATGGTGCGCTCAAACCCCCCCTTGAACCACGTCCAAAACGCCTCCCTTTTCTCTTCCTTTTTGTGTGTTGTTTGACTGCTGAATGACTCCATTTCTCTCCCCTAAATCACCTTTTTATAGCATTAAATTAGGGCAACAAAAGTGGTGTTGGAGGTCTGCACGTATCAAGCTTCTGCACGTTAAGTTTCTGTTGTGTAGCGCGAATTGCGAACGTGAGCTGCACTTTGCGAACGAGAGTCGTGATCGACCTGTGCACGCTGATTTTCTTCATGCTGGACGTGGTTTCTTCATGAAATTTTGCTCATACCAAGCTACTGCATGTGTTGACTTGTGAATGCCTCTTTCTTCTCAAATGAATACATAACTTAATGTGTTACTTGACACATAGCAAGAACTGAAACGTGTTCAAGCCGCAGATTATTTGCTACTAGTTATTCATGCTTCCACGTTGATTACACGTGTTGCAACATGGAGGCCCTTTCATCTCATGGCTTTGGATTGACTTCTATTTCAATTCTGCATGTTCATTTGTTTTGTACTGAAGTCAAAAACATGGAATTTTTATGGTTTAAAATGCATGAAATCAAAGTCAAACAACGCACATGCATGGCATAGGATTCAATAATCAAATGCTATGCATGGATTGTAATAACTTATGCATGAAATTTCATAATCAAATTTTTTTCCTCTCCCACCTTTGCTCCAGAAAGCAACATGGGCAAGATGGTAAATTTATTTTTTCAAACCCACCAGATTTCCAGGGCACTAAACGGGCCCTAAATACACTCTAGTCTCCTACAAACTCTCAAATGGAATGCTTGCTTACTTGTTTATTGATTTGTTTTTGAAGAAATCGGTGCTCCAATCTCATATGTTTTATTTTCCGCTTATACTTTGGTTATTTATTTTAACCCAAAACGAAGTATTTTGTTTTTACTTTTAAACACACGACGATTTGAACCTAAAATATAACTAGATCAAATGAATGCCTCTATTACCAAGTCATATTAAGATAAATTATTCATTTTAGGTGTAATTTGTGATTCAGAGTTACTGAATTAAGAAATTAACTTGGACCATCTAATTTGTTATTTGTTATTTGTTATTTTATTTTTTACTTTTCCAAATATCGTCTGTCATGTAACCATTTAAATTTGAATAATTATCAGGTTGAATGAGAGCTATCTACCACCATACCACATTAAAAAGTCTAACTTGTTAATTTCATATTCTTTAAATGATCAAAATATTGTATATATTTTAACTTCTTCAAAACCGTAGGATTAATTTGGTTACACAACCACTTTGTTTGAATGGTTCCATCTAATGCTTCCTACTAGCTAGGTTGTTCCACGCGTTAAATAACATGTTGAGAGAACCCCAAAAAATGACCCAAAATTACGGCTCTCACTATTTTTTATATAATAATACTAGACATTTTTTATTTTGTGTCTCAACTTAATTTATCTCATGATGTGTCAATTGATGAGCAGATAAATTTTTTAAGTATAATAAATAATTATTAATGAGTATCCATTTATGAATTGGCAAATCATAAATTGAGATTAAAGTTGAATATAAGTTGAGATGTGTAGCATTTTTTTTTTTTTTTTTTTTTATCATCTCCATTCTCCAATAATTTTATAATTTTGTCAACAAATGCACTTTGAGGACAAAAATATCCTTATATAATTTTAATAATTTTTTTGTTTAAATAATAAAATAAAAATATTTACAAAAATTAATATCTTTCATTCATCCTCTCTAACGAACTTCCTCAGTGACACTATTCCATCAATTTTCCTCTTCCTACGCCTTCTTCTCTTCCTTTCTCATTCGTTTTGACCATCTCTAATAATTAATTAATTCTGTTAACAAATACACTGTGAGATAAAATATCCTTACACCAATTTAATATTTATTTTGCTTAAATAGTTAAAAAAAAATAAAAAATCCAATAATATATTTTTTTGTTCATCCTTTCCGATCTAATCATTCTCTTTGACGAACTCCCTCTGCTACATTGTTGTATCAACACTCCTCCTCCTTCTCTTTTTCTTCTTCTCCACATCTAGCTTTATAGTTTTGTCATGCCCCTAAATCAGGGGCGTGAGTAATGCTCCTATATAAGGGCATTGGTACACCAACTAGGCATGAGTAACACCCCTGAATTCGGGGTGTGAGTGGCATGACTAACATTCCAAATCTGCAAATTTTCTTTCCTATCTATGGCGAGGAGATGGAGAGAAAGAATATGAAGAAAAGGAAGACACAAAAGCATCTTCGGTAGCAAATTCTCTCTAACGAGAAGATTTTCAAAGGTTTTTTTTTTTTTTTTTCATTTTTAGTTTATTTTTTAATAGCATGTTAGATAATATTCATATTAGTTATGAGCAATTGCATCAAATTACAAAGCTTTTGATTCAGATTTAGTAAAATTATTTACTTAAATCATTTTTTTATGGGCGCACTAATCTTACGGCATTCATCTGAAAAAGCCAAACATACCTGTGTAAATAGAATATATTGAATGGGCAACATACAAAAATTGTGTTGATCCATGAAATAGGAAGTCAACTATTGATCTAAATTGGTACAGGAGAAGGGGGTCAGATTTGAGAGGAGAATGCTAAACAAACATCTCTTATTAAACTGTTGCTCATGGTATAATACCACAATCCCCTACGGTTTTGACAAATCTGATTTGATTGCCATGAGAAACAACATATATATACAAGGTAACCAGACATGCAATCTCAGGCAATAACACTACGCATATCGATTGCAATAATCCTACGTCTGCTCATTGTGCAAGCACAACTAACTCGTCAAATATCATTCAATACTTATAGCTGAGGGTCAGCTCTTGCCACCATTCTAGCCTTAGCTTGCACCAATTGTCTTGCACCGAACGAGGGTACCTTCTCAATGTCCATCACTGATGCATGAATTTTTCGAAAGGAATCTGAGCCTCTTCGTAGTTGAATCCAGTCAATTAGATTATGTTTTCTTTGCATGGGTTGAAGCATCCTGGTGGAAGGGTTTCAAATTTTCACTCTTCGATCTCAGTGTTGAAAACAAAACTTGGAAATAATGTGGTGACATCTCTGGAAATTCAAAACAAGGCACAACATCATTAGCTTGGAAACTTTTACGGGCAAAGCAATAAGGTGCTTTGTTTCTTAAAAAAACAACAATAGGGTGCTTAAGAGAAAACAAGGGTGAAAAGGCAAGCTGAAATGGATGGCAGTTAAGGAAAGAACAAATTGCGCAAAAATGCAGGAAACAAGCAACACCGCAAACACTCTAAAGATTCGATCATCCTCGGTTTCTGCAATCTAAGTCCAAGTAAATCCCGACAAATAACAGATGATGGAAATATAGCGATTCAATATAAAGAATAAGTGATGAATAAAAGAGTAAATTGAAGAGAAGCAAACCAGAGGGAGGTGTTGGTGTTTATAAAAGAAACAAGATAAACAGAGGAAGAGTTGTACGAAATGTGAAATGAATTTTATTACTCAGGCAAAAGATACATTTATTTGAGTCTCATGATCTCCTTTTATAGAGAAACACAGAGCTTACAAATAGCTGTCAAAAACAAACAAACAAAAAAAAAAACAAATTTCACCTAAAAATCAGGCCTAAGATCAGAGAGGTGGCAGAGGAATCGGTCATACTCAAGACCAGGCAAGATCAGATTTTATTGTTACCAGAAGACTTCTTCTTTGACACGTGCACCCATGATTTTTTGATTTGTTACTTCCAACATCCCCCTTCAAATCAAAATGGCTTCATTCCAAGCATAGCTCTTAATCTGTTAAAGACTTCAAATGACAATGGTTTAGTAAAAATATCTGCTACTTGATCTGTTGTATGGCAGTGAAGTAGTTCAATTGTCTTTTGCTTCACATGATCCCTGAGAAAATGAAAACGTGTGTCAATATGCTTGCTTCTTCCGTGCTGGATAGGATTCTTGGACAATTTAATTGTTGATTTGTTATCTACATATATCACCGTAGAACCTTCTTGTATGTGATTCAGTCCTGCAAGTAAATTCCTTAGCCAAATAGCTTCACATACAGTAAAAGAAACAGCTACATATTCAGCTTCACATGAAGATAGGGCCACAATCGGTTGTTTCTTCGATGTCCAAGTAAAAGCTGTAGCACCAAAATAAAACACGTAACCTGTCGTGCTCTTTCTTTCGTCTGGATCTCGTCCCCAGTCACTATCCGAATATCCCATGAGCTTTGAGTTTTCTCCATAAGCATAAAAAAGACCAAAGTTAAGTGTGCCTTTAACATACCTCAAAACCCTTTTAGCTGCTTGCCAGTGGGATTCTCTTGGCATTTCCATATAACGGCTAAGAAGACCAACTCCATAGACTATGTCTGGTCTTGTCACTGTTAGATATCTGAGGCTCCCAATCAGACTTTTGTATAGTGTTGATTCAACAAGTTTACCATCACCTTCCTTTGTTAAATGAAGATCTACAGCAACAGGAGTTGTGACAATGTTGCAATCATTCATCTTGAATTTCTCTAGAAGCTCTTCTGTGAATTTTTGTTGACATACAAAAATCCCATTCTGATCTTGTCGAATCTCTATGCCAAGAAAGAAGGACATAAGTCCATTATCTGTCATTTCAAATTCATCAAACATGGTTTGCTTGAATTCCATGAATAACCTTTCACTGTTGCCTGTAAACAAAAGATCATCCACATATAAACAGAGTACTAAAAATTCACCATAAGTGTTACTTTTAGTATACACGCAGGGTTCATATGGGCATTGAACAAAACCAGTTTGATGAAGATAACCATCTATGCGTGCATTCCAAGCTCGTGGAGCTTGCTTGAGACCGTACAAAGCTTTCTTCAACCTGTAAACCTTGTATTCTTCTTCTTTTGCTTCAAAACCTTCCGGTTGGTGGACATATACTTCTTCCTCAAGAACTCCATTAAGAAAGGCTGACTTGACATCAAGTTGGTAGATTTTCCAGCTATGAGATGCAGCAAGAGAGATGAGTAATCTTACTGTATCGAATCGGACCACTGGAGCAAATACTTCTTCATAGTCAATCCCGTATTTTTGCTTGTAACCTTTGGCTACAAGTCTTGCTTTGTAGCGGACAATACTACCATCTGCATTGCGCTTGATTTTGTATACCCATTTCACTCCAATTGCTTGCTAGTTTGGTGGAAGTTTGGATAACTCCCATGTGTCATTCTTGTTGATAGCCATCATTTCTTCCTCCACAGCAGTTTTCCAACAATCTTCTGTGACAGCTTGTTCAAAATTGATAGGCTCATGATCTCCATACAAACAAAATAAGTTTGTTGTCTCTTCTTCTACTTCTTCAGTAGCGTTATAGATATCTTGAAGACTTCTTATCTTGGGTGGAGATGAACTGCTGCTGCTTCCAGTGCTTGATGATGAATTGTTGCTGCTTGCATTGTGAGAATGTGGGACTGATTGTAGAGAAGATTGTGTTGTAGATGATAACTCTGTGGTAGTTATGGCAGTAGGAGATGTTGGATTTGCTATAACTACAGTAGTAGGAGATTGAGCTGCTACATCCTCATGGAAAATACTGCTTTCACTCATGTCTTTGTCATTGCTCCAGTCCCATGTTGCTGCTTCATCAAAGACTACATCCCTACTTACCACTAATTTCTGGGTGAGTGGATTGTAGAGTTTGTAGGCTTTTGATTCTTCACTATAACCCACAAAAATGCATTTCTGACTACGATCATCTAGTTTCTTCCTTCTGCTTTCAGGTATTTTGGCATATGCAAGACACCCAAAAATTTTTAAATGACCCACTCCAGGCTTGTGTCCACTCCATGCTTCCTGTGGTGTCATATATTTGACACTTTTCGTTGGACACTGATTTAGAAGATATACCGAACATGCAGCAGCTTCAGCCCAGAATTGTTTTGGTAATTTCTTCTCTTTAAGCAGTGTTCTTGTCATGTCAAGTATGGTACGATTCTTCCTTTCAGCAATCCCATTTTGTTGTGGAGTGTATGCAGCTGTCAGTTGATGTCGTATACCATTATCCCTGCAAAACACTTGAAATGCATTGGAGGTGTACTCCCCACCTCTATCAGACCTTAATGTGCAAAGCTTATAATTGCTTTCAATCTCTACACAAGCTTTAAACTGTTTGAATACAGCCAATGCAGCACTTTTTTCTTTAAGAAAAAATATCCATACCTTTCTACTAAAATCATCAATAAATGTTATGTAGTATTTATTTCCCCCAAAAGAGTAAGGTTCTATTGGTCCACAAATGTCTGTATGTACTAATTGTAAGGGTGAATTTTCTCTCCAAGAAGAAATACTGGGAAAATGAAGACGAGATTACTTACCAATCACACATCCTTCACATACACGGTCGGATAGTTCAATATTTGGTAAGCCATGTACCATGCCTGTCGAAGATAACAGCCTTAGCCCATTAAAATGAAGATGCCCAAATCGCAAATGCCATTTTCCTGACTCACTTTCAATTAATCTGAGAAGACATGATTCATTTGTGGTGTGCAAATGTAGAGGGAACATGCGATTCTTCGACATTTGGACTCGAGCAATGAGTTGTCAATTTGCATTTTTTAGATTGAGCTGATTGTCTTCCATGTGAATAATATCTCCTTTTTCAAGCAGTTGGCCAAGACTGAGAATATTACTCTTCATATTTGGAATATAATAGACATCAGAAATGTACCTGACTTGTCCATCCTTCTGATAAATTTGGATTTGTCCCCTCCCTGCAACTTGTAATTTGGAGCCATCACCAAGGCTTACTGATCCACCAGTTTCTTCTTTGAGGTTCACAAAAGATTCCTTCCTCTCACACATATGGTTGGACGCACCAGAGTCAAGATACCAGACATTATTTTGTCCAACAAAGTCATTGTGGACTAAAAGAAGAGTAGGCTCCTCAGTAATATCATTAGAAGCTTCAGCTAGGTTAGCATAGGTTTCAGGTTTATTTGAACAATCATATGAATAGTGTCCAAATTTTCTACATTGAAAGCATTGAACATTTGATCTACCTCTGCCATATCCAGTTTGAGAATAATTACCACGACCTCTACCTCGTCCGCGATAGGATGTGCCACCACGTTGTGAAGCGCCCCGGCCATGTTCACGATCACCACCTGAATTCTCCAGTGTGAGCTTTGATTCCAGTGCTTGCTCTGTTGTAGTGATAGTGCTCTGAGTATTCTTCAGAATACGCTGCTCATGAACTCGCAGAGAACCTAAAAGTTCTTCTGTACTGATAGTTTCCAAGTTCTTAGACTCCTCTATTGTTGTTACCACATGCTCAAAGTTGTGAGTGAGAGATCTCAGTATCTTCTCCATTACACGAACGTCATCAAGTTTTTCACCATTTCTCTTCATTTGATTGACAATCGCAATCAGCCGTGAGTAATAATCCGAGATTGTCTCTTCTTCTGTCATGCGAGCTGCTTCAAATTCACCTCTTAAAGCTTGTAATCGTACATTCTTTACTCTGTCAACACCTTTGAAAATTGTGCTCAATTTGTCCCAGACCTCCTTGCTTGTTGATGCTTCTGAAATTTTCTCGAATGTATCATCCTTCAATCCTTGATACAGTAGAAAGAGAGCCTTCTTATCCTTTTTCCGATGATCTTTGAGGACGGTCTTCTGTTCAGCAGTGTAGAGTGCTTCTTCCTCTGAACTTGGTTCAATATAGCCATTACTGACTATCTCCCACAAATCTTGTGAACCAAACAGTGCTTTGAACTGGATGCACCATTTTTCAAAATTTTCTTTTGTTAACTTAGGAACTTGAAGCTGGACCAAGTTTGATGACATGGTGGTTGTGAACAAGCAAAGAAAAGGAAAGGCTGTGAGGCAAATAAGCTCTGATACCACTATGTTGGTGTTTATAAAAGAAACAAGATAAACAGAGGAAGAGTTGTATGAAATGTGAAATGAATTTTATTACTCAGGCAAAAGATACATTTATTTGAGTCTCATGATCTCCTTTTATAGGGAAACACAGAGCTTACAAATAGCTGTCAAAAACAAACAAACAAAAAAAAAAAAACAAATTTCACCTAAAAATCAGGCCTAAGATCAGAGAGGTGGCAGAGGAATCGGTCATACTCAAGACCAGGCAAGATCAGATTTTATTGTTACCAGAAGACTTCTTCTTTGACACGTGCACCCATGATTTTTTGATTTGTTACTTCCAACAGGAGGGACATTGGGGAGGCTTAAGAAGCCAGAACAACCCTTTGGTACAAGAGAGTGGAGATGGGTGTGTGATGAGTCGATGAAACGGGCCAACCCGTCTCCGTACAACACCACTGCTTTGCTTGCTTTGCCCGCCATTTCCTTGCTTCTCAACACCCAAACCCTTCCTTTTCTTGATCTTCTACAAGTAGTCTGCTTGTATTTACGCACGCCACATATTCCCTTCTATTCCAAACAAAAAGGGAAATTCCAATTTATCTCTTGCTTTCGATTGTACGTGATCGGAATGATTTAGAGTCGGAATGATCTAGAATTAAATTATCTTAAGATCAAATTAATGTATTGAATAGACAATCATATATATTACAAATTATAAAAATGGCGATGATGAAGAAGCTTTTCGACTCAATTAAGAATAAGGTGGCCACTGAGGTTTTTTTTTCTCTTTTGTGTTTTTAGAAATCGACCACTGCGGCTTTTGCACGCATTGATTGCATATTATATTGCGTGGTTCATAACTACTGATTGTGTGTCACTTTGCCCATGTCTTTTTAAATTAATGAGATACCTAAAAATGTAAGCAAACATAATTTTTAAGTTTAACCAGATTGCTCTACGTATATATATTTGTCGTTATCACTTGCAAGGTTAGAATTAGAAGTTAGGACATCAAATATGGGTCCCTCTTTATTTTATATATATATATATTAAGTAATTTTATCATCAGTACTTTCTAACTTTAAAAAGTTAGGACGAATCAATCAAATTCATCCATTACATTTAAATTAAATAGGCGAGAGAGTTTGTTTTAGTAAAGAAAATGTAATGGATAAATTTGATTGGTTCATCCTTACTTTTTAAAGTTAGAATGTACTAATAGTAAAAACATTATATATATATATATATATTGTTTCTATCATTCATACCTCCTAACTTTAAAAATTTTGGAATTTTATGGAGGGAGGGGAGGGTGTGTCGGTGGGGGGGTTGTTTTGAGTGAGATTGGATGAGTTGCAGAGCTTGGAGAAAAGAATGGTGAAGTGGGTATGAAGGGTTTCAAGCATTGGTCTATTGAAGCCATTGAAAAGGTTGAAAGAAACACAAAAAAGGAGCAAACTTTAAAGAGGGTTTGGATAAAAAAGAGAGCTTTATTTATTTAGTTTTCTCCTTTGATTTGGTTTTGTTTTTGATCTGACAGTGAATCGATGAGTAAATAGGGATGAAAATCTGGTGGATGATATTTTAGATCTGGTGGTGATTTTTTTTAGTACTTAATGATTTTATTTTATAATAATATTTAATATTTAATGACTTTTTAAAATCTGTACTTTAAGTTCAAGGACAAAACTATAATTTACAAAATTTATATATAAAAGCAGCAAAACATAATTTCGTAATTAAATATTATTATAATATTTAACTATGAATAGGAGTATGATGGTCTTTCTGTCAATTTTAACTAAGTCCAAGGGTAAATGAATCTTTTTATATTTTTCATTAGGTTTGATCATTAGTTGATTAACAAGGGAGACTAATTTGATATTTTTTCAAAACGTAAAGGATCATTTCATCATTTTTCGAAATATAGTTAAAAATTTGACCATTTCCTAAAATTTAGGGGACTAAAATGATTTTTTTCCTGTTTTTATTATAAAAGTTGATATTGAACGAGTCAGAGGTTTGTCGAAACTTATTGAAATCTAATATTATTTAAGTAATTCAGATATTTACTTTTGTAAATAGGATATAACTATTCTTGTAATAAGAAAAAAAATTATCTACATAAACTTTATAAAATGGTTTGCTGAAAATTGAACTTCTAATAGTTTAATGAATTAGAAGATGAATGCTGAGAGAAGATCTATATAAAAATTATGTATTGATATATCAAAAGAATAAAAATGAATTATTCATCAAAGGTTATCTATTACAATAATTAACGATTGCCTAACATTATCCTTGGATGTACACCATCTTTTCGTAAGAATAGTTGAGTACCTCTTTCTCATTATGGGAGTTATCATCTTTTAATTTTAGGAATAATTATCCAAATTACACTATCAATTATTCAATATAGATATGATAGTATTCTGATCCCCAAAGAAAAGACAAAGCAGAAAAAAATTTCTTGAGCGAAAATGGGATCGGAGGTTCGTGTAGCGGTAGTGCGGCCTACTATCCTATAAGATGTTGGCACATATACCGTACAACCTTTGATGATTACCACGTTCAGATATCAGCGCATGCCAACACATTAATTGAAGAAGCTCACAACCGTAACTTAGGTTTCATTTGATACAATTTCTCTAAGTAGATCTTTTAGAAGTAGATCTTTTAAAATAAAATTATTGGTTATTTGATTGTAAATAAAGAAAAGTGCTTTCAAATTATAAACTATTTGGTTAAATTATTTTTAAAGCACTTTTGGATTGTTGATTTACCAAAAAAAACATGAGAGAGAGAGAGAAAGTAGTACATTCATTCTAGGAATATAATTGCTTCAACCTCAATCGTAAAAAATTAATCAATCATAGTAGTAATAAATATTTATTACTCTCTATCAATTTTTCACTCTAAGTTTAATTAGCCTCAAGAAATAACACTAATATATACATATATATCATTTCATTACTTCAACGACGCACTTCATATATATCAACGAACCAATAATAAAACCAATTGCTCTATATATATATATATATATATATATATATGACAATAAGATAAGAAAAAAAAACCATAAAATATAGAAAATTTACTGATTAAAAAGAAGTTCTCAGAGGGTTTTATGAAATAAAAAATAAATAAAAGTAGAGGCTATGTGTTTGTATTTGTAAAGAAAATGTAATTAGGTTATAACGGTGTAAAAATATTAATAAAATAAAATAGAAGTAAATTAAATATTTTAACCTTTTAAAAAAAGTTCAAAAAGATT
The DNA here is from genome assembly GCA_021234005.1 of Nephelium lappaceum. Lineage (NCBI taxonomy): Eukaryota > Viridiplantae > Streptophyta > Magnoliopsida > Sapindales > Sapindaceae > Nephelium > Nephelium lappaceum. The sequence continues at coordinate 13,728,989 of CM038002.1, read as the reverse complement.
TACTTAGAGAAACTCAAAATTTGAGCTCCCCCGAGTACACCTTTTAAAGTTTTTTAAATTCCCTAAAAGTTTTAATGGGATATCAATCAAATGACCTAAAAAAAAAAGTCAAATAAAATTTTTGACATTAAAAAGGTATTTTTGACTGATAGATAAACTATACTAATTGTATACTTAATCCGTATCTGTATGATACGTACGCAAACGCTCCTCAAATGGCAACACTCTGATTGTCACCTGTTAACAAATTGTGACGTTTTAGTCATGTCACTGATGATCACCGAGTCAACTCGAAAGCTCGGCAAATCAACTCTTTACTTGCTTCTCACTTTCGTCACAGTCAAAGTATCTCGCTCTCTGTATCGCTACCTTCGCTCTCTCACAATGTCATCCTCCTCCTCCTCATCATCCGCCACCGATACTGAAACTATTCGCCGAAACCGGATTCTCTCCAGTAAACTCTACTTCGACATTCCTCGTTCCAAGGTAACCTATCTCTTCTCTTCAAAAAAAAAAAAAATGGTAACCTATCTCTACACATGCCTACATGTTGCTCAATTTTGATTTTGGATTGATGACTTTCCTTTTCTTCAACGAACAGGTTCCCTTGATTTACTCCTCTGCCTACGATATATCGTTTCTGGGCTTAGAGAAGCTGTAAGATTCATTGAAATCTGAATTTCTTTTTTTTTTTTTTTTTTCCGTCTGTTTAACTACTTTTTTTTTCCAGTGAACTCTGTACGTTATTGTTTATTTGAATGAAGGAATCAAATTTACAAAAAAAAGAAAAGAAAGTGTTTTGTTAGTTAGCTCATAAATAGGCTCTATTGCTACGCTGCTAAATAGCAAACGTGTTAGTTTATGAGTGTTGGTAATTAGCGTGAACATGGTGATTAGACTTTGAGCTGCCTCGGAATAGTAGCCTGTGGCCATTCTTGGATTATACTTGCTGAATTCTGTTTCAACACTTTCCTGGTTGATATTCAATATGAGAGTATGACTATACTATGAAATCTGTAATGTTAATGGGGTAGTTATGAGAAGGGATTGTCATCGTTAATTTTTAATTATTTTAAAATCTTTGATTTGTGGACCGTTGGATTAGAATCCAATTATTGATTTTCATTCCAATGACATTACTGGTTCTAATAAGGTAATATAGCTCTCAATATGAAAATTTTAAATTCCTTGGTTGTCAATAAATTATTAGAAATAAGTTACATGCATAAGTGCAGTTTCCTGAACAATTGTAATTTCTGTAATCGTACTTACTTTTGGCATTGTACTTTATAACAGTATTTTCATGTTCTAAAGACAAATTGGATATCATCCGTGCACATTATAAAAAAACGAGAAAGAAGAAATTGCTTGCTATCTGTCTATTAGCAATATGCGTTTGTAACGGTAGATATCACTCTGTTTACCACTCTGTAGAATCTAGAACTTCATCAACATCTGGGAGGTTATAGAATAAATTCGGGCTGGTATACTGACTGTTTCTTGGATAATATGTCCAATTAATGCAGGCATCCCTTTGATTCTTCTAAATGGGGTCGCATATGTGAATTCCTAAGCTTGGATGGTGTTCTGGACAAAAAATCTATTGTTGAGCCGCTGGAAGCTTCAAAGGAGGATCTCCTTGTGGTAGTCTCTATATCTCCGATAAACTCTCACCTTTTTTATGGTTTTCTGTTGAAGACAAGCAGTGACACATGACAACTTCAAATGTTTATGTGAAAGGACTTATGAATGTGAATAACATCATTTTGTTTTGTTTCACATAAAATATAAAGGGATAATAACTTGTTATTGGGAAAGCCCTGCTACAGGAGTCTGTTGTACTCAAGTTTACTTCTGTTGGGTTTTTCATTGCATGACATTGAATCCTCTTATGATCTCAATATGTTGCAAGTTCAACTTTACTTAAGAAATAAATACACAAATAATTATGTATATGTATGCTCATGGTCTATTGGTCAAATTTTTGCCCATTTCCTTACCCTAAATTTAGTTCCTTTTGTCCTAGTTTATAGGTTTTGGCCTGTGACATGATACTGGACAAGCTTGGAACAAGCACTGATAACGATATTTCTGGAAAAATTTCTATAAATAGTAGTAAATTGTAAGAGTTTAAAGTGGAGATGTTGGTCCAACGACAATTCTTATCTTTGTTTCTTGTTGTATGTAGTTAAAGGATTTATTGGTGTTGTCATCTTTTCTTTTAGTTTTTGTGATTTTTAACTTGGTTTTTTTTCAATCATTCTGATCATTTAGGTTCATATTTTGCATCTTGGTTAATCTTTTTCCAATTGCATTGGGACAATGAAACTGAAAGTAATATAAATCTCCACCTTCAAAAGTCTATGTGATCAACTATCTATTATTTGAATTGCTCCATTTTTCTAGATAAGCACTTCCACATTCTTGTTGTAAATATATTACTTGTTCACTCTACCTGCCACCTTTGTTTGAGGCAATGTTTTGAGAGACTGTGATATATTTTACTATAATTTGCATCCAACCCTATTTTAATGTCGTAGTATCTTCTAATTGCACCAGCACACACCAATAAACCTTCACTAACACATTGATGCTATTGAATTAGATGAGCAAACAGGTAAAAAAAAACACTACATGTTTACTTGTAGATGTAAATGCATATATGAACCTGTATGCTGAACTTATTTGTATATTTGGTCAGGTACACTCCAAAACTTATTTGGATAGTCTGAAGAGCAGTCTAAATGTTGCCATGATAACCGAGGTATCTATAGGGCCCTTGTTGCACCTTCTGTTTTATATAATTCCTCTGAGATGGCTGTCTGTTGTAATTATTGTTGGACCAGTAGTTTCAAAAATTTAAGCTAATAAGATAGGTGATATGGACAGTAAGGAGAAAAGAATACGAGAGGAGAGGGGAGAATAGCTGGGTTTAGGAGGGAACAAACAAGCATTTATGGATAAAAGAGTACAAAGGGGAGAAATTCAGAAAAATGAAAACTGAAAAACATCAAAAGAAACCGGATTCTGGATTTCAAATATAAGTTCTATTAATCTACTATGTCTCTAGAAAACATAAAGACCTACTAATAGGTGACTAAATGTAATCTTCCTCAAACAAGAAAGAAAAACTTAAAGCAACTCAAATAAATAATCCTAAATCAAACAAATAAGTAGAAACCTTAAAAATATTAAGGGAAAATTACATCAACTTTCCCTGAAGTATTGAATTGTTATAGGTGGAAATCACAAATCAGTTTGTATACACAAATTAATTGATTAGCAATCAAACTAGTTAGGCTAGAGGCAATCAAGATATTTCGCAGTTTTTCCATCTATCTATTCAAGAGTGATGCTACTGTCTAGCAAACACCTATTCACAATCTATTTTCAAATTTCTAGTTAATCGCAGTTTTACTCTGAACTAAAATTATCACGAAAGACAAAACCATTTTAAAGGCACTTACACATGAATTGGTACAATATACAATGTTATATTTCCTCTTCTGTTATTTTTATGTTTCAAAAACCTATCGTTGTTATCTTTCTCACTCTTTCTCTATCTCTCTCTCTCCCTCTTTGCAATTATTAGTACTTATTTTTTCATTACTTGATCTGAAGAACAAATCTTCAAGTACTTGTACATCACTTAGTTTGTGGAAGCTAAATAAGAAAAGATAAAAAAAGAGATGTATATGCTGATCTTTAATTGCATTGGGATGTATAGAGGCTTGCAATTTCATCAAAATTATTGAATTGACAATTTAAAGATAAAAAGGAGTGTCTTCAAAAACTGTATATATGATGGAATGTCTTTTGAAAGGAGTGTAAAAAGATATAAAGGTTAGTTTTGAAACAAAACTAAGTGTCTTTAAAATTTTAGGAAATTTTATTTGTTAAAGTGGGTGTGAAAAGATAAAAGAATGGTTTATAAATATAAAAATCAATAAATAAATAGAATCAAATTACAAGACTGTCCCCAATGCTCCCAAAATCATTCATCTGCTCATACACGATGGGTTATTGCTAGGTTCCTCAATCGAACACCACCATCACCATGTGTAAGCTGAGACTGCTGTGACCAAAAGCTTCTGCCAATGCCAGCCTAGTTAACATCGCTGCTATCACCTCCATAAAATCTTTTGAAATCTCCCACCTAACATCCAAATCATGACAATGGAGGGCGTATTAGCCACCCAAAACAGCTCCACCACAAACCAGTCAATCAGCCAGCAACACACCAATTGAACCCTACATTGATTAAACACCAGCAATCAAGTATAACAACCATTCAAATCTAATCCGTACTTGAATTGCCACCACCAATCAGATTACACAAATAGAAGATCAAACAGAGTGGAGAGACAGTGGGAGTGAAGGGAGGTTTACATGCCTCTGTTCGAAGGGGAGGCTACAGGAGCCTCATCCATTCGAAAAGGAGGCTCGGCAAACCTCCCCATGGTCCATAGGGAGGCCCACAAGAGCCTTCTCATGGATTTGGGAGGAGGCTGATGCAGGGCTCCACCTTTGGTCAGAGGACCGCCTCCCACAGAAGTTGTAAGGAGTTGAGTGGCCTCACACAAGTTTATTAATATTTTTAACAATTAACAATTATTTTTGGGGCAGAAATTTTAAAACTTCCAACTGCACATCTGTTAATTTTTTAAAGGGCATTATGGTCATTTCATTAGTCAAACTTGCATATTTAAATCTGATTGAATATTTGTTAATAAGAAGGGTCTTAGGGTGTAAAAACCTATTGGTTGAAGTTACTGTAATGTACCCAAATAAAGATAATGGGAAATTGTTAAATAATTTTATTGCTAATAAAGTAGTAAAACGTCCATAATATCTTCTAATAGGTTCTGCATCAGTAGAACACAGAAATTATACTTTAATGTATATATGCATGGCTGATTTACTTAATCAACTTGTCATGTGGATCCAAACATAACAAGCGCGCTCATGGAGCAAAATACCCTAAACCCCAAAAATACAAAAAATCAACATGATGGGGGATTGTTTAAGATTCAAGCATATTACTTGTTGATTAATGTGGCTTTGTTATCTTGTTGAGGAACCATTAATTCCAAATGCTTAATGTGTTAGAAAAGGGCTTAACAACAATTTTGTTATGCAAATTTGTCTTTCAATGTGGAATTTTGAATGAATTCGTTTAAATGCTATAATGAAGTTTGTGGAGTGGTGTAATGCTATTTAAAAGGATGGCAGAATGAGTTTGGTTTTATTTGATTGTTGTTACATGGAAGTATGAAATATATGTACAATCTCCCATGAATTTTTACTGCATAATTCTGGTTTAGTTTAAAAGTTTCAGCCTAGAATTGAACACTCTCTGCCAACAAGATTTCGACTGTTTCAAAGTTCTATGATAAATAGGTACCTCCAGTTGCTCTCTTTCCAAATTGCCTTGTGCAGAAGAATGTTCTTTATCCATTCCGCAAGCAGGTTAAGTTATTATCTGCATTAATTTAGCTATATATATTATATTATTTTGAATTAATTATACTGATCATCTGTATCTGTAGGTGGGAGGAACCATATTAGCAGCTAAGCTGGCAAACGAGCGAGGGTGGGCCATTAATGTTGGAGGGGGATTCCATCACTGTTCTGCTGATAAAGGAGGTGGATTTTGTGCTTATGCAGACATTTCTCTTTGCATACACTATGCTTTTGTACGGTTAAATATATCAAGGTATCAATATTTGTTTGGTTGGAATTTAAATCTTAAACGAGAATTATTTTCTCTGAAATTGATATTTTTCTTATCATCTGCAAAAACAGGGTAATGATAATTGATCTGGATGCACATCAGGGAAATGGTCATGAAAAGGATTTTGCCGATGACAGTAGGTTACTTGTTCTTATGATGCGTTAATTGATTTTCTTTTGGAATTATGATAACCTGGTTTCCTAACAGGACGAGTTTATACGCTGGATATGTACAATCCTGGAATATATCCTTTTGTGAGTTGCATACTCCCAAAACTTATGCTACTAGTTCATTAAGTTCAATCTCTAGTCATGTCTCTTTCAGCTCCTTTTAATCAATCCTCTATTTCCTTTCTGTTCATGCTTGTTGCTCTTATTTATCAATTTGTGATTTCTATATATTTACATATTGTTGTCAAAGCACTAATGGTGTCTTTAGTTAAGCATTCTGATTACTTTATTTTTTTTCCTCTCTTTCTCTTTCTTCGAATTTCTTTGTTAGGACTATGAGGCAAAGCAGTACATTGATCAGAAGGTCGAGGTAGTGGTAAGAATCAATATCTCATTTGTGATAGTGAATTACGGCTATTTTTGTTCTTTTGCTCCTATAATGTTTTGTTTCGAACAATTGAACAGAGCGGGACGACAACAGATGAGTACGTGAAGAAATTAGATGAAGCACTTGAGGTAGATTAGTTCAGGATTTTGCCTTTACCATGTCTCATTCTCTTTGTGCTATATTATTTCAACTTCACTAGAATAAGCTTTTGGTGTGTCTCCTTTAGGAACTGTTAGATGATCAATGTGTGCTGTGTCTTGTGATCTTTTCTCTGATGATTTTTCTTTTTGTATAGCGGTTCTGAAGTCTTTTTATTTACTGCTTCCTTTTGAGCCTTGCACCATCTATTATTGGCTATGTCTTTCCTGCTTGCCTTGCTTTACTTTTATGTGGAGCTTTGATATTCATGCTTTGGCTAAACGTGCAGTTTGGAGTCTGATTTACCTCGTGGCATTGTTGATGTTGACTAGACTGTGCTTTTGCTTTCTAATTTTTTGTTTTTTTTTTTTTTTTTCCTTTTATTTTTGCATCTCCATGGTCTTTATCGTTGATTTTGGATCTAGTGTGGCAATTTTGGCAGTCGTTTATAATCAGTTCATGTAATTGTCTCACTTCATGAACTGAAATTGGGACAAATATAGTATTTTGTTTACAGACTTGAAGTCACATTTCATTAAGTATATCGTACATCTTACTAAAAAGTGTTGATTGGTACCTCTTCTGCAACTTTGTGACAATTATTATTGATTTTATTTAGGTTGCCAAGCATAAGTTTGATCCTGAGTTGGTGATTTACAATGCTGGCACTGACATCCTGGATGGAGATCCATTGGGCAGGTTAAAGGTAACGTTTTCTTGTTACATACTGCACTGTATTCAGAAGTGAAATTGTTTGGGCTGAGTTTGGGGTATAAATGAGACCCAAAGTTTTAAGTATTTGATGACTCTTCTTAAAATCAGATGGAAGGAACCTTATGGGCGAGAAATACTTCTTACTCTATTAGTAATTGAAAAATGGATCTCATGGCGTAAATACCAATCTTAGATGTCGTTTGTGTAATTGGCAGCAATATTGTTTGTTAGGTCTGACACAAAGATAATTACTAATTGTCGTGCTTGGTTTTGCTTCTGCAGGTAAGTCCTGATGGGATAGCCATAAGAGATGAGAAGGTGTTCAGGTTTGCTCGCTTGAGGAAAATTCCACTTGTCATGCTCACATCAGGTCCAGTAACATCTAAAGATTTTTTTTATGATTTGTTATATTTTGTATTTATTATGCTAGCTTGGTTTTTGTTATAAGAAAGCAAAAGATACAGAAAGTAGGGAACATGACTTGTTAGTTTCTGTTGATATGGAAGTGGTACCATTGGAGCTGGGTCCAAACGTATTCTCATGATGATTTGAGAGTGCACGAAGAATTGATGCGGACATGAGCTTTTACTCTGTGTTTCAGGTGGTTACATGAAGTCCAGTGCCAGAGTTATAGCAAATTCGATAATAAACCTCTCAAGAAAAAGCCTGGTAGATATGGGAAGTTCTGAGGCAAAGATATAACAACAATTCAAGTTTCCTTACCTGTGCAACGTGGATCATACGTACCCTGGCGTGTGTATGTTTATTGTGAAGTATATCTGAGCTGAATTTACCCTAGTTTGTGTACAGAGTAAATTTTAGCCATGTATATCATCTTTAATAGGAGCAGAAAAAAGAAAAAAAGAAGAAAGCATGAAAATAGAACAACAGATAATGTGTATTCCGTAAAGTGATGATTGTAAATTTTTGGGTTGAATAATTAGGGGTAGTTAATTAATAGATAAAATATACATATATGATGGCCGGAGCTAAGTGAAATCCAGAAGGGGAAATTGGTCGAGATGCGCCCTGAGTCATTCCAGATGGAGAACATATATTTAAATATATATATATGTATATATCCTGCACTTCACATAGATAATTTAGCAATTAAAGCGGTTAGAAGGGTGGCTATAGTTTTTTTTTTGATAAAAGTGAAACTATTATAAGCCAACGGAATTCGGGAAAATACTACAAGGCTTGGCATCATGCCAATACACAGCCTCCGAGGAGGACAAGGCCAACGATGCGAGCAAATGCGCCAAACGGTTCCCCTTTCGCGGAACGGCTTGACACTTACAACCACCCGCAACCGTACACAAGGTCTTAATGTCAGAAATGAGAGGGAAAGCTTCACCCCTTGAGACAATTGGACCATTCACGATAGAAGCTACACCTACTGCGTCCACCTCCGCCACCTCGATCTTAAGGCGAAGGGAAACAGCCAGCAACAGACCTTCGCGCAGCGCTAGGAACTCCCCAATTTCAGGAGAGAAATTACCAACCCAGCTCTTTGCCATGGCAACCACCACCTGGCCCCTATCATCGCGGATAGCCACCCCCAACCCAGCTTTACCGAGGAGAGGTCTGATAGCCACATCCGAATTGAGCTTCAAACAACCATTAGAAGGACGAAGCCAGCCTATAGCAGCAGGACGAGCAATCTGACTAGGACCAGACGCCAGAGCAGAAGTAGAGCTTTGGAATTCAGATAACAGGGCCTCCGCCTTAGCTACAACAGCCTCAGGATCCCTCTTCGACAGGAGGAAATTCCTACAATTGCGCGCATTCCAGATGCCCCACAAAACCATACACACCTCAGTCAACACTCGTTCCCCCAAGTTCTGCCAGACCCAAAATAACACAAGGAAGACATCATGGGATTTAACTTGGTCTAGAAAAGCTGACTTTTTAAAGAAACCCCAGACCGCAGCAGCTTCTGGGCACCAAAACAGTGCATGGGCACCATTCTCGGCCACATTCCCACACACATTGCAACAGTCCTCGATCAGAATCTTGCGACGCCTTAGGTTAACCTTGGTAGGGAGAGCATCTAAACACGCTCGCCACACAAAAATCCTTATCTTCGGAGGGATATTGAGATTCCAACAAACCGCCCACCAATGCTGCTGCGACGACGAGGAGCTTGCAAGCCCCTTTTCCGACAAACGTAGATCCACAGCGAGACGGTATCCACTCTTTACCGAGTACTCACCCCTCTTGTCAAAGAACCAAAAGCGTTGGTCCGGGATATTCCTAAAGCTAAGAGGAATGGACAATACCAGCTCTTTGTCTATCGGCAGCAGAAACTCATCCAGTTTTTGAATATTCCATTGCCTGCTCCCAGTATCAATCAGATCAGCAACTTTTAACTCAGAGCTAACACTTGGAGAGAGGACACGAAAGGAGGATGGTCTAGGAATCCACCGATCTTTGAACACCTTAATTTCATCGCCACTACCGACCTGCCAGACCCAGCCTTTGTCCAGCAGATCTCTACCCCAGAGGAGACTACCCCACGCATGCGATGATCCCGCCTTGCGCCGCGCCTGCCAGAAGTCAGAATTGGGGAAGTATTTCGCCTTAAGCAATCTCGCAGCCAAAGAGGAGGGTGGCTATAGTTCTACCCTTCAAAAATTGTATGTACATTTCTTTTGCCTGCATACTTTAAAAAATTTTAAAATTTTATAAATTTGTTTTTAAACTCTACTTAATGTTAATAGTATCTTTTTCAATTTCTTAATTTTATTGCATTATATTTTTATAAGTATATATCATATCCAGTTTATTATTTTAGATAATTCTGATGGTTGAACGCTATAACATCCCTTCACATGTAACCTATTCACAAGTGGCCGTCAAGGAATTATGAAAATTACAGGAAAGATTAAACAAAATCCTGAAAATTACAAGTATAATAAGTTGCACATGATTATGTACACAAAATTGATTATTTCTTAAAACTTTAGGGATGCGGGTCGTTGAAACGTTGGAAAAAGTAAAGGTTTTTCAACATGCAGGGATGAAATTGAAAATTTTCCATTTTAAAATAATACTGAGAAAGAGTAGAAGTTGAGGCTGAAGAGTTACAGCGGTGAGTAGTTTTTGCGATAGAAAAAAATCAATTTGCTGTCACTGAAGTTGCGTTGTTAGCATCGACATTGGACACACACACACACACACACCGACATTTGGTCTACTCTGTATACGTTGTAATGTTGAGTTTACTACCGGCACCGTCGTGGTGGTCTAGGCTTGGCTTATAACTGTTTGTTAGTGTTTTCTTCCCTCTCAGTTGCTCGCCAAGACCTCTTCAACCTCACCGCTTCAAATGTTTTAAGTTTCGCCGATTTAATCGATCGAGCTCTCCAGAAAGAGTTCACCGAGACTGACCAAGCCCAAGGTCTCTCTACTCTTGTCTCTTGCTATTATATCATCACTTTCTGCTTATCGTTATGCAATCTTACTGTGATCTTTTTTTTTTTTTTTTTTTGTGCAGCTGATCTCGGAGGCTTTAACAACAGTGTAGCTGAACAGCAGGTCGGTGCTTTCGGAGATCAATTTTGATCTAAATCCTATGTGTTAGTATCTATTAAAAATCTGTTTTGCTGAATGTATATTATTTACATGTTTTGTTATCAGGCAGTATTAGAAACTGTAGCAAGAGTTAAGCCGAAGAAAAATGACTCCAAAGAGCGAAAGTATATGCTTTTATCTTATAATGTGATGATAGATAATTAGACTGACGAGCATTCACATTATGTAATGATTTTCTGTTCAAGGTGGAAAAAATTTGAAACTCTCATGGTTTTGAGTCTTTTTGTTTTAGGTCGTTTAAATTTCATGGCGTATTTAATCTGGATAATGATAATCGAGCAGAAGAGACCCCGACATTGATAGATCGCAAGGTAGTATTTTTAAAATTTCTTCTATATGTTGATCATTATTATTAAAGTTATTGACGCGAAATGGCTGTTGTTGTTTTTTATCAGGATAATGTCTTTATTATTTCGAATTTCAAATCCAAATATCCAGTGCTGCAGTTGGACTTACGGTAAAGTTCAAATTTGATTTGTATTTTCAAAGTGTGTTTTCTATGCCTAGCTAGTAAGCTGAGTCTAAACTTTTCTGCTTATTCTTTGTAGACTTATATCAGATTTGGTTGCCATCATTGTTTCTGCAACTTTTGGTGGCATTGCATTTGCCTTCGCTGGACAACTGGTCTGATTATATTGATATCTAAGCTTATTTGAATTTTTGTGGCAGACTTTCTGTGTTAGGATCTGTTTCAGAGTCTTGATTCTCTGATATGATTCTCGCCATGCTAATATACACAGGTGATTACTGGATATTTGCTAGCAGGATCTGTTATTGGACCTGGAGGGTTTAGCTTTGTCAGTGAAATGGTGCAAGTATGTCACTTGTTCCGAGTACAAATCTATCAGTTATGCATTTTGTTTATAATTTTCTGTAAAATGTTTTCAGATGATTTCTTTTTGACCATAATATTACATGAATGTTTAGATTATTATTCTATTTCACATCTAACAGTCATGTCGATTTATTTAGTTATCTAAAGCCTGGATGCATTTCTCTTATTTCCCAATGGTTTGTAGTATGCTATTGAAAAGTTCTTATACTTCACTCTAAATATGATTTAGGGATATTAGTTATTTTTTCTTTATTAGAAACAAACTTTTACGAAAGAAAATAGGAAAATAGTGAGAGAGTGAACAAGCTCACGAAGAAGACCCAGTTACAAGCTAGAACCAGTGAACAACCCTCAACAAAGGAAAAAGGACTATAAACCAGTCCTCCAAAGTTAAAAGGATTAAAAAAAAAAAAAGAAAGAAAGATACAATGGAGTTCCTCAATATACAGAAGATTGAAGAATAAGCCAAAAACTTTGAAACTGGGACTTCTTGCTTCATAACCGCTTCCCAATTTTGTTGAATGAAAATCATATTAACATGTTTAAAATCTTGACAAAACCAATTGACAGTCATACCTAATTTAATATTAAAAAATCTTTCTATTTCTTTATTTCCACTCTTCTCAATTAAGGCCATCATAGTGCTTCTTCGCAGAACATCAGCCTTCTTACTTACTCCAAACACCTGAAAATGATCAGCCATAAGATTGTTTCAACAGGCCGGCATAACCCAGCTACAGTTAGTTGTCTGAAACAGTTTATTTCAGAGAATGAAAACCCAAGGACAGTAGAGGAACAAGTTTTCCAAAGTTTCGTAACGCTTTGCATAACACACACCAATGAGAAGATAACCACATGACTACCATTCTTTTTTGAATCCTATCTTTTGTATTCACCTTTCTATGAGCTATGATCCACGTAAAGATTTGACTTTATTATTGTTGCTGTGATCTTCACTTAAAAGACTTCTAGCTAACCAAGAATCATGATCCCTTTACCCTTAGAGGAGAAAGTTCTGCCTTTACTTTCTAAGATAATCTCCGAGAACTCCCTCTCTAGCTTTCTCCTCTTCCACAATGAAGACTGCTGCATTTCTAAACAGAGAAGAGTTTAGTGAAACCCACAAACTCTAGAGACATCAATTATTGGGTTCTTTATAGAAATTTTTAGGGTATAAAAGTAATTGTCTCATGAGTCATGATCAACCTCTTTTTACATACTGTTAGCAACAGAACATAAAAATCAGTAGTATCTTAGTGATAGTTTGGGAATAATGATCTTCCCTGAAATTATTTGACTGGTTTATAATATTGTTTACCAGAATTCAACATGGTTTTACATTAAGATTCCAATCCATGTAAAATATTTTTCTTTTATGGGATAACTTACATGGTGTCATTATCTATTTCACATGGAATAATTCATGTAGGTCGAAACAGTGGCTCAATTTGGTGTTATTTTCCTTATTTTTGCTTTGAGCCTAGAGTTCTCCACTACTAAGGTCAGGTTATGTTTGCATGTTGTTTTTGTTTATTATCATTATTATTTTGCTTTATGTTTAAGTGTTTAAAGGTTTTATAATATTTTGACTCAAATCTTATCTTAATTCTAGCTTCGAGTTGTTAGAGCAGTTGCTGTTTTAGGAGGTCTGCTTCAAATATTTTTATTTATGTTCCTGTGTGGAATTACAGCCTTGGCTATGTTTGTGAATTCTTACAAATCATCAGGTAATGCTTTGCTATTTTATCTCCTTTTTACTTCTTAAAACTATCTTTCTTGAAGATGCACAATCGAGAATTTGAACTAGATGACTTGTACCATTCGAATTACAAATAAGATAAAGAGAAAATTGAAAGATCATATATATATATCTGGAAAACTACAAAGAACTCTGTTCACCATAAATAATAGTGGAAAGAAATATGAACATCACTTGTTTGTTTCATTTTTTCTAAAATTACAAATAATTAGTAGCTTAAAATTTTTAGCATTTCTAACCACTTTGGACAAAAATACCCTTATATTTATGTCACTGTTTACTATTGGTTCCAATAAGTCTCAAAGGCGTACTACATGCCTTCAAGACATTTTTTTTTTTTTATCATAAATTTTGTTTCTAATAAAAAAAATTAATTCGTGAAGGCAAGCAATAAGTCTTAATGGTAAGAAAAAAATAAGTCTGGAAAAGTTAAAGCACAATCTTGGTGTAAATTATGCTTATTTTTATTGTTATGAGAACACAAAATGGCACAATTTCCAAGTTCAGGTGTTCATACATTTAGAGTAAATAGAGTGAACTATTTATCAAAACACAAAATAACACAATTTTGAGCTCTCATGGCCATAGAAAAAATAAAAACAGCCAAATGCTTTTCTAAACACATAATAATGCAACTTCTAGCGGTAGTATCCATGGATGTAGAATTAATAGAACTGAATACATGGTTTTAATGGTGAAATTATGTCTATCAAAAGCGTTAGGCACAAAGATAAACTGTTTACTTGGCAATGTTAGATTTTATTGGGTTTTGTCGAAGGAGTTGTGGATATTGTTAGATTTGATCTTAGAGTCATGGATCTATTGATTTACTAATAAAGAGGCAAGATTTTGTAGCTGAATTTTCAATGAAAAAAGGAGAATAGAAGGAAGAGTGAGCAAAAAATGAGAAGAACGAATGTTAAAGGGTAAGAGAGGATGTTTTATAATGAAAGGCCTTTTTTTCCTAAGTGACTATTAGGTGCAAAAAAACTGACTTTATTAATTCTGGCACTTCTTTGAAATTACAGGAAAACATAGGCTATTTAGTGTCTCTATCTTAAAATAATATAGAATTTAGCAATTGAGGTTTGATTTTCTTTGGTTCTTATATGTACTGTGAAGTTTTGATTATTTCATATTGACTACGTTGACATTCCCTTTAGGAATACAAGTTTTTCATTTTCCTATTGTTGAGCTTAATTTTTTATATATATAAATTGTGTTGACTCCGTGCTATGGAATAATGCTGTCCTCTGACATCAACAAGTTTGAATAATGATTTCATTTACTATAATATGGTTGTTAGAGAATTCACAAGTCAAGTTGTGGGAGTTGAGAATAAATCACACATTAAAAAGATAAAAAAATGAAAAGGATTTATATGGCAATGTATGCTGCAACATAAGAAGATAGTCTTTTGAGTTGATAGACCATCCAGTAATATATAAATCACTTCTAAAAATATAAAAGTAAAACAATATAACATAGTATCGAAGAGTTTGACAAAATGTAATGGCTAAAAATGTCACGGCTAAAAATGTCACGAGCTCTACCAAACAACAACTATATGTAAAAGAAAAAAAGATGGCCAATTAATGCCAATCTAAGCTCACATCTGAGGGAAGTATTAGATAACCCATGTGTAAAGTTAGGGAATATGAGAATAAATCTGATATTAAAAAGATGTCACATGTGAGAGGGAGTTTTAGATAACTACTTATGAAACTAGAGGAGGCAGGAATATATCCCACATTTGAAAAATACAAGAATAAGAAGGAAGGGTTATTACAACAATGGATGTCGCTACCTTATAGGTCTGTTTGAGTTGTAAGACTATTTGGTTGTACAAAAGTCACTTCCAAAAATATAAACAGAGAAAAATGGGACAAAGACAGGTATTCATTCAACTATAGTGTTTTTAACTAGGATTCTTCATCTATATTAATTTTAAAATCCTTTGAAGGATTTTCATTTGGCATTTTTGTAGTAACCTCTTTATGTCTTTTATTAAACTATGTTACAGATAGTTTCTTATTCACAATAGTGCAGTTCTGATTGGATTCTATTTGCAGTTATTTGGGGCTCAACTATCAGAGGGGATATTTATTGGTGCATTTCTCTCTATGTCTTCAACTGCAGTGGGAAAACTTTAGTTGAGACTGTCACATGCTGACACGCAAACTATTCACTCCTATGGATATTTATACATGGTAGTGCTTTGATTGCAACGTGACAATGTTTGAGCCACAGGTGATGAAGTTTCTGCTAGAAAAAAATTCTACTGATGCTCTTCATTGCCAAGGCACCATTGGCACTCTAATTCTGCAGGTGTATGATTACTTCCTCTCATCCTTTTTGTTTCTCATCTTATCAATTTGAGTTGTAATTTTCTTCTTCAATAATTAAGTCTTGAGAAGTTTTTGATTAACAGGACTGTGCTGTGGGGTTGCTATTTGCATTGCTTCCAGTTCTGTGTGGAACCTCTGTTGTTGTTCAAGGACTAATTTCCATAACTAAACTGTAAGCTATGAACTTGTGAAACATACCGTGTTTCTAATCCTTGTTCCTTTCTTTACTTGAGCTTACTTAAATCAGTTCTTAATATTTATGGGTCATTTTTCACTTATTGTATTCATCATCTTTGTTGTATGAATTGTCTAGAAAATTGTGTGGGCCATTTGAAATATGTAATATGTTTGAAATGTGATGCTCACCTTGATCTGAGAAGATAAATATGAAGTCTAATTTTATCTTTTGAAAACTAGAGAGAAAATTATTTTCTTATTCTCATATCAAAGAATGTACACAGCACCTCTATTTATAGGTGATACAAGACATAAAAATAGGAGCTAATTTACTGCTAATTCTGATTCTAAATTTATACTTTCCTATTCTGTAGCATTGACTAATATTTACAGATGTGATATCCCACAGAATTCTGCCATATTCTGGCAGAATTAGTTTCTTCCCATTTCCAACATCTTTAAGTTTATTGGGACAATATTTCAATCTCCCATTTTCCAATGAAAACTCTTGCCATCATTGAATGAATGTTGCAACGTCTAGAGTATTTTCAGTTATTTGTTTTGTTATTTTTGTTGTATCTTTTTTCTTGGCCGATTAAAAATGAAACTTCTGTGAATGATAGTCTGGACATTTATTTGTATCATGAATGTATATGTGACATCTATGTGAGATGTTGGTTGCTAGTCTTTTTCTGTACATTAACTTTCACATGATTGTTTAGGAGTAAAGCTTGAGCCTCATGGTTTTTGAAAAACATTGTGAGAAAATATACCCATGTAATCTTTTAAACATTGGTGTAAATTCCAAATCACGACAGACAACAAATGTTTTATTGAATGGTTACATCAACATCAAAACACTGTTCAAATCCTTGTTAAGTCATGGCATCAAATAATTGACAATACATCTTTGATGCTATTCTTTGTATTTTTTTTTCTTTTCCACACCGAAGTGTTTGCCTCATAAAATATGTCAAATCTTAATCTTTTATTAACTTGTTCCTACAATGGTAGTTTGCAAGTTAATATAATTAATCATTTTTTTAGTTGTGTTCATTTAAGCTCTAGAAATAATCGAGGATGTTAAATGCATAATAGTCATCTTGTGGTAAGTTACGATAAAAATGTTAATTCCATTAATGTTGCAAAGAATCAAACATGGGTATCTTATTCTGTTTGCTTTTTTGTTAGAATAATGTCTATCCCTACCCAGATAAATATAAGAAAAAAAAAAATTAGAGGCCATTACAGAGTCATGGTCCCACGCAGAAGCAGAGTCCTGGGTGGAGTAACTCTAGAAAGTAGCCTGCCCTTTACATATTTGTTCACGAAGTGGCTTATCCCAAGAATCAAATTCATACCTTTGGTAAAGGCTGCTCCAAATCAGAAAAATATGATTACATTATGGAAAAGTGGACTTCATTAAACACGGCCTAGAAATTCTTTGAAGTGTTCATGTCCAGAATATGTTTGATGTGTTAACAGCTCCTTTGGAAGAAAGACGTGTTAACGCTGCTTATTATGCTTCATGAACTGGGGAGGATGGACTTTGACAGAGACACAATAGCTCTTTCGAGCTATGATATGCCGAGGACAAGATGAAAAAAATGAAATAAAAAATGAAAAAGAAGTAAAAATTCTGTCTTATCAATACTATGTGATGTACATTACTAAGAGACAAAACATTTACTATGTGATATACACTTTGGAAGATCATGCGGAAACAGAATGATTTAGGTGTAGGATTATTTAACATAATAAAACTTATATACTGGTTCTGATGAGAATTTATTACATTGGTAACTGCATCAAAATTTGTGAACAAGGTCAATGACATTACCTTTTGATATTTTTGTTTTTTCAATTTTATAAAAAGACATATATAGAAAATGTCTGAAAAACATATCTTTCTATGAGCTGTGAGCTGTAACTGTTATTTTTTGGAGTTAATTCTTTGTTTGAATTTTTTTGACTGCCACACAGGTATTGAAGTTCTGTTTATGATACAAACTAATTTTATCTCGGATCAGGTTGGTAGTGTTGATTGCATTTTTGGCTGGTTTGTCAATATTATCTCGAACATGTGTTTCATGGTTTCTCAAATTGATGATAAGTCTATCATTGCAGGTACATGGTCCATTTAAGTGGAATTCGCCTATATTTTCTGTGTTGCAAATTGTATAACATGTGTACTGTTAATCGATATATGGTTAACTTCAATTTGTTTAATGACCTCATTTATATCTGTGCAGACCAATGAACTCTATCAACTGGCATCAGTTGCATTCTGCTTACTTGTAGCCTGGGTATATTTTACTTTCTAAATGTTCATCCATTTTGGTATTTCCTTTTAACATTAATATGCATCTGTTTACATTCAACTTGCATAGTGATCATTTCAGCTAAGATTTATTTTTATGTTATTTTTTTGCATTGACATGCATCTATTTACATTCTGTGTCCAGAATAACCTTACTCAGTACACAGTTCCTTTTCACTTAATTAACATCTCTACTGTTTTCCTTTCTATTTGTCGAAAACAATCCAATTAAAACAAGAAATTTTTGTCCTAGTTGTGCTTATTAGATAGTTTGAGCGTCTGATTGTAAATTAATGGGCTGAGCACAAATTCTTTATTTAGTGTCAGTGAATTCAGTTATTTCAGTTCAGCTTGATGCATAGGGTTCAATTTAATGTGCACTAGGACAAAACTTCATGATTTGCTTTGTAGCTGGCTCTTTCTAACTAAAAGGCTTTTTTCATAATGTTCAAGAATTGAGAAATTCAATGTGCAGATTCCTTTTTTTTTTTTTTTCGTTTGTACCCAGAACTCCCTTGACCTTCTCCTTACAACTCTCGTAACCATGAAACTAATAGAATAATTAATATCCTGGGTAGATAGGCCCAAGAGGTTTGGAGCTGTTGACCTCTTGGTTGAAAGCACCACCCCTCAACCACTAGGCTAAGCATTGAGATTAATGTTTAGATTCCCTTTAAGTAGCTGGCTCTTTCTAACTAAGGGTTCATTTTTTAGTATTCAATAGTATGGTATAGAAAACAATTTTTGAATTTACCAAACTCACTCTTCATTGATTTTCATTTTTTGTTCCATTGAGATCCAATCCGAAAATCAGGATATCAAGCTGGTGGGAAAGGGGTGTTTGTTCTTGCTGCTGCTGGTTGCAAAACCAAGAAGGCAGTGAGAATTTCTAAATGACCCATGTATGGTTTTCTGTCACAGGTTTGCAGTCAACAGTATCATTATTAGGAAGATGTTGTATATATAATATACAGGGTGCGTTTTTGTTATGACAAATGGATACATAATATGCTATCGACATTTGACACAAATGGTTCCTCCATAGTAGTCTGAAAGAATTATGAACATGTACTAGCTGTGCATGTGATAAAAGGCTTTATCAGTGGTGTTCTTGTTTCTTGATTCTTGTCCTGGCTCTTTATAGATGAATTTTTAGTTTGGTCAATTTTTCTGATAGAAAAGCCTCAAGTCATGAATTATGTTCCTTGCATCCTTTGAATAGATCTGTAGCATTCTGTTGAAATTGTAACTGTTGTTATGCTATTAGATAATTTATGTTCATAACATGATCAAATTCATTTAGACTGGAAGCTTGCTGTTCTTGGAATCTGTTGAGTAATCGTTAGAAAGTTGTAGGTAAAGACCCAAACAATAATTTTAAGCATTCAAACACAATCCCTCGTAAACAAGACTAACAGGACTTGTCACATTGACCAAATCCAAGTACAAAACTCAAAAACACAGCAAATTCATATTACAACTAACAAATACAAATATCATCAAGTGGGGGACTTGAACCTGGACACTCTAGATCCAAAAGCTTAAGTTTGCATGCAAGGGCTAAATGAACAGTGTTAATTATTCTTATATGATCTTATCATTTGTACGATTTTCAGCTGTAGTGATAAACTGGGCCTTAGTCTGGAACTGGGTTCGTTCGCTGCTGGAGTGATGATTTCAACAACTGATCTTGCTCAACATACACTAGAACAAGTAAAGTCATCTTTATTTCTGTTTTGTTCATCATAAAAAGATTGTGGAGTAAAGTTTGGTGGTTATGTGTATGCATGTAGTTGTGCAACAGTATTGTTATGAAAAAATGTATAATTTGGTATTCTTTATCCGGATGCAATTGTGTTTCAATCACGATAAAAGTAGTTTGTTCGCCTTTGTTTAATTCATGTTAGATCCTGCTAATATTGATGGTGATTCGGCAAAAACAGTTTCCAAGTGAAATGAAGTATTCCTGATTCCTGCTAGAAACTGGTTAAAACATCCACAATTTGGTTTCAGTTATCATATTCTTAACCTGTAGCAATGAGACATTGTCCAGCATTCTAGTATTGGTACCCAAAAGTAAATTTTCCAGTTCTTCACCTGCTTGTTTCTTGTTTTGAAAAGTGTGCCAACAATTTCTCTGTGGCTGTTACAATTAATTTTCATAAATGAATTATATTTAGGATATATTGAACACTTCAATATATGATTATGTGGGAACTTTAAAGTTTATGCAGTGTCAGTACAAACCTTTCAAAACTAGGATGTACACACTTAAGATACAGTGTGCAGTTGTAGTTTCTCTTGGTGCTCATCCTTTTGCAGTTTCTGGCATGAACATTTGTTAAAGTTATTAGTTTATGAGTTTACACTCGAAAGTTGTTATATGTGCAGATAGAACCCATCCGCAGCATGTTTGCCACCCTCTTCCTTGCCAGCATTGGGATGCTGATCCATGTTCATTTTCTTTGGGACCACATCGACATATTGTTAGCTTCTGTTATATTAGTGGTCGCAATAAAGACAATTATAATCACCATGGTTGTTAAGGGTTTTGGTTACGGCAATAAGACTTCAGTTCTGGTAAGATTTTATGTGGTGGCTTACTGGTGTAGTGTATCGCTTTCTTTTTAAGTGTTTTTTACTATTAGAGGCAGCCCAGTTTATGTACATGTGCAGGTTGGAATGTCTCTGGCACAGATAGGGGAGTTTGCTTTTGTTCTCCTCAGCCGTGCTTCCAACCTTCATCTGGTTGAGGTTAGTACTATTATAGCAGTTCTTAACAGCTTAATTACTACAGTTGTTCATGGTATGTGCTTAAGCAGTAGAATATCCCCGTGCTAAATGTTTGCACATGAAAATGTATTTGATGTATTATTTTCGTAATATAACTACAGCCATGTCTTCATGTATCATCATTTTATTTTAACCGTAGTTTCTAGATGATAGTGTGTGGTATCTATTAGCTACTGTGTAGCTGAAGTTCTGACCATTTTCAGGGGAAATTGTACTTGCTACTTTTTGGGACAACAGCTCTTAGCCTGGTATGACAATATTTTCGATCATCTTTGAAGTTGTATGCAGTGAAATTCATAGAATGTATGCATGCTATTGTACCCTGGAATTTATTTGCAGGGATGTAATAAAGTAAATATTGACATGTGATTTATTTTAAGCTCTCAATTCGAAATATAATCAAAACATTTGTTAGCTTAGATCTTCCTTTCCATTCTGTTTTGCATGGTTGTGGTCATGGAAACTAAGTTTGGAATATACAGGCATGGTAAATGTCCTGAGTTTTTGCGTAAACAAAGTGGCAACTGGCAAAAGAATAAATAAATTGTATTTGAAATTCCGGAAACGCCGAGGGAATACCAAATATGTATATGGGCATTTGGAGTTGACGTCTGTGTTAATAGACGTTATTGAGTTTTGGAAAAAAAGAAAAAAAGACTAATTCAATACTCTGCAGGTGACAACTCCTCTACTTTTCAAGTTAATTCCATTTGTCGTGCATCTTGGGGTGCTGTTACGTTGGTTCTCCCCAGACAGTTTGATTGAGGTAATCAGAAAAACTCATCTTACAATTAATATTGTAAGCATTGCTTCATTCTTGTTATTCAAGACTCAAAGGCACCATAATTATATGATTCCGCTGATTCTTCTGAGCTTATATCTAAAGCTATGTTGAATATGGTTTTGACTTCCAGATCGGATTTAAAGGAGACAACGTTCGCATAGATAGTGGCAAGCAGCGTGTTACCCTGATTCCCATTTCAGTGCCCCAGGAACCCCATGACTCATAAAATTGAAAGGATCATAGATTAACAAATCAAATGCATCCCATAAATAGAAAATCCTGGAAGAGGTAATCTGACCACTTAGTACTAACTAATATCATACTAATTGGAAAATCATTATTTTGTACTGTTTAGCTTATTCTTTTCAGTTGTATTATAGTTTCAAAAGCCTGTAATTCAAAATAGTAGTTGATAGTTATCTATACTAAAACGTGTCATTATTATTTTGAGAAAGAAATTTAATCTTTTTGCAAATCAAATGTATCAGCACACACCACCGCCAATGTGGCTAGAAATACGATCTATTAAACTAATGAGTTATCCAATTAAATTTATTTAACCTATTAATTTATAGCTTATGTCAAATATATTATTAAGGATTTAACTATCTAATTGATTGGACAATCTTATTCAAACTCTATTAGTAAATACAATTGAATCGATTTATTTACCTATTTAACTTTTTAATTTAATTACATAATTCAATCCATTAAGTCCGTTAATAAATGATAATAATCAATTTATATTATGTTGATTGAAAATAAAATTTAAAAAATATATTCTTGAGATTTATTTGGGTTTTTTCTCAAAGAAGATGTTTTTCTTTTTATTATTATCATTATTATTATTATTGACATTTGGAAACAATATGTTAAAATATATTAAATAGGTTAATAGGTTATGAAGAGTTCAACATAAATATCATTTATTTACTTAATGCAATTGATATGTTAATCTACTGGTGATCCGAAGTTATTAAGATCTAATTTAAATTTATTAATTTCATATATATATATATATATATATATATACACTTTCTTCTGTTATGTCATTAGGTCGTGCTGGTAGTTGCCAACTTTAAATTTTAATTTTAATTTCACTTAAAACTTAAACTAAGTGGGTTTATATCGTTTATTTTATTCACCTAAAGTTTATAGATTATAACATCTAAATTTAATTAAGCTAAAAATTTGACTTTTCAGTCCATGAAAATGGCTTAAAATTTAAATCAATAAAGTAACATAAACTTCTTATATTAATCTTATACGTCTCAGATGTCATTGTTTTTTTATCTTTAAACTTTTATTTTAATTTTAGTAGTGCTTAAATTGATTAAGTAGTTTATATTACCAAAACGTTTCGTTTGGTATAACTTTTTCAAATAAATTTATCAAAAATAGATATTTGACACGTAGTCTTTCATATATAGAGTCTTTAAAAAGAAGTTGATCAGTTAATTGTTAATAAAAAAGTTCTTTTAAATTGCATATCATTTGGTTGTATTACTTTTAAAACTTTTTAAAATTATAAAATTATCAAAAAAAGGCATTTAAAACAAAGTAAAATATTACAGAATAATATTTGAGAAAATAATACATTTATAATTAAAAAAAATTATAAAATATAATAGAATGAAAGTACGAATTTTGAAATAAAATATCAAAAACTCAAAGTATAACGATTATAAAATTCTTCTAATTAAAAACAATACAAATAACATAAACTAATTAACTTTGATGCATGAAAAGAATTACAATTTGATCACGTTCCTCATTCATCTCACGTTCACGAAATAATCTGTGTTATGTTTTTCTCCACCTCTCTCTTTCATTCTCTTTTTCTTCAAGGAGTAGCTCATCATTATCATCACATGGCTTGAATTTTGATCATCATTCAAATTCGTATGAAACAATGAAGAGCCATTAAAGCAATTACAATCTTTAATGCAAAAAACCAATTAAAAAATTTGAAGTACACAACTATTAGAAAACTTATCAGTTAAAAAAAAATTTCAAAGTTTTTTACTAAAACAGATATGCAAAATAAAAATTAAGTGTTTATATGTTACACATAAGTGTATTAGGGTTTTAAGTTTTAGGGCAATATTAACAAAATATAATAGAGTTATATTAGATATTTTAATTTTTTTTTAAAAAAAAACTAAAATATGTATACTAAAAAACCTAAAATTTTGAACTTCTATCAATAGATATATTGAAGCCTTTTTTAATTACCCAAATGTTCTACTATGATGACAACCAAAGAAAAAAGAAAAAGAAAATCAAGAAGAGTATTGAGGATTAAAAAAAAAAAATTGTCTAGTAAATAAGTTGTATCAAACATACACTAATTAATTATAATGTTTAAGATCTTTCAATATTATTTTTGGGTATCTTGATTCAGATGTTGAAATTTTTGTTTTATTTTCTAGAATGTTCTTTATCGTCTCAGTTTTGCTTAAAACGCAAATTTGAGATTTAGGAGGATCTTATCATCTCATTTTAATTTTCATAACAATTTATTCTTTTAATTATTTTATGCAAAGTAGTAGAAATTTAATATTTTATCAAGTAACAATAATAACAATTGGGTGGTTGAGTAGTCAATAATTTAGAGTAGTAATATAAACGTTATTTTCATGAGATTGGTTTATCCTAGGATAATGCAATCTATAGAGCCTGTTAGGTCCGTTCTAGCCCAATTAAAGGTGAGTTGCTTAATGTATAATTTGACTAAAAATTGTTGGCATATTTTTGTCAAAATTTACTTCAAAGAGACAATTGTTGAAAAGTCGCCCCCTGCCTTTGCTTTATCTGGCAGAAAGCTGCACAAAGACAAAAAAGGGAGGGACAATTATTAAACACTTAGGTAATCAATGTTTATCAATCTTAATTACTTTTGATCTTCTTAATGATAATATTTGGAAAACTACTCACTTTCTTGAAATTTTGGTGATTAATTGCGTAGTCATCATTATTATGAGGATAATTAACTTCCTAATGTTCTCTATGACTTCTGCTATCACCTTTTTTTTTCACGTTCTCAAAAAAGAATTCAAAAATTTCCTCAAAAAAAAAAGAATTCAAAAATTAATTAATAGACTTTATTTGGCTAATTGGCTTCTAATTACTTTTAGAAAAGCTTTCTCTATTTTCCTTTTCCTACTTTTGTTACGGAACAATGATTCAACCTAATAAATCCTCAAATATGAATGATTCTTCTTCTAGGATTGTACACAGAAACCTGGAAATTGAGTTCAAATAATGATTACTTATTGTCTATTTTTTGTAGATCTTATTTTTTTGTGCATGGACCAACTTTCTTTGATGTTTCAGGCTTTCAGCTTTGCTTAGTGGCCAGCCCTGATTACCTCGGACAAAACACACGTACCAGGTTAGCATAAAAATATAATTGTTTAACGATAATGCTTTAATCCAGTGAAGAATTAAGAGTGCAGTGCGACTGTATCTGAAGATGACCGAAAGCAAATCGCTGCAAAAATCACAATTTGCTTGATCTCTAATATCAAAAAGGAGACTTTCAAGATAGTGATAAGATAAACAATAATAAAAAAATAATAATAATTAAAAAAAAAAAATGGTACACCTCACTGGATTACCATATGTAGAGTACCTACGAAGTGCCTTGTGTTGTAATTTTCAGTCACACAAGTATGTAAATCGTATGGTGTTTTGAAACATTATAATTGAGGGTTCTCTTTGTCTTTTAAAGACACAAATCAGTGAAATTTGTTTATCAATAAAAATGGCTGTTTTTTATCAGTAGTTAAAATCAGCATGAATTTTAGCTAGTGAGGAATTTTTAAAAATGAGTTTTCTTATAAAACAATCAGTACCATAATTCATATCTTTTGTGCGTAAATTACACTTCATGAATATCGATGATGCTAAAAAAAAATCATTATTAAAGTTTTAAGGTAATTTGAAATCTATTCTAATTTTGGTACTATATTTTGAAATTTATTGAAAGGTAAAAATAGGGCATGCAGTTAGACCACATTTAATTAATCACTCCCCCGTTTTACCACACATTTTTTTAAACATTTTAACTACATTGACTGGTAGAAGTAATTTCTAGTAATTTATATACTTATGACGTGCTTCTAAGCTTAAGATGATTGACGAATCCCTCGCAAACCAGCTCACAGCTACGTCATCTAGTTCGATCACTTTCTCACACTAAATCACACTCATGGCAACATGGGTAAAAACAAATATTATTACTTAATTATATAATAAAATAAATATTGACTGCTTTAATTGATGACGTCTCTTATTTTTGTCTATAATATTTTGGATTCAAGTTTAATATAACATTAAATTGAGAAATAATTTAGTTTTACTTTAAAAAAAAATTAAAATTCATAAACTAAAAAGTAATCTGATCTTATAACGCATAATTACTGTATATGACATTATCTATGTATTTATTGTATATATCATATTGGTGCGGTTCAATATTTAATGTAAGCGAGGTTAAAGAACTTCCATGCATAATACTCCACATATGTTCATTACTATTACTTTTAAGGAGATGATATAACTATTAACCTTAGATTTGAACTTCAATTAGTGTCATTGTCTTTTTCTTTTCTTTTTTTTCCCTTTTTCTAGACAAATTTTACAATATACTCTTCATGTTTAAAGCACTAAGTAATTGATGCCTTAGTTTTTAATCATGCCAAAGTAATTAATTACGCATTGATTCATTCTTAATAAAAGATTTAGATTGGTTTAAAAAACAATTACTATAGTTGTATGTAATGATATAATTGGTTATGTACCTAACTTTTGATTTATGTGAAAACTACTTAGAAATTGATACGAAAACCTAAAACGAGCTAATCAAACGAATAGGTACACATGATAAATAGTATAGCCTTTTCCTTTACAAGTCCTTAATCTTAATTATACATGTCTGTTTGGTCGTTGCAAGAGTTACCTTAATTGGTTATCGGAAAAAATAAAATAATATACAAAATTAATTTTGATTTTGAAAGAAGAAAAATTAGTTATTGGCTCAAACAGCAGTTATTTGTTTCATGGTGTAGAAATACTACTAGATGAATAATAAAACATTACTCTCCCTTTTTCGGTCATCATTAAATTTTCCGTTTCTTCAAATGCTTATTTTCTCATCATCATCATCACTGTTGTTGTTGTTCTTGTTGTTATTAATTTTGAAATATGTTGTTGTTATTATTATTATTATTATTTTAAAGAACTTAGAAGTTGCTTTGATTGCTTTTTGGGTGTGGACTATAAGCAATTTGGTCCCTTTTAATCAGCTCGAACACTTCCATTGTGGATTTATGATGTGAAACCTGTATGTAGTTGAAAAGTTAAAAGCATTTCTTGAAATTATTATTTTAAATAAGTTTACTTCCATTGTCGATTTATGATGTGAAACCTGTATGCAATTGAAAAGTTAAAAGCACCACTTGAAATTATTAATTTATGTAAGTTTACTTTTTTCCCTTAACCCAAATGTCTTCCCATCCACCATAAAAATAAAAAATAAAAAATAAAAAGGGAGAGGAGGAGAAATCTTCCCATCCTAGTGTGTAATTTATTGGTTAAACTAGTTAGTTTTCTTGAAACCAATCTTTTGTTACGAACACTGAATAGATTTATATCCGCAATTTATGTCATTGTACACATCCTTTTCCATTTTAGCATGAAAATTGAAGTCTCATTATGCTCATTTTGCAAATATAATTAAAGTTTTTTCCTATTATAATATAAATAGATGTCTATTGATTAGGAGAATGAATTTTTAAATTGTATATGTAATAATTATCCCTGCAAATCTCAACAAATCTACAATTGTGAGGAGTCTTTTTTTCTTTTTTCCTGCCTTTTTTCTTATTGTAACACATTGATGTCTTTTTATTATAAGAGTAACTATCTGAGTCAAGCAAATAGCATTTGATCGCGATAAACTCCAAAAACCTTTAATTCGTTCCATATCAACTTTTAATAAAATAACATTTAATGTGTGTGTATATATATATAATCAAATTTATTTTAAAAGGATGGGTAGTAAAAGGAATCAAAATTTGCAAAATGTCGTAGAAATTAATGAGAAAACCATGTAGTTAGGATCTGTTCATTTTACAAAAGTTAAGGAATAAACCGTACATATATGAGAAGGGTATGCCATCATCATTTGTGCGAGCTTCAAATTCATCTTTTTTTTTTTTTTGAACTTTCGCTATCAAAAATTAATGAAGAGAATTTTAGAGAAAGCAGACAAAACTTACCATCAAAACTACTTCAACTAGAAACGAGACTTGACCAATCAGCAGCTGCATATTTTGCCTTGCAAATTGGACAAGATAATTGTTTACCTAATATCCTTACTATATACTTACAGTAATGCTTATACGCAAACTAGTTTTCATTTGATGTTGTGTCTATATATATATATATATATATATATAGAATAGAATGGTACGTTAATTTCAAGATTCACCTGACATATGCCTCTAGGCAGTCCATGTTTGAATTTGACTAACAGTGCCATGCTGAAAATTTTGTACTAAATTCAAGTTTATGAATTACACAGTATCGAACAGCAAAAATACCCATAAAGTCGTCGTGTTTGTTTCCAAACTATTATCAATCTCACATTTATAATAACATAATTGCCAAATGGGGAGCATTGTGATTAATTAATAGGTTAATGACATTGCTTTTTGTGTGTACGTTATAGAACAAAGGGAATGACAAATGTAATAACAAATCAAAATTAAACAAATATAATTTTCGAAAGATAAAAATAGACACATGAGATGTTAGAATTGTATCATCACGAGGAGCAAAAGTCACCACAGCTATAATATTGCTTCCTAGTAAGCCCCATTTTGGTCAATTTTATCATTTAAATCACTATTATGGTGTTTTGCCCTTTTAAACAGCTTTTCGATTCGCAATAACTTCTTGTATGAATTTTCTTTTTTGGTATCTTTTATTTATTTAAGTTTATTTAGGGAAATAGTTAAAAATTTTCAGTAAGCAGAGTGTATCATTTTTGATAAATTTGAAGATTAGTTGTTTAGAGTAATCGTAATAGTTTGACTGTTTGAGTTTGGATTTCTTATCTTCCATTTAAAAGATTGTAAAGTATCAGACAATTTTGTTGCCTTTTTACTCAATATTATCAATCAATTCCTTCCTCTGAAGCAATTTTGTCATTAGAAATCCAATAGATGTCTTGCATGAAGTCAAACCGCTTCTGTGGAGATGCTTTGTCTACATTCAAAATGTTTATTTATATATGATATATGAACAGAATTGATTTATTGAATTATTCTTGTGTCTGTTGGTTAATTCAAGGTTTCCCAAATGTTCAAACTTCTTTTTCTTTCTTCATCATTTTGGTATTTCAAATTCGCTTAGAAACAATCATTTTTTATTACATTGGAGTGGGTATAGCTATTGAAAGCGCATGCATGTAAAATAAGCCTACTTTTGATATGTTGTAATACTAGGTTGGATTATACAAGATAAGATTGTATTATATTGAATTGGATGTAAAATTCTTGTGGTTGCTGCTTGATAGAATGAGATTTGTTATATACTTATCTTGTGTTTGTGATGTACAATATATGATTGAATGAAAAGTTCTCTCCAATATGCATATTAGGATTGCATACCAAATAGAACAATATGCTTATAAAAAATGCATTAATTACAATTAAAGTAAGAATACTACATAACGAAATTGATTATAATTAAAAATATATCAAAATCATTTTCATTGTGCAGTTCATCTATATTGAACTAATAAGCTCATGAACCTATCGAGATATTGACTAACAGATCTCTCTCATCAATAGATCAAATGAGTTGATCACTGAATATAATTCCCCACTCCCTTTATATTGAGATCGTTATCACTATGACCACTATGTTATCCCATATCCACTTAAACCATAATCTTTATGTAGATGGTTCATATATATGGTTCAGTTAAATCTATTTGTCATTCATTAGTAATTTAAATCCATGTGAAAACTCTGACTCAAATGATGTAACACCGTCATTCCACCAAATTGGAAGTCACAAGTATTACAAGTTACAACATCACTTTGTGAATTGTTAGATTCACAAATAGTTGGAACTAAAATATTAATTTATTTATCTATAAACAATTTTTTATTCATGTACATTCACATGTATTTGTCTTAATATGTATGATTCGAATATATTTTATAATAAATAGGATCAATGCTCATTAAATATATAATGTTACTAATAGATAGTAATAAATGACAAGTATTTATTTATTTTAGAATAATAATAAATAATTATTTAATATGCTTTTCCTAAGACATTAACATTTGAATACACCACTCAAGCTAATGTCTTTCCAAAATTGGAAAATATAGTTTTTGCATTTGAAAAAATTTGAAACGTTTTCCTCAAGTATGTTTCATTTTCTTAATATATATACAAAAGATGTCATTAAAATTCATTAAATTTCATTAAGGTGTGAACATAATATGGTTTGCACTAAAGAATCACCAATATATTGTATTTAGATTTGTAAAGACCTTAACGAATTTCAATGAATTTATAAGGATAAATTTCATTTTAATCCTTGTCATATGGGAAAAAAAAAATCAATTTTTTAACTACAAATTCATTTATAGCTCCTATGATCTCTTACATTTTGAAAACACATCATTTTTGTCTCTCTAACTGAAATTTTAATGGTCAACTGTGACTAAAAAAAGCAAAAAAAGAACATTTTACCTAGATTGAAAATTAAGTAATAATTATATCCTTTAAAAATTTGTCTTAAAAAAATGAATATTAGATCTCCATCATTTATTAAGTTGAGATAGATGGTGAGATTTAATAGATAAAAAAAAAATTAACTGAAACAAAAAATTAAAACTAAAAAAGAAAAAAAAAAAACAGCTCTAATATCCATTATCCATCTCATAGATGGACAATGGATATTTTAAAAAAAAAAAATAGAATATTAAAAAATTAAAAAAGAAGGGATGGAGATCCAAACTCCATCAAAGGAGATGATCCATCTTATCGATAGTCATCTCCATCAAAGCAATGGAGATCCAGAATGATCTCCATCAGTCGTTTATCATTAGAGATGAAGGTCCAAAAAGGGACCTCCATCGTCTGCGATCGAGGACCATCTTTATTGAGTGATGGACTTCATCGCGCAATGGAGAGAGAAGACGAACTAGATCATCAAACAACAATCTAGTTCATTGAATTAGATCGTCAAACGATGATCTAATTTGTCAAAACCATATCATCATTATTCAATGACAAGCTTTGATGATTTGGAAATTTCTAGATCCTTGAACGATCTAGAAGACAATTTGGACAAAATTCCCAAATCTCCAGATCATCAAACGGTTTGGATCAAAAACCAAATTGTTCAATGATCCGGTTGGACCAACAAAAGATAGTGAGAAAGAGTAAAAAAAATTAAAATAATTTAAAATAAAAAATAAAGGGTTTCTTTTCTTTTTATTTTTTCTCCCCTTCTCTCTCTCCATATTTATGTTTTTCCTCTTAAAGATCGTTTGTTTTTTTATCTGAAGATTGAACAGTGCTGTTGAAGACTGAAGACTGAATAGTGACTGAAACCTGAAATCTGAAAAGTATATTTGTTTTTTTTTTTTTTTACCTCTGAATGTATAGTAATCTTGTTATTTTTTTAAAATTAAAATTATTTGAAAACTAGTAATTTGACAATTATATCCTTTTTACTATTAGTTGTTATATAATTTTATTTAATATGATACAAATAATTACAATAAATTTTTTAACAAATACTAAAACACTTA
Source organism: Nephelium lappaceum (assembly GCA_021234005.1). Classification (NCBI taxonomy): domain Eukaryota; kingdom Viridiplantae; phylum Streptophyta; class Magnoliopsida; order Sapindales; family Sapindaceae; genus Nephelium; species Nephelium lappaceum. Next base: position 13,697,384 of record CM038002.1, on the reverse strand, counting down.
CATATATATAATACTTTTATTCATAATTAAAATATGATTAATTATTATGATGGAGTCAATTAAATTTATATATTTAAATAAAAATAAACTTTGAGATGAAAAAAGCCAAAAAGAGAAACAAATTCTACAATAAATTCAATATACAGAAAAGGAAAAATTTTGAGAACTTCACCACTATTGTATCATACAAAAATTCAATCTACACAAACAAATTTCAATCAATATACAAAAACCAACAACACCGATACCAGAAGCTTGTCCTATTTATATCAAAATAAATAATCAATATATAGAAACTTTGAGGTTCAATATATAACCAACAATACACCAAAAACTTGATGAGAGAAACAAATAAATACAATATATTAGGCAAACAATGAAGCTTTAACAAATAGACACAATATGATCTACTCTACAAGTAGTTTAATAATGAAAATAAATAAAGATTCTTACTAGAATTTGATCGGAGAAATATAGTAATCCAACTATAAGAAAATTTGATGTTGAGATGTTTAGAGTTTCTATTTTTCAACGTTGTTTGTTAAAGCATTAAAAAAAAATATATATATTGTAAAATTAGGATAAGCTTAGAAATATGTTATTTTGGAAAGAATAAAATTAAAATGATTATTTACAAAATCATCAAGTGATTTAGTATTCAGTAAAAAGTTAAAAAGTGTAACTTTTTATTTTCAATAGTTTTTGAATGGTTTTAAGCGGTTTGACCACTTAAAAAAAAAAAAAATCAAAATCACTTAATTACTTTAATTTAACACCATTAAATATTAAGTGTAAAAAAATAAACGATCTCTTAGTTTTTCGTGGCGGCAGATTGAAAGTTGCATGTGATTATTTAATTGCCATTTTAGACCCAATTTCTTGTTACTTTACTTTCCCCTATAATAGCTGGATTTGACATTTGCTAGCCAACCCAGACACATGTTGCTGTAAAGATAATGATTTAGGAGGGACTAACAATGTACATTCAAATCATAAAATTTGCCAAACCGCACTTCTAGTAAATGCATTAGTCTTTTCTCCACAAACTTCGGCCAAAGCTCTAACAGCAAATGCAGCGATATCAGTACTTGCTGCCGGTGATTAATTAAGAAGAAAAAATTAGAATTTTGTGCAATCTTTGTTATTCAATAAGAAAATTCAACATATTTCTTTTAAAAATTAAAATAGAAAAAAAAAATCTTTGAGAAGGTATTAAAAAGTTTTTGAATTAGGGTTTATTATATACTGGTGCAACAGATAGAGAAAGTATTTTACTTATTAATTAAATTATTTCTCCTTATTAACCCATTTTGCTTAAGATTATTTTTGTAATAAACATTTTTATTAAAACATGGGTGTGTAAATCAAATTTTTGGGTGGCAGTATCACCACCCCAACTATTAGTCTATTACACCAACTGTCCTAACTAGAACTCAATTACGATTTAGATAATCAAAGCAGGCTTACAAATAATTAGATGCTTTTGAGGACCACTGAGACCCTTATATATTGTCATGCGGCTATAGATTCTGAAACAATAATTGATAGATGATGTAATATCACAATAAGCAAATATTGATCAGCATTGATGTCAATATTACACAGATTGTATAAACCAATTTCTTCCTGTTTCAGTTTTGCAAGTACATCCACGAATCCTCTACACATTTCCAACTAAAATGCTGTTGGTTGATCAACATCGATCATCAGTTACATCACCTCTCTCTCTCTCTCTCTCTCTCTCTCTCTCTCTCTCTCTCTCTCTCTCTCTCTCTTGTATTTCTTTTTTCTTGTCCAAATTGTAAGTCATGAATACAGCTACCCACTTTCAAAACCTTAACGACATATATCAATCTCAAGTGTTAAATACTATAGTTGGATTTTTTTTAATTAACTTAAGCTTCTGAGTCTAACATCAAAACTTGAAGGTTTCTGATTCAAACTCTTCTCTCCTCTTTTATCTCGAATTCTTGTTACATATGTTATAACGATAAGGAACGTTTAGCATATGTCCAATATATGTCATATATCTACGTTACATGTGAAATGACTTGTTATATATCAACTTTAAATTTTAAACACTATAATTAGACTCTTTCCTATTGGTTTAAACTTTTGAATTTGATGATAATTAACAGTGCATTTTACACTCCCTCAACAACCCTCTCTCCCTAGTATATATACAGCCCACAATGTAAACGTGACCATCCTTCAATTAACTAAAAGTGCGTTTTGCAGTCCCTCAACCTGGTATATATACAGCCCACAATGTAAACGTGACCATCCTTTAATTAAACGTAATACAAACTTCGATTGGATCAGGACCTTTACTTCAGCTTCCTGATGCAGATTGCTTTAAAAGTAAAACAGTTTAAATGGAATAATAAAAGCACCTAAAGGTTCACATATCTTTTACAAACATGAGGTCTTTCATTTGATCATCATGTCATGATGATTAGTAAAGAAAGACTTTTATAGGTAATTAAAAGAAAGAAACTAAATTGATTGTTAACAAACAAGAAAATGCTAACCATATATACATTATTAATAATGGTCTATATACGTTACCAAATTGACAAAAATCGAGTGATTAATTAGTTTAGTTTGACCTAATTTGTAGATGATCCAGATCCGTGTGTTATAATTTTGCATGGATCATGATACTCTATACAGACATACAAATTAGGCTATCTCACCTCTTGGGACAAATGGCAATGAAATAAAGTTTTCTGGTTTATACAATATAATATACGTTAATTAATTTATAATTTGTTTTCATATAAACAATTGTGTGGATGAATGAGAATAAATTATTTAGGGTTTGGTTACTGGGTGGGTACGTAAGCTTATCCATCAGATCTTTGATATTTTCAACAATCACCTTATAATCAATCTAAAGGTTGTTATTGATAGATAAATTTATCCAACCAGTAAAGTAACTAAATCCAAGGTCAACCTTGAGTATGTGCCGAAAGTGCAACTGTCCTAAGCCTCCAAATTTTGGGGCCTCAATTTTATAAAATTTCAATTTTTTTCTATAATTAATTTATAAAGTCAATATATAATTAATGTTCAAATAATATTCATAAATTTAGAACAGTTTTCATGTTTAAAGTTCTCATTATGCTTGTTGGGGACTTGAGTTCAAACCCCACTTGTTTTCCTTAATAGCTTGTTTTTTTCCTTTTCTTAAAATAAAATAAAATAAAACAAATAATTAAAAAAATAATAAATAATAAAAAACAAGTGATGGCATGTAACCACTAGGTTTCGAAACAAGGACAACGAGTCACGTTTAAGCGCTTGATAACCCGCAGAGTAGGTTGTTTTTATTGTTTTAATTCAAAAATTATTTCTAGCATAGAAAGGGATCCAAAACTGACATATTTCACTCATATATGAATTCACTCTATCATTTTCAACCCTAAATTATTGTTTTTTTTTGTTTTTATTGATTAAAAATTTCAAATTTCATCAATAATATATCATTATATGAATGTATTTATCTTATATGAAATATATTTGTCTTTTGATATCATTTTTTTATTTATTTTTTCTTAATGGAATTATTACGTACACACCAAAAATATGATAAAATAAGTTTATACTTATATATAGGGCCCATTTTAGTTCTTCACACGGAACCTCTAAAATGTTAAAGATTGGCACTGGCCAAACCCAATCATTAAACATGCCCACAAACATTTTCATGCATTTAAAAGATGTGTTTTATGTATTCATACAAATACGCAAAATAATTTTTTTTTTTCCTTCGCCCAATAAGAAAACCTTGGGTGGAAAAGGAGGCAAACCAGGGAAAACAATGTTCTTCCAAAGAGCCGCCCGTGATTAATATATATATACCAACTAACGATTAGAGAAATCAAATTCACTACATGTCATTATTTCGGTTTCTCTCTCATCGTGTATAATGAGGTGTTAGTGGTTGGGCTGTGAGGATGAAAATGGGAAGAAAATGTTCACATTGTGGCAACACAGGACACAATTCAAGGACTTGCAATTCTCGTCGTCATGGACCAAAACTCAGCCACGGTGATCATCATCAGGAATCACTTAGGCTTTTCGGTGTGCAACTTTCCATCACCATGAAGAAGAGTTATAGCATGGACTGCTTGGCTACTGCATCTTCATCTTCGTGTTCCCACATAACCGTCCATCCAAATTCCAATAACATCTCTGAAGGATATCTCTCTGATAATGGCCTCATTGCACCTCGACAAGAGAGGAAAAAGGGTTAGTGTCTTATTTATTTCGTTCTCTCTGCTTATTGTTATATATATATATATATAGGTTCCACTATATATGCATACTGTCATATCGATTTCATCCTAAAACTACAGAATTACTTTCAATATTATGTGTAATTTAACCTATAGAAAAGAAATAAGATGTGTTGGGGGTGCAGGTGTGCCGTGGACAGAAGAAGAGCACAGAATCTTTTTAATAGGATTGGAAAAGCTAGGAAAAGGTGACTGGAGAGGCATCTCTAAAAAGTTTGTCACCACAAGAACTCCAACCCAAGTAGCTAGTCATGCTCAAAAATATTTTCTCAGACACAACACCCTCAACATCATACGCAAACGTCGTCGTCCCAGCCTCTTTGATGTAATCACCTTTTCTTTTTTCTTATTTTTGACAATATCACCATTTTTAATTAACTACTCTTAATTATTTGTATATTTTTATAATTCATTCCAGGGTTATTCAACATGATCATCAACTCATTACTGCTTTTTTCCATATATTCTTGAATATATCAGGTGGGAAGCCCTAAATTCTCAAAACAATTGCTTAATACAAGCTCTAATAATATTGCTAAGCCCAACTCCATCCATTGGAACCAGGCAAAGATTTTTTTTTCTGATGAGGTGGCTGGTTTGAATCAAGCTTCATTGCCTAAATGGTCTAGTAATGAATCGTTCAACCTTCTCAGAGGAGCAGTGAATTCACCGCCTAATTTGGATCTTACATTGGCAGCTCCAACAACACCGATGTTGGATCAAAATAACAAAGAGTACTCTTCACATGGTCTTCTCTTTGGACCCATTAGTGTAACATGAAAATTATTAGCAGACAGAGACAGGTTGAGGAAATTGCAAGTTTAGTGAGTTGTTATGTATGTAAATGCAGAATCACTGTCTGATGAGTGATGATGTTACTTTTCTATGGCTACTTATTTCTTCATGGAGGAAACAAGCGGCCTCCCCCCATATGCATGTCAATGGAGGCCTCCTCATTTTAGTTTATTTTTTCTATAGAGTCGTTTATTATTATTATTATTATTACTACAGTGTATATTTATAAATTAATAAATTCCATGTATGTTTTGAAAAATATATTGTACTCTTTATTATAATATGATGATGACGACGTAGATATCTGTTTACTCCATTAACATTAGAGCATCTATTTTAGCGGACGGTGGAGGAGATTTTTGAAGGAAGATTTTTTAGTTTTAACTGATTTTTAAATAGTAATGTTAGTTATCCTACTCTTTGTATTTCAAGTATGTTATAATCAATAAATGATGAACGAATATACATTACTGATGATTTCTCTCACCTGTCATATACATTAATTTATTAATTACCATAACATTTATTGAGATATAAATGAGCTACAAAAGATCAAATTTATAACATTAGACTTTTCAAATCATTAGGACCTCTGGGAAATTCATTTAAGTAGAGAAGTGGATTTAATTTTTTTCCTGTTTTTTTGTCTGCACTTCTATTAGCATTTCCAACATACGTTGATTAATGCACTAGTTGCATTCTAGATTGGAAACAACTGATGAAAAGCAAATGAAAATGCAGACTAGAGAAGAGGAAATTTGGGCCCCCTAATGTGGGGGGCAAAAAGCATTCAGCACTTGGACAGCTGAATTGGAAACCCATAATGCTAGAGCCTCGAAGGAAGCTAGAGCGCTTAACGAGTTAAGTATTTGCAACCCACTAAAATTGTTTGAGATCCATGTTTATAAGTATGCCCCATTAATTATTATCTTTAAAAACTATAATATATTTACAATTTATTTCTTTAATTTTATGGTATTATATATTTATAATAAAAAAAACCCCACCGAAACTATTTTCTAAATAAATTAATTAAAACCTTTTTTTTTTTTTTTTGAAAGCAATTAAAACCTTTTTAAGAAAATATATGTGATATGTATACTTGCTATTGGGGTGCACGTACTTTTTAGAGGGGGTGTGAATAGGGCTAGTCACATATAAATTACTCCACTTTCTATCTTTTTATTTAAAATTGGCAATATTTATTACACCTAGTTTATAAATTCACCATATTAAACATTCAATTAGTCTCGAATAGCTCAGGTGCATTTAGCAGTTGGCACTATTCCCTTCATAAATGAATAAATAAACCCTCTTTCAAACATAAGCACATTAATTTCACCTCCCATATACTGAGAATATTCATGTTCACGTTCTTTGTCTTTTTTGTTTGTAGCCATCTCTTTTGCTCTTCATTCCTTCTTTAATTTTTTTTTTTTTTTCTATCTTTTTTTCCCACTAATTATGTGTTGAAAATTCCTTTCTTTTGAGTAATCCTTCAAAGGAAACCTAAAATTTCTTGAGAATAATTCATTTTCTATCTGTCATTCGTCACTCCTCATTTATATTAGTTAATAAGCTTGTACTAGATATTTTTTTTATGTGCTCAATTAATTCCTTAAACAATTTTTTTAGCTGCATAAATAACCTCGCATTGAGTTGTTGACTTGTTGTAGGTAGTGGTTAGATCAAATAGATTTATGGACTTATGTCTAATGTTTATTTAAATGGTCGAATAATTGGTCCTACGCATTAGGACGAGTTAATTTTTTCGTATTTGTTTATTGGTAATTGCTATAACCTTTGCCTGTATATTTGCTTGTGTAAGTTAACTAAAACATCATCATCATAATATTTTTGCTCAATTAAATTATCTTTTTATTTTTTCGAAAATCAATTAGAGAGTGATTCTTTTAAATTAATCATTATTATTTTCATTTTAAACAAAATTTTCGAAAACTATAGTTGTATCAGCAATCGGAAATTATAAAGTCAGACTTAGATGAACTTGAGAAGACATGCGCTTTCTAATTCTTAATTAGAATAAATAGAGAGAATTTCATTTTGATGCTTATGTGTGTTTTTTTTTTTTAAATTTATCATTTTTTAAACATGAATTCACTTTCAGCTTAATTGGTCTCTCTTTGTTTCCAAATACATCACTTTAATCTCTTCGACAAAAAATTGGACAATCAAGATTAATAGAAAATATAGAAAGATTATTTTACTCTTAAGTGACTAAAATTATCAAATTATCTCTCATAAAATAAAATAAATAATAAAAATTACAAAAAAAAAAAAAAGGTTTTTGATCTCCATTGTCCATCAACATTGATGGAGGGTGAAGTTCATTTTCTCAAAAATTAAAATATAATATAATAATTTGAAAAATAAAAAAAAGACCAATAAGGAACTAACACATCAATAAAAGTTAATTAATGAAAGATAAATGACTATATTACCCTTCAAAGAGTAAACTAAACAATCAAACTTGATCAAACAACTAATGAAGGGGAGGTCATTATGAATTAACCTCAAGAAAACCGAATCAAACTTGACCAGAAATTTTTTTAAAAATAATTATAATTAAGGCTAAAATGGTAAAGCTAATCATAAAATCAATGCCTTAGGCCCAAAATCATCTCATTTTCTTCTCACTTCAGTTAATGCCCTAAAGACCATCTCTCACTCTCCTCTCTGTTAAAAGTTAATCTTCAATCATCGCCAGCCTCTCCGTTCATTTTCGGCCTTTCACGGTTCATCGCTGCCTCTTTCCGTACATCATTATTCTGTCTGTCCTTACTGTTCAATTTCTCTTTCCTCTCTTCGCTATTCGTCGTCATTCAATTTTCACTTTCTTTCCCCTTTATTCACCATTCATTGCTAACCAACCTTCAATATTGTTGTCCCTCTCTTGCTCAAAAATATAAACTTGAAGAAAACAAATACTTTGGCCCAAATACAACAAAAATAGGTAAACATTAAATATTGAAATTGGACCTAAAAAATAAGCCAGGTCCAGAAGGTCCAGACAAGCCCAAGACTGAGGAGAACAGACCCAAAGCAAACCAAACCGATTCTGTTTAGTTCAAGTTGATGTTATCCCACCAAACAAATATGTTTAGTTCACAAGTTTGAAAATCAAGAATTTCTCAGTTCATGTTTGGTTTCAATAGGGACCAAAATGAACACCCAAATGCGCATGCCTATTTTAGATTATGGGCAAAATATTGGTCGAGCTACTAAAACTTTCATGGATTTAATAAAGTTGAGATGTATTTGATTTTATCCATTTCAATACTTCATTTTCATCTCTCTTAAAAAAAAAAAATAAATAAATACCTTCAAATGGTGTCTCTTTCAACTTTAATGTTATACTAAATAATACATTTAAAGTTTGTAATTAACAATCAACGAAAGAGAAAATAAATAATAATTATTCATTATGAAAAATATTAATTCATCATTAAATAAAAAAAACAAAGAACGAAGAATCAAGGGTTAAATTTGCTGGTTTATTTTTATCTATCATCCATGTTACAGTTAGGCGGTTAGCCCAAAAAAACAGGGGCACATTTATCCAAGTTATAATGGAATGGAGACTTAAAATGAGAAATTCTGATTGAAAAAAGTAAAGGCCATGTCTGGTAATTTAATAGATAAAAGAATACCCGGTCCCAAACAGTATTTTCATGAGTTGATGTGGAAATTAAGAAAACAATTTTTCATGAGACACTAATGGGGCGTGATGTACTGACATTCATATGATTATCCAATATTAAATTGATAGATGATATGATTTTTAAATAAGAATCAAAATACCCTTTATCTTCTCTCTCCTTTGTAATTCCAAATCCCTTTTATTTGGTTTCTCTCACTCGCTTTTTTCAAACTCTTTTCTAACCAAAGCAACTCACCTTCAATCAAATCCATTAAACATGAACGGAAAACAATAAAAATAAAATAAAAAGATAAAAAAAAATTCAGCCAAAGCAACTCATCTCCAATCAAACCCAATAGATCCAAAAAATACAAAAAAAAAGTCTAGGCAAAGCAAACCAACTCTAATCAAACTCATGTACCAGTAGCGAAAAAAAATCAATTCCAAGTTGATTTTTGAAGTTTTCATTCTTGAAAAATGGTCTGATTAAAGTTGATTTTTGAGGTCTGATTGAAGTTGATTTTGAGGTTTTGGGTTTTTGAAAAATGATGTACGTGTGAGAAAAATTATAAAAGTAAGAGAATTGACAAAGGAGAGGGAACAGAAGTGACCGGATTTTGAAAATGCTTGTACGAGAAACCAAAGAAAGGGATGAAAGTTTATTATATTTAAAAATCATGTCATATATATTGGATGGTCATACCATCGTCAATAAATCACATCATATTAATGTTCCATAAAAAATTTCTCACGAATTAACCAAAGGAGATAGCTTATATCCAAACATGAGGACACATAAAGTTAAATCGACCACCCTTTTTTGTCAGACTGAAACAACAATGGCATTTTTGTCACATTCTCTAACTTCACGAATCATAACACCGCTCTTCTCTTGGTCCAAACCTGGACACTGTAGACACAACTTGCCCTGCTCATGTCTCTATTATTATTATTATTATTATTTATTCTTTTTGAACTCAAAGTTGTTTCTGTTGTCACCGTGATTTTATCGCCGTAAATATTTTACTCCAAATGTTATAAAAAACAAAAAGGTACGTATCTTTTTGCAGCTTCATTTTGGTCCATTCAACGTTTCCATCAGCCACAGCTGTTGCTCTGATTAATCAGTGTACAAAAATATACATGTACATGTACATATATGCGGTGACCCAAACATTTATAATAAGGAAATCTTTATAATAAAGTAAGATAAAACAAAAATTAATTAAGATAAAACTCTACTATATTGTTCATATTATATCATACTTTATATGAGTTTATGTATTTGTGAAATTTATAATATATAAAGGAAGAAAATACTCTAGACAATTAAAATTAATATGAGTTTTTTTATTTGTGAAATTTATCGTATAAAGAGTGAAAAAATTCTCTACATATATTGTTAAATATATATTATGGAACTCAAACTCTTATCACGAATATAAAAAAAAAATACACTAACTACTTAAACTATAAATGGATGTGTAATTCACACCTTAATTAAATATATTTTTATTTTTAAAATTTAATCATGCTAACTTCTATTATTTTAATAAGTAAACCCCATAAAATAGAACTAAAACGCTGGTCAATTTATGAACTAGCATTAAAGAACGGGAATAAATTCATAATATTCACTAAGTCATAAACAAAATGTAAAAAAAAAAACTCAAAAGATTTAAAAATTAAAAAAAAATTAGTTAATAGTTCATATAAATATTATATAGTTTACAATAAAAAAATAGTTTATGCTAATTAACGATAATTGTTTAGAAATATAAAAAAAATATAAATTTATACTTCATGGTAAGTTATAAAAATTTTCAAAGTCAAAATACTTCAAGTTTAAAGATTTGTTTTGTTTATAAATATTTATGTTATTTGTTTTTAAACTACTTTTTTTAAAAGGAAAATGAGGAGTTACACTGTCACAACAAACACACACTATTCATTATCTTTAACATGTGTAAGTCGATTGAACCCCAGACCTCGCCTACAAACCGCACAACAAGCCTCATACCATCAACTTACTTCGAAATTATATATATATATATATATCGATTCACTTATATAATTAAATATCTAATAATTAGCATCATGTACCTATTAAATTTTTATAAAATTTTAGGGGAGGCACGTGCCCCCTCTTGACCTTATAATAAGTTCGTCCCTACATATATATATATATAAATAAGTATAAAGTATGAGTAACGTGTCTCAAAACAATGTATCTGTTTTTAGAAACAAATATTATGTTTTTCAACAATATTTCCGGATAGAGCCATATGCATGCAAAGCTGTAAATATTTGTTAACTCTCATGTTTCTCAACTGCAGTTGCACATAAAATGGGCAAAAATTATGAAATAGCATTCAGATTCAACCCATTTTGAAACTTGCAAGTCTAAGCACAAGTCACCTGGGTTGGCTTGATTGTGTTCACACGTGCACAAAGAAATAGAGACAGTTACAAACAAATTGAATAAAAAGACTAAGAAATATAAATAAGAATAGATTGAAAAAAAAAGAAGGAGGGGGGGGGGTGATGGGAGCAGGGGAGTGGAAATGGTGCAAAGTGAGCCGACGAGTTGTAAGATCACGCGAGAGTTTGTTGGAGAGGCCACAAGAATCATGATTCGCCAACCTTCAGATTCACTTTTCAACGATTGCGACTACTCTCTTATCTTTTTCCCTTTCTCGTCCTTCACTTTTCTTCCTTTTTTACCTTTATATCCTTCTTCACTTCAATCTAAAAATTTCATGGGCTTTTTGGATATTGTGTCTAAAACATCGTTAAAAGAAAAAGAATAGTATTTTAAAAAAAAAATAGTATTTGAATTTTATAGAAAGCTGTTATGGCCCTTAATTAATATAAATTAAAATTAAAATTGATTGAAGAAACTACTGTAAGAGTTAAGCATATTAATGCAAGTATATATATATATATATATAAAACAGAAAAGTAGATATTGAGAATATATGCTCCCTGTTTTGTTGGTTAATTAACTAAGGATTAAACTAATAAATGGTTGTTGTCTCATAAGAAAAAAAAAATTATAAATTGGTGGATAAAGTAGTGGCCATCTGGGCCAGTAAAATCAGCTGTTTAGGCAATCTAGGAAACACACACACACGTATATATATATATATATATGCGCGATTGAAGAGATGCCATTGTCATCTTCCTAAGAGTAAAAATTAAATAAGCAATGCATTAACATTTGAAAATATCAATCAAGGTAAAGACAAAAGCTTTCCCAATATAGTGATGTTAGGGCCCTCCTCATAATTCTTGTGATTTAGAAGTAATCACATTTTTAAGCTAAGGACAAACACGGTACTGACAAAGTTTTGGTTGAAATAAATGAGAAATGATGACGATGAGATGGGAAACCCCACACTCACAAAAAAATTAAAAATAAAAATCTAAGGTCACAAATATGTAGAGTTTCTCTTATATACGAATTTCTGATAGTTGAGTTATAATCAGTCTCTTGACAACAAGAGGTCTCAAACTAGATCTCTCTCTCTCTCTCCCTCTCGTCTATTTGTGATTTGCATGCTAACTTAAATCTAGGGGGACATGGACGCTAACCAAGCAGCCCCTCCTCAAGGCCTGAGTTCAGAAGAATATGCAGAGCTGAAACCTCTTATAGAGACATACCACAAATTCGAGACAAAACCAAACACATGCACATCCCTAATAACGCAACGCATTGATGCACCAGCGCAGGTGGTGTGGCCGTTGGTTCGAAGTTTTGACAACCCACAAAAGTACAAACACTTCATAAAGGGTTGTAACATGAGAGGGGATGGTGGGGTGGGAAGCATAAGGGAAGTCACAGTTGTTTCAGGCCTGCCGGCGTCCACCAGCACCGAGAGACTTGAGATTTTGGATGAGGAGAAGCATATTTTGAGCTTTAGGGTCGTTGGGGGAGAGCATAGGCTCAACAATTATCGCTCTGTCACTTCCGTTAATGAGTTCCATACAGATGATAAGTTTTACACCATCGTTTTGGAGTCGTATATTGTTGATATTCCACAAGGCAACACTGGAGAAGATACTAAGATGTTTGTCGACACTGTTGTCAAGTTGAATCTCCAGAAGCTTGGTGTTGTTTCGATGGCTTCTTTTCATGGACATGATTGATTCTTGTATTTCTCATGATGCTCATCATGGCCAGTTTCATTCTCTTTCAAAATCTTAGTTAGTGCTTACTTTGGTATTCGCAACTTAGATTGTTTCTTTCTCTCTTTTTCATTTTTTTGTTGGGTTAGACACTTGGAATTGGTTTGTATATTTTACTTTACCATTTGGGTGATTTCGATCGGTTATTTTGTTGTGGGATATTAATATTATTTTTAAATCGATTATAATTTTCAATATCTCGTCAATAAATTATTAGATGGTGAAACCATTTATTTATATATTATGACTCTTATTAAGAATTTTGATCACCAGCAGCATAGCTAGTATTATTGTTATATTTTGTTTCACAAAATTGGGATATTTGAATTAGATTGAACTTATAATTAATCATAATGTTAGTTTTTTTTTTTTTTTCAAATTTTCTAAACTTGGAAAAGGTAATATTTTAAATTGTTGGATTAACATTTATAAAGTGGTGGAACTACACAACTCAATGTCGATATTAATTGAAAAGTGTAGTTACTACAAGAAGCATCTTAGCCATGAAGTAATGTGTATATTTTATGTTTAGTTTGCTCTATATTTAAGGTGTGTGTACATATACATATAGTAAATAATTTTAAAACCCATATCAACAAGGATACAACGGCGCCCTAGGTGCATTTATGGGTAGTTTTTGAAATTCCCACAGATTTAATTACAACTTGTTAATGTTGATGATGTCGTTATAATACAAAGACCGCTCAGCTCCTTAATAGTAGGGTAACATATTTCAAAAAAAAAAAAAGTAGAAAAGTAATATATTATATATTACATAATTAAACAAGACACAGATGTATTTTAAGTTTTCGTGCACTCTAAGTGTAGAAAGTGTTGACTTAATTGCGTGATGGGGTTGAAATGTATGAGAGCTACTGGCGTCCGTATGTCTGTGATTTATTAAGTTTTCAAATCACGAAAGGAGAGATTGAATGTAAAAAAGAGATGATACTGATGGTAGGTAGATAAATTGGTGTGAGAGGTTTACGTGTGGTTCGAATGTCAACCCTTAATCCAACGGCAAGGACTACTTGCTCTCCATTGAGACTTGTGACCAGAAAACCTTTTAATTTAGCGGCCATGTGACTGTCTGTGATCAACTTTCCAACTTTACTGCTACTTCCACCCTATACATTCAATTCTCTCCTTTCTTTTTTGCTTTTTATTATTTGACAACTGAACTCACCAATATCTTTCGTCACCATGATTTTATATTTCTTTTTCTTCTGTTTTATAAGTTAATTATTACTTCGACTCTGTTTATATGTTTATTAAATTAATGTTTTAACTTTCAGTTCACCTTTAACTTTAAGATTTTATTAATTTATTGGTTTAAATAATGTTACTCAAAACAATTTTTTTAATAACTTTCTTTAGATTTGTTGTAAAGGTGATTATTGAAGAATTTTATAATTAATCAAAGAGTGATTATTGAAGATTTTTATTAGATAACCTTACCCAAACCAACAGAGTAGTCAATCCCTTTAATTTATTATGTCATCCATTTGGGTTTATCTCAGGATCATTTGGTAAATCAAATAGTAATCAACCATCATAAAATTTTGGCAAAAAATTATTTTGGTATTCAAGGTTCTGAAAAATACCATGGTTTTAAAACTCTTTTGAAAATAGTTATTTTCACGTTAAACTTTTTCAAAACTTTTCAAAAAAAATCCACAATATCAATCAACTAACGGTCAATATTAATAGAATGTGTTCAAAAAATATTTTTGTCTTTGATTGTTGTTAGTGGCATAAAAATTATAAGGTTGTCCTCATAAAATTGTGAATTTAAAAGTTAAATTACTTAAAATGTCTCTGAATTTAAGTTGTTAAATTGTAATTTAAATTACTTAAAGTCACCGTTAGCTATCAGTTGACTGACAGTTTAGATTTTTTTGAAGAGTTTTGAAAAAGTTAAGAATGAAAGTAACTTTTTTTAATAGAGCTTTAAAAACTTGATATTTTTGGAAACCTTGAGGACTAAAATAAAGTTTTTTCTAAAATTTTGAAGGCACTATACTCACAAATGGAAGTTTTTATCAACAAATGTTATTTTGATGACTAAAATATCACTTAACCATTCAAATAATTTATTTTATTAAAAGATTGATTTTCTTTTTTCCTTAAAAAAGAAAAAACAAAAACATATGGCTTCACCTTCATTACCGGTCAATTAATGATGCAACTGATAATAGTTCTAATGGAGCAAATCAACTAGTTGTGAGAAGGTGGATGGTCTTGTGATGAAGCAAATCCACTTGCGATGAAGGTGGTGGTTAGCCTTCTAATGGAGCAAATTTGCTACATTGGAAGATGCGTTCTTCCATCAAAAAAGGTGATCATCTCCTTCTTTGATGGAGGAAGAATAAGAGGTCTTGCAACCCCAATTGATAAAGCATAAATAACTTTTTTTTTATGGAGGTCATGTCCTCTATTCCTGGAGGTCGAGCAGCCTCATCTGATAGAGGTTGCAACCTCCTTTGATTTGTGACCTTTCATCAAGTATGCAACTCTCAGGGCCAATGGCTATATTCACATATGCGACCTTTACTTTTCTTTTATATATATTTTTTAAAAAAATGGAGAGTTTTATTTATTTATTGTTTTCTATGGTGACAAGGGTGGATTAAATTTATTAGTAAAATACCCAAGTCTTGTATTTTAGACTAAAGGTAAAATTTGAACTCTTGATCAATTTAAATCAAAGGAAATGATCAATCACTTTTAGGCAGTGTATTCAATCTAGATTTCATTGGAGTTTGTTAGAGACTTTTTAATGATAGATTTTGATGGATTTTATAAATTTTATGGATTCCATCAGATTTTATTAGAATTATATTTAAAAGTTTATTAGATTATTTAATAGATTCCGTTAGATTTTATTAGACTTTTATTTAAGGTTTGTTGGATTTTTTACATAGATTTAAATAGAATTATTAATTATTTATCTTTAAAAAGAAAAAAAAAATGATAAGTAGTATGTTGTAAAATTTGGCCCAACTTTCATTGCTAGTTATATAAATTATGAATAAGCTTATATGATTATTTTATTTGTAAAAATCACATTAATAAAATTTTTGATATTATAAAAAGATATTTGCTTTTTTTAATCTAATTATCGAGATAAGTTATTGAATTATAAAAATAAATAAATAAATTGTTAGTTTCAACAATCCCAAACTTTTAGTTTTTTTTTTTTTTTAAGTGTCCTTATTAAGGGATGGTGTGCAAAAAAATAGAGTTTTAAAAGCACTACAAACCAACTTTCTTTTAGAATCTAACTTTATATTTATCCTTTTCGCAATCACAAACTCTTATTAGAGAATTATATGAAAAAAAAATAATAATAATGAAGAAATAAATCATTAATCATTTTTGAACTTAGAATTATTTTTAGTGCTGAATAGTAAGAATTTAAAACTATATTGTGTTGGAATTTTCACAACATATGATTTAATATTAAATTTTTTATTGAATTAAATTCAA
The DNA here is from genome assembly GCA_021234005.1 of Nephelium lappaceum. Classification (NCBI taxonomy): domain Eukaryota; kingdom Viridiplantae; phylum Streptophyta; class Magnoliopsida; order Sapindales; family Sapindaceae; genus Nephelium; species Nephelium lappaceum. The sequence goes on along the minus strand of CM038002.1, from coordinate 13,680,950 downwards.
ATCATATGATAGTTGTCTTCAAAAATATTTAGAATTTCATCAAAATAAAATGGAATGTCTCTAAAAATTTAATTAATTATAATGAATTGTTTTAAGAATAAGTATGTCCAAAGATAAAAGATAATTTTGAAATAAAATGAAGTGTTTTTACAATTTTTTTTTAATTTAAAGTTTTTGAAATGTGGTGTTTATTTTTTCCAAAAAAAAAAATCAAACGTAAAAAAAGAAAATACTTTTAAGGAGACATTCTCTTTTAAAAAGGGTATTTTTGACTTTTTTCATAAAATCGATGTCTTGTAATTATCAATATTCAATAGAGGAGGATTCGACTGAGTATAAACTGAAAATTTGGGCTCATGGACCGTCTGAGGCAGTGGACCTGTCTCTGTTAGATGAGAAATTGTTGTGCCAATAGAATGGGCCTTTGTATCAAACTTATTATTCTTGCCACACCAGCCACCTGGATGGATGTATCTGTAGCTATTTTTATTTTGTAAGATTAATTTTTTTAGGGATAAATCTAATATCCCCCCTGTAGTTTGATATAATGGTCAAAAAACCCCCTACCTTAAAAATATCGCTACAGACCCCCTTCTAGTTTATAAAAATGATCAAAAAACCCCCTCTTGTTTATTAAAATGGTCAAAATACCCCTTACCGTGAACTTGGACGTTAGGAATCAATGTTTGACCGTTAATTAGAAAGGGATAAAACTGTCAATTCAATATAAAATAGATTATATTTTTTTAAAATAATTAAAAATATAAAAATAAAAAATAAAAAAATATAAATTTATTAATAATTTTTAAAAAAATTATGTCCACCGTCCATTATGTTGATGGATGGTGTACATAATTAAAAACAAAAAAAAAAAACAAAAATAAAAATAAAAAGAGCAGCTCTCTCATTCTCTCTCTCCCTCTCTCTATCTTTTTCTCTCTCTCTGATCTCCGACGCCGATTGCCCTTCCTCCTCCGCTCTTTGCCTGCCGCCATCCCCTCCGCTCTCCAGTCTCTTCTTCTTTTTCTTCTTCTCCTCCTCCTCTTCTTCTCCTTCTCAAACCCCCATCATCTGGGTTCGGAAATCGAACCCAGATGCGAGCATCTGGGTTCGACTTCGAACCCAGACGCGAGCTTCTGGGTTCAATTTTGGAACCCAGATGCTCGCGTTTGGGTTCGAAGTCGAACCCAGATGCTCGTCGAACCCAGATGCGAGCATCTAGGTTCGAAATCGAACCCAGACGCTCGCATCTGGGTTCGAAATCGAACCCAGACGTCGAACCCAGACGCGAGCGTCTGGGTTATGGGTTCGCATCTGGGTTCGAAGTTGAACCCAGAAGCTGGCATCTGGGTTCGAGCGTCTGGGTTCGACTTCGAACCCCTACGCGAGCTTCTGGGGTTCGACTTCGAACCCGGAAGCTCGCGTCTGGGGTTCGACCTCGAACCCAGATGCGAACATCTGGGTTCGACTTCGAACCCAGACGCGAATTTCTGGGTTCGAAATCGAACCCATATGATGTTTGTGGTGATTAAATGTTTGATGTAATTGTGCTTGGTGTATGGTTGATGATATTTGATGTTTGTGGTGATTAAATGTTTATGTTTCTGTGTTTGTCTGTTTGATGCTGCTGGTGAAGATTAGTTCCAAGCATATTCTAGCTGCTGGAAACCCATAAAATAGGGTATTCACTCACCGGAAAATGAATAGGAATTTTTTTTTTTCAATTTTATTTTAGTTTTTTTGATAATTTGTTTTGTCTATAATATGAGGGGCAAGATCGTCTTTTTGCATACTGTCAATGTCAGGGTGTACTGTTCGGTAACAGAATTAACAGAAGGGGGAAAATGGGATTATGCCAAACTACAGGGGGGTCCATAGAGCTTATATCAAACTACAGGGAGGAAATTAGATTTATCCCATTTTTTTAGCCCAAGAAATAATAATATTAAATGACAATATTATTAATAATAGAAGGTTTAAAATAATCGCGGTTGCTTTCCTTTGATATTAACTTAAAACACGAAGTCAATTTACTAATCTAGCTAAATGAATGAAGATTATTAAAATTAAATTGAGCACGACAGGTCATATGATTGGTGTCCACTTTAATCCGGAAATAATCATAATATCATACTCCACTTAATACCGAATAGAAGTTAAAGTCTTCGTGCTTCAAAGAAAAAAAAAATTAAAAATCCTTCATCATAAAAGAAATTGAATGATAACTCCCAATCATGTGTCCTTTAATGACTTGTACTTCTTAGGTGCTCCACCTTTTCATTTGATTAAAACCTTATCTTATACGAACTCATTAAACTTTTTGAGGACGTTTTGATAATTAACCCATATTTATTTATTTCTTCTTTTAAAAGGAAAGACATTATAATACGAAGTTTGAAAAATAACATAGATTCGAATTTACAATTTCATCAACGTGGATGTGAAAAGTATAAATTATGATTCACTTCCAAGCTCATTTCTTTTGATCTCAAATATTTAAAATTAATTAATTATATTTAAAAATTAGAAATATGAAAAAAAAAATAGTAACAAATCAAAGCTATTGGTTGCGTATATTACTAGAAAAAATACCGATATCAAAGCGGATCTCATATAATTGAGATTATCTTATCTACTTTATGTGTTGTATCCTTTTATTGCCCATCATTATATAATTTATATATTTATATCATATGGGAAAGAATGCATAGGTTAATTTTTTATTGTTTTATTAAAATTTTTTCCCAAAAAATGTTTTCAAATCATCTAGTTTTTAGCTGAATCTTTTCTTTTTACTGAATAACTCTTTAAAAATTGGGAGTAATATGGTTTAAACTCATAACTGAATTAATGTAGTATGAAAGGCTTACCACTAGATTATATCAACTAATGTAAAGTTTTATAAACAATTAAAAATTAGCCGTATGTACATAAACTCCCTAATGTTCTTACAAGCGTTGAGTTTTCGTATATACAATTGGAATTCTAGATGTGAATTAAAATTTTATAACAAAGTGGATACCTTACCACAATCGCACCAAACGATATACAAATATGCAAGCGTAGATATAAACAATTTAAGTATATAAGTGCACAAATTGAAGAATTTGGAATAGAGAAATCAAACATAATAATCTATAGTGGTTCAACTCTAATTCTTGCATATGTCCACTCCTCAAGCTTGAGTCTTTCATTATCTCCAATTTGAATTCTGGGTCAATTAAGCCTTTACAACAGCGTAAATATCTCACTACAATCCCAGCAAATGATATAATTATCCACACAATGCACATCTAAAATGATATACAAATTTGCAAGCACAAATATGAACAATTGAATTAAATAAGTGCACGAATTAAAGAGTTTAGGAATAGAGAAATCAAACATAGTATTTTGAGTAATGTTACATTACCTAAAATTTTATCCAAATGGCGCGATAAATTTGTATAGCTATTATATTTTCAGTACATCATTATATGATTTATAAATCATCTTTCTACCTCATTTAGTTAAAAAATTGAAAATCTTTTTTGAGAATTCCAATATTATTCTAATAATTGATAGTGGTTTGGCTTACATGTGTATCTACATCCATTCCCCAAGCTTGAATCTTTTACAATCTTCAATTGAAATTGCCAATGAAAGCTTTATAACAATACGGATGCTTCATTACCACAATCCCACCAAGTGAAACCTCTCATCTTGAAAAAAAATTTACAAAAAAAAATAAAAGAACAAATTCCGAAAATAATGGAATAAGGGTCTATGATGATTGATGAAGAACAAGCTTTTCTATTATAAAACCACAAATGAAAGTTAGTAAGATATTGTTTATAATTGGTGAGTGTTGGTGATGCAAATCAGATGGGGTCTTCAATTACGGAGACAAAAAGTTATCCATCAGCTAAAATAACAGTAGTGTTAATTGCATTGACCCAGCAGTAAAGGAAAGGGTTAGAGTGTAGTATCACATCAACATCCTAGAACAAACGCCCATATGGATTTGAGACATATCTTGAAAACATTAGTTCATCTGAGGAATAACATCATGATCCAAGAACGGTTTAAAAAAATAAAAAAAACATCATTAGGTCTCCAGTTATATAGTATTGTGTAGATGTTTTGATAATAGTGTAGCATGCATGCAAAGCACATGATGAGCGCTCCCATAAAATAATTTTTTTTAAAAAAAAAGAAAAGAAAAAAGAAAAGAAAAGACTACAAGAAGTAGATAGGACTTGTAGTAATGGCCTCAATAAATTCGTCAAAGATCTTTCCATCAGATTTCCTCATCATCCTTGGCTTGTGCTTGCATCATCATCATTTCATTTCTCTCAAAAGTACAATGCAATAACAGTAGTGTTGTGTTTTTTATTTTTTTAAAAATTGTTATTATTATTTGAATTGTATTTTTGTTTTTGTACATTTCCTTAAAGCTTGAGTTGTTAAATTCTGAAGAGGAAAGCATAAAAGATTGTTACTCTATTTACTCCTCTATCTCATCACGTTAGCTTGCTGTCTTAAAATAGCCAAAAAAGCAATTATCTTTCTCAGAAAATGGCGCTGAGAAGACCTGCCATGAACAGAAGTTTGAACAGAGAGAATCCACGTATTTTGATTATGATGATTGCAGAGAAGCAGATATTAATAGGAGGTGGTGAGGAGGACAGAGGAAATCACAGAGAGAGAGAGAGAGAGAAGGAATGGGCCCTCTAAAGCCTGCAACAGATATGAGTGGCACTGCACCAAAGACTAATGTGTTTCCTTCTCTCTCTCTCTCTCTCTCTCACTCTTGCCTTGTTTTTACTCTTTGTGTGGTTCCTCTTTCTCTCTCTCTCTCTTTGTCTAATGAGGGTCCATTTCCTTCTATCTCCACCTGTCTGCAAAAGCTTTTTTGCACTCTCTTTCTTTCTTTTCATAACCTCACTGTGTTTGTGAGTTTTAAATCTTGTAGAGGTAATGAATCTTGTTGGGGTCTGAAACTTTGAATCTCAGTTTCTTGGGTTTTGGGTTCTTAGAAAACAATCCCACTTTTCAGCTCATGCAAAGAAATTAGCTCACTTTTTATTATTATTATTATTATTATTTTGTGGTCTGAGAATAGTGGAGATACTGCATGAGTACTACTTATTAGCTTTTTCACCTTGCTTCTTTTTGTTAAAGAGGAAAAAATAAAACACACAACTTCTGTAGCACTGTTTTCTGGCTTTTGGTTATACCCTTTTATGGAGAAAGTGAAACCAACTAAATCATGTGAACTTTGCTTTGCAATGGCTTGTTTTGGATTCTTTGAGGAAGCCTATATGTATTGTCTATCAGTATAGAAACAAACCACTTTTTCTTTTGACTGTTGAAGAGATTTCTTATGTCTGATATTACAAAATTGTTATATGTATCTCCATCAAAAATACTCCTCCTTTTTACTTTGCTTTCTAACTAGCTTTACTGCAGAATTTTAATTTGTATTCTCAGCTTTGCAGTGTTTTAGCTCCATCTGCAAAGGAACTCAAGGTTTGTCATTGTTTGCATTCTTAGCTTTTGCTTCTTCATTTACAATTCCTTTGAATCTTGGGGAAGGAAATGTTAATAATTTCTCTCTTTAATAATGCTGTTGTAGAATCACAAACTTGTTTATGTTTATATAGTCTGTGTAATAAACTATGATGTATGGCTTACTTGTTCATGCTCTTAGTATGTATTGATTTTACCGTCTTTTGGTTAGTCTAAATTATGTTTCACGGACTAGGAAGATCAGCTATATTAGGTTACAAGTTAATTGATGATAATACTAGTAACAAAATCATTTAAGATGTTTTGAGATGAGCATTTTGCATATGACTTGTGAAGGCAGAGGCTTGTCTTTCCAATAAGGGTTGATGTTGAGACATTGTTATTTCTAAAGTAAGATCTATCACTCATATCTCCCTAATTTCTGCTGGTTCCATTTATGTGTACCCTTGCTTGCAAGTAGCTAGGCTGTTTAATTGAAATCTGTTTGGAAACAAAGTTTTATACATGTTATGCTACTGGTTCCTTGTTTGCCGGTCAACAAGTTTTCTGATCAGACAATAAGGTGGTGGTTGGTTCCTTCAACAAGCAGATGATTGATAAAAAATGGGAATGGAAGTGAGGAGGAATGAGAAACTATATCAGCAGGAGCATTGTTGTGTTATTTATTTATTTTTATTAACTGATTATCATAAAATCACCTAGGATTAATTTATCATAAAATGACCTCGGATTCATTTAAATTTTTACAGGTCAACGTTTTTTGAGGGCAGATTGTCAAGGACTAAAGAGAATGATCTCCAAGCAGCATTTATATGTTTATGTCTCCTGTAATTTTGTCTGATAGAGGCTCCTGAAAGAGTCAAGAGTTCTGTTACTGGAGATAAGCTAGCTTAACATACATACAATTGAAGCATGAGATTTTGCAAAAATTAGTAGTTGTTCAACCTTGCCGACTTTTGATTCCTGATAGCCTGATGGAGAGTGATATGTTCAATGCGCCAATCGATATAGCCAGCCAAAATGCTGTTGTCATAGATGGGATGCCAAACTCACTGGTTGGATTCAATTCAATTGAATTAAACCGCCAAAACCGAGCGCTGGCTGGATTTCCAGTGCTTTCAGCATTGCAAGGAGAACCTATCAGTGGTATCCACAATGATCTTCACATGACGAATGATTCCAGGAATTTTGATTCTAATGCCTTAGCTACATTGCTTGGAAGGAATACCGTAAGAGATGCTTCGCTTGGAAGCTCTTGTCCAATTGATAACATGAACTTTCAAGAGCAATTGGAGGGTGGAACGCTGATTTCTTCTACCTCACTTGCTAACTTAGTGGCAGCAAGAAGTGGTCTTCAAGAAAATATGAACAATTTAGCGATTTCAGTTCCTTCTATCTATCCTTTTGATGTTCTTAGAAATTACATTGCAGAGGACTGCTCTAATGATTTAAATTCTTCATATGCTGCCTCAGTAAACTGTGGGTATGATGAGGTACTTGGCAATATGAACGATAAGTGGGATTTGGAAAATTCTCGTGCTCTTCCACAGTTTGGTGGAAAAACCTCTTTACGAACAGGATTTCAACCATTTTCCTCCGCAGGAAACCTGCATCCTAACGAGTATATGTCCTCAAATGTTGCAGATGTGACCACAGATTGTCTCTATGGTTCCTCTGAATACAGCAACGAGCTGTCTTTAAGTCTTGCCACGTCACAGCGTGCTATCATTGGAGGGACAAATATCCCTGATCAGTGCTCCGGGATAAGTTGTTCTGGTGCAACTCACCAGTTGTTTAGATACAAGAAGGTTGTGCTCGGAACAGGCTTCTTGCAACAATAAGGAGCTCTCCCTGAGTTTTGGTTGTCATGAACCCGCTCAGTTTGCTCAGTTTATATCAGGATCGAAGTATCTTCATGCAATTCAGGAAATCCTAGCTCAAATTGCCAGCTATTCACTTGAAAATCAAGATGATGTAAGTTACTTAACAGGTGAGAGGAGGATCGGAGAAAATATTTATATACCACCGTCTTCAAGTTCCCATGCTGAGAGGGGTATACAACCAATGGATCATGACGAATCTCTAGATACGGATAGTAGTTTCAATGTTGTTACGGATACCTCGTTACATAGACAAGCAGTTGAAGTGAAGAAAACCCAGTTGCTGGCGTTACTACAACTGGTACTTAACTTTCGATGCTGATAGGTTTTATAGTTAACCGAATTCGATCTTGGTCATATTTAGCATACTTAAATTTTAATTCTTGAAACTGAAATATAAAAAATCTTGATTGCAGCATTGAATCTGTGACTGACCACAGTATCTTGATAAGCAATCTAGTTGTTTTCTTATCCATTTGTTGACATGCTAACGATCTCACTTATTAATTCATACGTCTCTTTTAGTGTGTTGGACATAGCACTTTGACCACTTGGACTGGTTTTGTGACTTTGATGTTCGACGCAGGTTGATGATCGATACAACCAGTGCTTGGATGAGATCCATACGGTTGTATCTGCATTTCACGCAGCAACAGAGTTGAATCCTCAGGTGCATGCTCGTTTTGCTCTTCAAACAGTCTCGTTCTTATATAAAAACCTGAGAGAGAGAATCAGCAACCAAATCCTTGCAATGGGAGCACATCTTGATAGTGAAGGTCCAAGAGGGAAGGAAAGAATTTTTGAAGACTCTTTCATCAAGGAACAGTGGGCTCTTCAACAGCTAAAGAGAAAAGAACATCAAATATGGAGACCCCAGAGAGGGTTGCCTGAAAAATCGGTTTCTGTTTTACGAGCGTGGATGTTTCAAAACTTCCTTCATCCGTAAGCTCCTCTCACCATCAAATTATTTTAACATTCGGGGCCTGGGCAAAATCAGTCTCACTTAATGGTTTGATTAGTAAACTCAGTTTTATTGGTGCCTTGTAGTTCTTACAGGTAATTGTATTTCAGGTACCCTAAAGATGCAGAGAAGCATTTACTTGCAGTGAAAAGCGGATTGACACGAAGCCAGGTACATTAAGAAAACATATTAATGCCCTTCCTTTGCGTTGAATCGAAAAGGAAATGCTCTGCAGTGTTATCTAGGAATGTCACATAAATATATTTTTCAAAACAAAGTAGAGCCTTGGTAATGGCCTACATGTTCACAATCTTTATATGATCTCAATTTTGTAAATGATCTCATATTTGTAACTTTTTTAAATCACCAGGTATCCAATTGGTTTATAAATGCTCGGGTACGTTTATGGAAACCAATGATAGAAGAAATGTACAGGGAGATGAACAGAAGAAAGGCTCGGAAGAACGAGGAAGGAATAGATAGCAATCAGAGAAGCCGGATTAGCGTCAACCAGCAAAGACTTACTATGAATTGAAGATCAAGAAAGAACATACATATTAGGAGATGATGCATGGGACCAAGCATTTCTGTGTCTTCCAATAGTAAAGGCATTCATAGCATCGTTATATAAGTGTATATAATGTCTCATTCAGTTAAGAGCTTATAGAAGGAGTATATTTAGTATATTCCATCCAGCTTGACTCGAATGTCTCATTAGAAAATATCAAGAGTTTCTAGTAAGTAATTAAATTATATGTATTCATTTTGTGCTAAGGTTTATGTGTGAATGCTCAGGAAAATGGTTAATTTTTTAGAGTTTAATATAACCAGGAGCATTGCCATGTGGTTGATTCTTTTCTTTTATTGTTATGGATCAAATCCAACATCGAAAAAGGTTTGATGAATGAGGGCAGGTGCCATGTTAAAACTTTAAATGGCTTGGTTAAGCAAGGTTATTTGAGATACGTGTGTGGAATTGCTTTTCATATTAATACGAGATGTTTTGGGCGTTCAAGTTGGGCTGAAAAGGTATGATGTATCATATTGTTTAATGCAAACATAATTGGTATAAGAACAAAAGTAGCAACTTTTCTAGGAGCAAGTGAACTTGTATCCCAGAAGACACCCACTAGTCTAGTTGATGAAATCTATGTAAAAAATGAACTAGAGATCCAATGTCATCCTATATAACAGGGCTTGATTTAATTCAAGTAATTATTAATATTTAAAAAAGAAAAAAAGAAAGAAACCTATCTTGTAAAAGAAGAACGGCGTTTATTTATTATTATTATTAATTTATAGATAAAGAACGACTTTTTTAAAAAAGCACTAAAAGTGAAAATAAATGAGGAAATACAAATGCGGGATGGTTACTTTTTTCTATCTGAATTAGGAGTTGGTTTGCATGTAGGACCCAAAATGCGTTGCCCGCTATATTATAAACTCTCTAATTGGTTTGCCGTAATACACAAGCTTTCTAGCTTTCTACTTCAGAGCAAGAACTAAGCTGTTGTAGCAATGGCAGGAGGCGTTGTGGTGGTTTTTGACTTCGACAAAACGCTTCTTGATTGTGATAGCGATAACTGGCTCGTCGATGAGTTGGGGGTGTCAATGCATTATTCACTCAACTCCTCCCTGCCTTGCCTTGGAACTCTCTCATGGTTAGTTTTCTTTTGAACTTCTTTTCATATCAAGATTAATGAGTGTTGCGTTAACATGCGTGTTTTTATTATATTTTTATTTTGATATATTGATACCTGAAATCGTAATAATTTCAGGATAGGATGATGATGGAGTTGCACTCAAGGGGGAAGACAATAGAAGATATTTCAAAGTGTTTAGAAGAGGCACCGTTGATTCACCCCAGGATTGTATCTGCCATTAAATCAGCCCATTCTGCAGGCTGTGATTTGAGGATACTTAGCGACGCCAATGTCTTCTATATTGAGACAATCTTGAAGCATCACGGCTTGCTGGATTGTTTCTCGCAAATCAACACGAACCCCAGTTTCGTGGATGGTCAAGGCTTGCTCAGAATCTTGCCCTACCATGATTTCAAGTTCTCTTCTCATAACTGCAATATCTGCCCTCCCAACATGTGCAATGTAAATCTATTTCCCTCTATCTTCATTCATATATATAGAGAGAGCTCATAGCAGCTTCTATAATCGATGCATCTTAATTTTTAAACTATTAGTACTACTATTCTCGGGCTTTTATTATAAATTAGTTGAGATTATTGATCCTGACAATTTAAATTATCATAGAAGCTCTATATATTATATATATACACACCAACTTATGATTGCCGACGTGAAGCTCATAAAATTATTTATAGTTGTGATTATTATAGGGTATGGTAATGGAAAGGATATTCCAAAACTTGCGAGGGCAAGAAGCGATTCATCTATGTTGGTGATGGAAGTGCTGATTTTTGTGCTGGTTTGAAGCTAGTGGAAGGAGATATTTTGATGCCAAGGAACAACTTTCCAGTGCGGGACTTAATCTCCAGCAACCCATTGTCTATCAAAGCTGATATTCATGCATGGAGTGATGGGGAGGAGCTTGGTAATGGCCTGCTCAATTTAATCGACACTACCTTGATTGAAGAGAGTTGCAGTACTAGTGAAGGACATCATTTGCTTCCACCTGCTGCTGCTGACAGTAAATTCCAAACAAGTACACTACTCTCACATGGCTCCTTTTCAAATGCTGTCCCAATTCCTCACTAGATAATTCAAATCTTCTACTTGTAATAGATGACAACTGAATATTATTACTGTAATTGCTACTATACTCTTTCAATGTAATACTTTTAGGTTTATTTTAATGTATCATTAATTTCTGTTAACACAAGAATCAATTGATAAAAATATACAAATGATGAATAAATTTTGGTTTCTGGCTCCAAGTGTGCCTCCAAGAAGTATTATGTCCTGACGCCAGCTTGCCTCTTGGAGGGACTTTCTCTTGGATATAAGATACATCTCCACGTATAATTCTTCCTTGGATCCCAAGTTCACCTCCCAGAAAGGTTATATGCTAGAGTAATAAACAAATCATAAAACTTGTACTTATTCACCAAACCTAACAAATTCCCACTGACTAAAATAAACAAATGGAAGCATCACCAACTCTTATAAGCATCAATTGAATCGGTCGACGACAAGTTTAATAAGTAATGGTCCACCTCACCGTCTCATTTCATTTACGTATGTGGATGGTGACAGAATGTTGCAATTAGTAAATCTCCATAGAAGTCTAAGTGTGTAAACACACAAGCAATCTTTTGGGCATATTTTACTAACTTGCCCTGACTATTTGTAAAACTTCATGAAAATATGTAGAATTTTGATAAGGGTTATTATGAAAAACTCCCCTGGAATGAAAACTAATGGAAATTTACCCCCTGTTTTTAAATTATTAGGTAAACCGCCCCCTACCGTTAATTTTCTATCCAAAATGTTAACATTTTCCGTCCAAACTAATGAAATGACCAAAATACCCTTATTAACATTTTCCGGCCAAAATTTCTGGTTTTCGGTTGAAGAAAAAATTTGAATCTAGAGAGACCAAAATCAAATTTGAAATCAAAACCAAATCTAGTCAGCTACTATTATCATCAAAACATCAACAACATCTAACTTCCATTATCAACATCAACTCACAACATCAACAACAATTTGAGAAAAAAAAAACCCAGACCCAACAGAGACCCATTATACTACAAACCACCAAAAACAACCATCAACCACCCACCCACCACCCAGAACAACCCTAAATCAACCACCCACAACCACCACACCCCACCCAGAATCGTCTGGTGCTAAGGTTCGAAACCTAGAACCAGACTGGTTCTGGGTTCTAATCGACCCAGAACCGTTTGGATTTGACTCGATTCGAACCCAGAATCGTCTGGTTAAGGGTCGATTAGAACCTAGAACCAGTTTGGTTTTGGGTTTCGAAACCCAGAACCAGATAACCAAAACAGAAAAAGAAAAGAAGAAGGAGATGGAGGAGAAGGGTGTGGGTTGGTCGCCAGCGATGGAGGAGGACGCGAGAGGCGAGAGAAAAAGAGAGATGGAGGAGTGAGAGAGAGAAGAAAATGGTGAAGTGAGGGAGAGATGAAAGAGCGAGAGACTAGTAGAGAGAGAGTTGAAATAAAATTATATATTCAATTATCATTTTACCCTTCAAAGTTAACATCATTCGGTTTTTTTAATCGGTAGGGGACGGTTTACCTAATAATTTAAAAACGGGGGGTAAATTTCCATTAGTTTTCATTTCATGGGGGTTTTTCATAATAACCCTTTTGATAATTATGTAGAATACCTCTCAAATCTTTGAGTACTGAACTTTATGAGTGAGATTACATGATATAAGATAATTTTTTTCCTTTATTATATGATGAAAAATACAATAATAATAAAAACAATAAATATTTTTATTAATAATTTAACTAAAAAAAGAAAAATTATATACAAACAAACAATGAAACCAACCGTATAGACTTATTGATCAATCTCCTTCATACGTAGAAAAGATACATATCCATCCCTCACATATGAGATTGGGCAATCTCCTCTTTGACTATAGAAGATTGGTGACACCATAAATCTCCGTTAAAATTACAAAACTAGCTAGTGAAAACACCGGTGACATGTTGGATCTTCTTTGTCAATGAAGTTTCCTTTTGTTTTCTAATTTTAACTTTTGTTTATGTTATTTTAATTTATATTAATTAATTTAAGATGTTTTGGACTAACCTAGTGGATTTGATTGAGCAACCTACATAATATCGCATACAAAATTATCAAATCACCCCTCAACAATTAGTGTTGTCGATGGTTAACAACTAATCAACAATTTTGAAGGATAGTCTGTAAGATTATTGAATTTCTATATATTCCGTGAAATTTCAAAAAATAATTAGAGTAAATCAGTGCAATTTACCTTAAAGTTTTTTCTTCTCTAATAGTTTTCTCTTTTCTCTAGTGATAACCATAATAGAAGTAGATAGAGTTGTTTTTTCTTAAACAAATTTGATCCCAAACTCTCCTAGGATTTGCATGAGATTCCTCAAATCTAAGATGAACTCAATGTTAGTGACGAAGGAAGAACAGAAGCTGGTTTGATTGGTCGATTTGTTTGGTCTAAAGATGACCATGCCACCTATGAGAACCAATGAACCCACGAAGTTTATGCCATAATGAGCGATTGTGGGTTTTATTAAATGGGTTTGTGGACGGGTATAGATGTAAAATTCCACACTTGAAGCAAGTTCGGATTCTGATGCACAGTAAAATGTGTCAAATACATTCATATATATATAATCTCCTCATTTTGAATTCATCTCATTATTATTAATTTCAAGATTATAGACTACTGATTAAATTCAAGAAAATACTAATATGAAAAAGGTAATATATCCAATGGTTCATAAGATTGAAACTCATAATAATAAAAACAATTCGAACTAAGATAATAACTCTCTCTCTCTCTCCCTATATATATATATATATTAATTTTCCATCAATTTATGCTACATTAAAATGCTTACATGTAGAAACACTTAGAAAAACATGAGCAGAAGTCTCCCAAGCATCTGTATTCAGCTGCCACCAAAGAAATGTAATGAAGCCAACAAGAGAATATATATTTCAAACCGAGAAAGCACAAGTTCACCCTCCACCCACTATTATTTTCATTATTTTTTTTGTCACTGGTAAACAATTATTCTGAGGATTTACATATGACTTACCACTTGGCTACATATATAAAAGAATGACATTGACTAGTGTTGCCTATTTTTCCTCTCGTTTTTATCTATCTACAACGCATCTATTCATCTCCTCTTTATGATCCCCACCAAACAAAAGATATGATACTACATGTATGTCTAACAACTTGATTACAAGAAAACAACTCAAACCCCTTTTTACTCTCTTTTCAGACTCCCACTTTTCGGGTTTTGATCGGTTTTAACTTTAAGCCCATGCTTTCAGGGGAGAGAAGCTCCGGGGAGATGCAAGGATTCAATGGGCTTCTTGGACTGACACTTAGAGTTGGCCTGTATAATCCAAACCCCATGAGAAAATACTCCATTGATATTAACATGGCATGAGGCTGCTCCTCTGTCACGAGAGATCCGCACGCCTGAACCTGTAGGTCCCAGAACCAAATTAAAATTCATTTCCATATGATTAGTCATAACACAACAGAGCAGAACCGTCTCTACATACCTCAACCAAGGCACAATATCTTCTATCCATTTTTGAGATCAAGTGGACAGCCTCAGAATGGAATGGAGAGTTTTCCCCAACAAATATTAGTGACCGACAATGTAGTTTCCTCAACCATTCAGTAAGATCTGGTCTCCTGCCAGATTATATCAGATCAAATAATTGAGCATGCAAAGGCTTCACATTGTTTTATAACGTATGCAACTATTTAACTATTTTGAAATTATAGAAACCACCCTTTGCTGTAGAAGACAATCCTTAACAAAAGATGACAATTATAATTTATAAATCATTTCATTGCTTTATCAGCACAGCAAAATTCCTAATTAAGTTGGTGAATTGACATAAAAGAAGGCATGGGTCGAAGGGCTAAAATGCCCACATGTATCACAAGACTAAAAGGGACCCTAGAAATAAGCATATATCTGGCCTCCAAACACCCTACCAGTCATATTTAAGTGTAATCTAACTATCTGGGAAAAATAGATTACCTGTTAATTGCTTCAAGAAACTGCCAAATATTTACACTGTGTCTTTCATCCAGCAGCTGAGGAAATAAACATAAATATAAGAAAGAAGTAAGACAAAGGCTTCATCGTTTGACCAACCACAATTACCCAATTTTTCTGATAAATAAAATACAGATAGCAAATAAGAGAGAGATGTGAGAAAAGAACTAACTCTTCTGCATGTCTGAACTATATCCGATTCAGGTACGTGGGCACTACCACGGACTTCCTGCCATTATTATTTAAAATTTATTCAGTCAATTAATCCAGCTATGGAAATAGAAACACAAATTAAATTGGATAAGCTTAAAGACATAATTACCTTGCTAAAGTAGCGTTTGAGCAATAACTCCTTCACCACCCCACACATGCCATAGAAATAGAGAAAATTTGACATCACCTGCAAACAAAATCAAAACTCATGCAAATAAATAAAATGAAATAAAATAAAAGATTCTTTAATCCCTAATAACAGATGGAGTGATTCGGAAATGGAACCTTATTATAAAACCATTCTGTCCAAGATGGTGCTGTGCAAAGAGGAGAAACAAGTATTAAACCAAGTACCCGTTGCCTATATTTCATCTGTTAGAAGGGATGATCAGATTCAGGTTAGTAGATTCCCAAGAATCCAACAGAATTTCAGAAGTTGCAAACATCCAAAAAGAATCACATGCAAGGTACAAAAAGAGATAACTTACTGCAAATAAGGTAAGAATGTAAGCTCCTGCTGTAACTCCCATGCACATTACTGCACCGAGCCTGGAAGAGGAAAGGGGAGAAAAAAAAAGAAAGAAAACAATTTGTTTCCCTTTATTAATTTCCAGACAAAACGAAAACAAAAGCGATAATGATGTTTCAGAAAATGACAGCCTAATACATAGTGTGTATCAATTTGCATTTTCTGTGAAAAGTGAACAGCTTCCATGGACACTTCTAGAAAGAAAAGTTACTTAAATTTAGCAATTCCATTCTAATACATTATTACCAGCCAACAAAGGCAACGGCGATATATACAAAACATATAGAGCAGAAGAGATATTATGCTAAAGCAAAATTTCCAATCAGCCAACATTTGACTATGAAAGTAACAAGTATAATAGACGATAAAATTACCCAAAATAATTGAGAATCTCTTCAATCTGATCAGCTAAATCATCAACAGAAAGTACAGGATCATCAGGGCTAACCTCAGCAGCACCCAACTGCAATACCTCTTGAAGAAAGTGCCATATAAGAACAATACAAAAATACAGCATTCAATGCAGCAAAATAAGTAGGAACAGATCACACACATAAGCAAGCGGAACCATAAAGGTGAAGTCAAACTATCAAGTGACGGACCTCATGCCCAGGGGGACTTATATGATATATGCAAAAGTTGTGGAGGAGCAAGGAACTTGCTTCTGGACAGAAGAATAAACCTTGGAAACAGGACATATCTGCTCAGTCACGTATATGCATACATAAAGTTAGAGATCAACACTAGAAAGAGAAGTCTTAAATGGTATCCCAAGTGTGATGAATGTAATTAAAGGCATGTACACCTAAACATATATTTCAAGAACATAACTGACTGAAACAAACTTTTTCTTCATTTTATAATACATTGATTTCCCGAACCCGCTTAAAGAATTTGAATTTGAAACAAGAGCCCACCAAATCTTACAATCTTTGGACGCAGAAAACTACGCCCTTTGGCCATATTAGTAATTAGCCACGAGGATTCAAACTCCAGGCCATATATGAACAAACCATAGGTCTAACCATTCTAATAAATGACAAATCATATCCTAAATTTTAAACTATTAAATCCTCCATACATAACAATAAACCATTAAATTCATTAGAAAAACAACAAGACTAGGAAAAGCTGAATTGACTTACAGTTTAGAGCTAAATCAGGATAAGTAAGGAGAGCCGGCTTGTCCTGGTCTCCATACACAGTAACAGACACACAACCACGAGAAGTTTTTATAATATGCTCCTGCAAGTAAACATTAAAAATGCAATACAATAAATAAGCTTAATGAATTCAAATTCAAACAGACAAGGCGAACTTGCCAGAATAACAAGCAGACATAATGATTGTTGAAGACTAAATCTCATTCTCATTTGAAAGATAATGGTGGTATATTAGCATAATGTTGCTTTAATTAGAAAAACGAGAATGTAAAATAATGTGACATTTGAAAGGAAATGGAAAGCAAATAACAGAAGGAAATGTAGGCACCTTTCCAGCGGGAGAAAGAGTCTCCATATCGATAGAAACAGAACCGCTTGAAGAATCAGCCATTTCTTCTTTCTCTCTGCCTTTCCTTTTTTTTTTTTTGGTTCAATTCCAAATGCTCAAATATTCACAATGCCATTTCCATCACTCGTTGCTGTTGTATTGTTAAGTTTGTAACATATATATAATCCTTGCTCTTGTGTTTGTTTAATGTATCTCGATTTCTCGAATTGTGAATGAATACATATATGCAAAATGAAATTGAACTGCCACCGACGCTCTATATTTCCCACGTGCGCAGGAACCCCTTAACCTTACACTCTGGTTTATTTAACCCCAGTTATGGAGGCCGACGGTTTCTCTCTTTTACCATTTTGCCCTCCCTCCCCTTTCTTGTTTTTTCGTTGACTTTTGAATTAAAAGCTCAACCCCAAACTCCTACCATTTCCACATTCCCCATTAACCACCAATGTATTTTAGCACCTTCATTTGATCATCAATGTCTTCGAACACACTCTATCTGGTTTTATTGGTTTTGCTAATTTACTGATTTGGATAAAGTTATCAAAATCAGTTTCTTCGATAATTATATTTAGATTGATTGTAAAATTTCATAATCAATTCAATTATTGAAAATTCATATCATGTAACTTTCCTTAAATCAATAAGATAGTTAAATTCATTCGTTATGGTTTATTTTTAGATTCTCATACATCTAGCTATATTATTAACTTTTGACCAAAAATAAAAAATAAAAAAACATGTGTGTAGTAGAAATTCAACCCCTACCGTTAGAGGATGTGGATGTGTATGAATTTGCATAATATTAAAAAACTACAATAATTAATGTGATTGGGATATATTTTATTTTATTGTAAAAAATAAACAAATGTCTTTAAATCATGAACCAAGTAAACAAAATTCAATTATGTAGCTTTCTTCATCTTGTTGTACATCAGAAAGAAATAGTAAGTAAAGATGTGCAGGAGATGATAAGATGCAGAGTCGCACATCAACCACAGGATTGTTTAGTTGAAATATCTGGTAGTTACATTGAAATGGGGTCCAGTGCATGATAATTCTTTCTTTTTTTATTTGAAACACCACAGCATGATAATTGATAGATGAAAGGGAAAGTCATTTTCGAGTTAAGTTGGTGACTGTCATTACCATTCACCAGACAGTAACCCAGATGTCCTTTTACTTGTTGCCTTATATTTATCTTCTACCGGCTTTCATATCAACTTATTCTATATTTGTAAATCTTTCAACTTATTCTATTTGTGTAATGACTTCCACGTCTAATATGCCAATCAATAATAGTCCATCCATCGTTTCTCCCGTTGGTATTTATTTTGTAACTCAATAGTGAAACCTCCATTTCTAGTGGAGTCTTTGTTTAAAAGTAAATCAAAGTTGGACAGGGAAAATGCAAGTGGAACTAGTCCTTGCGTTTTGCCTCAAGAATCTTTGACTAAAATCGAAGAGATTAGTGTAGCAGTAGTACATCATAATTGTTCCCATGTCCTCTCATCATGAATCTACCAACCCTTTTCTCAATTACTTTTACTATTTTTGTTTTTCTACACTTCTCATTATGCAATGCACCCGCGATTTTTTTTTACTTTTTTTTTTATAAGAGATATGAACATTTAGAGAGTATATTTAATTTAAGATTTTATAAAAATTTAAAGAATTTTAAAAGTTTGAATATATTTGTAGTGAAAAAAAAAAAAAAATTGACAATAAAGATGATAGCCCACTTGAAGTTTCGGGGTTTGCTAAAAGCCCCAACCCCAGCTAAAGATAATAAGCAGCTCCTCCAACAAGAAGGGATTGACAGTTGCTAAATGTAATCGACACTCAACAGCCCCCACACTCTAACGCAAATCAAGAGCCATGTTTTGCATGAGTGGAGGCCGAGACGAGGAAGTCATGGACCAGGAAGCCAAGGAGAGCCTACGCCCACAAAAAGGTAGCCTTCCTTCCATGTAAGGGGACTAATTTTGGAGGATATATAGAAACTCTGTCAAAATACATTGAGAAGACAAATCAAGCATTTGATTGCCATTTTTATTCTTTTTGTTAGAGTAATAGTAGACTTCTCAAATTTTATGCTCAAAATCATGTTCAAATGATATGATATATGAGTTATCAATATCTTATTAATTATCATATTATCTCATAATTTATAAGATATTAACAACTCACATATCATATCATTTGGATATGATTTTAGACACAAAATTTGAGAAACTTAGTATTATTATTGTTATTATTATGTTTCGTAAGTTTAATCCCTCTCAACCCCATCATCTCAATCACTTGCCTCTTTGAAAGATAGTAACTGTATGAATTCATTTACTACATCGTGAGACACTAACAATTTTGTGCCGCGAGGCTAAGTAATTGCGTGACTATAGTAGCGTTGACATGTAACAACATTTTCCGTTTGAATATAACACATATAAGTAAATTGATGAATATTGAGTTAAGTTGCACTATTTTATAGTTGTTGATTATTATTTGAAGATTAGTTAGAAAAAATAATTATTATTTGGTGATGATGTTAAAGGTGGCGTAATGCCAAGTCCTTCACGAATAGTAAATTTGAATTATATTTACTTCGCTCACCCTAAATTTAGAAATTATAATTTGATATAGATGAGAATTGGGATGTCATTGACTTTTTTTATACCACTCACGGTAAAAAATGATTTAAAATATTGATAAATTAAAGAAGTAATTTTTTGTCATTTAATCATTTACGCACAGGGCTCCAAGTACGTTGGTGTGATAGACACCAATCAACTTATTCAGCATTGTTCACTCGTATAGGGTAAGTTCAAGCACCGATCACACCAAGAATCTATGATGAGTTTTCTATTAAAAATGTGAGTCAACATCTCCCGTATCTAAGAGTGACTATTTAGATGATGCGATAGAATTCTATCATCCAGATAAATATATGATTTAGTGTTAGAATTAAAATAAAAAAATAATAATAATCATTTACACAGTGATACGAGACATTATTGATTTAAGATCACGCTTTGATCAACGTTATTGTTGGTGGTCCTGGGTCGAAGAGAGGATGGCCACGTTGACTATTAGCACCGACACAAGCCTAGGTCATCTCTTACATCAAATCAGAATCTAGGCTACTAAAAGATACAATTTTGAAACTATATGTACTTGTCACACATTAATTCTATGATTAGCTTATAAAATACAATTTCAACACATTCCACAGAATAACATGAAAGATTGGCATCAGAATTTAATACATCATATCTCGAATGACTTATATGTGTATATATATTGAATTTTAAACCACCTAAGCAAAGTAGATTTGAAATTATACAAAATTGCCGTCTTTTAAACAAGAAAATGACCCATACCATGGATTATTAGCTTTGCTTATGATTGTTTAACTTCTGCTTTTATATTTCGTCATTTTGTCTCCTAATCCAATAATGTTAATTGTATCAAAATTCTAGAAGAGTAGAATCTACAACGAAAAGACACAAATGATAATATCTTACGTGTGATACGTCCATATAAGCTACAAATTTGATGTATATTTCGTGATTTCGTAAGTTTTGGCACTTATCAGGAAAACAAAATAAAACAAAATTATCAAGCTATACTCGTCAAAGTTATTGCCATTACGAGCCATCACGAGCCATCACGACTTGCAGCTAAATTCTAATTTTTGCTTTTGTTTGTATGATGTGTTTTATATATCATAAGATGGAAAATATGTATAAAAAAATAATACTTAATATTGCAAAACATAAATATATATATATACTAACTGTTTAATTAAATTTGAAATCTTTATCATGTGCGGTTAAGCCAATTACTGACTAGACCAACGAAAGACTTTTCATGAATTGAGCGAGATTGGTTAGACCTTAGAAGAGGCCAGTCCCTTTTTTGCTACGAAAGAGGTACAATCATTTCTAAAGTTGTGGCCAACGTCCACAGAGAGGGGGCCAGACCAGGGTCACCCTAGCCTCTAAAGGGCTCCTCCCATCGTCCGCCTCTTATTTAAGGACGATGTCAGTATAAATTTATGACTATATTCGTCGGGCCTCCTCAAACTAGTGGTCACCAGCATGAGTTCTACATTTGATTTTTTTTTTTCTCCTTTTACTTTTTTATTTTTTTAATCCAAATTGAACTTTATTAATTTTTATATTTTACTTTTTAAAATAATTTATTAGAGCATAGGATAAATAGATATTAAGTTAAAATAAACTTATATAATATAATTATTATTCATCAATATCAAACTAAGGTGATAATAAAAAAAAAAAAAAAACATTGTCAATATGACTATTTATTTTAACAGGACTATTTATTTTTAGAATGCGTGTTAGATATCTATGTTAGTAAATTAGTAATTATTAATTATAATTTTCAAATTTGATTAAAAATCAAAAGAAACATGAGAGCATTAAATGAAAAATATGGAAGCATTAAATAAAATACATTGAGACATTAAATAGAAATATATGGAAGTATTGGAGAACAATTTTTCAATTTGATTGTCTATCGAATGATATCTATATCACGTATAAAGTAAATCTTTTGACATTGATGATATGCTACTTTTATTAAAAATATATTTTATGAAAGTATTGAAGATACTTTTAATTCAATACGGTTGAAAAACACCTTGAGTGATACACAAACCTTATCAAATATAATTGTGACTGTATGATGCATTAATTAGGTGTAACATGGCAACAAAATTTCCTTCACATTTCAATGCTAATGGTAGTTTCCTAAAAAGGTTTTTTTTTTTTTTTAAGAAAAAAAAATAGATATCCCTTATGATAGGGATGTCTAGAACTTATTAGATGGACTAAATTATACTGGACGTTGATCTATAATCGGAGGGTATTTTAGTTAATGCCAGAGATAAGTTTTTGACTAGTGACACGGAATTTTTTTCCTAATTTCAAAACATTGTTTTCCTTATTCTGGTTTTATAAACAATTGCAGGGTCATTTATTAAATTATATTTAAATATAAATACATATATAAAACCACAGATGGATTTTTTTTTTATTAAAAAAAAAAAAAAAAACCTTGTACAATTCGTATATATTGGGAAAGCGTGCGTAAAATAGAATTACAGTCTTGAATCTTGACTTTAGACTACGATAGCTGGAATTGGACAACGAGGTGGACCTGCTCATAGCATATCACTGCTGTTAGGTACCAACAACCATATATAACACGTGATGACGTAAGGACAGAATTGGCTGCACGCGGATGCATGCACCCTCCCAAAATTTACAGCATGCCAACGTCACAATTCGAAACACATGATACATGACGTTGTACCCAAAAGTTTGTCTAATCAAAATGTTTTGCTTTTTTTTTTTTTGAAATATAATAAAAGCGTTGCGCGTGAATAAAGTGTTCATGTGGTAAGTATTGCTTCTTTCAATGTTATTTACTTATTTATTTTCGAAAGACTTTCAATGTTATTTATTATTATTAATTTTAATATTTTCTAATTTCAAGTGAAAATTTCATATCATTGTTCAATATAGTTTGATAGTACAACTTTTCTTTAGATAATTAAAACATCAAGAAAAAAAAAAAAGAAAACTTTATTTCTATGGTAACTACGTCACGAAGACTGCTATCGGTGTCTAGGCGCTGCATACCTATTAATCAGACCGTCAACTAGAGGCTTTTTACCTTTATAGACAGGTGACTTTTAGAATGTTGTCATTCACTAAAGTGATGCGAGATTATGATAGTTATTTATAAGTTTGTGTGGATAATTTTCTCTCTTTATAACGATGGTTGTTATCTGTAAATAAAAGTAAAACATGCAAAACTTGTAAAATATGCCTAACCGACAAGCATGGGTGCTTGAAGGGGATGTCCAAAACAAAATTGTGATATTTTAAATGGCAAACCCCTCCTGGATCCTAAATCATCCCCAAGTTTCTATTAAATACAACATCATGGAGGTTAACTGACACTGTAGATTTCAATTAAAGCCCAGCCCAATTCAACTACTACACTTCAACGCCTCAGCCCTCAGGCATCATCGTCATAAAGGATTACTTGTAAGTGTAAAACAGGTGATTCACAATCAATAGTTAGCAAGTGTTCTAGGATTAGGAAATACTTTCTGCACAACAAATTTCAATATCACATCATGCATGTTGGATTTAATGTGTGTGTATGTGTATATGTGTGTGTATATATTCCTCTTGAGCTGGGGCAATCACACGCGGAGGAGGGTGAATAAAATGCTGCATCGAAGAAAATGTTTTTAGTTGCAACTTAATCGTTTCAATAGAACTCAGACCTACAATCATATTCTTACAGATACTCAAACATGTATTTATCAAGTAGAACATAAGAAAAACAATCCTATAGTTGATAAAGAGAGCATCGGGTAGTATTAACTCTCTGTTTGAATCTATTTGTCCTATGAAGTGAAAATATACCGCAGAAAATTTGCTAAGCTTTCTTGTCCCCATCTGTTCCTATCCGATAGAAGCATAACATAGCACAAAGCTTGTGAGTTTCCATTGAAAAAACTTCCTTCAAAGCAGCTGCTAGTAGAACTCCCACCAGTAGAAGAAGTGTTTTTAAAGAAGAGCTATCACTAGCAATGGTTTGCAGATCCAGAGTCCTTCAACAGTACATCAAACTTTATTGCTTCATATCTTCCATGTCTTCATCAGAGACTGGATTATCGACTTCACTCCCACTACTTAAGCCATCATCATTGCCCAAAGGCAAAAACTTCTCATTCATAGAATTATCATGTAAGTGATACTTGACAAACTTGACTGGGATTTCACCTTCAATATCAGTACCTTCCTTACGTTTCCTTGTAACATTAGTCACTGTTGCTTTCATCAAGTCGGGAACAGCCAGAAATTCATTATCCCCAGAATCAACCATCTCTAGATCACTTTCAACTTTTTCTCCACCTCTTCCTTCATCATCATTGTAAAATAAGATGTTTCCATTCAAATTGTTGTCATTGGACATAATTACTTGAAGATTATACTCTACCTCGGACTTGCAAAGTACAGCTTTGGCATGAGTCTTGGAGATTTCACAATCAAATACTCTTATCCCTTGATCTTCAATAATCAGCAACCACTCTGGAAATGAAGCACTTTATAATTAGATAGTTGAAGATTAACATCACCAATTACTTGAAAAAAGGCACAGAATGACAAACTGAGCAGCTCTCTACTTAAATCTTCTCTAACTTCATCCAGTTAACAGTGAGACATGAAGATTCAGGGGGTGTTTGTCTAGTAATTTACATACACCACTCTAAAAAATAGTATTACATTACTTTATTGTTTTCAATCAAAACATTGCATGTTGACAAGCATAACCAGACAAGTCATTGCAAAGAGCTGCTGAACCGCGATGGATAAGGTAAGTGACAAGTGGCCTAGAGAAATCAGAACAACTCACTGATAAGACAAAGAGGAGTGGAAACATTTGGCCTGCTGATTCTTTCATCCGAGGCAGTTTGGTTAGTAACCCACTTGATCAATACAGAAGGCAAGCAAGACTTGGAGAATGCATTTATGTAAGACAAGACTTTGGCCTGGTCACCAATTTCCCTGTGGCCAATTAGAGATTCATCAGATGGGATGTTCTAGATCACAACTGCTGCATCGCAACCACAATCTTCATATTCTCATACCTTGCAGACTGTAAAGCATTGTGAACAACCAACACCCATCTCACAGCAAGATTTTTAATGCTTTGGCAAGGTAGATGAAACCCTCTTTGATGAGTGAGGAATGAGTAGTCTGCAGTCACAACAGCATCATGCAAGACTTCTTGTAAAAGAGACTCATCTTCAGAACCCTGCATCAAAGCAAGACGCTGAATGAGGGCAAAAATGGTGAATTTCAAGAATCAAATGCATATTACCTATCCTAATTTGGAGACAGACAGTACATTTTGCATTGACTAATACTTCACAACACTAATGCACTAGAGGAAAGTTGACTGCAATTCGAGTCTTCAGAATGCTTAAAATGAGAAAACCAACTGATGAGCAAAACATAACCTGTTATATGACAAAATAACCAAAACATATAGAGAGGCTTGCCATTTGCCTGAACAACTTCAGGTAGAAGAAATGAATTCTTACTGACAACATAAAGCAAAAATCAAGAAATCAATAATAATGAATAATGAACAAAAAGTTCGGCATTGTTTATACATCTTAACGTATAACATAGATATCATCAATATAATTTAGAGACTAAACCATATTGTTTACTGGCCTACCCATAAATACCACAAAAGGCTCAACTGATCTGCTAGTTGAATCACAAGGTTAAAACCCTTCAGTGTCATCTTATTCTTAGGTATAGATTATGCAATTTAGTTATCCCACCATCAAATACCCAATTCCATGAAACATTATAAAGCATTTTTCTAGTTAGCATGGTATCATACCATACAAGCTAAGACATACACATCAGCTTCCAAAGGGGCAAAACATATAGTTCTAATCATATTTCCTCATGTCCACTAGCACTTCCTGCTACTTCCACTCTCCTATATAGAGCTCTATATTTTATTTCTCAATGCTGTTAGTCCCTAAACTTCAAGACTTGCACTTCACTTAATGTGAAGACTAAAGCTGAGACCGATTCTATCACTCTCAAAATAAGCCAAGCTAAAGATAAACAAACTGACCAGTTTGGAGTTGACAGGAAGAACAGGCTCCAACAGCATCTCGAGAAGGATATCTAAGATGCACAAATAATCAATTAGTAATCAACAATTAAAATTAAAGCAAAACAAGAACTAGCATTAAAAGAAAGCTGTTAAACCTAAAAAAACTAGCATAGCAATCCCAGATATTTTGATTCGAATTTCCACTGTTAGAAGATAAACAGTTTGTAATTTGGTCCCTAATAAAAACACAAGCAAGCATGCAAGTCAAAAACAATTAACTCTACAATCAAGATATTTAAGGTAACAATAAACATGTAAAACGCCATAAGCCAACAAATGGTGATGGAGACACAAAATTCTCACCGAAAAAGTAAAAACTACGAAACCCAGTTAGCATTTGAAGAGTGCAATCATGTAATTGTTTCTCTAAATCATCCTTGAACATAGACAAACCAAACTTGGAGCACAACCTCAAGAAGAAGGCCTCACACATGACAACCCCAGCTAAGTAGTCTAACTTACAACCCACACCAACCTCATCGCGAACTCTATCACTAACAAGCGGTAAAAACAAGGTCAACTCATCAGAAGAATTCTTGTCAACTCTATCAACTACCCAGACATGGACCAAATCCACAAACGACGGACTCAAGTTCAACCCCACAATCCCATCATCCTGTTGCCCACCACAACAAATGCAAATGTAACTAACAATTCCATCTAACAAACACTCAAAATCTCTCTTCAAAACATGATCATCAAAAGACAAATGGTAGAGCTGGTAAAGGAGGGGGCAAAGTACGCAAACTCTTTTGACGAGATTGCAAGAAGCGGAAGAGGCAACGAGGAGGTGAAACAAGTCTTTGGTAGCGGAGTAAATATGGTGGTTGGAGGAGGGTAGAAGCGTAAATTTGGTGGCGTAGAAGGAGAGAGCGGAGTGGAACCAGACGTAGTCGAGGGAGGGATCGGGTAAGTTCTGGAGTAAGCGAGAGAAGATGAAGGAAATATTTGAGAAATCGGTCGCTCCAGTGTCGGTAATCGCTTAGAAATCTGTCGATGGATTCCTTTAACATGGGTTGGAAACGGTCGATTTCCATAATTTGCAGAGAAATGAGAGAACGAGTGGAAGCTTCAAGCAAACCCTAGCTTTGCGGGAGGTGTATCTATTGGAAAACCGGAGGGAAGTTTGGGGCAATTTCGTAACGGCACAATTTTTTGAATTTTTTTTTATTCTCTCTTAACTCTTTTAATTCCAGGCTTCATCTTGTTGATTTTTCTCTTTAGTCTTTCAATAGGCGCACGCTTCGTTTTATTTAAATAACAACATTATATATATTATATATATATATAATTACAAATACAATTACAACTATCAGGATCCGCTTAAGACTTGAGATAGATTCTTAAATCACAATCTGAATTTCTACTTCCAATAAACAGAAGAGAGATATCCACACAAAAATGAAAAAACTATTCATATACTTGTGAGTTTTATGAGTTGAACCCACCATTTGAAGGATTATAATGGGTGGGAATAATCTTACTACCGGGTTATCTCATTTTCCTTTTAATAATGAAATTTACTATACTTATATTCTGCTTATAACCGTACATGCACACATTTTTATGCGTTCAAATAAAAATAGAAATAATATAAGCAGATTGCATAAATTACAAGAATTAAAGGGATAGAATTGAAAGACAAAATTTATAATGGTTCGACCTTAATCCTTTAAGTATATTCACTCCCCAAGCTCCTTCCATGCTTAAGCCTTTTACCATCTCCATCTGAACTTTTAGATGGCAATTTTACCATTTATTATACAATGTGAATACTTCACCTTACTAAGGCTATGTTTGGATGGCTCTTTATAGAGTTAGATTGGACATAAGGAAGGTTGTATTTTCAAAATCCAATGTTGGGAGCTACATGGATTGGATGCTGCATTGTTGTGCACTATTTTTGATTACTACAATTCTACAAACACTGGAGATGTCTAACCCAAATTGAACATGGGTTTCCTTACATCCCATCAAAGGATTTACTTTTATATACTATGTCTCTCTTGCATTTATTTATTAACAAACACCTTCCCTCTTATTTAATATTGTTTTGTTCTATTTTTCATTGACAGGTTTTATTATTATAAAATATTTTCACTATCTAAAAATTGAATTAATTTTGTTTTAAAAAATTATTTTAATTTGATAAAATCTAATCCAATTCACAATGCACCAAAGAATGGACTGTATTATATCCATTTTAATTAAATTCGGTCTAATTCAATCTTTTCAAGTCTGATCGAACACAATACAATTTAATTCAATTCAATACGATATACCATACGAAGCCTAAATGATACCTCCATGTCATAATTAGTTTACAAAGCCCTCAATGTAGTGCTAAATATATGAGAAATTTTTCTCACAATTATATACAAGAGATTGTCCAAAGTACATAATTTTTTTTTATTCAAAATATCATTTGAAGACCATCATTAATTTGGTATTCTTTTTGTGAACCAAGACAACTAGTATTTATTATAGTACTTTTACTAAGTGAAGATACATAAATATATAATAATTTTTTTTACATAAAAAATTATTTATTATTTTTTAAAACATTGAAAAAAAAAACAATAATAACTACTACAGCAACAACAACGTACCACCCTATCAGAAGCTAGCAGAAGCTCTACAAAAAACACAACTTTCCCCTAAAAGAAGTAAGATAATCATAGATGTATGCATTGTTTAAAGGGCTGAACCACATTAAAAATCTTCATTATCTCCTTGATTATTTTTCTTGCATCATTATTATTCCGTTATTTCACCATTATTGCATTCATCCATTCAACATTTGCATTAAATTGTGTGTTGATCGATTGTTTACGTCAACACTTACTATCCACACTAATTCAATAAAAAGACAATATGCCCTAATATTTAGTATATGAATTTTTCAAATTAAAAGAAAAAAAAAAGAACAATATGATGACGATCTTTGATAACTAACGACAATGGTGATAATTGCGAAAGAGAATTGGCATTAAAGGAGGCACTTCTTCTCCATTCTCTCGATTGGAATCACGAGATTCCGCCGCGAGAATAGAAGAGCCTTCCTCCTCTTTGATTGTTAGGTAAAAACTAGCCTCTTTAGTGCTAGAGAGGCCAATTCAATCCGAACAATGGAAAAGGAGGAAGTCTCCTCCACTATTGAGACGAAATTTCGCCTTTCAAGTTGAAAGAGAAGAGAAGGAGACTAACTTCCATCACCATTAGAGGTTAGCTCTCCTCCGACCATTAGCATTGGTAGTGGCCATCGACTCCAACAATATTTGCTGGCCACTACGTACTGTCATTGTTTATTTTCTTCTAAATTTATATCTTTTTTACAATTTTTATTTTATTTTTTAAATTAATTATATTTATTTTTAATTTTAGTTTATAAATGATTGACTTATTTTTATTTTTAATGTTTTAAATTTTTAACATTATCTCAATCACTGGTTTCATTTTATACAGGTATGCAAACATAATTATTTCTAGGGTTAATTGCATTAAAATACCCTGAGTGTTTAGGTAAAGATTTAATATTCAACAAATCTATTTAATTACTGCAGTTACCCCAATGAATAATGATTTCTCATCTCATTTAACAGTTGATTGAGATTTGACTTTGCAAAGTAAAAAATACCTCTATATCCTTTCCAAAAAAAAAACCTCTATAATTTATTCTAAAACAATAAAAAAATAAAAATATATATGAATAAAATTTGTTTTTTTTTTCTTTCTTCTACCCTTTCCCCCTCTTTCTCTCTTTCCTCTCTTCCCTCTTCTCTCTCTCTATCTTCAACCGGTCCTCTTTTATCCCTATCTTTGGGGGGCGGCGTAATGGAGATCACGGTGGTCTCCACCATCGGAAACCTAGGTGGGTCTCCCATGGTGGAGACCATCGAGACCATCCGGTCTCCACGATGGAGACAACTGTGGTCTCCACTACGCTGCCACGAAGGCTGTTTCGGCAATTATCGACTCCGTCTTGTCGCCTCTGCTCATCTCTGTTAGCTCAATCTCTATTTGCGTCCTCGAATTGCGATGTCTTTCTGTCGCCACTGTCTCACTTCAACCACTCATGAGACTCAGGTTAGGTTTATGAGATAGGAGGTTTGTAGGTTTTGTTTTTTTGAAGATTAGGGTGTGTTTGTTCAAGAGATGTTAGAGATTGTGAGTTGGGGTTTGTTTGATTTTTGAAGATTGAGGTGTGTTTATTTGTTTGTTTATGTGATGAGATTGCAGGTTGGTGATAATGTTGCAAGTTAGTGTGACGAGATTGCACATTGAAGATTGGGGTGTTTTTGTTTGTTTGTTTGTGTGACAAGGTTACGGGTTTGTGGATTTTGATATTTGAATATTAGAGTGTGTTTGTTCTAGAGACGTTACAAGTTACGGGTTGGGGGTTTGTTTGATTTTTGAAGATGAGTTTGTTTGTTTGTGTGAGGTAGGTGGTTGGTGATGATGTTGGAGATTTCTAATATGTTATGATCATTTTTTTTTTAATAATTTGGTTGTTTCGAAATGATTGTTTTACTCTTCATTTTTTGATCAACCGTTAATTCTATTGGATATGGACTAATGGAATGAGGGTTGCAGTAATTAAATGAAATTATTGAATATTAAGCCTTTTGGTAAAAACTCAGGATATGTTAGTGTAATTAATCCTTATTTCTATTTTCATCATTTTATCCAATATATTTTATTTTCCTTTCAAAGCAAAGCAATTTTAAAATTGGAAAATCATACATGGATCTATTTTATCTTTTAAACGAATTATTTTGTAAATTACAATATAAGTGATTATTTTATAAATTACAACAATTTCAAACAATAAGTAGTATTAACCATAATCTGGTATATATAAAACTGTGTTTGAATCATATCTCATTTTATGATTTTTAAATTTGTAATAATATATATATATATATATATCATTCCGTCTTGTTGATCTTTGCTTGACTGGGATTGAACTTTTTCCATTATAGCAACTCGTCACCTGACTATTCTGATTAATCTAATACCCCACTTTGCTAAGTAAAGTTTATGAAGTTTTATCGTTTCTGGATTATTAACAGTATACATATTATCTATATATATAATTATAGTTTTTATAGATTTACATGTTTGGGTAATGGTTACTTTCTAATAACTATTTTTGTTCTTTCCTAAATTCTATAGTCGAATAGTGGATTAAAGTTCGACAATATCATTGTAATCTACACCATATAATGACCTCAATCTCATCCTGTACGTAGCATATAAATGATTGAATTAACAAAAAGCATTTATGTTGCTTTCATAAATTAAGCTTTATCTTGATATTTAAGTTAACGTTAGTTTGATGGTAGGGAGTAACAATTCAGTTTGATAATAATTTTTTATGTTAAAATTGTTGTACGGTGAGTGATAATTTATAAAAATCAAGCTATACTATAGACGATATTTTAAACAAACTCAGCTTCATCTTTCTTCGTTCCTTTATCCTTTGCTATGAGCCTATAACATCACTCTGTTAAAAGTTTAATGAACATTTAGAACAAGTGGGAAGGATTTTGTATAGGCAAAATTAAAAAAAATAAATGAACAACATAAAATAAAATTGCTTGCATAGTTACCATTTTCTTTTTTAGAAATTGCATATTTACCATTTTCGATTTCTTATAGTAGACAAATTTTCGACAAAAGGAAAATTACACTCACAACCCTAGAGTTTGGCATAATAAAATCTACATCGAAAAGTTTAAAATGTAACATTTTTAGAAGTATATTTAAACAAATACAAATTTTTTAATAGTTATTTATATTTGAAAACTGATTTGGAGAATAGAGAACTGATTGCCTCACCCCTTCCTCGTTAAATGGAGGCATGACCTTGATGACTTAGTAAGCAAGAGGGATGATACTACAACAAAAGCATAATTCATCTTTTACTAATATAAGCAGCTCGGGTCCTCAAAACAAAGTATTTTAAGAAAGAAAATTTCTTAGAGACTAAACTTAAATCGGGAAGCTCACACATTTGAAGAAGTATACCATGGGGAAGGAGCCTGCTTTTAAAGGGACTACGATGGAGTGGGGAATGAAGAAAGCATCAAGTCATTTAAACACCCTTGGATCTGAAGACCAACAACCTTTAAATCTATTACATCCTCCTCTGATAATACCACCATAGTGGTAGATCTCCTAACCTCAGGTACATATCTCTATAATCAAAACCTCATTAATTCCTCTTTTCTTGAAATGGATAAAGAAACTATTATACATTTTCCTATTGGTCTCTCCAAGGGGAAAGACAAATTGATTTGACACTTTGAGAAAAGACGAGTTTATACAATTAAAAGTGCTTTTTGGGTTGAGTTTGCAAGTCATTATAATAACAAAGGTTCCTCCTCAAATTCTAAGGACAGATGGTGGAAACTCCTTTGATCCGTAAATATCCCCCCTAAAGTTAAAATCTTCCTTTGGAGAGTTAGTTTTAATACAATTCCATCCCTAGTTAATCTCAAAAGGAAGAGCTTAGTAACTACAGATATTTCTCAGAAGTGTGGTAAAGATTCTAAAACCAATGCTCATTCGTTGTTTTGGTGTAAAGAATCGAAGGGTGTATGGTGGACAACTATATTATGGGTTTATCTTGAAGGGTTGAAAGGTTTACCATATATAGATCTATTTTAAGCTCTACTGGAGGTGCTTTTTAGGTCTGAGCGGAAGCAATTCTATATACTTTCTTGGTGTATATGGACCAACTACAACAACATCATGCATACCCATAATGGTCGCAATAGTTTGGAGCTAGTGGACTATGGGTTTAGGCTTCTAACAAAATATCAGGATGCTCAGTAGCTCAAAGTTACCAATTTTACTCTCCCTCACTTGTTAGGTCATATGAATTGGGTTCATCCTTTAGTCTTTGAGTTAAAGTTAAACACGAATGTAGCTATGGAAACCGATTGCGCTTAGATTGGAATTGGAATAAAATTAGTGGAACTCAAAATTGTACATGAGCAGGATTTTAGGTATAGGCCTCCATTAGTGGTTGGGATGATATTTCCCTTCTTTATATGCCACCAAACACCATATATGGTGAGATAGGAAAATTTTTTTATCTAATCCCACCATATATCTGGGTGACCAAACGCACTCTAATTGAACGGATGAGATCATTACCTTCGCTTCTTAGAGTTAAGGAAAAGATGCTCACTTCAATTAATTTCCAAAGAGCATACCTCTTCCTTCCGATTTCAACTTCTTCATAAAACTCACATTGCTAATATCAATTTTTCATAATTTAATTATGAATAATGCTACATTTCCTAAAAATTTGTCCAAAAATTTTGTTCAAATGAAGTAATGAGCTAATTTGTTAGTTACCATATTAATTTTGACACAATGCATTGATGATGTGGTTATTACACATAAGTTTGCCATATTCTTGGAGTAATGAATATAAATAAATTTTTGGATAGTATAGTATTACTCATTAATTATCTTGTTATTTTATTTCAACTTTTAGGGTTTTTTACTCTAGAGAAAGCAAGGGGTATAAGTGTAGAAAAAAATAAACATTTTTATCTAGCCATCTTATTCTAAACCTTGAGGTTCTGAATGTAATTTCTCCTTCACCAACACAATTTTTATTTTTTGATAAATTCACCAACGCAAATTATTAAAACAGAGAGAGTTAAAAAGTGCCACGTAGCATTTCCTGCTCCGTCGTTATCTTCCAATCTCTATTTATTTTCTTAAATTAAAAAAAAAAAAAAATCACTTACAAAGCGAGAGAGAGAGAGAGAGAGAGAGAGTGTGTGTGTGTGTGTGTGTGTGAAAATCTCAATCGACGTTGAATCTCTACTCTCTCCAACACAGACCAAGCCTATTTTCGCGAAATCTCATCTATTTTCATTTCCTCGACAAAAAAAGTGAATCTCATTTTTCTAGATTCTGTTTCACCGAGAGAGAGTGTGTGTGCGTGTGAAATCTGGTCAGTGTCGATGATTCGAATGGTTTTATTAACGGAGAGCTAGCATCAATCAATGGAGATTCTCTTAAATCGGTGATGTGATTGTCGTAGGCTTAGATCGATTCCGTTGATGCATTAATTCGAGTTAGTTTTTTTTTTTTTTTTTTTTTTTTTTTTGGTTTTTTCGACTCAATTTGGTTAGAGAAATGAACAACGGCGGCAGCGGCTCAGATGAAGCCGCGGCGGTGGCGGCGCCGCTGGATTGGAAATTCTCGCAAGTGTTCGGAGAACGGACTGCAGGAGAGGAAGTACAGGAAGGTACAAAAATCTTCAATTCTTAGGGTTAGATTGGTCATTTTTGTTATCTGTTTTGTGCAGTTGTAGATATGGTTTTTGGAGATCTATATGTATTGGATTTGATAGACTAGGGTTGGTGTTGTGTTGTTCGGTCGATGCAGTGCTGATGTTGCATGCAGACGGTTATTTCATTGTATTGCTTTTATTACGATATATAACCTCACTATAGTTCTAATTAATGTAAGCATTTGTTAGAGCTTAAATGTTTTTGTTTGTTTTTGGGTGTGTTTAGTTAAGTGTTTTGGTGCTATCTGAAAAAGCATTATGAGTTATGGTATAGTTAAGCGTTTGATTAATTTAGCCACTGGGTTCACTAGTTGGTGCTGGTTATTT
Organism: Nephelium lappaceum; assembly: GCA_021234005.1. Classification (NCBI taxonomy): domain Eukaryota; kingdom Viridiplantae; phylum Streptophyta; class Magnoliopsida; order Sapindales; family Sapindaceae; genus Nephelium; species Nephelium lappaceum. The sequence continues at coordinate 13,646,204 of CM038002.1, read as the reverse complement.
GTTTTGGTATGCTTTAACCTTGCTGAAACTGAGTCTTTGAATATTCGAGAACTATGCCTGACTGAATCAGGGGCATTTTGTTGATTCCAAACTGTAGGTTGACTTGTTGAATCCTTAACCAATCCAAAATCTGTACCGTGGATTAAGCTGACTGGTGGATATAGGTTATAAGCCTTCGGTACTTAGTGCCCTTTAAATGGTAGAATTTATTTCTTATTTGTGTTTATACTTGTGATTTTAGCTGGGGATGGGGTTGGTTTGGGATTAAGTTTTGTATTATTACTGAATTGGGAAAATTTTAGTTTTCTTGTCAATTTCCTCCTCCTTAATCGGATAATGACCTGGAGACTTGATACTCTTTACCGGATGGTTATTTTATGAAGAAAAGATTGCATGTATTTGAGAGTAATAGTGATATGTGCTTAGCATTTCAGTGTCTTGTATGCTCTTCCTTCCCATAATTTCCAACATTTGCAGTTGATATCATATCTGCTATTGAATTTGATGCAACTGGCGATCACCTTGCTACCGGAGATCGTGGGGGCCGAGTGGTTTTATTTGAAAGAACTGATACACAGGATGTGAGTTTTTGACTGCTTAATTGGATTTTCTTTAATGTTTCGTAATGTTTAGTTTGTCAAATTGTTGTTGTATATAGTTTTCTGATATAAACTATAATATGTAGCATGGTGGGCACCGGAGAGATCTAGAGATGATGGATTATTCAATCAGTAGACATCCTGAGTTCCGATATAAAACAGAATTTCAGAGCCACGAACCTGAGGTAATTCCTTTTTGTTGTTTGCATGAGTAATGCTTGTGTATTGATTTCAATAGTTGGCTCATTTCTGGAATTTGGATTGATTAACTGGCATTTAATTTATTTGATTCAGTTTGACTATCTAAAGAGCTTGGAAATCGAGGAGAAAATCAACAAGATTAGATGGTGTCAATCAGCTAATGGTGCCTTGTATCTCCTCTCCACTAATGATAAGACTATCAAATTGTGGAAGGTAGGGAAAGTGATGTAGAACATCCTGCTAGCACAAAATAAGCTATTTGTTTCTTTTTAAACTATTAATTTTAGCATATTTTTAGTTTCTATCATTTATTTCCTAGACTACTACTAGGGTGTGGGAACTTGGCATATCAAAGGGGTTATTATTTTGTCTTTGTCATTAACTTGGATTGTGCTGCTTAATTAAAATATCTCCTGAGAGTTCAACTTTGGTGGACTCCAATTTCTTTGGTTCAAACTTGTTTTGTCCTTATTTACCTTTGCTTTTGACTGCCTCGTAAAGCCATAAAGTAGACCTCTTTCTAGATATATAATAGGACAACTTTGACATCTGCCTTTCTAAGGCTTTCTACCTTGTGTTAAAATGTATTGCTTGAGCACCTTTTATTCAACATGAATTTTCAGTTGGATTTGAAGTGGTGGCCAGATTTAACTTCACTATTGAAAACTCTTCAAGTAATTGATATGTCTGCTTTAATGTCGAACAGGTTCAAGAGAAGAAGGTCAAGAAAGTATGTGATTTGAATGTGTACTCAGAAAAAGTTGCAGGAAATGGTCCAACAGGTAGTTCAAGTATACCAACAATCTCCAAACCTTGTGTTCCAAATGGGGGGTGCAATGAGAGGCCCTTTGGTTGTTCAAGCAATGACTTTTCATTTCCACCTGGGGGTGTTTCATCTCTACGTTTGCCTGTGGTAGTTGTACTCAATCTAATCCTCTTATATTCTGGTATCCGTTACATTTTATAGTTAGAAATAAATGCTTTCTGAATCCATTGAGTATGTTATTCTTGTTGTGCTTTAGGAACTGATATATGCAGTCATTAGTGACTTGACATGATGTTTTTAACATTTTCAGCTTTAACATGTGGTTTAAATGTCATATGTAGGTTACCTGTCAGGAGACGAGCCTTGTGGCTGGATGTCGAAGAATATATGCTCATGCCCATGACTATCATATCAACTCCATTTCAAATAACAGGTAAAAATCACTTACTCCATTGAATGTATATCTATTCCTGTTTCATTTTGCTATAACATTTGTGATTTGTACTAATTACTGACTATTCATGTGTTTGATTGTGCAGTGATGGTGAAACTTTTATATCTGCTGATGACCTGCGAATAAATCTTTGGAACCTGGAGATTAGCAATCAAAGTTTTAATATTGTAGATGTGAAACCTGCAAACATGGAGGATCTAACTGGTGGGACTCTGCAATTTAAAGGGCAATTATGCATTATTTGGGTCTTTTAACAATTTTATTCGGATAGTTAATGTGAATACATGTGGAAAATAAATTTAATAAATAGATGTGTCAAGAATGCATAATGTGGTGATCTTTGATATTGAAATTTTACTATGAGATTTTTCTTGTCAAACAGAATAGTATCTGTTTTCTATTAAATGTAGTCTTATTCATGGGCTTCGCTTCATATACTTGCAGAGGTAATAACTTCAGCGGAATTTCATCCCACGCACTGTAATGTGCTAGCTTACAGTAGTTCAAAGGGCTCAATCCGTCTTATCGACATGAGGCAGTCAGCTTTATGTGATAATCACAGCAAACTGTAAGTGATCTTTATATCATTGTACACATGATCCATTTATCTTCAAACACGAATATATTTGATAGTTTTATTGGATGCTTCTATTGCTACTTCTCTTTTATTTGTTGTTCTTATAAGCCTTCTAATGTACAGCTTTGAGGAACAGGAAGCACCTGGTTCAAGGTCTTTTTTCACTGAGATAATTGCCTCAATCTCAGATATTAAGTTTGCCAGGGATGGAAGACATATACTAAGTCGCGACTACATGACTCTTAAGGTTAATGTGTACAGTTATCTAAAGTAACTGTTTCAGTGAAAGCTTTTACAATTGCAACCATATCTGGAAATACTACAAATTACATGATATAATTGTCAAATTTGGCTTGTGTTTAAGAAAGTTTATGGCATAATTAGTTAACTGCATTTACTTTTTCTGGATCTATTTATTTTAAAATTTTCCCTTTTTTATTGTTAAGAGTAAACTTATATTCACAGGTGGTGAATACTGAGTATTTGGGAAAGAAGAACAAAAAGAATTAATGAATAAGGATGAATAGCACACTGAAACTGTCCACTAAAATAAATAAATAATAAATGTATGTGTGTATGCGCACGCGCGCACAGGTGGTGAATACTGAGTATCTGGGAAAGAAGAACAAAAAGAATTAATGAATAAGGATGAATAGCACACTGAAACTGTCCACTAAAATAAACAAATAAATATATATGTGTGTGTGTGTGTGTTTGCTTTGGAGCATCTTTATTAGTCTCTTTCTCTATTCATCACTCTGGTTCTTTCTCTAACATAATCTTGATTACATGGTTCATGGTTGACAGTTGTGGGACATAAATATGGATTCTGGTCCTGTTGCAACGTACCAGGTTCATGAATATCTAAGACCAAAGGTGATATATTCTTCCACAAAGCTGTTTACTGGGCTTATAACATTTTAAAGTTTGTTTAGATAAAGCTTCTATTAATTTTCTATTGTCTGGATACCTAAATAAAGAGAGAAATGAACTGAATGGAAGGAAAATAAGAAAAGCTCTGAGAGCTCTTTCAAGGTCGCTTCACTTCTGGAACTGAATGTATTGGGAGAGAGAAAATGAACCGCTGCATTCTTGAATTTTTTAATGCATTCCCAAATGTATGAATGAAAGTAGGAAACAATCCTATGATCATTAAATCACCATCCATTTTACTTTATTTCCCGACATCTGAGCTAGCAAAGAGTTTGAGCTTCACTTCCCCACTTCTTTTTCATCACTGTACTCTTTAACGTACACTACCTATATTACATTGTTGATGGGTATACAACGTGATCTGACGTTCTTTTCTGGATCCTTGTTCAGCTTTGTGATTTATATGAAAATGATTCTATCTTCGACAAATTCGAGTGTTGTCTCAGCGGGGATGGACTTCGTGTGGCTACTGGTTCCTACAGGTCTGCTATATAGAACCGAGTGATTCTTAATATCATCTAAATTCCTTCACCATTATGCATGCACAAGGATGTTTGATGTCATTTGTTATGTGATTCCAGCAACTTGTTTCGTGTGTTTGGTTGTTCGCAAGGCAGTTCAGAGTCAACAACCTTGGAAGCGAGCAAAAATCCCATGAGGTATTTTCATAATGCTATTCCTGGTGTTAACAATTTGAGCAACTACAAAAGTTGGTTTCTTAAAGTCTGAGTTTTTAAGTTTTATGTGTCATAATGACAATGATTGTGTTGACTTTTAGACATTGTATTTGGACATATTGCCTTCATCTCATGTACTGGTTTCATGTTGTGCATTTCCAGGAGACAAGTACAAACCCCAACAAGGACTACTAGATCTCTGGGCTCTCTTTCTGGAGTGGTCAGGCGAGGTATGTTTGCTTAATACGACTACTATGCACATCTAATTCTTCAAGTGTCAAATTTTATCTGTTAGTTGAATGCTAGTTTTGCTACCCGGTTAAATTTAAAACCTGGCATTTTATGATTTGGTAATATTGTAAAATGCAGGAGTCTCTAATACTTCGATAAGAAATGGATCAGTTTTTTATGTCCTCAGTTCGTGATTGCCTTGTGATATTGAATGTGTAAATTTTGAGATACAATTTCACTTTGTGGTGATGAGGTCCTTGTATTACTTGTACGTATGAGATAGATATAAATTTGAGTTGAACAATTTGTAAGCCCAGAAAAGTAATTAATTAGGTAGGTTTTTGGTTTGCATGGAGATCTTAATACATAATTAATATGTATGACTGCTGCTTCTGAACTTGCTATGTTTGACAGTGAAAGGAGCTGATAACTCTGGAGTTGATGCAAATGGGAATGCTTATGATTTCAGCATGAAGTTGCTACACTTAGCTTGGCATCCGACCGAGAATTCAATCGCGTGTGCTGCTTCAAACAGCCTGTACATGTATTATGCATAAAGTTGGTGTGGGGGGAAGATCAGGAAAATGATTTTGCCTGGCGAAGCTTTTGCTGTTGCAGCATTGCATTCTTCCTGAACCTGCAACGGTGGCAGTCCGTTAAAAGACAAACAAATCCTCCAGCACCAGGAGCTGAAATTGCTGTAGTTTGAACTATTGAGTAAAAAGCTAAAACTTTTGCTTCCAGGAAAGGCATACCCACTGATTATATTCTTTTGTAAGGGAAGATAGAATTGTCGTTTTATTGTCCTTTTAATTTTTTGTTTTTTAGGTAAAAGAAAAATGATGGTAGCTCTGGTACAATGGAGACAGAGCCCCTTATAATAGATACAGATACTGCTAGGTCTGAGACTAATGAGGGGGAAGGAGCGATGGCGCTGCATCAATTCTCATTGATATCTTGGGCTTCAACCTTGTATCATTTCAACTTCACATTTTAGGCTTGTTAAATTTTATCACCATTATTGTTATTTAAATTCTAACCATTTTTTTTCTTCACTTACCCGGTTTGCTGCTTTGTCTTTGGATGAATAAACCTCATTCGAGAAGTAGATATTTTATGAATAAATAAAGTAAAATAGCATTTAAAATTATTTGAGTTTAAATTAGTGCCGAACCAAAAATTAAATTAGTATAGCGTCATTTGTTGTTCGTGAATTAATATGTGTGAATTGTTTTTGTTTTGGAAGATATCAAGTTATTTTGTGTTTGATTTTGGGTGAATTTTATCTTTATTCTCTAAGTTTAAACGTTATTTGTCTCCTTAAACACGAACTCGCTTTTAACTCCTGTAATGAGATGCATTTTTTTTTTTTATTTTAATGTTTCAAAAACCCATATCCTAGAATACTTATCTTACAATTTTATTTCATTTATCTTTGAAGTTTTATTTAATTTTGAAGTGATGGACAATATTATCCTGGAGACATTAATATAAAAGTAATTTTTTTTATTTAAAATAGAGAAGTAAACTTTGATTTGTTTAAATTTTTGAATTTGATATGTTTCTTCTTTTGTTTTTATTGCAAAGAATCCAATAAAAGGTTTAATTTAAATAAATAGAGTGCCTTTAAAAAGCATATAAAATATTTTCTTTTCTTTATTTTTTTTAAAGATAATTTTTTCTTTTAAAAAAAAAAGATGATTTCTTTATAAGTATCTTATGCAAACAACCACAACACCAACGGGCACCCCCCCCCCCCCCCCCCCCCCCCAAAAAAAAAAATAATAAAAAGCGCTACATTGTACGGGACGCTGACAAAATAAATGCTCACTCGATGTCGATGCTATAGTAAAATTAATTTTTAAAAATTAAAATTTAAAAAGAAAAAATAGTTTTTGTCTTTTTTTTTGAAAGCAAAAGAAAAAATAGTTGGTAAATTATATATATATGTGTGTGAATAATATATATATATATATGTATGTATGTATATGTGAATATAATTAAAAGGTGGGATGGGGACATAATTAGTAGAAGTAGAGGTGAGTGGTGAGTTGCAGCTCCAAAGGAAATCAGGGAACAATTTTAACGGAACCTAACCGCCTCATTCTCAACGCAACCTACCCTACACCTTGCCATGGCTCTAATCACTCGAAACACGGCCACGCGCCTCCCTCTCCTCCTCTCCCAACGCGCGGTCTCCCTCCACACGACTCTTCCTTCCCTCTCCTCCGCCTCCTCCACGTCACCGGCGTCTTATGCTCGTCCTCCACCGCCGTCTGCGTCGGGGCAGCCGGCAGGGCTTTCGAAGGCAGCGGAATACGTCATCTCGAAAGTGGACGATCTGCTGAACTGGGCAAGGCGTGGGTCGATCTGGCCCATGACATTCGGGTTGGCATGCTGCGCCGTGGAGATGATGCACACGGGAGCCGCTCGCTATGATCTTGACCGCTTCGGTATCATTTTCAGGCCCAGCCCTCGTCAGTCCGATTGCATGATCGTTGCTGGCACTCTCACCAACAAGATGGCCCCTGCTCTTCGCAAGTATCCTCTCTCTCTCTCTCTCTCTCTCTCTCTCTTATTAGGGTTTTTGCTTGCATTTGGAATTCTTCATTATGGGATTTTAAATTTCATTTCCTTTTTAGAACAATAATTTGCCTTTTGATGATATTGTATGATGTGCATATAAATTTATTCACATATTACACATTAGGGATTCGTAGAATTGTTAGACATGTGGTTTACTTGGGTTCGAATCCTCATGGGAGTAGATGGTTAAAGGCAATAGTTTCCTCCTTACCAAAAAGATCGCTTTGTGGGTTCGGTGTATTTTTTGATTATCTAACTTATGTATAATTTGAGAGGCTAATGTTTGGATTGATGGGTATACGGGTTGCTTCTCTCATGCAGATGTTCGTGTGAAATTTGTCATGGATACCCAATTTCCGTCTTACTCTTGTGTGGTTTTTTTAAGATTCGATACAATAATACAATGTATTAGTTTCATTTTGCACACGATACTTCCATGTGTTTTTAAATTTGTAGTAATTGTTGTTGATCATGGTACTTGGTACTTGTTTATGAGCACACTAGGATTTCAAATGGTTAGAGTAGCACTATATGTTATAAAAGAAAAAATGCACTTCTTGTCTCCTCTTAAACAAAAAGAGAAAGCACAGCTGGTTGCATTGAGGCTATTTGTGAAATAAGCAAAAGAAAAAAGCTTGGTCCTTGGTGTCAACTGGTGCTCAGGAATTGAACTTTGGCGACTTATAATTGCGTGAGCTAACTAGACTGGAGGCTCAAGCCATTCGTATGAATATTTGTCAATTTATCATACAGGATATTGAAATATATAGTTCTTAATTAGATGGTGAACTAGTGTTCTGGGACCATGCAGAGAACTTCCCAGCTTTTTCAATAAGTTTAGTTAGCTAGCTAGACTAGAAGCAAGCTGCTAATATGACTATATGCCAATTTTTCGTACATAATTTAGTTCATTATTCTTAATGAGGAAGGCAATTTTTTTTTTGTGTGTAAACCTTGTCCAATTAAGCTTGGATCTAAGACTAAGTCATGCAAAAAAACCAACCTGGACTCAGCTGAGTTTAATTAGTTTGGCTGTTGATTAAGTCTGCATAAGGATTTGTTGAAGGAGCTTAACTTGAGGTTTTTGTGGAATTTTGAGATGTAAACAATAACAACGTGACTGATGATAGATGATAATAATCATAATATTGCATGGAAAACCACATGCTTTAGGCAATACAGTATCAGTTTATAATGTTGATTGTACGAACAAATATAGCTATATATGTGTTCTGTTAGTCCTAGATCACCAGCTCTTTCTTGCTTCTATATGTTATCTGTTTCTGAAGGGCAAATTTCTCCACTGCAAGTTTCCGAGTTTGTGGAACATTATGTTGGAATGGTTGTTAGACCTTTTTACATGTTTATTTATAGTTTTTTGACATTGAAACCTTTCCCAAATTCGTTTAGTAATATCAAAGCTTGTTTCTATCTTTTAATTTTATTAATTCCTTTGAAGATATTTTGTTAAAGATGGTTAAGTTCATTTGTCTTTAACATTGAATTGCTTGCAGGGTTTATGACCAAATGCCAGAACCTAGATGGGTAATATCTATGGGAAGCTGTGCAAATGGTGGCGGATATTACCATTACTCCTACTCTGTTGTCCGGGGCTGCGATCGGATTGTTCCAGTGGACATTTATGTCCCTGGTTGCCCTCCTACAGCAGAAGCCTTGCTCTATGGACTTCTCCAGCTGCAGAAAAAGATTAACAGGCGCAAGGATTTTCTCCATTGGTGGACCAAATGAGGATATCTCATGTTGCTCCTTGGCTGCTGTGCTGCACTCTTTATGGATACTAATAAATCGAATTGTGTTATCTTTACAATGGTGAAATGTCATGTAAAGGGAGAGATATTAAGCTGGTTTTGAAACTACATCCCAGGATGTCCTTTTGTGGTGTTGCACCAGCACTTCATGAGTTGGACCATATGTCTCTGGCCTTGTCACTACAGTGGCTTATGGCTTAAGTCCCTGTAAAAATGATTTGACAGGCTTTCTTTTTTTTCTTTAAACTTGGTTTGAGTGTTATGTATGTGTAATTGTTAGAAGACATGTATGGTTTTTGTTTAAGCGGGATTTAATAAAAATGCTGATGTTCGTGTAATTTGAACGCCAGTAGCACTTTATTATGGTCGTTTTGATTTAAAAAAAATTATAAAGAAAGCAACTATGTTGATGGATTTCGCATTTGTCTTCAAGGACAGATTACTGGCTTATACAAGCATTTGCATTCAAACAGTGAACTCTATCGATCTCAAGTAAACTCAGAGCTAAGGATGGCAATGGATTAGATCGGATCGAGTTTAACCCTTACCAAACCTGACTCAATATTTTTAAGGGGTGTCCCAAACTCGACTCATGCTTCAAATGAATCGCTATTTTTCGTTCCAAACCCAAACCTAATTGAAAAGACTTACCCCGAACCCTATCCATTGACCTGCTTTGTTTTTAACTATTGATATAATCAATACAAAAAAACTAATATACAAACAAAAAAGTGATAAATTGGCTATGATATTCATGATTGTTATAAAAGAATTCCAAATTTATAAAAAAATTCTGACAATTAAGAATGCAAGATTTAGACACTAGTAATAAGTCCTTTTAATACACAATTGTAGATTTAAGATTTTTTCATGTTTATATATAGACTGGATTACCAAGTTGGATTGGGGCAAGAAAGCTTGTCCCAAACCCGATCCAAAATTTTTGAGAGTTGCCCCAAAGCGGACTCATATCCGAATGAGTCACTACTTTTCGCCTCAAACCCACTTCGAATAGACCGAGTTTAGACGGATTTGGATCTAATCAAGTATTCTACCCATCCCTACTTAGAGCTGAAGAAAACTTCTTTCACAAAAATTCACGAGTACAAAGTATCCTTCATCTTCTTTATGAAAAATGTCCAATATATTTAAAGTTTTTATAATTAATGCGTCATAACTTTTAAATTATTATGATTCAATCAAATTCATCGACTGTATTTGAATTGATTAGGAGAAAGAAATTTATTAAGTAATTGATTAAATTAAAATAAGTGAAAGTAAATAACTTTAACGATTCATAATTGAGATAATGAATTTATTATGGGTAGCTCTATTGCCACCCAAAAAAGTTTTTGCAACACCCATATTAAAAAAATAAAAATTAATTTTTCCACTTCATATGCCTTTGAAATACCAAGTACGTTCTTTATCATTGATAATTTTAAGCATATCATGGTTTTTAGGAAAACACACTATAAATAATGATAAATTCCTTTTTTTCAACTACAATTAAATTTTTTAATAAAAAATATTTTCTTCCATCATTGATTTGCAATAAAAGAAAATTCAAACAAATATTAATACTATAATCATGAAATTTTGAATATAAGTATATGTGAAATACTGAACATGAATTTTTTAGTTAACTTGAGAAGTCAAAAAATTCAACTATAAACCGAGCACTTTTTAGATCTAAGGAAAAAAAATTGAATTAAAATTGTACAAGAATTTTAATTATTAATATGCATACACCATACATACCCTAACACATTTTCAATAAGTTTGGATTGCTAATGAACAAATTTTGCTTGTAGTGAGTGGAGGAAAAAATTATGTTGATAAGTCGATTGATTTAGGGTTGTTTAATTACATTCTAAATTTTCTTTTAAAAGTAAATTGCATTTAAAAAATTTATAAAATATGTTTGGTAAGGGAAAACAATGTAATTAGAGTGATTATTGATATTCAGGGATAGATTTGGGATTTTAGAAAGTGAAAAGAGTTCATAAAACATTTTTAAATTTGTAAAATGGGTGTAAAGAGTAAATGGTTGTAGGATAAATTACTTGGGTGGCAATAGAGCCACCTATTTATTATATCAAGAAATAAAGACACAACACCCTTGAGGTATATGCAAGTGGATTAACTTTTACGTTTTTGTAACTCCAGTTGCTCTATTTCTTCCTTAATCAATCAAATCTCCAAAAAGCAATCAATAAATATCAAACACAGAACATAATAAATTAATTTAAAAATTTTTTAAAAAAATGATAGAAACCCTTAAGTTTCCTTAACTAGAGACTAAACTAGGGGCCTCTAACGAACAAGACCCAAAAGTCTTCATCATGTGGAGACTCAAACGAGTCTCCACGCAATAAAGACCTTCTATCATCTCTATCGGCTTGGAAACTTGGTTTCTCCAAGGCAATGAAAACCCTCCATCGTCTCCATCACCAACGTCCATCGTCGGTGATGGAGATCCTTACCTCCATCGCCAATTTCAATCTATAGACCCATACCTTCATCATCGAAATCGACAATGGAGGATTTGGTATAAATGGAGAATTTGGGTTTTTTTTTAAAAAAAATTGTTTCTAGTTTAATTTTTTATTTCAATTTATTATTTTAATAATTTTATTTATTTTTATTTTTTTATTATTTTTTGTCCTTATTCACAGGCAAGTAAGTTAAACTAATTAAAATTTAGAAAGCCGAGAGCATTTTCATTATTACATAGAAAATGCCGGCCAACCATTTATTTTAACCCCTATTGACCTGTTAATGTGTAGTTATGGTGTTACAAAAATGTACAAGTTAATCCACTAGTACCAAGTTTTACTTCAGAGGTATCGTGTATTTACTTTTTATATCAATGCAGTATTAAGAATAAAAGATATATATATATATATCCATTATAAGTCATGAATGATAAAATAATTAATATGATATCGATAATTCATATATCATGTCATTTTAATAAAAATTTGAAAAGTCTAATATATATATATATAGCCCAAAAACCCGAAAAATGGAAAAAACAAAAAACAAGAAAGGCTTAGCTGTCCACCAAAATATAGTGTCTGAAAATGAAATGAAAAAGGAAAACATTAGTTGTCAAAAAAAAAAAAAACATGAAAAAAGGCTTAGCTGTCTAGCAAAATGTGCTCTGTGAAAATGAAACGAAAAAGGAAAACATGTGTTGTCAAAAAAAATAATTAAAAAAAGAGAGAGAGAGAGAAACATGAATAGTGAAAAAATATTGGAAATTGTTAAAACTGACCCCCTAAATTAGTTAAAATTTGGTTCTAATCACAAATGAAAGTTCGATCGTTAATAACCACATTACAAATTTTATTTTCACTCATAACATACACTTTCCAAAATACCATACACAATTTTACATCGTCCTCTTCCTTCTTCCTCAAAATTTTTCTTCCTCTCTTTTATCCCACTCTCCAATTCTCTCTCTTCTCTCACTCTGTATTTATTATTAATTAATTAAGTTTCATTGGAAAATAAAAAATTGAGGGCAATCGAAATCAAGTTAGTATATTTTATTCCAATATTTACTAACTTCTTAAGAATTAGAAATGGAATCAACTTAACCTCCTTTCTACTGTTTTCTAAAATTAAGTAATAAAATAATATAATATTGACTACAAAAATATCCTTATGTATATAACATGTTAAAATATTTTTAAAATTTTTTTAAAAAAATGTATGAAATTCTAGCTTAGTTTGATCTCCTTTTGATTGGGTAGCTCAAATATTACTTTAGTAGAGATTTCTGTTGTTCAATCGAGAAGTGAAACTTTATTTACAGGACAAGGGAGGAGAATCGAATTCCTCTTTTCGTAGGAACTTAATTCTTAATTAATGTGTGTGCAGGTTCCAAAGAACTTCATTCTCAAACATGAATTAACAAATCATTAATCTAATTTTATTTCCTTTAATAGGATTGTCAATTAGTAAATGGACCTTAATTTCTTAGTTAGTGGCACCCATAACTTGCAAAACTGAACATTAAGTTGTAGGGACTGGAAACATCAACAAAGAAGGTTGCATATTTGAAAAAAAATTATTATCATTTTCTTTCTTAACGATTAATGAATCATCATTTTTTTCTTATATGATTTTAAAATTGTCAAAAAACTTCCTAAATTAGTCTTAATTCAAGTAAAAAAAAGACGTAAAATGATGTTTTTTAAATTAATAGGGGAAAAAATGACGATTCATCAATCATTAGAGGAAAATTGATAATAACTATTTGAAAAACCATTGAAGGTTATTGGAGGAAGAATTTTTTAAAAGCAAAACTTCAAAGCTTGACAACATTGGTGCATGTGTATAGTACTTTTACGGAAATTTTTTATTTTAAACCAATACTTTTATGGAATTTATTTATTTACTTTGAAACATTAATGGTATAATTCATAAGTATTGTGCTTTATACAAGATTAAGTTTTTAAGTAAAATCAAACATTGAACATCAAAATTCACCATTTTTCCTAAAAGGGCATAGATCATCCATATGAAATTTTCATCTATTCGGTACATGAAATCTTTTAAACATTAATGTAGAACATTTCGGGAACTATATGGAATAAGAAAGAATTAAACCCATAATATATTGTCAGAGTAATCCTAGAGCATTTCACATAGATTGATTTCACACAGCGATGATAGATTACTTCACATAACAATGGCTAATGATCTTACATAGAATGATTTCATATAGTGATTTAGGCATATGATGTTAGATTTGAGCTTATAATATATCATTAGAATCGTCTTGATGAGATGATTCCAATAGTATATTAAAGGCACAAATCCAAGGATCATTTGTCATATATTAATTTTTAGAAGATTTCACGTTACAATCATTTATGATTTCATAGAAACTTTTTGACAATGGACAAACATCGATGTTTAGTATTTGATTTTTTTAAAAAAAAATGAAATTTTGTAAAAAAACACCTAAATACCCATTAAATATATGATGTTTTTCATTAAAATCCCATGGTTTCTCTCTCTTCTATTCCACAATTTCTCTCTCTTCTTTTGGTTTTAAGCCGATGAAAATGACGGGAAAAGATGAAGATTAATTGGAGGGGGGTAATTAAGTAAAAGCATTTTGAAGGTGGCTAAAAACTAGTGAAATATCCTTTATGGTTGAAAACAAAATTTCCTTATTGTAGGGGAAATATTTGAAATTCTCATTAGAATAAGTAAATATATCAAACTTCCTCTAACTTTTGGGGTATTTTCTATTATGCACCTCAAATTTTGCAATAGATTTTCCCTTTGTTAAATTATGCTAAGTTTGGAAGTTAAAAGTCATTTTTATCCTTCATAAATGACTCTTTTAGTCTACAATATTTACAAACTAATAAATAAAATAAAAATTAAAAATGAATAAAGCAAACACTTTCTCTTTATGCCCACGGGATCTCCATTGGACTATTAGTCACATCACTCAAATACACCTTTCAAACATACCCAAAACACCCCTTCTAAATCCTTAAAAATCTAACCATCATAATTACAGTTGACAAAATGAGTTACAACACAATAATTCGATTCGAATTCAAGAGAAAAAAATGAGTGTAAGTTTGATTTAAATGAATAAGGGTCACAAGCGGGTCAACTGGTGTAATCTATTTATCAAACGAATCGTGTTAGGTTTATTTAATGAGTTCATAGGTCGACAAGATCAGTAAGGATAAAATTATAATATTATGATTATATAAAGGTATTTAAGTAATTTTATCAGTGTATAAACATATTAAGTTTTTACCCTAACCCTAATTGCCTATTCCTTCCTCTCTTTGTTAGGCGCTACGAATCTTTTGACTCTCACTCTTGCATCGGCGATCGTTCCTTTTCAATCTCAAACAGATTCGATACAAGTAAGATAAAGTTTTATGAAACTTTTGTTTTGTGGTTTAACATTTTTTTATTTAATTGTTCGTTTGATTGCTTGTTTATAATTTATAGTGTTAATTTTAACAAAGATTGTGGTAACAATTAATTATCTTTTGTTTGTCTATGTAGCTGCAATGATGGATTTAATTGTTGATTTTGACGACGATAACATAGAAATAGAGAAGGTTAATCTTGATCAAGTGGAAAGTTCAATCAATTGGATGCAATCATTTGCTCTCAAGATTGGATAATTGGAGTAAAAGATAATAATTTAAGATTTTTGCTATATCAAGGGAGGGGGTTCATCCATCCTCAACTAGTCACCATAATCACCTGCTCGACATGAAAGTTATACAAGGGGTAAGAAAGAGAGAGAAAGAGAAGAAGAGAGGAAAGACATTGATTGGAGAAGAAAATAATTTTTAGTTTTATATGATTACCATTTTTATTTAAAAATTTTGGTTTGTAATATATTTACCCTTTGTACGCTTTATGTTGAACGCCTCCAGGTTGAGTATTTATAACGAATGTATTAATGATAGGGTGAAAATGAAGTTTTCACAAAGTTTGGGGAATCCTGACGAAAACGTAAGATGTAGAATTGAGAATACCACAAAATTTGTAGATATTTTGATAATTTGCCCCTAAAATAAAAATTAAAA
Source organism: Nephelium lappaceum (assembly GCA_021234005.1). Classification (NCBI taxonomy): domain Eukaryota; kingdom Viridiplantae; phylum Streptophyta; class Magnoliopsida; order Sapindales; family Sapindaceae; genus Nephelium; species Nephelium lappaceum. The sequence continues at coordinate 13,630,824 of CM038002.1, read as the reverse complement.
AAAAAAAAAATCCTCAAAAATCCAGCAGTGCATATAAATATAAAAGCGAAGCCCTACCCCCGTATTATTAAAAATCTCAGAATCGCATCGTTAGGGTTTCTCTTATCTCTCTCGCTCTCTATTAGAGACTTAGTAGGCAGCAATGGCGGACGAGCCCCAGTATTCCTCAGACACTACAACTAGCAAACGCAAATATGAAGACCAATCGACGCCCCCCTCATTCCGGCCCTCGCAGGCCCACCGGCTTCTCCTCTACCCCTCCTGACTCCGTTCCCCCTCCTTCCTACAACAGCGTCCCTCCGCCCGTCGATGACTTCCAGGCTGCCAAGCGCCGCGCGGAGCAGATCGCCGCTCGTCTTCTCAACTCCGCTCCCGCCGACGCCAAGCGTCCTCGCGTCGAGAACGGCGGAGCGACCTTTGATTCCACCGATAAAGGCTTCAGCTCCCCTCCCTCTGGTACCTTGTTTTTTAATTTCCAGATCTAACTTTTAGGGTTTGCGTTTTTTTTTTTTTTTAGGTTTTTTGAAATTAGAAGATTTTCAATATGATTGATGGAATAATAATGTAGATGTGAAGCCGAGCCCTGTAGCTTCAGCGATACCGGTTTCGTATGGTGGTGGTGGTGGTGGGTACCAAGGTATTGGTACGAGTAAGAAGATTGAAATTCCGAATATGAGGGTTGGTGTTATAATTGGGAAAGGTGGAGAGACTATCAAATATCTTCAGCTTCAATCTGGAGCCAAGATTCAGGTTACTCGAGACACTGAGGCCGACCTCAATTCCCCAACTCGAATGGTTGAGCTCATGGGTACTCCTGAACAGATTTCCAAGGCTGAGCAGCTCATAAATGATGTTCTTGCTGAGGTATCTATCTATGCCCCTTTTAACTATAATATTTATTTATGCTTAGATATGTGACTTATGTTTATTGATGATGTCATATGTTTACTGTTGATGTCATACAGGCTGAAACAGGTGGTTCTGGTATAGTTGCTAGAAGGCTAACTGGACAAGCTGGCTCTGATCATTTTGTAATGAGAATTCCAAACAACAAGGTAATTGGATGTTTATGTTTATGTTATAGTTTTAGTTGCTGGTTTTGTTTGGGACTCTTTATGACTTTTTGTGTCTGATTTCATCAGGTTGGTCTGGTAATTGGTAAAGGAGGTGAGACTATTAAAAATATGCAAGCCAGGACTGGAGCCCGCATTCAGGTATGTTCTTCGATTGTAATAATTGGTCAACACATCATATGAATGATAGTCTTAGTGATTGTAATCGACTTTACGTAAATATGATGTTGTTTTTTTATGAACAGGTGATACCTTTGCATCTCCCTCCTGGTGACACATCTATGGAAAGAACGGTACAGATAGATGGGACAAGTGAACAGATTGAAAGTGCGAAACAGTTGGTTAATGAAGTCATCAGTGAGGTATGTTTTGCTGTTGTGTCTGTTTATGGAGTTGGGCTCTTTTATTTTCTTGCAAATGTTGATTTATGCACTTTATTAAATTAAGCGAATGAAGGGGTTGTAGGCTAATTAGCAATGAGTTTGAAATGAGTTTTTCAGCTTTGTCATGATGGACATTGATATAATTTGAGGAGGCTTGACCTTTATTAATTCTTGTGTCTTCATTTGATCTATGCTGTGTGATACAATTGGATCTCTTAATAATATTTTCAATTCATGTGATTCTACTTTGCTGGTTTATGAAAATAGGAACTGGTGTTATTTTCTTAGATGTTCTTTTATCTTTTGTTTAATATTATTGCTCTGTTCAGCTTGTTATCGCAATTGTTATTTGAAAGAGGCTACATATGCCGATATTGCATTTGTATTACGTGCGTTGTGCAGGGAACAATGGTTCATTTTTGTCCACTTTGGTAAAGTGTAGGACATAATTGTTTCTAGATTATACATTATGCTCATAGCAAAGAATTTGTTATATCACTCACCACTTTTTGTTTATATCTTGATTCTCTTCTTCGTATTCTGATAATTGTTTTGCAACTTTTGTCCTTAAGCACTCTTCATTATGATTATTTTTCTTTTTTTCTTTTTTTTTAGTCCTTGTTTAATACTGCCAATGTCACCTCCTTTTTGCATTGTTATTTGGTGGTATACGTAATTTTCCAGCAGATGGTTCTCAGAGTCTTTCTACCTTTTCAGTATTTAGGCGTGAGAAAGAAGTAGATATTATTTCTCATTTGTGAGTACTATCAACTGTATTATTGTGTATAAATTGATAGAATATTGGATTTTGTTTATCATATTCTTAACCTGCTATCAGGCTTTTTTAAATGACTTAGATATATTATATTGTTACCAATCTCTTTCCTATATTGAACTTGGATATTCCTGAAAATTGCCAACTTTTTTAGCTGCTGATATCTTGGCATGCAAGTTGTCTGGTTTAGAATTATTATTTTAGTGTTAGAATGGCCTACGGATCGAAGAGGAGCTGGCCCTCTGCGATATTTGCAACGCTGCAAAAGGTTCTTGGTGTTTCATTCATCTTTGTTGTAGTTAGTTTTGCTTTAGGAGCGCTGTAGTGGGTAATATCCATTGTTCTAATATATATGCGGATCTTTAAAGGATGGATTTGTGATCATGCATCTGAGCATATATGTCTATATTGAACCTATGTGGTCTGTTAACTTTTCAACTACATATGTGTAATTTTGCAATCATTCTCTTTTGTATATATGGTTATAGGTGGATCTCAGATATGAGCTAAGGATTGATTGAAACTGTCAAAATTTATGAAAATTGATTGTCATTGTCATTAGGTCTCTAAGTTGCAGAGCTGATTATTGGATGATAAGTTTGTGAGGCAGGTATTACATACTTGATTTCTATTTAGGTTCTTGCAGCCATTTGAAGGATTCTTTGATATTACTGAGTGAATAAACTTTTGGGAATTTAGCTTGTTTTGTCACCAAATGTGCTTTTTTATGTATCGTGACTGATTTTGTTATTGAGAACTATTGTAGGGTTAGTGTATAGTGGACTATTGGTCACACCAACATGGATCACTTTGTGTTGGTGTTCCCTCAGCATTGCTCTGGTATGGCTCTAAATCCTATCTCCTGATATTTGGTAATAATATTGTGGAGGGAAGGTGCAAGTTTACTCTTGATGGGGGTTCAAGGTCATCGTAATGGGTAATTGGTATTGGAATATAAACATAGGGTAATCTCTCTTTTAGTGTTTGTTTTTTAAATAATTGTTAATTTCTATATTTCTTTTCTCAGTTTTTTGCCTTAACAGTCACTAGTCTTAGAAAATAAATTGAAAAGGTTACTAATGTTCTGGTTGCATTATTGTGATCAAATTATATTTTGGTGGTTAAGTTGGTTATTAATCTTCTGGTATTTAGTTTGAATTGCAACTTCCTTCTACTTCATGTGGTCATCAATTTTCTTTGGCCTCTTGATGTACTTTTTATTACATTCTTAAGCTTGTATCAAAATGTTTTAATTATGAACTGCTTCAGTATTCTTCCTAGATCATTTTTATTAGTCTGCTCTCAAGGAGTTTCTTTGGGTTACTTGAATATTGTCTGTCATACACTTATTATGTTCCTTGACACCACATGGCCTAAAAATTTCAAGTCGATTATCATTTGGAAGCAGAGTTATCAAAATAAGTTGGCGTTCACATGTTCTATCTTCATTTGCTCGTTTTGTTGCAGTCCTGAACTTTACAATTTTTACCTTCTCTTTATGATTGTCAAATTGAACATATTTTACTTGATAGCAGCCTTGGAAACTGTATTAAATTTAATTAGTATACTTTAACTTCTCTTAAACTCTCTATCAAGGACTCAAGGGACATTTCATTGGCCTTCCTTGTGTAATTAGATTAGTTGTATGGGTAGTGATTGAAATAGATTTTGATGGCAGTACACTAAGACAAATCCTCTGCATAGATACTGTCTATCTGATGTAGTGAAAAGATGCGCTTTAAAGTGTTTACATGTAAGTTAGTTTAGATATATTTTTGCATTTTCTTTGGTTGCTTCTTTAGCTTTAAAGTTTGTTTCTTTTTTTTAGGAAACTTGTTGGGTCTGTTTAGTTTAATAATTGAGGTATTGTACGTCCTGTTCCCTGGTCTGAATTATATCAATTTTCTAGGATGGCTTTTCTTTTAATTTGATGCTTTTGTTACCTACAATGCATCACTGGATTTATGTTTACATGAATGGTATACACATCTCAATGAACTCATTGCCTGGCAATTGCAATGGGTTTTGTGCCTCTGTTTGCTTTTTATGTAAAAGCTTGCATAGTACTTTCTGCTCTTTTTTTCCCATTCACTTCGAATAGAGAGAGGATGGGCTTCTGCTGGAGTAACTCAATAACCCAATCAACCGTACGGTATGTAGGCACTTATATTTGTACCCATTCCCAATATAATATGACTCGGTTAGTCCCTGTTTGGATATAGTTTATTTGTGTATCCTTGTTTCGACTTTTAGATGTTTTTTGTATCAGTTTATGTATACATATACATTGTATGTTTTGCTATGTTGTATGTATGTTCCAGCACTGTGCGAAATTTTCAATCTGGTTATTTGGGAAATCGATTTTGTGCAGAATCGTCTTAGAAATTCAGCCATGGCTGGAGGATACCCTCAACAAGGTTATCAAGCACGACCACCTACAAGCTGGGGCACACCTGGAGCATCTCAAATGCAACAACCTGGCTATGGCTACGTACAGTCAGGAGCATATCCTGGTCCATCTCCCCAGTATAACATGTCCCAGCCTCCATACACAGGCTATTCACAACCAACATCTGGTGGATATCCTCCCAACTGGGATCAGACATCTGTTGCACCAGGGCAACAAACTACCCAGGGAAGTGGTTATGATTATTACAGTCAGCAACAGTCTTCACAGCAACCACAAGCCTCTGCTGGTTCAGCAGCTGCAGCAGATAGTACTGGTTATGCTTATGGTCAGCCACCCCCTTCTGGCTATCAACAGGGACAAGGTTATCCACAAGATGGCTATGGTGGATACCATGCACCTCAGTCAGGGTATGGGGCACCATATGATCAGCAGCAAGGTTATAATTCTGCACCCAGCTATGGTAATGTGACCAACTCCACTCAAGAGGGGCATACCCCGTCGTATGGAGCTCAAGGTGATTCTACCCAGGCACCCCCACCTGTCCAGCCTTCTTCAATGGGCCAGCAGGGTTATGCTACCAGTCAACAGCCTAGCCCGAACCCTTCCAGTTATCCACCTCAAGGAGCAACACAGCCAGGTTATGGAATGCCGCCAACTTCACAAGGTGGCTATGGAAGTCAAGCTCCAGTTCAGTCTGGGTATCCTGGTTATGGGCCACCTCAAACACAGAAACCTCTGGCCAACCCTCCTGTTTATGGGCAGACCCAACAATCACCCAGCACAGCAGGAGGCTATGGGCAGTCTGGATATCCCCATTCACAGCCACCAACATCTGGCTACGCTCAACCAGATTCTGGTCCTCAACGAGCTCCACCATCTGGTTATGGTGCTGCTGCTCAGCCAGGGTATGGAACTGGAACATATGGTGGATCACAAGTTAGTCAGGCAGGTTATAGTCAGGCGCCACCATCTTACAACTCCTATGGTGGTGGGTACTCGCAGCCAGTTTATCCTGCTGATGGCAATGGTGCACCGACTACTCAGGCTGCCCAACAGAGTGGAGGAGTTACCAAGTCACCCCAAAGTTGATTATCATTGTGTGGTGAGTTGGATTTTGAACATGGATATTTTGGTTATTGTCCTACTCAGATGAATGATGATGGTGTTTGATGTAATATTTCTATGGTTAGTTCTAGTCAAGGTTTAGAAATGTTTAGACTTTAATTCAGTTGGTGTTTTTGTTTAAAATGTCATGGATTATTCAAATTTTCTAGTATACTCTTTCGCTTGAACTGTCACTTACAGCGGTTGTTTGATAATATTCGTTTGTGAAGAATGTGGCAACCACTTGGGCTTTAATTTATATTTTGATTTTGAGGAGAGGAAAGATGAAAGATTTTTGGAATCAACTTTTGACAATGGCTGGTCTTGACTCTTGGTGTAGGTTTTTTATGTTAAGAGTTCGGTCCTTATTTAGGGAGCATGTGGTAATTGTGGGGGAACGAGTGCAAATAAAAAAGTACTTATATTATAATTGGGATGTATAAAGTTTAAAATTACGAATGCCTACCAAATATGTTATAACTGAAGTTCATCTATAAAATATGAATGTCTTGCACAGAATAAAAGTAATTAAACTGCATTTAAAAGTCGAAACAAGTATATGTATGCATATACATTGTATGTTTGTATATTAGTGTTTACGTATTTTGGACAGTTTTGTTGTTAAATCTTTTCACAAGTTTGTTTTGATATACATTTATTTTTAAGTTTAAAATGAGTTGTTGCATTATACTAGAGTATTTAAATATTTTTTACTTTCAATTGTTTTTTTTTTTTTTTTTTTTTTAATTTTTCTTATTTTTACATTTTATTATGTTTTTCTTCTTTAATCAAAACAAATTATTAATTGAAAAAAAAAAATAGTAGTAAATGATGGTGGATTAAATGGATGGATTTTGGGTAACACATTAAAAATAGTGAATAAGTTTGAATTTTTCATTTTCACATCCAATAAGCTATCGAGTGGGTTTAGGTTAAGTAAAATTTGACTCGACTAATTAACAATTTGACACAAAGTCGATCTAATGAAACTGATTACCAATACTAATAACACAATCTGAAGTCTCTAAATGATAATTGAGCATAGTTGAGCCACTTTTGCGTATCAAACACATTCTTGATGTTTAACTATCATATTTGTTCTAAAAGTGAGAAGTTTCTTTGTTCTCAAAATTTCATCTCTGTAGTTGAGAGGTAAGAAACACTTAATAAGTGTGGAGAAAATACTGGTACGCTTTGTAGAAATTAAGGGGTCGTTTGTTTTTTTGTCTGAAGACTGAATAGTGCTATTGAAGACTGAAAACTGAATAGTGATTGAAACTTGAAATCTGAATGACATGTTTGTTTTTTTTTCCTTTACGTCTGAATGTATAGTAATCATGTTTGTTTTTTAAAGTTAAAATTGTCATGAAAACTAGTAATTTGACCTTTATATCATTTTACTATTAATTGTTATGTAACTTTATTTAATATAATACAAATAACTATAATAAATTATTTAACAAATGCTAAAACACTTTTATGTATATATTAATAACATTTTTATTCATAATTAAAATATGATTAATTATTATAGTAAAATATTTTTTTTAAAAAAAATTATATATATAAATAAATTATTATAGTAAAGTAATTAAATAAAAATAAATAAAATGATATTAAATTGAATTACTATTGTTATATATTTAAATAAAAATAATATTGAAAGAAATATCATTAAAATGAATATGTATAATGTAAAATTAGATCAAATTTAGAAATATGTTTGTTGAAGTATTAAAAAAAAATTTTATAATGTAAAACTAGAACAAACTTGGAAATTTGTTATTTTAGGAATGATAGAATTGGAATAATAAATTTATAAAATCATTAAGTGATTTGATATTCAGTGAAAAATCAGAAAATATAGCTTTTTATTTTCAGTGGTTTTTTTGTGGTTTTAAGTGGTTTGATCACTTAAAAAAACAAACAGAAATCACTTAATTGACTTAATTCAGTACCATTAAGTGTTAAGTGAAAAAAACAAACGACCACTAAGAGAGGGGTCCCTTAGTTGAATCTGGGTAAGAGAAGCGTTTGAAATGAAACCAAAAGTTATAACGTAGTTAGGTGTTTGGATTGACACATAAAAGTCTTAAGCTCGGTGAAGCTAGAAAGAGTGAATGTAGGCAAATACAGACCAAACAACTATAAATGATTGTTTGTTTTTGCTATCTCCAAACTTTTTAAGTTATAAAGTTATATTTTAGTTGTTTAGATTTATTTTTGTATATTTGTATGTTATTTCTAATGAAATGACAACAAACAAACTTATTTTTTTTTTTTTTTTTTTTTAGTTGTTGGGACTATCGGGATCAAACGGAAAAGGAACATTGGTGGCGCGACCTGAAAAGCACCTCCCATATGAGAGAAATCGACCCATATGAAGGTGGAGAAAATAAGCCACATTCAGTGGTTATTGGATGTCAAACCCAACTTCTGAAAGATCTTGAGTTGTGGAGCCATTACTGTGGCAATGCACTTATCGACAAACTTATTTCCTCCTATTAGAAGGCAAAAGTAATGATTTGACATGGAAGGACCTAAACAGTAGTGAACCCTTTCTTACTCCAAAAATTTGACAAAATTGTATCATCCGATAAAACATTAAGATCTTGACATAAAAACCAATGGTCATCATCTTTTATAGTAATATCAAGATCACCCCACTACAACATGATAAGTTGATAACAAACAACTATAGTCTCATAAGCATTAACCTTTCTCATCCTCCACTAATTCTTACAAATCCAGATATACATACCTCTGTCAAGGAAGATAAAGGAGAAATGGATTAAGATATGTCAAGGGGCAAAAAAATTGGATTATACATCTCATTGTTTGGTATTCTCTCATCCAATTGAAAAGGTCCGCTAGTGACGCTTCATTTCTTGGAATATATTCGAAACCCTTGGAGATAACCTCGGAAGAAATTTAAACAACTGCAACAGAAAGCAATCAACAAAGTTAAAATTAGATACTATAACAACTGAAAATAGGGCAGGCTAGAAAGTGAAAAGCCACCTATTACAAACCTACATACCCATTACTTGATCACATTAAGGACATTTATGAAAGTACACAATAATGTATTCACGTTCTCTTCCTAAATTTTGCAAGTTTTTGAGTTTAACATACCCAAAGCTTCACACATGCATCCATTACAACTGGAACCAGGCAGATAAAAATGGTTATGGTAGACTGATCAACTTCCACACCATAATGCTCTACAATTATCTCCACCAAAGTCTGCCAACCAGATTCAGAATGATACCTGCAAATACACAGTTCTTTGAGCCATTATAAAATAGGATTAGAAGGGAAGAAAGTCGGCTACATAAGAATAGAAATAAGGGAAGAATTAGAAAGGGCAGGCATCAATTCTAAAACTCTTCGATGTAATTCCATTCAACGTGGGTACTAGCTAGTTCAGCTAATAAGGTCTTCTAATTTAATGCTAACTAACTAGTGGTTTTGATTTTCAAGCACGTTTAGTATGCATTTACTGTAATTAAAAAGAAATCATATGTATGTGTGTATATACGTATGTATCAATGTATGTATTCCAACTCTTCAATGTAAGGCCTAGCTGCTTTACGTAGCACAGTAACATTAGTTAATGACAAGAACATGTTAATAAGGAGTCTTAGGAAAGAGCAGGAGATGTTACCCTAAAAAAATGTCTGTGATAAGAATAATAAGAAAAGCCTTCCCAGTATCCGAGATATTATTTACTAATTTATAACCTGTAAATTTCAGCAAAGCTACCTGCGAAATTTGGAAGAAAAGAAGAGAAAAGAAATGAAAATTGTCACAAAATACTGGATATTTCATGGAGATTTCAAATAATAGCTGATCTTCTCCATATGATGTGCTTAAGCAGAAACATATATGCTTTTATGTACAACAAGAAGCAGTTACAAAGAAACAAACATAGTCGATAAATGATGAAGAAGGCAATTCAGTCAACAGTGATGTAATCTCAAAGGCGATGCTGATAGATAAGCAGGGTAGTTTCTCTCAGTTGAAATATTCAAATTTAATTTTACAATATATTTAAAATGTTATCAAGATACAGAAACCTGTTAAGACAGTAAATTGAAGACCATAACAAAGATTAATGATATAGTAATATAATCTTCTAAACAACAGATTTGGAGTAATCAAAGAACATAGTAGAACTTTGAGTTAAATAGCTAAATTGAGCTATTTTAATTATTGAGTAAGCTCATATGGTTTGATAACATGTTACAAGCTTGCTACAGTAAGCAAATGGGTAAAACAGTTCTTTTATCAAGTAAACATAAACTATATCCCTTTCACTGCATATCACTCTTTGCTACACCAGAGGCAGCTCTTAAGGTTTCAAATAAATATCACTTATTATTGAAGAATATAAGAACCAAAAATATGAACCTCATGACTAGGGTTTATTATTAAGTTGTTAAAGAGAAAAGAAAGATAAACTTGTAAAGACAGTAAATTGAAGAACATTAACAATAACAACAGTGATCATTATATAGACTGTAGTGGTGCTAGTACTACTACAATTCATGACAATAATGATGCTTTCCATGCTAATGGTAAAGAAAAGGAAAATTATATAAGGGGATAAAGCATATAAAAGTGTAAATGATACTCACTTGACTCTGATTGAAGTATAAAAGAATGAATGATGAGATCCCGAATACCATATCTGACCATATATTTGCAAATGCTCTACGATTCTCTAACCGCCACTCATCTTGCAACTCTAACCTGTCGAATTAGCGAGAAATCAGATAAGAAAGTAGTTAGTAGATACTCAGAACTTTATGCTCATAAGGACCGGGCTACAAAAAAACTTCTTTGGTAACATTTGATCTACATAATATACACAAGCATAGCATGTATAGTAAATTTCCTGTTTCAAGCACCTCTATTACATCTTGGCTCGGGGTAAGTTGAGATCAATCCTATCATCTGTTAGCTCAAACATCTTAAGACCTTGCCATTTACTTTTGGATCTAGATACATGTAGTATCCAGATCAATCCTATCATCTGTTGATTCCCCTAATTTTCATATATTTTGTACCTAGAACTCCTTCTATCTTTCTCCTATCCTTCGGGTTCTGAATTGGAGGCTATTATTGAACCCTACAACCTTAGTAACCATGAAATTTCTTGGATTATTGATATCCTTGGTAAATGGCCCCAAGCATCTGAACCCTTCACCTCTTAGTTGAAAGCCCCACCCCTCAGGCAAGTCAATTCCTTGAGGTTTTCTTTAATCACTTATTGTATAAAACAAAATTTCCGCATTGAATGAAATCACAATGAATCAAACATAAAAGTTTTTACATATACTATTTTTATCAGATTTTCAAGATTTTAGAATTGTTCAAACTTCAAAGATGCCCCTGGTGAAAACATTTTCTTTCTCCATTCTTAATCAGGTCAGTACACCCTTCGTATTGTTATAAGTACCAAGAACCACAAGTGTGACTGCATGTTCTTACAATGACAAAATTATAGAGTTCTTACTGGTCTAAGTAGTTATATGTTCAAGTAGATAGACAGCCCAGTCTGTGGCAAGTTTAGTAATGTGCTTAACTAAACAGTAAGTAGTTCCTGATACCTAACATCACCCATCTCTCTTTGTGTCTCTCGTTCTCTCGTAAAAACTGGGATTAAGAAGCATTAAAATGACATATTATGCTATAAATAAGCTTGTCAATGGAACACAAATGAGTGCAAAACTTACGCCTTATGTCGCAATTCCCACCAAATCTCCTCATCAGAAAGAGGTGGAGATTTGCCAATCTCGACCTCAAAACGAAATCTAGCTTTTTCAACTTTTAATTCCTTAATCATTTCACGCTTTTGATTACTTCTCACATCAAACATCTGTGCCGCAAGTGGTACAGTCTTTACATATCTGTTCATGACATGGTATTTGTTTCATATCTTTAGTTGGAAATGTAGAGCTTATAATACATTCATCACCATTAGCAGAAAAAATAAGTCTCCAGGGCAGAGGTACTTATGCAAACATGCACTTAGATAATATTTTAATCAAATGTACACATTAAGAAGCAAAAAACACATGCATAGCAGGCTTACACACCAACAAAGGAATCTATAGTATTATAAACAAACCAAAAAAAAAAAAAAAGCATTACTTATTGGCAATAAAATTGGAATGAAAATTATAATGGTTACAGGCAAAAGAGTTTTGGGAATCTATTATACACGAGAATTATGATGTTTTTTAAGTTAGGAAACTGATAAAATTTGTGCTAGTACACATGTTTATAAGTTAAATTGCTTCAATCACACTGCAAAAGCTAATAAGTAGAACATACCTCTGTAAATTGATAAGAAATGTAGTAGATGATTTAAAAAGTAGGAAAGATCGACCTAGTTAAGATATACTAAATGATAAATGTTCGGACATCTAAGCCTTACTGTGTTAATTGATTACCTGTCTAAAAAAGGCATGAGAACATAGTCATGAACCACAAAGTCCAAGGCCCAGGGTATAATAATCAGTACTGCCAAAAATTTAGCCTGAAACAAGGAGGAATATGGTTTAGGTCCACTAATCACACACATACTGCAGCTAAAAAGTCTAATAAGGATTGCAACACCGGAATGTTTAAACCAAAAATTATTTCACCAAGAAATGTAGTGTAATAGAACTTGCAAATTAGGTAAGTGTAATATTTATAAAATATTCAATTATGCAAGGCACAAAAAGTTCCATAAACTGCAGTCTTAAATCATTTGATCTCTTTAGGAATCCAAATATTCTCTCCAGTAGACCAACCACCTAACCCCCAAGGTACAAAGATGAACATAGTAAACGTTTAGCAGAATCTGAAAGGGTAACAAACGCATATCTCAAAGTATCAGAAACCGCTTACTGTTTCAAAAACTTCTTAAAAGAATAAACTGGGAAAAGAATGAAGGCAAAACAAGAATCCTGGAAAGAATCACAAAACAGAAAACTGTTCCTTGAGTGTTGTGATCAATATAAAAGAACATAGCACGAGGGAATCCCAAGAAGAGAATCCTTTCCCAGCTGAAAAACTTGCTCTCTATGTCCTAAAAGAGACATCAAATTCTTATTAAATCAAATAAAAGCCAATAATAGGCTTCTCTCAACAGAAATGACCTTCCAATGTAGCAAACCTCCAGAAATACTGTTTGCCTCAGGTTGAGGCAAATGAAGAACTACACTGAATCATCTTGTACAAACCCAAATTAACATTCCAATTTATGTCAAGTCATTGTCTCGATACCCTTTTTTTCTACTTCTTCTCAAAGCTTAGAACAACATACATAACCTAAGGTTATTATTTCCAAGGCTCTAGCAGGAAAACATGAATGCGAGTAGCGAGATAAACAAGAAGAAATACATTTTAAATAAAAAAATATAGTCATGATTACTTTATACAAGACATAAGGATTTGAATTCTTTTATTCATGTTGATTGGGTTGCCTCTGCATTCATTGTGACAGCATAAGTTGACAAACTCGTTCATAAGCACTAACCACAACTGATTTTATTACATATGAGAGTTGATTCATGCCAATTGATGTTTATTTTCTAATATTATTAAACTAGCATATGCATATTCAACTTCCACAAGCAGACAACAAAAATAAGCTTAGCTAACTCAACTAGAAACACAATTCTACAAAACTACTCACCGAGTTCAAGGAGGCATACCGGAAAACCCGGTCTTCATACAATATATCATTGTCTTCTCTGCCAAGAACCAAATCCCTTACAGACTCAACCAACCCCTTTTCAGGAAACAAATCACTACTAGAATCCAAACCCATATCATCCTTCCCTCCTCCACTATTCCCATTATCATCCCAATCTTGAGTCCAAGATGAATAGGAACCATTTCCATGATCTTCCACAATCCAATCCTCCCACCTCCTACTCTCCTCATTCCTCATATCTTCCTGTGCTTCTCTCAACTCTACTATAGCCTCAGCCCTCCTCTTCCATGCCTCAAACTTCTCATTCTCTGATAACTCCTCATCAGACTCCTTCTCCTCTTCAACCATATCATCATCTTTCAACCCAAGCCAATTCCCATCATCATCAAAAAAGAACCTTTGCCACCACTTTCTCTTCTTGCCATTCTTCTTTTTGGCGTTTGGGATAAAGCCACTCAATCTTTGTTTCTTCCCACTTAGTTGAATGGAACAAGTTGGTGAATTGTGCAAAGAAAGTGAGTTTCTAGACCGGTTTTGGTTGAAAATTATTAATTTGTCACATAAGACCGTTGAAGTGCTCATTAAGAACAAGTGTATGACAACCCCACATCTTCCAGCCCTTCAAAGAAGCATTTAGTTGTTGAGTAGACATGCATGTAAGTGAAACCACATTCTTTCAACTAAATGCACATTCAACACTTTATAATCCAACAAATGCTAACATAACAGATCAATCAGATAATAAATAACAACCCAGAAATGTAAAAGCCAAAAGCAACAAAACACCCTTCAAAATATACTTGACTGGAATGGAATGTTGTGAAACATAAAAAACCAGAATAGATTGAATTGTAAGTTCGGTGGAAGAGACGAGTGTGGATCACAGGATGGATTGAACCCACTTTCTCTGATTATGGATAAACCTATTTTCTGAAGTTACTGTTCTACCCTTTGCTCAATCTTCTTATTCATGTAATTATCTTTTAAACATTAAATAAAAAAAAACGATAAATTCATGTTGACCCAAACAAAAAAGAATTTTTTGTTTTTTTACCTAAAATAAAATGTTTTTCATTTTAGTCTCAGACAAGCTTCGATAGGTTTTTAACTTGTTTTCATCCCATGATATGAAATGTTTCACGAGATGAGACAGGTAAAAAATGAATGACTTGTTTAAGGTTAAAAAGAATTAACCATCATTTTAGGTCAAAAATGACTTCCCATTTTTATTTTTGGAACATATTAAATAATTTCCACAAAAAGAACAAAACCCTATATCTTGTCTTTTTATTTATGTAATAATCTGCATATATATTTATTTTAGGACCAATAAGCTGGTTGAAAGTTTGATTCACTTCCAAGTTGTTTCATACATTGTCATTTTTACTATCTTGAAAATTTGGTGTAGTCATACTTTTTCTACCTGCACTTGGATCACTGTTAGCCAAATTTAAGGTCGCATGTCCTTATCCCTTTCTCTTGGATAGTGTTTTAGTATATAATACGCGGTTTTATTATAAAACCAAAACATATTTGTCCAGCATAATATACATGTTGTTTATATCATTTATTTTTCCTTTATGCCTGTGCTTTGCAGTGATTATGTATACACGTTCCAATAGAAAAACCTATTTGAAAGAATCATCGATAATTATTTTAAGAGAAAATTGATGTTTGAAATTGTCATAGAAAGAAGCAATACTAAAAAACATAATCTATATTCACTATAATTTTAGTTTTTGGCTAATGTATATACAATCTGGGCTCTGCTGCTAGGATTTGTGGTTTCCCACCTGAATTTGGCTGAATCCATAACATTTATTGAATCGTTTTAGTCTCATGAATCTCCTCACCTCTTCTACGCCAACCCAATTGCCACATTCAGCATAAACCATACTTAACATATTATAATTGGCAGCATTCTCGGGTTCTAACTCTATAAGCATATGTGCCACCACTTGTGCGACTTCCAATCTTCCATGAATCTTACAAGCCGATAATAAAGAGCTTAACATTTTTGCACTTGGTTGCATTGGCATTTTGCTCAATACATCACAAGCATCTTCGATCTTCCCTGCTTTTCCTAGTAGATCAATATAGCAACCATAGTGTTCCACGCTTAGTTCGATTTTCTTACTTCTTATCAATTTGTTGAATATACTTTTTCCCTCCTCAACAAGTCCACTGTGATTGCAAGCAGATAAAACGGCGAGGAATGTGATGGAATCTGGCTCCATCCCACTCTCCTGCATCTCATCGAAGAGTTGCAAAGCTTCTGCACCACAACCATGAAGGCCATAGCAGCTGATTAATGTGCTGCATGACACCAGATCTTTAGCAGCCATTTCTTTGAAAACTTGATGCGAAGCAGCAAGGCAGCCACACTTTGAATACATATTTATAAGCGCATTCCCTATGAAAGCATCAAAATTTAAGCCAGATTTCAAAACATAGCAATGGACTCCTAGTCCATGGTTTAGGGGAGACAGGCTGGTATAAGCAGAAATTATTGCCAATAACGTAACAGAGTTTGGTCGAAATCCCTCTAGCCTCATTCGACCAAAAAGCTTCATAGCTTCACTGTGATCCCCACTTCGTGAATAGCCCTTGATCATTGAACTCCACATCACAACGTCTTTAACTTTTGATCTTTCAAAAATAATCCTAGCAGAACGTAATGCTCCCGTGCATTCACAATACATATGCATGAGAGCAGCTGACAAGTGATGATTCGAATCAAACTCATGACGATAAGCATACCCATGAATTGCTTTCCCACACCTAACGTAGTCCAACTTAGCACAGGATAGTAAAACAACCATTACTGTAACACGGTTAGGCTTAACGCCTTCCTTCAGCATCGCTCGAAAGTAATCAATGCCCATGTTGTAGTTACGATTAGCAATGCACCCGGAAATCATGGCAGTCCATGAGACCTCGTTTTTAATCTCCATTCGATCAAAAACACGAAATGCTATCAGCAAATTATGACACTTGGAATACAAGTCTAACAAAGCAGTTGAAATGAAAACTGACAGTTCAATTCTTTGATCAACAATAGTAAAAGCATGAATTTGCATTCCTACTCTGAGGTCTCCTGTTTGTGCACAAAGCGATAGGATGCTAGCAATAAGCTCTGACTTTGGTACGAAACCACATAAATACATTTGTTTTAACATTTTCAATGATTGGTAATAATACCCATTTTGACAAAAACAATTTACGATGGAGTTCCAAGAGATGGTGTCCCTCTGAGGCATTGTATCGAACATTTGGTATGCTGAGTGGAGGTTCGAAAATTTAGCGTACATTGTAATGAGAGAATTGGATGTAACTGGGTGAGCATCAGAACCCGATTTGAGAGCAACGCAGTGGAGTTGAAAGCCCAAGTGTTGTTGGTGGGACTGAGCTAGAGAAGATGCTTTGATCACTGAAGGAAGAATGCAACAGTCTGCAATAAGTCCTGATGCGTGAATTTCTTGTTTGTAGAGTTGAAGGGTTTGCTCATACAATCCTTTTGAAACCATGTCTTTTACTTTGGTTCTCATGTCCCACTTCCACACACTTGTTGTGAAATTTCTGATTATTGTTGTCATGTCATTTGTGACCATCTTAACTTAATTGTTATGATGGGTGAAGCTTCCAATTTATGCTAAAGTGATTGTGTATTATTTTTTATTTATAATCTTATACTTTTTATAGGACAAACTATTATCAAAATCAGTTTAAAAGGACTCCGAACTCTATATTCAGCCAACACAGATGGTGAGATTGCTGATATTTAAATCTACACTTACATGGTGGAGTAAGTGAAAGATGACTTACCAACGGATCAAGTGATTGTGCATCTTACAAGCTTAAACATAAAACTGTATAAATAGTATTGATTTTGGTAAATATTAGCAAATAGGATGTTAGCTTTGTAAAATGAAGTAATTGCACGAGACCCCCCCGAGGTTTGCCAAAAAACAGACGAAAACATATTTATCAGTTTATTACACAAAACCCCCACACCATTAGTCAATTTCCGTCAACTTTAACAGTTGACCAAGATTTTTGGTCAAATGACCATTTTACCCATAAACAAAAAAAAAATCATCATCACCACCACCACCACCACCACCATCAATAAACTCAGATCACATTGTACATACACTGCCATCAAAACAAACATCATCATCATCATACACTGCCATCAAAACAAACATCATCATCATCATCATCACCACCACCACCACCACCACCACCATCAATAAACTCAGATCACACTGTACATACACTGCCATCAAAACAAACATCATCATCATCGTACACTGCCATCAAAACAAACATCATCATCATCATCATCACCACCACCACCACCACCACCAGCACCGTCACCAATAAACTCTGATCACTGCACATACACTGCCATCAAAACAAACTCAGATCATGTTCTCATACACTACACATACATCATCATGTTCTCAGTTTAAAAAAACAATCATCGAGTTCATCGTGGCATCCACCTCTCCACCCCTTCTCCACCTCCCTCTCCCAACGTGCCATCCGCCTCTGCCCCCTCTCCGCTGTTAACCCCCCCGAGAAGATCGAGCAGCTCGGCGCCCAGATTTCCTCCCTCACCCTCGAGGAGGCTCGCAGCCTCGTCCTCGACCCTCGTCGCCGACTCCCGTCACTGCACCCCCTCGATCCATCGCACTGGGGCGATCCGAGAAGAACTAGTAGGGTCACCCCATCTTCTTTGTTATTAGATTCTGTTGACGCCCCCGAGAAGATCGAGCAGCTCGGCGCCCAGATTTCCTCCCTCACCCTCGAGGAGGCTTGCACCCTCGTCCTCGACCCTGGTCGTCGACTCCCGCCACTGCACCCCCTCGATCCATCGCACTGGGGCGATCCGAGAAGAACGAGTAGGGTCACGGCGCCCAGATTTCCTCCCTCACCCTCGAGGAGGCTCGCACCCTCGTCGTCGACCCTGGTGTTCGTGAAGGAGGCGACGACGATGAGGAAAATGGCGAGCGTGAGCAGTGAGAGAAGAGAGAGACGGGGCTGAAGGAATGAGAGACAGGGGTGAACAGGGGTGAAGAAGAAGATGATGACTTAGGGGGTATAATGACCAAAATGCCCTTCACTCAGTTACCATTGACTAAAGTCAACGTCAAGTGTGGGGGTTTGGTGTAATAAAATGGTAAATATGTTTCCCTCTGTTTTTAGGCAAACCTGAGGGAGCTTCTGTGCAATTACTTCTTGTAAAATCCATATTCAATAGATTATTGTCTATTAATAAATTTGGTATGCTTAGAATTTATTGAATGATAAAATTCTCATCAAGAGAATTGGCATAACAGAATTTTCCAATGTTCATACAGCGGAAGTGAAGGCTGCCGAAGCATTATAACGTTTAAAACTTGTATAACCACATCTAGGAATGATGCAGCGCAAGCCTCTAGGCAACCTGGGACTCTGCAGCTCGTCTCGCCGACGACAAGATGATGACAAGACCTCAGCTTTTCTTCCGGTTTTGTGAATAGCTCTTACAATAACTTTCCGGTTGATATAACCCAACACCCTGATCTTGTTGGACACCACATCTGTTTCTACGCACTTCACTCCTGTCCATCCATTGATGCATGCATCTATTACTTATAAATGCTTATGTAGAGTAGTCAAATGAATATTTGAGATATACAATACCTGTAATCTGGGTCAAGGCTAGGCGCACTGCTCTCTCACATCTCTTGCAATGCAAGCCAACCTTTAATTCCACCACCTGTGTTTTAACAAGAAACTCATGTTTATATCAAGGCCAGTCGCAAAATCACTAAGAGCAAACAATGAGGAAGAGAGCAGACCTCCATCTCCATGGCCATTTCTGTCCCATGATCCATGGTTGTATGTTAATTATATATATAGAGATTCAAAGTTTAATGATGGCAAGTGAACCAATTCATTCTTATTTTCATTATAACTTATGATTGCATTGCTAACATGCTTGCTAGAATAAGACTCCACATATATAATATATACGCACTTTAGTATTTTATAACGTTATTCAAATAGAAGAATTCGTGATAAGAATTAGTTCTGAATTATTATTATTTTTTTTTAAGATTGATTTCATTCACACACATCTCACCACTTTCTAGTTAGGATTCATCTTCAACTAGTGATTTTAAACTTTTAATAGAAGGTTGCAAATATGTTATGTAACTAATTTAAAGACTTGTAAAACTATTAGTACTAAAAAGATTTTTTACGGATAATCCTAACGAAAATTACAATTATTATTATGAAATAACATTATAAAATAGGTGGGTTTTGGGACCATTCGTTTGTTTCTTTTTTGTTGTTCTAATATCATATTTTATGCTATTTATCCTAGTTTGTTCTATTATAGTGATCTTCCTTCTAATCCAAGTATGTTGCTGTAAAGAGTCTCCATAGAATATAAAAAGGCCCGAGTGCAGTCATGGACTATGGATCCCTTTGGGTGGCCCACTTGAAATTTTATATCTTCTAAGTCCTTCGATAATCGAAGGATCGAGAAAATATTAATTAAAAAGTAAGAATTTTATTTTTGAAATTATATTTTTCTTTTCCTTTTTTCAATTACAAATTCATCTTTAGTTGGTGTGATCCTTCGGGTTTTGAAAATACATCACTTTAGCTCATCATATCAAAAATTTTGATAGTCAAAGTTAACAGAAAATACATAAATATCAATTTGCTCTAAAATAATTAGAATTACCACTTTACCTTTTCATAAAATAAAATAAACTAAAAAAAATAAATTAAAATTTGGAAAAAAAAAAAAAAAACCTCTTATGTGGGTGGTAACATGATCTAACTAAGTTAAGGATATAATTAAGAATCCTAAGAGCTTCTACCTTAATTGAGGATTCTTGATCGGGCCCTCGAAAATTCCTATTTGTGTAGGACGACCAACAAACAACTAATTCAGTGTCCTAAACTTGTAGTCCATGGTCCATTTCTGTTGAGGATTGTTTTTTGGAGCCCTCGAGAACTCCTATTTGTATATGACAACCAATGACCAAGCATGCTACTGTTGAGATGAGATCCTAAGCGAGAAGTATGGGAGTTTCTACCTTGGCCAAGGAATCCTTTTGCTTAGGAAAGTGTAAAAAAACGTGACACTCGCGATAATTATAGGTACAACAATCTGCATTTGAAGATTTTTGTTAGAAAATTTCTAGGCATTATACATATACGGGTGTCTAATATTAATGAGGAATCACTAAATTATTTACATAAACATATGAGAGATTACAAAATGGTATCTGACATGAACTAAAGTTTGACTTTGAATTTAATGGAGTTGGGAGAGCAAGAATTCAAGGTTTGTGCAAAGATTAACAAAGCTACATTATCAAAAAAATTATGTAAAAACTTATGACAGGTTCAAACAAGTTAATTTATAAGTTCGGCATGGTCAACATGTCATCTCATAATCAATATATTTGTCACAAATTAACTTGCAATATCATGAAAACAAATTTTTTGGGAATAAAGCATTAGTCTTGTGGAAAAGAATTGGAGAGAGGTGGGGGTGATAGAAATGTGTAGGTAGGCACACAACGCTTGTGTGCTACAAACCCGCTGTTGAGACGCATTCATGCAGCAAGAGCCTGTTTTCTGTTACTACAGACTCATGCATGCATTATTCTTATTAATAACGTAGTCTTCCCACGTCTCCCTCTTCTCGTCAGGATGGCAAGAGAGCAGGAGTTACTGTCGACTGAGATCGTGGAGCGTGGCATTGAGGACTCAGGTCCTTATGCAGGGTCACCTAGCTTCTCCATCAGGGTCCGAAGAGGCCTCCCCAATTGGCTGACTTCTGTCAACTTAAAATATGTCAGGCTTGGTTATGCTTACCTTCTTACCCATGGCTTGTACTTTTTATCTGCACCACTTGTAATAATTCTCATCTTCACTGCTCAATTTGGAAGCCTCACTTGCCATGATTTCTGGCCTGTATTTGATCTCACTGATGCTGTTTTTCTTGTTGGATTTTTCGCTTTTTGTCTTTATATTTATCTTGACTTAACACCGCGCTCTACCTATCTAGTTGATTTTGCTTGTTATCGTCCACCAAATCACCTTAAGGTAATTAACTATGTGGTCACCTTTTTCTGTCTTATCGAAAACGGACAAGTGTTTTAATTAGCAGTATATGTATGTATAGATTTCAAAGCAGGAGTTCATAGAGCTAGCAAGAAGGTCAGGCAACTTCAACGATGCTGCACTCCAGTTTAAGCAAAGGGTTCTCAAGAATTCGGGCATTGGAGACCAAACTTATATGCCTAGGACAGTTTTCCGGCCTGGTTACAGAGCTAACCTCAAGGATGGTCGAGAGGAGGCAGCTATGGTATTTTTCGGGGCAATTGATGACCTTCTTGCCGCCACGAAAATACGACCTAAGGATATAAAGATCCTGGTGGTTAACTGTGGAGTGTTGAACACTACACCATCACTCTCATCAATGATAATAAACCATTACAAACTTAGGCATAATATTAATAGCTTCAATCTTGGTGGGATGGGTTGCGCAGCAGGTATCATAGCCATTGATTTGGCAAAAGACCTGTTGAATGCCTATCCTTCCTCTTATGCATTGGTTGTTAGCACAGAAGTTGTGAGTTGTTCATGGTATGGTGGCAATGATGCTGACATGCTCCTTCCTAACTGCTTCTTTCGAATGGGGGCTGCCGCTGTTTTGCTCTCTAGTTTCCGCCTTGATAGATGGCGCTCCAAGTATGAACTCAAGCAGGTATCAATGTATAACTTACTCATCTTTTGCGTTGCATGCGTATACATACACATGTATTTAAGTGATGGTTAATTAAACGTTGCAGCTGGTTCGAACTCACAAAGGCATGGATAATAGAAGCTTCAAATGCATACATCTCAAGGAAGATGCAGAAGGGAAACAAGGGCTCTCAGTGAGCAAGGATGTGATTGAAGTGGGTGGCCATGCGCTCAAGGCCAATATCACCACTCTTGGCCCTTTGGTTCTGCCTGTCTCCGAGCAGCTTCATTTCTTCACCAACATGCTCTTCAAGAAGGAAAAAAAGCCTTACATACCCAACTACAAGCTTGCTTTCGAGCACGTTTGCATACTGGCCACGAGCAAGAAAGTGCTTGACGAAATTCAGAACAACCTGGAGTTAACAGAGGAGTACATGGAAGCATCCAGGAAAACATTGGAGCGATTCGGCAACACTTCAAGCAGTAGTGTGTGGTATGAATTGGCTTACTTGGAAGCAAACACAAAGATAAAGAGAGGCGATAGGATTTGGCAAATTGCTTTCGGCTCAGGATTTAAGTGCAACAGTGCTGTTTGGAAGGCTCTTAGAAATGTTGGGAGGCCTAACCGAAGTCCATGGTTTGAAGACTCTGCATGAAAGCAAAACGAAGGCTTGGAAATTAAACAGATATATGACCTAGTCCTGAAAATAACTGTTCAATCTAATAACAGAAGCTGCAGATATATCTATATATAATATATACATACATGTGTCTTCTTTTCCCAGGTCAGATTTTAATCACTTTATGGATATTGATAGTTATGTTAATTTGTGTCAAAGTTTATTTTAAATTTTGACAGTTTTGTAGTCACACAATATTGATATCTGAATGACAAGCATAAGATAGTAGCATATACTCAACCAATAAACAAAAGGAAGTGATAATGAACTGTGCATGCTTAAGAAATTGATGGGAAACCTTTATAAAACTGCATTCATTCATTGTGCCAAGTGCAGGCTGCCATCTCAAGACCTACTTGATTTAAGGCCCAGTACTAGTTCACATACTTTACATAGTGCACATAAAAAAATCCTACTTGAAGCAATTTAATCTTAAACAAGCATAATTGATTTCAATGTTGTCTGGTAAAATGCAAAATATTACAACTATGCCTGTGCCATTTATGGATCACTTGGCTTCTGCTACACCATCCTTCCTACAAATCAGATGGTAGTGATGGAAAAATGATGTTTCGTGAGTTAAAAGCCTCAGAATTCACATAATTGTTAGCAAAATGGAAAATAAGGCCAGAATCAAAGCCAGTAGTATTTGGGGATTCCCAGATCTCCTGTTTGCACCTCCATAATATGGCTGGATCATTACCTCAAATCTGCAGTTTCCAACAGAAGGATCAGCTTTAGTGATTACTGCAAGGCCTGAAAATTTACAGGCGGCATCAAGCTGATTATTTTTCTGATAGTAACTATTGAAGGCATATGAAATGTTTTCCTGAGCAGTTAGACCTGCACAAGATGTCCCATAACCAAGGCTAGTGCAGTCAGCTAGTCCACACGCAAAGCTCACACTTGGTGCCATTTGTGGATCTTCAAGTTTGGCTGAAGGTCTGAACACGCACCATTTTTTCTCCAAGTATTTTACATTCCTAGCTGGAATCAATGTTCCTGAGTTTGTGGTACCTAGATTGAGCTGGTATTTCGGCTGACCATCATAGGTGAAAATCCCCCAGTGCCGTTCAAAATTCCCTGGATCAATACTCTTAGCATCCTCATCAATCAAGCTAAATATATAGACATCAACTGGCCCAGGTCTCATTGGGGTTCCTTTCCCACCTGAAATATGGGACACAAAACCTTGGTTGAAGCGTCGAGCATACTCTATGTTAGCATTTCGATCTCCGTCAGTGGGCCACCCAATCTCTCCAACTATAATAGGCAAGTTCCCATATCCATTCTTTTGTAGGGCATGCACAAGTGTGTCATGATTTGCATCAAACATGTTGGAATAAGTTGTCCCACCATCATTAACGGGTGATGAGTTGCCATCAAAGAAGGCATATTCAACTGGGAAGTTGGGATCAGTGTAAAGGCTTATGAAGGGATAGATATTGACAGTAAACGGAGCACCGTTGTCGCTCAAAAACTTGACAATGGCAAGCATGAGATCATGGATATCAGCTCGGAAGTCGCCCCCAGATGGAAGGCCAGATGAGCTCGCATAGACATCAGCATTGAGTGGAACAGTGACCTTTACTTGGTTGCTAAGCCCAGCCTTTATCAGGGCAGATTGGACATTCTGGAGAGCAGGGAAGGTTGCATTGATGAAGGTTCCATTATATGTTTCCAAGAAAGGTTCATTCCCAACTGCAACATATCTGAAAATACTGACGGTCAGATGCACTGGAATTTTGTCAAGCTTCGGATGACAAATAATCAGGTAAAAGAAATAAAAGCTCATTCAAGCATTGTCATGTTTCCGATAGAAATATTGAATCATTGATACATGCATAATTCTTTATATTGAGGTCCATTTTTAACTCTTACGATGAATGCCAACTCACATGAATTCACAGGTGAGTACTGCTCAAGCATAGTAACAGGCATGTTTGCGCAAAAAATCTGTTTGGGAATGGTGGGAGTATGGTACAGGCATAAACAATCTGAAAAGCATGTAAAAATTGCACAAGAAATCAATCATATTCAGGTACTGAGGGCAAGCAGATCCATGAGCACTATCACACAGTCATAAAGAATTGAGAAGACAGCACAGAAGCAACTTATCAACTTTTTTATTAGTTATACCCTAGGAAAACCTGAACTGAAATTAGTAAATGTTAAACAAAATGAAGAAATATGAGATTTCAAGTTACTGTACTCCTTATCAAACGCCTATATTACACACACATGCACATGTTAAATCTTAGCAAACATTGTTGATACCGAAGCAATTTTGACTTTTTCTCTCTCACATCTTGGTCCCTAATAATATATCTCTGGATTTATCATTCCCTGACATAAAGGCACCAGAAGAATATTAAGAACCAAGACTTGATAGCAGCATTCATAAGTTTAGAGCAATAAATCTAAATCAAAAGCCATATAAGAAGCATCTTGATTCCAGACCTGCAATTATATGCTTGAAACTACGAAGTCACCAAAAGAACCAAAGAATTCGTGCACATCGCATGTGTTGACACAAGATCAATGAGAATGAAACTTCATAATTCAATATCAAAAAATAAAACATTCCTTTTAAGGAACCAGAAACACAAGTTTTAGGCATGAAATGATAAGGTAGAAAATTGGTTGAACCAGGCTAGAGGTAGAAACAGTTTGAGTTAAGACCATTCTACAAGTGAGGGTTTGTCTTATGCGGTAAGATTAGCAGTTACACAAGTAGTTGATAGCAATTTAGTTTCGATTTCAAATGGTCATGATTATGACAACAACAAGAAGCCAAAAATGACAATCATGAATATGAGAAAAAGGCAGTTTGCTTATGTTGATCATAGGACATGGCCTAAAAGGACAGAAATGTCAAATAAAAATCCAAGCAACTACAAGTAATTGTAAATTCCCAAGTTAGAAGAACCAGTTACACTTCAAAGATCAAAATTAGATTAATACATTCTGTTGTTTCCCAAAGCTTCAATCCTTTCCACACTAATATTTTTGGATCTCTGTTGTGCGATAGAAACGCAATAATAAAGCAAGAAGAAGAGAGAAAAACACAGAAAATTATAGTGGTTTGGTAGTGTGCCTACGTCCACTCTCATATGACTAAAAACTTCCACAAGATTTTCAATAGGGTTACAACAATATTTATATCAATACCCAAAACCCGAAAATACCCTAACAAATATCGTACCGTACCGTACCATGGGGACGCAGCCCCCGCACCCACAACTTATCTATATCCCCCCCAACAGGCTAGTTGATTTCACTCCGCTCCATCAACTAACCCTACATAGTTACATATACATATATATATATGAGCCATGTAATTAACAATCTCCGATCTCCATATCAAACAAACAGAATTGAGTAATCTAGTCCTTCAATCAAACTACAATTATTAAAAATTAAGAACATTATGCTTGCTCAAAGAGCTCATTCCCTCACTTTAAAAGTCTATCGGTTTGCTTAAAGATGACAGCTTTTCTTCTTTCTTTTCTCAATTAAGGGATGCAAAATGTATTTCACTTACAATGAAAAATTTCCGTGTAAAAAGGTATATTGTCCACTTTTAAAAGAGAAGATAGGCTCTGATATAACAAAGTAGAATTACCACCTCTAACAAACTAAAGTAAATTGATAATTGAAAAAACCATTCAACCATTACATATGGAATTGCCAAAAGCCAAATATTTTTAGTACTTCTGTTGATCGTGTTTATGCTTACTTTTGATCCATCAAATACTTAAATGCTGCCCTTCCAAAATGTATCATAGCAAGGCAAAAGAAAGAAATCCAAAGCATCTGCCCCTTTTCAAACAACACCTTTAAACATACACAATTACTAGCAAGAGACGACAGGACAGCAAGGTATCCTCCATCCAATTCAAAAACAATCCAGATCAATGATCCAATTTTCACAAAAACATAAATAACTCTGTAGCCTTCTTAACACCAAACACGTGACAACTTATTTGTGCATCCTTCTTTCCAATTTCTATGTTAACTCAACGTATAATTGGAATATCTAGCATAAAGCAATTAAAATTCGAAAAGATGAGAAAAGGAGGATGTAATTTGAAATATCGAAAAGGTTTTACCTATATGTGTTTTGACAGTTTTAGAATTAAATTAAGTGACAAATACCACTTGATGGTGATAACTTCAAATAGTCAAGGCATTGTCTTGACAGGTTGAAAAGGCTCAGGCAAAAATGAAATCTGCCACTTAACTCCTATGTTAAAATTCAGATTAAACCAGGCAAAAGTAGAAGTAGAACATCAAAGGTAATATAGGTTTCAATAAGCAACATTAGTGTCACGTCTCAAAATCAGTACGACTAGATTACAAAATGTTAAGTAACTAACAAACCTAAAAGGCTAAGCTTGGTACAAATGTAGAAAAAAGATGCAAATGGTAGTGGGGAGATTTGAATCTTGTACTAGTACCATGCAAAGTAACACAAGACCTAGAAGGTTAATTACGTCTATAACAAACGACCAAGCTAATAAATACGAAGGTGCCTAACACAAGCATATACCAAATCCCCAATTCCAAGTACATGTGGATAATCAAAGTTTTCTAAGTGAAAGTGTGAGGCTTGAAATCATAAGAAAGCATTAAATTGTTACAAACCTCATTGAAAAGTCAAATAAGTCAGGATGCAACACAACAGATAGCTAGCACACGATCTAAAAAATGAACAAATAACATCCACATCTGTTGACAAATAGTAACAAAATTACCTGATGTTGACATTATTGGAAGTGATATGTTGGGAGACATTCTTGGAAACCCACTTCTCAGCAAACTTGACACTGGAAGCCAAAGAGGCGAGCATGTCATTTGGAATGCCAACCATGACCTCAATCTGAGACCTACCAAGAGCCCTGAGAGTCCCATAATCAGCATCAAATAGCTTAACCTTTTGAAACCCATTTTCCCTCAACAACCTCACTACGGTTTCTGGGGGCAGAGGATGGGATGATTGTGTCCCCCAGTTAGCTCCCAGCCCACTAACTGCACTAACCAATGAATACAAAAAAACCATCCTAGCAACACTTACTGAAAATGGAAAACAACCACCACCCATCGTTTTCCTTTCTCTAAATCTGGCACCACCACACCTTCCAAAGATTCCTTGAAGAGTTAAAGGAGTTAGTAGTAAAGAAGTTGAGATGAGGAGGAGGAAGATGCAGAGATACGTGTAAAGAGATTCAAGTTAGTAGAGAAAAAGCAAAAGAACAAAACAGGAGGGGCTAGTAAGCTTGAAAAAGAAGACAAGATGGTAATAAATGTACGAGTACGACCAAGCTGAGGATCCCTGTTTGTTTTTTTTTTTTTTTGAAAAGAAATATATTAGCTAAGGATCCCTGTTGTAGAGCAAGACATGAGCTCAAGAATCTATCTATCCAGCACAAAAGCAGACACTCTCTCTCTCTCTCTCACCCTACTTTAACCATGCTTAGTTAGAACCCAACAGAGTAGTGTGACAACACTTCTCTCCAGTTAAAGCAAAGCTTAGAAAAAAAGGCGTGCTACGCTAACATCACACAGCTCGCGCAGTATTTTTGTCTGACAAACAAACGAATAAGTAAATAAATATGGTCAGTTCAAAAAAATTTAATAAATACATAAAAATGGTTTTGTGTTGTGGCATCTTTTGCAGTAACATCGATGACAGAACAGCAGGCTTGTGTTGCGTTGTGTTGTGTTGTGCTGTGTTGGGTTGCGCAGTCCATTTTCACGGGCACCTGACGTCGTTACATGTTTTAATTTGTAAACGCGAGAATTACATGTACTCTTGTGGTTTACCATAATTGCACCCATATCACTCATGGTGCTATTTTTACACTCTCACCCCTATACTTTTGACATAACACGTACAAATGCTATGATAACTTATTAGTTGCAACAAATGAATGATGGGGTGGCACAAGTGTAGTCGCCGCCACTTGTATTTGCTTTTCCACGTAAGTCACAGGTTCGAGTTCAATAAATGTCTCATCCTTTCTAAAAAAAAAAAATATGGATAGTCATTCCCCAATATTTAGGAGCAGTTATCCGAGTTGTGCTACTAGAGTTTCATTTAAGTTCGTTTCGGTATCTCTAACCTTAAAAAGGTGTAAGGAAATCGAAAAATATATATATATAAATGATATTATTATCACCTCACTTATTATTAGTTCTGTCTAAATTATTATTTTTATAATGAATAAGTGACATTTGGTAAATTATGTTTTGCATTGGGAATTTGTATTGGACTTTGGCCCTTGGCATGTGTAGCTTATCTATTGGCCAATTTTTCACCCAAACAATATTAAATCTCATACCTTATAACTTTTAATGCATAAAGAATCCTTGAATACATTTCACTTTATTTTTTTTATTATTTAGATATCACAAATTAAGTGATTTATTTCGATGCTTGATATTGAACAAATCAGTAATGTAAAAGCAATAATTATAACTAATAAAAAAGTAAAAGATATAAAAATTTTAGGTTTAAGGTTTATAAAACATAAAACAACTAAAAAATATATGAAATTATATCTTGTAATAATGGTATATATGTGTCTTAAAATTGATTTATATGTAATTAATGATAAAATTGTCATTATGAGACATTTCAAACAAATTGTAATGTAGATATATGATGAATTGTAAATAACATCACCGTCACCTATTAAAAAATATTTTAAAATCATTTCAGATTTTTTTTGCAGCATTTGATTAAAACCTAAATTAAAAACGAATACCTTTAAGATGTTTTTGAATATTCGGCCAAAAAAAGGGAAATTATCATAATAACCTAATATTTTAGGTATTCTCCATATTCCACCTCAATATTTCAGTTTTTAACACCCCCAACCCCCACCCCCCTAAACGTCTAAAAAATTCCCTGAACGTTTGAGTTTTTCTGTGAAAAAAGCCCCTGGACGCTATAGTAGCCGTTAGAGACTATTGACATGGAGGGTAAAAAATAAATTAGATAGTATCTTTCATATTAAATTCATAAATATATATATATATATATTTTTTTTTTTTCTGGTGGGGAGGGGGTAACTTTTCTACATTTATCTGTGACTGCTATGTTTCTCTATCTTTAATTTCTCTATTCAGTTTTGGTTAGCAATTATAGGTAGGATTTGAGGACGTTTCTGGATTGGTGATTGTGGGTGGTATTTGGGGTGGTTTTGGTTGTAGACTGAGTTCCAATTATTGGGTTATAAGGGCGGTTTTGAGTATTGCTTATGAGAGGTGGTTTTGGGTGGTTTGGTTTGGTGGTTGGAGGTGGTTTGGGTTGGTAACTTGGCATTCTTGGATGGAATGCATTCCTGAAATCATTCATTATTATTAAAAAAAAAAAAAATAGAACCGAAAAATAGTTCATTATTTAATTGTAATGATCAATTGATTTTTATTTAGGGTAGTTTCTAATGATTTTAATTTTCTTTTGTAATTTTATTAATAGTTTAGGGGTAGAATGGTCAATCTTGATAATCTATTTTAGATATTTATTTATTAATATCTTAAAGGGTAAAATAGACTTTTACCTTTAAAAATTAAGGGAGTGACAAAAATTGAAATATTTGGGGCAATGGAGAAAATCTTAAACATTAAGGCTATGTTTGGTTTGCGAGATTTGGATTAAAAATGAGATTAAGATTAGAAAAGATTTGGATTAAATCCAAATTGGATTATTTAAAAAATATAGAAAAAAAAAATGAAGATCCACCAAATTAAATCTCCACTGCCATCCAAATTAGATATTTACCATCCCCAACCTTAACTATTCATTTGAGTTCGTTGAACTCAGATGAAGTTCATCAATTATCAAAAACAGGGTTCGCCACAAGCCACAAACCACAAACCAATCGAACATCAAAACCAATTGAACTAGTCAGACCAGATGAACCAGTCAAACATTAACATCAGCCATCATGTTCATCTGGATTTCAACCCAAATGAACATCATCTGAGTTTGAAACCTAGATGATGTTGAGTTTGTCCAAACGAACATCACATTATCATCAATCAGGAAAAAAAAAAAAAAAAAAAAAAAGAGAGATAGGAGACTGGGGTGAGAAAAAAAAGAGAGAGAGAGAAAGCTCAAGTTAGAAAGTAGAGATGATAACTGATGGTGGGAGAAAGAGATGATGACCAGTGGTAGGAGAGAGAGAGACGATGACTAGTAGTGGGCTCTAGAGAGAGAAAAAAATTGATTTTTTATTAAAGTGGGATTTGGAAACCCACTAAGTAACGTGGGATTCCATTTCGTGTCTTGAGGTGGGCTCAAAAAAGGATATATTTATTCTCTTTCTAGAGCCAAACATGAGATTAGGTGGGATTATGAAAAAATTTTCTCAACTCCTCTTAAAATCCTGCGTAACAAACATAATCTAAGGGAATTTTGATTGGTTCCCTTGCGATAATGTTAATTAAAAAAGTAATAGAAAAAACCTTATACACAATGGGTCCACGTCCCGGTGGAGTTTGGATCGGAATTCGGACATTTATATTATTTGGGCTTCTGACGGCACGTGGCGTGTGGGCACCCTCAAACATCTATTGTCAGATAATCCACGTGTTCATGACTCATTAATCATTATAATTCACCAAGCTTCTAGCAAATTAAATTAGTGAACAGTATTTCTCAATTTCTTAAACCTTTAAATAAGGCATTCAAAATCATTTCAAAATAATAATAATAATAATAATAAGGTATTCAAAAGCTTTAAATAAGGTATTCAAAATCATTTCAAAATAATAATAATAATAATAATAATAATAAGAAGGTATTCAAAAGCTAATGATTATTTCATGGAATGTTAATGAGTGTTACATGACCAAAAATAAATAAATAATGGGTAAATAATGATTATTTCATGGAATGTTAATGAGTGTTACATAACCAAAAATAAATAAATAATGGGTAAATTCCAAACACACTTATAGTTTCATGAAATAGCAATTTTTTTATGTAATTTCTAAATGAACCAAAATGGTCTTAAGGTAGTTTTTTTCTGTTTTTGAAAAGATTTGACGTTAACTTGAGTCTAATTAGTCCTGCATCAAGAAAGCTTAACAATACTTTTTCTTTTTTTCTTTTTTCATTTATGATGTATGAATAGAAAGATCTTAAAACCTATAATAAGACACGTAAACCCTTTAATTAATTATTTTATACTTGTTCCCCTTAATTATTTGTTTTATATATGAATTTATCTAAATATTTATAACATTTTTTAATTAATTCTAATAATTTAATAATTTAATATTTAATTTATACGTTTTAACTCTTAAATTATTTGATGTTAATATGTGACATTTATATGTCTAAAGGTGAAAATATCTCTATCTTTATTAGGGTTGATCGACAGTTGATTAACGTCAGAGACAAAATTGATAAATTTTTTAAAACTTTAGAGATAATGGAACTATAAATCAATTCACGTTTTAAAATGTGAAGTTTTCTCGAAATTTAGGGACAAAATTGAACCCTTATTTTTAAGAGATTGAATTAGATATAATTAAATAAAATTAATATTGT
Source organism: Nephelium lappaceum (assembly GCA_021234005.1). Taxonomy (NCBI): domain Eukaryota; kingdom Viridiplantae; phylum Streptophyta; class Magnoliopsida; order Sapindales; family Sapindaceae; genus Nephelium; species Nephelium lappaceum. The sequence goes on along the minus strand of CM038002.1, from coordinate 13,598,357 downwards.
AATGTATTTAGTATATTTGGGATTGAAATATTAATAAAATAATTAAATTGATTTTTAAATAGAATAAATGTTTTTAATATAAATCATTAATAACAAATAAATGAAAAATGAAAAATAAAAAAGTGGAACATGATAAAGTGGTTAACTGATCCCACCTCTTTAGGTGGGACTAAATTATCATATCAAGATAGAATATTTTTTTGTCTAATCCCACCTCAAAAACGAATATATTCGACTGGACAATCAATCGATAGAAACAGAGGTTGGTACAATTACAGCTAGGATTAATCATGAAAATTGAGCCTTGATATTTTATAAAAACATTCAAATTAGATATATTCATAACTTTAATTTTTGCGCCTTGGATTTCTCCTCTTCGTTACGTTAACAATTGTTTTAAGGTACTACAAACAAACAGAAAAAAAAAAAAAAAAAAAAAAAAAAAAAAAAAAAAAAAAAAAAAAAAACAAAACAAAACAAAAGGTTTTTTACTAAATTCAAGAAAGGTTTTTTACTAAATTCAAGAAAAGTAACTTTATATTTCAAAACAAATTTTTATTTTTATTTTAAAATAAAAAGACAAAAGGTTTGTCTTTTTTTTTTTTTTTTTTTTTTTCCAAAAGCAAATTCCCCTTATATTTAGATGTATTACAATATACAATTTATAGTGAACAAAAATTTAATTGTTTATTAAATGTTAATTAACACTAGACTCAAAAATTTAAACTGATAGAAAATGATTCAATTATATAATTTAAAACTTGAGATCAGCACATGACACGCTCCCTCACATGTAACATGGATATTGAGGTTGACACGTGACATGCCCCTTCACGCGTAATATAAATATATGACAAATGTCGGATACATGTTAAACGCCTCTTACTATTATAACATATGTAACAAAAATTCGAGATAAAGGGAGGAGAGATTATTTGAATCAGAGACCTCCAAACTCTGACATCATATTAGTTACTACTAAAGACAAAAACTTAAGTTGATAGGAAATAGTGGACACGTGACATTGAAAATCTAGTTGGTTGTAACTTATGATCAAATGTGAAAATAAAGCATATTTATTTCTTTTAATCTTTGGTTATCTAATTAACTTAGAATTAAAATCGAGTTTTTAATATTACTTATCTTGATTGATAATGGATTTTTAGTTGATATTTTGTAGGATTGTTTTGATTTAAATTATGATTATTGTAAATTTTAATTTTTAAGATCTTTTAGTGCTTTTGGTGACTTAATTCATAATGTATCATTTGTATTACTCATAGTTCAAATAAGAAATATAGTCCATCATTATATATATATATATATATATATATATATAGTGATTCTAACATCAGTACCTGCTAACTTTAAAAAGTTAGAACGAACCAATAAAATTAATCAATTACATTCTCTCTCTTGAATGAAATTCTCTCCAATATTTAATTCAAATGCAATTGATAAATTTGATTGGTTAGTCCTAATTTTTTAAAGTTATGAGACACTGATAGTAGAATTACTATATACATATATATAGTCTCTCTCTCTCTCTCTCTCTTTAAATATATGTGTGTGTGTGTGTCTTTTTTAGTGATTTATTTATTTTGAAATATGTATTATAAAAGTTAAGACTTGTTATACTCTTCATCATGCATTAGAAAAATTTAATGTTCGATTAAGAAATTTTTTTTTAGCTTACCCCAACATTAAATCCTGACTACGTCTCAATTTATGAAACAACCAACATCAAGTCCCGACAATCCCTAAAGCTAATTTAAAAAATGTCAAACACTTAGAAGTGTGCACAAATGTGATCTAAAAAGTTTAATGACTTCCATATTTGATTTATTTATATTTAAAAATATATATACAACTACGATGTAGAAAAAAATTAGAAAAAATTGCAACTGCACAGGTTGATGAACCTAAATAAACCTTCTAAATAGTTGGTGAGTTTAATGTATATGAATTGCATATGAATCAAATTCAAACATATGTTCAATGACACAAACCATTTCTTAGTATAAGTAGTTAAGTATTTTTTTTTTTACCTCTTAAAGTCAACAACTTAAAGATTCAAGTTCCACTATTATTATATTAAAACAAAATGTGTTGATGTGAGTTTTCTCTTGATTAGAGTTGTCATTTTCCGGTTGTGAGAGTAGTAATCTAATTATAAATCATCTCTTAAAACATATAGTGGTGCACATTCCCATTTAAGAGTTTAAATTTTATCAAACACTTTTTACAAACTTTTATGTGGATAGTTTTTTCTTTTATTGTGGGAGTAAATATCCAACTTGGATATATATTGATTAATATCAAGATACCAACCTACCTTTGACTTATTTTACGTAAACTTTCAAATGGGAAAAATAGAAAAAATATGCATGCAATAGACCTATACATGAACCTTAGTATTTTAAGTTCTATCTTGGAACAAATTACAATTTAACTACCCAATTGAAACTTCAATTCAAGCAGAGCAATGTTTTTATTATTATTACAATTTAACCCTCCTACCGTTAGTGACTCCAATTAGAAATAACCGATTGAGGGGTAAAATTGTCATTTAACATTATTTTTATTTTTCTTTTAAAATAGATTTTAAAAATTTTGAAATAAATTAAATAAAAAAATTTAATCACATTTATGTCGTCCATCTTAAGATAGACGATAGAGATTAATTTAAAAATATATATTAAATTAAATTAAATAAAAATTAAATAGTTTATCATCAATATTCTTCCAATTCAAAATCATCAATCATATTCAATCATCAATCTTCTTCCAGTTCAAAATCATCAATCACTCCATCCTCTTCTCTCAATCTTTTCCTCTTTTCTTTCTCTTCTCCCTGTTTCTCTCTCTCTCTCTTCTTTATTCTCACTTGGGTTTCCAGTCGCATGGAAACCCAAAAAATGGCCCCAAACATTATCAATAATCATCAATCAACCACCCAACATCATCCATCCCCTTTTGGAAACCCCAAAAATGACCCTAAACAGCATATCATCAATCAAACCCAACATAATCAATCTCCCATAAAACCATCAAATTCAATATCATCATTGAAATCAAAATTATCAATCAAATAGAATAAAAAAATGATAAATCAACATAAAAAACATCGACGAATCCAGATGAAACTTCATCTGGATTTATTGATTCGAACCTAGATAAAACTTCATCTAGGTTTGAATCGATGAACCTAGATGAACCTTTATCTCTGTTCATCGATGAGAACCCAGCTGATGAAGGAGAAAAGAGTGGCGATGAGAAGAAAGGAGAGGGATAAGAGGAGGGAGGATGAAAAGAAAGGGAAAGGAGTACCAACAGAGAGAGGATAACGACGACGGAGAGGGGAGAGGAAAAGAGATGAGTCCAACGGAGGGAGGAAGGAAGAAGAGATGAGAGCAACAGAAAGAGGCGATGAGAGTTTTGAGGGATGGTGTATTTTGTTTTTAAGGCATTCTTAATTTGTTTTTAAATTAAAAAAAATTATTTTGTTTTTTTTTTATTCGATCAATTGAGTCAATACAAATATTAAGGGTGTTTTCGTTTTTTCACCGCTTTAACGCTGTTCACTATAAAATATAGCAGAATCTTGTTAACGGTAGATGGGTAAATTGCAACAAAAGTGAAAATATCATTCCGCTTAAATTAGAGTTTCAAATGGGTAATTAAATTGTAATTTACTCTTTATCTTGTTGAAATGTTATCTATTTATTTACATGAGATTGAGCTCATGATTAAAAAATTAAAACTTAAAAAGAATTGGAAACTTAAAAAGAAAAGTTAAAGGTGAATATAAAGACGCTCTCAGAATTTTTGCTTGTTGATTTATCAAATTACTTAACTATTTTAATAAGTATCCATTGCATTATTTAGATTAAGATTTACTATCACTATAGTCAATTCATTAGTGCGACAATAATATTTAAAGACTTTTAGGTGTAGTGCAGTGGTAGCGCACAAGCTAATCTTGTCTTTAAGTCAAGGTTTGACACCTCATACCCTCATCTTACTTAATAAATATGAGATTTTTTCTTATATATATAGATTGTCTTCCATCGGAGTGTAGGTGTTTTCCAATCGTATGAGGGTCGTTTATTTGGATCGTGCCACTAAAGTTCTATAAGTTTGGTTTTAGTTATCTTCTAGGTTCGTCTCGATAACTCAAAAAAAGAAAAAAATCCCTTTAGGTGTATAAATTAATTGGTAAAAAATATTTGTAAAATATAAAGTAAAAGTAGGTAACAAAGAAGCAACGGGCCCGCAGTCCAGCGGAGCAGCAGAGGTGTTTGACACGTCAATGTCCACATAAGCACAAATGACGTGTATTATACACATGTATTTACAGGATTGAATTTTAAGGAAGAAAATAGGGAAAAATTCAAATTTTGACCCAAACAAATGGATAGTTTAGTTTTAATCTAAAAAAAAATATTAATTAACTCTAATTATAGACATAACTTTGATTGTTTTTAACTTCTTATCAGCTGATTAAATATTTTAAACCAGTCAATATTTTACATATATGAATGTGAATTTGTGTTCACAATTGTGGAGTATTAAATGGATTGATAACAAATAAAAGGGAAAAAAAGTTTTATTTAACGAGTTATCTATAATATATTTGAATATCAATACATTTGACATTGATTATATTCTAAAATTATTGATTATATCTATTATATTTAATCACGTATTTATTACATTTAATTATAACTAAATTAATCTGATGAAGTTTCATTGAATCAGATGTAATATAATATAATCTAACTTATTTAGTTATAATCGGATATAATAAATATATAATCAGATATAATAAATATATAATCAGATATAATAAATACAATAAGTAATTTTTATATATAATAAGTCATTTATAGTTATTAGATATATGATATCCGTACGCATTATAGAATGTGTCCTTAATTAAAATTAAAAATAATAAACTTTATTTTTGGGTGAAAACAATATTTGACATTAATTTGGGGCCTTATTTGTAATTTGCTGAAGAAAATATATTGGGTTGAAATTGGAAGAAACAAAAGAAAAGCCCCCATTCCCGTCAGTAGAGCGTGGACTCTGAAAGGCGAAAATGGATGATCATAGTAGTAGTAATAGTAGATTCACTCTCTTCACTTGCCTTGTTTTATTGGTAAGCAAGCTATAACCATCATCTCCACTCTGTGTGTTGCTTTTATGAGACCGCAATTGACTCGTGAGTTATGTTAATAATCAGCTGCTAGCGTCTGCTTCAATTGGATCTGCATCACCAACTCGTAAAACTGGCAAATCATCGGTTTTCTCTTTGTTTAATCTCAAAGAGAAAAGTAAATTTTGGTCTGAGTCTGTTATACGAAGCGGTATTGTCCTTTTCATTGCTTTTCTTTTCTGTTCGATTACTCGACTATGACTGTTGTATTTTCAATTGTATATATATGGATATATATATATATATATACGCGTTGATTTTCAGATTTTGGTGATTTGGAATCTTCTAGTCTCGGCAAAATGGGAGCTCTCAATTACACCAGGGCAGGTACTTGTGTTTCTGGATATCCTAATTGTTTTGCTTCTGAATTGCTTTAATAACTATATAAATTAATTACAATTTCCTGTTAACGAAATAGTGGTGTGAGAGTTTGTGGAATGTATAGTTAGTGATTTGTCTTGCTTCAGGATTTGGTTGTCAAGTTTCTGATTAATAGTACCTGAGAGGAGTTTTCAACTCCATAATTCAGAAAATGTAAAATATTAAACATACACTGTTGATTTGTGATTTATTTAGTAAATGCTAGTGTTGATATGTGAATAATTGGTATTGCTTCCGGACAAAATTATATATCTTTTTATTCCGTTTTAGGAGATGATTTTGTCTTATTAAAATCGTCTTTGCATAGCTACACGAATCAGTGATTGCTTTGTCTAAACGAACTTTAAACTGAGTCTTGATCAAATTGGGTGATCTTCCATTGGAGTGTAAATATGTTCCTGAGTGGGTTACTGACTTTATAATTAAATTTAAAGGACTCTTGCTTGGAAATGTATGATTTGCTTCCTGCAAAATAAACGGAAAGTAGAGCTTTGCTGGAAAATTTCGGGCGAGAAAATCTTTGATGCTTAAGTTAATATTTGGGGTTAAAGTTAAATTATAATTGAAATATGGTAGATGTACTCAAGTTGTGTTCATAGCTGAATTGAAGGGTTACAATCCTTTTTATGGGGGATTTGGATGGGGCTTCGCAATGTGATGGGTATTCATTCAGCTTTACACATGTTATATGATGAACAATGCTGCTCATTACGTTTTTGAATTACCTTACTTTACGCTAGTTGAATTGTTCTCAGCATGCCAGATATTTGCATGGACTGTCTTATTAGGTTGAATGGCTATATCTGTCTCATTCAGTTATTATATATTAGAGACCATATCAGATTATGGATCTGATTCTATTATTTTTCATCTCCTGCCGTGTGCTCTTGCATTTTGGCACAACTTCTTAGTTGTTTGAGTGCTGCTATTAACAATCCATATATTATCTTTATCGTTTTTTAAATTTCTGAAAAGGACAAAAAGAAATTTGTAAGTTCTAAACAATTACATAATTGTTTTCAGTAAGCTTGTTTCCTGCCTAGATAAACTAGCAATTAAAGATTAAGTGCAGAATGCTCTAAACTGCTAAACATTATTGGCAAAGTTAGTATGGTTAAATCCATGTACTAAAGTTCCATTACCTTACTCACTCAGCATAATATTGTTCTGCACCTTGTTAGTCCACACACCAGTGAATCAATAACCCAAGTGTAAGTTTGTCTCCCCGGCCCCCATCCCCCCATGCCCTAGAAAGCTATATCAAAATTTTCCTTCTTTTCCTTTTCAGATGTATATATGTTACCCATATTATGTCTATATATTAGTCTACATTAATGCAGAGCTTCATTACATGAGCTGTATTAGAGATCTTCCTGAACAAATAAAACTGACGTCGTGTAAAAGTTAAATATTAATAATTTTTATTTACACTCCATTAACAAAAGAAGAAATAAATTTGGCCATGGGTATGATTATGAATGAGCTTGAAGAATCAAATGAAAGGAGAAATAAATTTAAATGTCCCAGCTAATCAAATCTAACCTAACCAGAAACAAATAAAGTTTAACCAGAGTTTTAAGTTACTTGCGATGATGATGGTTCAGACAGTATTTCATACAATAAATATCAAAAACAATGTATATCTGATTGTTTAATTAATTTAGTAATTCAACAAGGACCCAACTAGTAAGTTTGCTATTCTGGCATCCTAACTAAAGAACTAAGAATATGAAGCCTAGGAATAGTGAGATGGAATAAAGGGTAATTTTGGAATCAGATGGAGTGTATTAAGATAGAAATTGAATTTATTTTTTTATTTCTTGTTTATTTTTAATTAATGGAGTGTAATTAAAAGAGGGCTGTGATTATTGATTAGGTATAAGTGGTTTTTTTTTTTTTTTTTTTTTTTATAGGAAACTAAAACTTTATTGAAAATAAAAAAGAAGATATAAGTGGTTTGCAAATAGCCCCTTTTTTTTTTTTTTTAATTTTAAAAAAAATTTTCCTCAATTTTATTATATTTCTATCTCTCTCTGTCTGTATTTTATTTTCAATTTTTCATTTGGTCAATTGTAGATTCGATACTATTGTCTTTTAGCGTTTATTGCTTTTAATTATTGTTTGGAGCTTAAATGTCACTTGACTGTTACTTTTGTTGTAAATTGTTGATTGCTCGAAAATTTAGATTCCAATATTTTTCTATGGGTTGTGACTTGTGATAAAGCCATATTGGATGCGTCTAGTATTAATATTTCATAACTTAGAAATCCGTCTGCTTATTTATGAATGATGCTGCTGCTATAATTAATTCTCCATATAAGGATCTTGCTGCTGTATATGGATGGTATTGACTATTGAGGCCTTCATTTTTTCATTTTTTTTTTTTTTTTAAATAATTTTTTAATTTTTGTATCAGGTAATATTGGCAACTATCTAAAGCTTATGGAAGTAGATTCTATGTATCTTCCAATTCCTGTAAATTTCATTTTTATAGGATTTGAAGGAAAAGGGAACCAAGGTATGCAATGTCACTTTGAATGGCTTAATTTTTTTGTGTAGCCTATGTTTATTATGTGCTTGTATGAGTTCTCTGATGACTCTGTATTTCAATTTTTAAGAATTCAAGCTTCATCCTGAGGAGCTTGAGCGCTGGTTCACGAAAATTGATCACATATTTGAACATACACGAGTTCCACAGATCGGAGAAGTTCTCACCCCATTTTACAAAATTAGTGTAGATAAAATGCAACGCCATCACCTTCCCATCGTCAGTCACATAAATTACAAGTAATAATCTTTTTGATCCCTTTCTTACTGAAATATTGAATTATCTTTTTTATTACCCCGATTATCGTTATATCGATGGAAATATATTTGCTTGTTTCAGTTTCTCTGTTCATGCTATACAAATGGGTGAAAAAGTTACTTCCATCTTTGAACATGCCATAAAGGTTTTAGCCCGCAAGGATGATGTGTCTACTGACAGGTGATTAGTTAGATCCATCACTTTTTGGTAGTTGCAAATTTATCTTCATTTATACGACAAAAACATCGGGCATTTCTTTCTGCATGCTAGCTAAAGCTGATTTATTTATTCCATATTTTTGCTTCCAAAATCTCATTTGAATTTCACAAACATCTGAAACTCGGTTTATCCATTTCAATTTTGCTGTTTGCCTTGTGCATGATGTGCCTCATACACACTTTATTTAACACCATAGCCTCTGAGATGATTTGTTATGATAGCCTAATTACATGCTTGATACATTCATAGAATATGGGGATTCATCAATGTAAATATCACGTAATTTCATCTATAGAGATCAGCTTTGATCTTTAGTCACAGGGTTTTGCTCCATAACTGGTTTCCTTTTGATTGGATAAATTTGAAACTGCATAGTGGGTACAAATATTTAATGTGTAATCAATTGCTTCTCTTGGCATGGAAGATACTGTTAATTCTTTTGATTCTTTTCTATATTTATCGTGTTTATCTCTTCACATTAATCTTATATGACTATTATTATTTGTTTTGTTTCTCTGAATTTTGTCTTTTTTGCTGATTCATTAATAACTTTTAGCTCACTTGTGACAGGGATGATAAAGATGCTCTTTGGCAAGTTGATGTTGATATGATGGATGTTCTTTTCACTAGCCTGGTTGATTATCTTCAACTTGAGAATGCATATAACATTTTCGTTTTAAATCCCAAGCATGAAGTAAACAGAGCTAAATATGGCTATCGGTGTGTACTTTTATTTTGATATTTTCTCTCTGATTTATTTCAGTACAGGATATGACATTAGAGCACGAAATTATGTTACTTTTTAAAGCATAGCCTGCTTCAATCTGAATAATTTGGCATCATGGAGTTTTAGTGTGGTTTGAGAGCAATTGAAACTTCAATTAGATGCACTTGCACATTCTCCCATGAATTAATTTTTAATTTTTTTTCTAAACGTGCTGAAGCATTTAATTGATAAACCATAGTTTGAGGGATAAAATTTGAGTTTCTACTTCTGCATTGATGAGATATCAAGGAGGTGTAATTTAAGGGGAGAGTGAAGCAATGTTTAGTGATCTGTATAATGACAGTAGAATTTAGAGAAATTAAAACACTTAGTCAGGAGGAAAAAAGAAAAGAAAAGAAAAGAAAAACTTTTAATTTGAGAGGCCATGACCCATTTGTTATTTGGCGTCCTCCCCTACTTGGTAGACTCTTATGACAATACATAGCCAAGTACAAGGCTTATATAATGGCATGAATAATGGAAAAGTGATATGTTTGTATGACAAAAGTGCCTTCCAAAAGGGTACTAGGAGCTCTTATAGCTTGAAACATGGCCTGCTTAGTTTATCTCATGTAAAATTTAAACCTGCCGCTTTAAACAAAATTGAGATAGTGGTTCTTCTAACTTTTATTTTTGGCTGATATGGCTGGTTTTGTTGGAATGAGGCTGCAATAATTTTAGTTGATACGTGATGACTATTTTACATGATGATTAATTTTTTGAACTAGTGACATTGCTTAATGATTCAGTTTGAATTTATTGTTACATCTTGTTTTTGGTTGCAATATGTATATTAATCGTAGCTACTTCTCTGCTTACAAAATCTCTGGTCCATTTTCTTTTATTGTGTCTTACTGCATTGGATGTTCTTACATTGTCTTCCAATTTGTTTGACATGGCATTAATCCATTTCATCAATCTCTAATATTAAAATCTTTTTCAGGAGAGGCTTATCTGAATCAGAAATAACTTTTCTGAAAGAGGTACGCTTGAATATCTTTGTTGGCTTTTGTATCACTATTGCCATTATTTGGAGTATTTTATAATTTGTTAGGTTCTGTTGTCATTCATAATTTAAAAACGTTTCATCTGCAAATAGAATGCTTGGTAAATTTGATGCTTAATGAAGATATTAGTGGATTCTGTTATTCTTGCCTCGGTGCCTAAATTATGTCGACTAACAAGCATTTACAATTATTTTGTTGTACAGAATAAGGACTTGCAAACAAAAATTCTTCAGTCTGGCAGTATTCCAGAGAGCATTCTTGGTATGAACAAAATTATGACTTTGATATATTTCATTTTATTTCTAGAGATGTTAAGACCAGACCCCTACTTGCTTTTCAGAATTAAGATATTCTGAATATTAAATACTTTGCAGCTCTTGAAAAGATTAAAAGGCCTTTGTATGAAAAGCATCCAATGACAAAATTTGCCTGGACGATAGCTGAAGACACTGATACGGTTAGTACTCTTTTTGCATAAGGTAATTATGTAGTGATTTATTTTCCTGAAAAGCAGGAGTATAAATTTTAATTACTGAATTGGGAGGCTGCTGTAATCTAATGAGGGTTTCTTCTTTTCATTTTTGTGATGGCTCTTTGTATGGGCCTGTCTTTTGGATTCTTTGTTGCTGATCCTTTCAGCTTTTGTTAGCTGGGGTTGGTCTGACCTCCTACATTGAGATTATTTAAAACAGATATATTGGGCCCAGGCGTTTTAATTTTTAATTTTATTTATTTTAATACCTACCAAATAACAGACGTGATGAGGCTAGTTTTGTCAATCTATAATGCCATGTGTTTATTTTTGTATTGATGAGATCACATTTAGATGAAACTTGGTTACAGTAATCTTGTAGTTGGTTTAGGAAGCAGATGGAGTTGTTAGATTAATAGGATCAATCAAAGGCTTACTGCATTGGTTGATAAGTATATAGACTGCAACCAAAGTAAAGGACAAATGATGCGAGCATTAAGAGTGCATAGAAAAGAATTTGTTACCAAATGGATAGTCAAAGACAAGTTAAAATTGCAAGGAGAGCAGTTTTGGAGAGTTAAGGAGCAACTTTGTTTCTGTAAAATATTACCACATGCACTCTAGAAATGTAAGATTACCATGTAAATCTGGTAATCATAAAATTTTAATTTGTAGTTGAAGGCTGGTATTTGAAAAGCGTTAATACTTTGTATTTTCTCTTTCTAGAATCTCGTCATTGTTCTAATTTAAGGCTTTTTCCTAGTTTTTTTCTTATGAAATCTTGGTGCCATTTGTGTTGGGAGTTACTAGGTTGATATCCAACATAAAAAAGGGAGCAGAAGAATAGATAGAAGAACCTTGTAGGAAAGGAGGCAGTCATGACCTCATCGTACTACAAAACTGTTGAAATGTTTTGGCTAGGAGCAAGTTTTAATAAATGAAAGGCGGTGTGAGGCGGTCAAGCCTCAGTGAGGCAAGGCGAGGTGGTCGCCTCGAGGCGGTCAAGGCGGCCACCTCAATTTGACGTGATAAAACAGTTAATTTTTTTTTTTTTTTTAATCCTAAGATAGCAATCATCCATAATATTGAACAAGATAGTCATAACCAATGTCAGAAACATAAATGTCAAATAAAATAAAATAAAACCAACAAAATTATCATCCTAATGACCACTATATATCGAATAGACTATCATTTGTGTCTAGTGGCCTAAAATATGGATCCAAGGTTTCATCCCTTCCATCATCGTTTGTGGTATCATCCTCTAAAGAGTTATCATTATATCTGATTCCTTTGTCATCCTCCTCATCACTAGTGGAGGAGATGAACCTTGAGTGGAGGAGATTTCTTGAGTGAAGGAGAGGATTTGAGAGAGATTTTAATGGAAAATCCACTTAGTTAGGGTTAAGAGAAAATAGGAGAGGGTCGGCACTTTCTTAAATAGAAAGTGCTGTCTGCTCTATATATATATATATATGCTTAATAGAAAAAGCAATTTTTTATTAAGTGAGGCAGGTTGGTGGCCACCTCACCATTGCCTCAGCCTGAGTTGCCTCGATTGGGCTTACTCAGGCAGCCACCAACCATAAGTGGCGCGCCTTCAGCCATGAGGCAGTCGAGGCACACCTGAAGGCGGTGCCTCAAACCACTTTTTAAAGCGATGGCTAGGAGTGATAAGATAGTATTTCAAAAATGCTTTTGGATTAGATAAGATGGTCCAATAACTTGGGAAAGTATAGCATGTAGTCAAAATTTTTATTACGAAGACGTCCTTGGCAATTAGAATGCAGTAAACTGAACTAGAATATCTTGTTGTAACTTTTTAGAGCATAAGATTAGGACTAAACCTGAACTTCTATCATTCACAGGTACGTCAGCTGTACATCTGTATCTGAATTCAAAATTTAAGTTTGGGCCTTGCAATTTGTCCCTCCTTTTTAGACACTTCTACTGGATGCTGTCAGCATCATTGCCTATCAGACAAGATGTCATTATTATTCACCATATTTTTCAGCTCCAATTGAAAAGTGTGATTGTTTGAATGTTATTCCTTTTTTGGGCTGTTGTTTGGTGTCTGATATTGATTCTTTTTTCTTTCTTTCTTTTTTTTTTTTAAACAGTGTTTGATATTGGTTCTGGGATTGAACTTTTGTTTGTATAATCATTTGTAAAGAGTTTTTGGTTTATCCTTAATAACTCTTCTTAGTAGTTTGTGGATTGCTTGTTCACATTTTTTGTGCTAATAAAATTATTTTATTCTTGTTTCCTATATAAAAAATGTCATTACTTCCATTAGGGTATTGTATTAGAAGGCCTTTTGTCATTGATTTATTTCTTTAGGCGGAATGGTATAATATTTGCTTGGATGCACTCAATCATGTTGAGAACTTATATCAAGGAAAGGACACTGCTAATGTCATTCAGAGCAAAGTTTTACAGGTATATGTCTTCTTTTGTCAACTTTTTGCTATAAGAAGCATATTATGAATTATTGTCAATGTTTGTTAAGTAAACTCTTTGTCTGTCTTTGTTTTTTAAGTTATTAAAAGGGAAGAATGAAGATATGAAGCTTCTTTTTGAGAAGGAACTCAAGTTTGGGGACTTGGGCAATCTGCATGCAGATTGTCTAACAGACACATGGATAGGAAAGGACAGGTTTTCTCTTCTCTCTTTCTCTCTCTCTCTTTCTTTTTTTTTTTTTTTTTTTTGATAGGAAACAACTCTCTCTCTCTCTCTCTCTCACATGCGCACATGAAGTGTTATAATTCTTAACAATAAAGTACTCTTTCAGGTGGGCATTTATTGATTTAACTGCTGGCCCTTTCTCATGGGGTCCTGCTGTCGGTGGAGAAGGTGTTCGGACAGAACTTAGTTTACCAAATGTGGGAAAGACCATTGGTGCAATTGAAGGTGATTTTGCAGTTACTCTTTCATGAATGCTTATTTACGTTGCTGCCTTATTAATGACAAATTATATTTAAGTTACTATTTCATCAATGCTTATTATGGTTGCTGGAAACATTATTTGATTGACTAAGACAAAGGAGTTTCATTTATCAGTACTGTGCTTCCGTCAAAATTTTACATTTTGGAAATTAGTCTTGTAGTTTGAAGGTAGATGATACAGACAATAGACTGAAGACATACGGCGATTGTGCCACCATTATGATAAAAAATAGTTAGTCCTTAAGGATAAATGAAATAATACAGTTTGATGTTGACATGTTGTAATTTTATCAGCACAACCATAAATATGCTTCGGGCTAATGTATTTTTATTACATTAATTTGCATAATTAATATGCCCATTAATATATTGAATACTCGGCTTGTTTCCACATGGAGTGCTAAATTAGTAATTTCTGTTGTTTTTTTTTCTTGGACCAATTTAGCCAGACTTCATTTTATTGGTGTAAGTATCATTGATCATAACTTGTTGAGCATTCTTGTATTCCTTCTGATAATTTCTTTTATTTAATTATTTTGTGGCAACTAGAAATATCTGAAGATGAAGCTGAAGATCGCTTGCAAGATGCAATTCAGGAAAAGTTTGCAGTATTTGGCGATGTATGTGCTATGTGGTGAACTAACAAGTGATTAAATATGTTATATATTTGCTCACATTAGATCCTTTTCCCTTTCCAAAATTTTGTGGTTTTTGAATATAGGGGTTATTGTTTTCTTTTTTTCTGTAAGTTCCCAAGTTCTTGACCTTTTAGTGCAAGTGAGAAACCTGTCCTTGCTGGAAATATTTTTGATGGACTAGGGCAAAAGGGTTTCATTTATCAGTATTGTGCTTGCATCAGATTTTACTTGCTGGAAATTAGTCTTATATTTTGAGAAGTGTTCCTTTTACTGTAAAGCTCGTCATACATGGTAGATTATACAGACAATAAATAGAAAATATAGGGCATTTTGTGCCACCTTTACGATGCATTTATATTTTGTAAAACGTTTATTGTTTATCCAAATGAGATGAATTCTTTTTCCTTGCATTTTACAATGAATTTACAAGAGAATAGTTGTCTTACCATCAAATATGCAATGGTTTTCAACTGTGAAGCAAGAAAAATCGGAAGATTCTTTGAGGTCTCCATTTATTTGACTCTAGTGTGTGTAGTACGCTCAGAAATACACTAAGATTGTGAATCACAAGTAGTTGAGATTGTATGTATCTTTACTGTGGTTGTATGTGCTTAAATTTTTTAGGGATCTGTCAGCCCTAGGTTATGACAATTCTTAGAAATATCAAGGAGTATATATTTGCATTTAGACACAAAAGGAACAAACTTCAATATGAGTGTTGTAGGTATAAGAAATATTAGGTTATCATGACATTCAGTTATTTCCTGCAGTAATTGTTTGTGAATATTAACATTGCAGAAAGATCATCAGGCCATTGATATTCTTTTAGCTGAGATTGATATTTATGAGCTTTTTGCTTTCAAACACTGCAAGGGAAGAAAAAAGAAGCTTGCTCTTTGTGAAGGTACTCTCGTTTCCTTGTAGGCTTTAACATGACTACTGGAAAGCACAGTGTGTCTTTTATGTTCTTAAGTTATTGAGTTTTTATATATATATGTTTTGTATTTTATTTGTTTTTTTTTTTTTTTTTGCTCTCTTCCTCTCTCTTGGGGTGAGGGATTCGGGGGCACCTGGAAATTTATCAACTTTGCTTAAAAACCTTATAATATGCACCTCATCTGTTATAGTGAGGTCAGTTTTTGTGCGTTTGACATGATGTCTAAGATTTATATTACAAACATAAAATTATTATTGGATTTATTTGTTGATAAATGTCTACAGGAGATGAAAACTTTTCTTTCAGTTGTGAGACTAAGAGTTGGTGTAATGATTATGTCATCTTATTGAAGTCTAAATTATGTTTGTGCTGTTGGTTTATTAGGCTTATGGTGATGCATGATTTTTTCTTTGTGCTATTATTTATAAGTTTAACTATAATTTCAGAGCTTGATGAAAGAATGCAAGATTTGAAAAATGAACTCCAGTCTTTTGAAGGTGAAGAATATGATGAAAATCATAAGAGAAAGGCCATAGATGCTTTAAAAAGAATGGAGAACTGGAATTTATTTAGTGAAACGTATGAGGTATGCCACCTGGCTGTTAAGTGAGGTTTATATGTTATTTTCCTGGTTAAGATTAAGCCTTTAACTGGAACATTGGTTACATTGTAATTAAATTGTTTCTGTGCAGGAGTTTCAAAATTACACAGTTGCACGTGATACTTTTCTTGCACATTTAGGTGCTACACTATGGGGATCTATGAGGCACGTCATATCGCCATCAATTGCTGATGGTGCATTCCATTATTATGAGAAGATATCCTTTCAATTGTTTTTCATCACGCAGGAGGTATGATGTGTATTTGATGTTCAGCATTCTAAAAGGCATTAAGTGCTAGTTGGGCAGTGGCCCTGTGCCTAGCACCTAGGAAATTTCTCGGTGGTCAAGGAGTCCGCCGGAGTTCAGGGATGGCCACACGAAGTGATGATCGGTGGGAGTTCTCAAGCTTAGGGTTTTGTTAGTTTGGGGGATCAGCAGCAGCAAGAACAGATGAAAACACCTCTGTTCTGGTGCTATTATTTTATTTTTTGTAAAACAAACACCAAAAATGGCACCATTTTGGGGTCTGTTTAAAAACAACCAAAACAGCGCCATTTTAGGGGTGTTCAAAAAAAATAATTTAACAAGTAAAACAGCACTGTTTTGGGTTTTGGTGAAAAAAAAAAAAAAAAAATCTCCATGGCGCTTACATAGCAGAGACTGTCTAGGAGTGCCTATGTGCCCACTTAGGACTAATCAGGTTGTTTGCCTCCTACATGCGGTAGCGCCTAGGCACTTTTCGGCAGGGTCAGCGGCCACCTAGGCTGTGTTTTAGAACACTGTTGATGTTCAAAGGGGCTTTTTTTGAAAATTGAGAAGTCCTTACCTTTTATCTTTCATTGGTGCAGAAAGTTAGACATACCAAACAATTGCCTGTGGATCTCAGGGCTGTTATGGATGGGCTGTCCTCTCTGTTGTTACCTTCACAGAAGCCTATGTTTAGTCAACACATGTATGCATTCTAACAGTCTTGTTGTTTCATTCCATCCTATGTTCTTGAAAAATGCCTGTGTATTGGACACTGAGTAAGCTCAGATGTCACTTTTACATCTTTAGTCTTCTCTATGGTTACTTTAATGCTGTATCTTTTCATCTTAACAGTAAATGCTGAGTAGTTGATGTCAGGCTTATTATATCTAGTATAGGTGATACTTTTGTCTGTGCTTCAACTAATATATGGTTTAAAGCTCCACTGATGATGATTAGAACTATAGGTTTACGCTTTCAGAGGATCCTGCTTTAGCAATGGCCTTTTCAGTGGCACGGCGAGCAGCAGCAGTGCCGCTTTTGCTTGTTAATGGAACATACAGGAAAACTGTTCGTTCCTATCTTGATTCTGCTATCCTCCAAAAACAATTGCAGAGGCTGAATGATCATGGCTCCCTTAAAGGTCATCTACTACTTTCAATTGCTTACTTATATATATATATACATGTATGTATATATGTATGTATATATATATATATATTAGTAGATAGCCTTCAAATGCAAAAAACCAGCCTATTGGATTGTGGCATCTGTTAAATCTTTGGAATGTGGAGTTCATCCCATCTTCTCTAGTTTGACATGTGGGTTCTCTGATAACTAAAAATTATTTTAGATGTTATATTTAAGGTTAAAGTTAATAATGGGAAGTCCATCCATGTTTTGTTTAGATGACATCATTTCCTACCCTTAAATATTTGATTTTAGTATGCACTCAGAAATCAAGATGTTCGTTCATTAGGGTTAAACACTTAAACCTGGCAAAATCACATGCAAATCTGTCACCAAGTCTAAAATAAATAGGTTTGGGGCCATATTGTCTCAGTGAAAACCAGGTTACGGCAACCAGGCTATATTCGTAATGAATTTCACTCAGTTGAGTGTTCCAACCTGCATGAATGAAGTGTGAACATGTCCCAATCAAAGTCGGAATATGAGTTAAATCCACATGAAATAAATGGGTTTGGATGTCCATTTATGAATCTGATGAAATTGGTCTATCATTAACCTGACTCGATGTGTAAATCCAGTGGTTTAGAGTTAAGGTTTTGCTACCCAAATTCAATTTGGCCTAACCAATCCAATTGCCAGATCTTGTTTGGGTTATAATTATTCTTCTTCTGGTACATAGTTCCCCGCAAATCTATGAATTTTCTAGTAAATTGAAGCTGATTGTAAATTGATGCTAACTGCACACTTTTAATGGTAAATAAATATTAAATACTAGTTGCAGTGTTCTTTTTAGTTTTTAATTTCATTTCCAGTTTCTATTTTCTTTTGTCTGCTTTGGTATGTATGAGAAATTTGTTTCTTGACTCAACCATTATTGAAAATGTTAAGGTTTTGGCTTTTCTTGCCCTTCTGAAGTTAACGCTATAATTTATGTTTCCATGAAACAGGGGCACACGCTCATAGCAGGTCCACCCTGGAAGTTCCTATATTCTGGTTTATTCACGGGGATCCATTACTAGTTGACAAGCATTATCAGGCCAAGGCACTTTCTGACATGGTTATTGTGGTCCAGTCAGATTCATCGTCCTGGGAAAGCCATTTGCAGTGTAACGGACAATCACTTTTATGGGATTTAAGGTTAGAATTTTGTGTAATTTAGTGTTGGTGCTTCAGTTGGTTCGTTCTTCAGAGTTACTATTGTAGTCTAGTCTAGGCATAAGCCTTTTTGGATATAGACAGATCATGTTAATATGGTCCTCATTATAGTGATTTAATCATAACTTATAATATATATGCGTGTATATATATATATATATTTCAAGTTACTTTGTTTTGTACAGCCAACACACATCTTTATTCAAGCTATTATGCATATGTTTATTAACTATGAGGAAGGAAATCGGATTTATTTCAAGTCACTTTGTTGCACACAGGCTATGCACATTTTTATTCAATCTATTATGTGTATTGAGACTTAATGTTTTATAAACAATGAAAAAGGAAGTGGGATTATTTGTGTTAACTTACGTAGTGATTTGTCTGGCTAGAATGGGAGCAAGGCCTGTGTTGTACTTCCTTTTTGCAATGTTAACTTGCTTGATGTTTACTTCTATAGCAACAGCTGACTCTCACTTTTCATTTGGATCAGTCTAATTTGGGATAACCATGTATATGTGGATTATGAATGAATGGATTGTGAAACTTTAATTTGCAATAATGGTAATGGTGATTGCCTTTGTGTTCTTTGGTACTGCTCGTATTTCAAGTTATACAGTGTAATTGATTGTATAAGTTAGTTGAAATGCCTAACTCATTGTCTTTTAGTATGTGTTGTTGATTGGAAAATGCTGAAATACATGTGTAATTGTTGGTAAATGCTATATTTTTTGTTAGGTTATTATTTGTTTTTATGGCCATTTTTGTTCAAATATGTAATTTGAATTAAAACTGATAAACTATAAAAGTCAAAATTGTTCATTAGTATCGTTCAGAAGAGTGCCTAGTCAGTATAACTGTATTTATGAATTTTCTTTTCCTTATTTGTTCAGAAAGCCCGTAAAAGCAGCATTGGCTGCTGTTTCTGAACATCTGGCTGGTTTGCTTCCCCTTCATCTTGTCTACAGTCAAGCCCATGAAACTGCGATTGAGGTATGCTGTGTAAGAGTATAAAATTACACACTGTTCTTTTTTGGTTTTACTTGATGACTTCTGAAATAGTATGTTCCAGTCTTCCTATGAAAAAATATGTAAAAAGTAAGAAATAACAATCTGTCTTCATTTCAGTTTTTTACTAATGAAAAAACTGCCAAAGTTCATTGCAATCTAGTGTTTCAAACAATTTTGACATTTTGAATCACTTTTCTCTGAAATTGTGTGACAGGATCCTTTTTTTTTTTTTTTTTTTTTACATTTTTCTTTTTGAAGCTTGAGTTTTGCAATATATTTAGGAAAATATAATTAAGTTGTATTGATATCCCTTCATGATATTAACCATTAGTTTTACCTTTGATGAAATACCACTTGTTAGGAAACCTTAAGTTTGATGTAAAATATTTTAGTGTTATATTTTCCTGTAACAAGTCTTTGCCTGGTCCAAGTGTTGGTCTATGTTATCTAAAACTCCTGTCTGGTTTAGAAACACCATGGCTAACCTAGGATTTGCTCTGAGGATCAATTGTTTTCTGTTGTGCAGAACTTTTTGCGCAACTTATCAAATTCTATTTTTTATCTGTGCTTTATGAATATTGAAATTAAATCTAATGTTATTATCAATATGCATATATTTCAATCCAGATCAATGCTCGCTTATGTTTGTTTTGGTTTCCATGGTGAATTTGTATTTTCAAGTGAAAAATTTAGTTCTTTTGGATAGGCCTGCCTTATGGATTTTGTGTATCCTTTTGCTGCTCGCCTTGGCAGTTTTTGCTTTTTGTCTAATGAAATTTTCTAGTTTTTGTTTCAAAAATAAAAAATGTGAAGGATTTAGTTCTGACATGCTTTTAGTTAAAGTTACTTTGGGAATGATGGTGAAAGAACTTGTACCAATTTCCTCATGGTCAATGTTTCTATGTTTTTAATCATTTAAACTTTTGTATTAGATTTAGTTTAGTCTCTCTTACTCTGTCATGCACACTCATCCAGTGTGAGAATATGTGTGCATGTGCACAGACATGATTTGTCTTGTTCTTGGGCCTCCATTAGATTACCTAAATTGATTGCTGTTAGTCACATGCTCATCCATTGTACTAGTTAAATTATTATCTGTTGCTTGCAATTTTGCAGGACTGGATATGGTCAGTGGGTTGCAACCCCATTTCCATCACTTCTCAAGGCTGGCACATGTCACAGTTTCAGTCTGACACAATTGCTCGGAGTTATATCATCACAACTCTAGAAGAATCAATACAACTGGTTAATTCAGCCATTCATCTTCTACTCATGGAGCGTACAAGTATCCTTTTGCTGTCTTATGACAAATGAAATGATTTGCATATACATACTTTCACTTGTTAACGTATTTGTACATAATATTATTCGGGCTACATGCATGCATATACAACTTAGACGGGTTTATGTGCAAAGAAATATGTTTGCTAGATTGTACTTGAAAGGTAATGTAAGGGTAGTTAAACATTTTGAAATGGAGCAAGCCACACCATGCTCAGAGATGATAACGAGGCAGTGGATTGGATTTGTAAATGTGTGGTTAGGCCAAAGCGTGACTTAGATTGCAAATGCTTGTATTTATTACATTTCTGCCACTAGTGTTTAATGGTTTTCTCAATCAAGAATTGCTTCTGAAGTTCCATATAATGGTATGTTTGTAACCTTCATTGGTACAAAGTTTCTATAGATTGATAGACTTAACAGAAACTAGTTCAGGAAACCTTTCAGCTCTCAGTCCCTGAAGCATGATCTAATGAACAAATATAATTTTGTTTTTAGCTACATATAAAAGTAGATGTATATACCCATATCGGTATATATAAAAGTTTAAGGGCAATATCGTCCTTTAGAAAATAAGTATTGTCGTCATCAATTATGTGAAAGTCTGATCATAGCTTTCATGGTCTTGATGGATCTGGAAGGTCTTGAAAGTTGAACAAGATCTTCACATCAATGATCAAGAGCAGTGGCTTATGTTAGAAGTTAAAACAAATTGACTAGATAAGCGCAGGTAGGTAGTAGATATAGATAGTAGATATAGATATACATGTATTATGAGTATAATTATGTTGTTAGTTCCATATACATATAGATATACATACTATTATACATGCATTATACATGCTTGGTCAGATGTTGACAGGGGCAGCCATTCATGAATTGGACCTTGCTCAAGAGTGATCTATGTCCTTTTTAGGTCTACTTAGTGCATTGGGATTGAGTATCTGGCTATCTGCATGTGGTGTCTATAATGCCTTACTGTTGGAAACAATCATTTTTGTTTACATCTCATTTACGACAAATTGGAACTTGTAAAGTTAAAAGCTGAGATCTTTCGTTCCTGATTTTAAGTAAGTTGTTCAATGACAGATTGCTTCTAGATTCTATAAGTGCTTTGATTGTTGCTATTGAAATGAAGGTTTCTATTGATCAAGACTTAACAAAAACTAGCCGAAAAAACCTTTAAACTCTTCCAGTCTCAAGAGCGCGAGCTGGTGAACAAGTATAACTATGTTATTAGCTTGTGGAGAAGAGTGAGTACACTTTTTTGTTACCTAGCTCTTTAAATCAGAAGTCCTTATGAAGCATCTATATAATCAATTTATAATACTTTCCCTTTGTTTTTCCAGATTTCAACTGTTACTGGAGAATTGCGTTATGCGGATGCCTTGAGACTACTATATATCTTAGAGGATGCATCTGAAAGGTAAGGTGCTTGTGACCATCATTCTTTGTATCTAGTTTATCAAATGTGGGCTATATATTGGAAAATTGCATAAGAGTTCCTACCACTGACATGGAAATTCGTAAGGCTGATTTAACTCAAGTTGAGCTTATTAGTTGACAATCAATGATTTCACAATAATATTCCATTTTGCTGGTAGAAGTTGATCTGTTGTTGTAATGGGGCTATCCTACTTGTTTTTTAGATGTTGTTGATGTTACGTGGGAAATTTGGTAAGCAGTTGACTGTGCAAGCTTGTATGTAAAGTTAGCTTATTCAGGAGTTTCATTCTCTTGTAGGTTTGTTGATCAAGTTAATTCAACTATAGCCCTACTGCACCCAATTCACTGCACAAGGGAGAGGAAAGTAGATGTGGAGTTTGATCTGACAACAATTCCTGCTTTCTTGATTGTTGTGGGTATTCTCTATTTTGTGTTAAAACCAAGACGGCCGAAGCCTAAGATTAATTGAGACGATTCTGAGCAGAGGTCATCATAGCTAATTGATATACGGTTGATGAGTGCGAGGCGTTGCAGAGATGTACTCAAGGGGAATGACAAAAATTTGCCCCCTGATAATCAAATAGATAATACACTAAATTCTTTCCCATTCTGTCCAAGGCTGCAAAACAATAGTTAAGAGAGAAAATAGGAATTAGAATGTAGTGACACCCACTACCCACCAGTTTAGCCAAATCACAGTTGCTTGTAGGTTTCCGTGTATGGTACATTTTATTTACTGGGTTACTAAAAGAAAAAGCCTCGTATCGAAGTTATCATAAGTGCTTGTTCAACCCCTGTAGTGTAATGGAAGTCATTTTTAACTTAGTTGTATATCTTGAGTTTTGCTGATAATGTAACAGTGTTGAAAATTTTCTGGCGGTACATTGTGTAATAGATCCATTTGACCTTTCCAAAGTTGTTTCTTTTGAGTTAATCCAAACTTATTCACCAGATGGCAGTGTTTCAGTTCAGCATGCCAATCAATGCCATATTGAAGTGTATTTACATATTATGAACCAAAGGTTGTACAAAGTGACAATTGATGTTACCAAACAACTTGTTCTGAATTCCAGTCGTCATCGAGAGTGTCAATCAATGCCCGTCCCTTGGTTTCAAAAGGGATGAACATGATGCAGATTACTGCAATAACAATTACTGCCTCAAAGAGAATGATTACAGCTGTCTGTAGGCAACCATTAACCAATCCAACAGCAACAATAGGGCTTATCATTCCACCAATTCTCCCCTTTCCATTTGCCAATCCAGCACCACTTGACCTCACAGTAGTTGGGTATATCTATGTAAACCAGAAGAAGAGAGAGATTGATTGTCCATTGGTTTGACTCATTTGTATAAAATAAGGGTCTAAAGAAGTGCTAAAGCCAAAAGAAGTGCTACAGCCAACAGGTTACCTCCGGAGCGAAAATACAAGCAATTGTGAAGGCGGCAAAAGCACACATCCGTGCTCCGACTAATAATGCCGTTGTTAAAATACTAGATTGATGCCATGCCAGTGGTATCAGGAATATGAATACTAAGATGAACATCATTACCATGGAAAGCTTGCGACCTGCTCTGTCCACTGTTAATCCTGCTAGTACAAGCCCAGGTAGCTCTGCAGAATCATATACCTCACATTAATTGTTGAACAAGGAGGCTATAAGAACAATAATGGTGGTCTATTAAAGATGCACATTCCAAAAACGAAGATATGGAAAGAAAAAGGGAAGTCAAGTGTGAGAAAGTTGAGATTGGTTGTATAGTACCTCCCAAGCTAGCGAGAAATACGTTGAGGTAGAGGTTTGAAT
This sequence comes from Nephelium lappaceum, assembly GCA_021234005.1. Lineage (NCBI taxonomy): Eukaryota > Viridiplantae > Streptophyta > Magnoliopsida > Sapindales > Sapindaceae > Nephelium > Nephelium lappaceum. Next base: position 13,574,224 of record CM038002.1, on the reverse strand, counting down.
CCTGTAGAGTTTTTGAAAGCATGTTGTTTGATCGACATTTACTTTGCATACTAGTTACCTTGGAGGTGAGCAAAATGATTCCATAATAAGTAAATGAATTTGCAAAGAATAACAACCATAAGAGAAAGGTTGTTCTAATTAATCTTGAAGAGAAAAGTGTAGAAAATGAAAAGAAGCCTAATTTCTGTTTTGGGTTCTCGATTCCATTTGAGGAGAGCAAAGGGGTATGATTTGGGTAGTCAACTTGTTCATCAGGTCCTGTTGTTTTGCCAGAAACAAGATTGCCATCTGGGAGTTGTGATTTGTAAGCAGAGCTATTTTCTCCAAGATATGCTGTGCTTCACCTGTTCTAGCATTCATGCGCAGATACCTTGGGGACTCTGGTGCCAGATTGTATAAGACAAGTATAATAAATGATGGTACAGAAGAGAGTGCAAGTAGCCACCTCCAATTCAATCTAGTCATCACAATCTGCAGCACAAATGAGATGTTTCAGCTTCTTAAGAGTCAGCAATAAAAGCAGAATTTTTGTACAAAACTCCACATACCCATGCAAGAGCAGCCTCAGAGACTGATCCAAGTGCCCAGAAAATTGAGAAGAAAACCATCCACATGCCTCTCTTTGGAGCAGGAACAAACTCAAGAAACCAGGCTGAGAATACAGGACCACTGCCTGTCCCGATACCTACAAAACCACGAAGAGTCATCAACAATCCATAGTTGGGGACAAAAGCACTTGACAAGCTAACTATACTAGTTACTAATGCTATCCCAAGTAGACCCTTCCTGTCTCAGAACGTAAAAATTTATTGAACTACTACATTTAAGGTTAATGTGACTGAACTAAAAAGTGAGGTACCTACTTTCTTCCAAAGTTGTCTGATACAAGGCCCCATAAATAAGCTCCAACAAGCATCCCAGCGAATACGACAGTTGATAAGAGGATTTCTTCAATAGATGAGAGTTGCCATTCAGACTTAAGTGCTGTTCCTATGAAGGAAAGAATCATAACTTCCATGGCTTCAGCAAAAACACCAAGTCCAGCATAACCAAACACAGCAACTTGAAACTTCCCAAACCCCATCCTAGTAAGTGCTTCATCCACTGTGTAGCTCTGCCTCACCCTCTCATCACCCATCTACGAAAACCAACCAAACTATAATCTGTCAACTTAATTACATTAGTCTTGTACTTGATCTCTTTTTCAGAAGTAGTTAATATAGCACAAAAAACATATGCAAAGTAATTGCATACAGGATTCAAATATAGGAGTTCTAATTTAAATCGACACAGATACCATTCAAAATTTATATTTGTGAAGCAATATTTCCCTTGAAAATGATTTAAAGACGTTGTTTTACCATCTTGTATCCAATGAGTGTCTAATATCAACAAGTGCAGCTTAAACTGCATGGCCAGTGCAAATCAGACAAGCTTGACAAATAATGTAAATTGATATTCAACATATCTTAAAACTCCATCCAAACAAAGAATGAACAAGAAATATCAAGTCAAGAAAACCATATACCTTTGAAGAAAGGAAATGCAACTTTACTTAAAGTTAAAAATTACCCCAACAGAAAAAGGTGCCAAAATACTTTGGGGGTCTAGCTAGATCAGTAAAAACCTTCTCCAACCTAATCATGATCATACATATTGGCAAAATGACAAGCAGAAGAATGCTGCTATTCCATCATGTGGATTCTATATATCTATTTGTATAGGCCAACAGTGAGAGATACTCATGGAGTTCAAAGTTCAGTGCTGCTATTCCATCATCTTACGTGTATGCATAAAGAATTTGTATGGTTCAACTAATGACTATTATAATATTTCTATAGGCATATATTTAAAATAAAACCCCTCTCATCAATAATTAAAAAGAGTAATAAAAAATACAACTGATTTCAAACACTTATTAACTAACAGATAAAAATACAATTGATTTCAAGCACATATTAACTAATAGATAAAAAGTAGAAAATATACTAAGACATGTTTACTGATTGGTTCTTTAAGTGGAATGAGAGAATTCTCATTTTTAATCGAAACTTAATTTATGATTTAGATGTATGATTCACATAATTTCATTTCTTATATTTAATAAACATTTGGATCACGAATTTGGAATTGAGTTCCCTTTTCCTCCTAAGAATATTAGATTGGTAAGCACACCCAAAAAGAAACTTTTGAAGGGTGAAGGTGACACTGCTTCGTTCTCTTAGTAGGATCAAAGTCTTCAGATTTAATGATTGATTTCCCAATGTTTCAAGTTAAAATAAGCACAAGACAGTAAGGTCAAAAACAGTTGTAAGGTCAACATATTAATAATATATAGTACTATTAATATAAATTATTAAATTCCAAGTTGCCTAATTATTCTTATTCAAAATGATTTACCCTATAGCTAGCCTATACTTTACTATATCTATTTGATTTGAAAAGAAAAGAAAATATTTGTTTATCCTTAGAAAGATATTGGAAAGATTTCATTACAATTAAAAAGAATATGTAATGAAATTTGGTTTACAGCAAACAATTGTTGCTTGACTTAAAAGAGAACTTTCCACTATTCACTTGATATGATATCCAACATAAAAACAACAATGAAAAGGAAAGAGTGAATGGGTTCCCTTTGTCTAAATTTCGTATCTCTCTCATGATAAAAGAGACCAGTGGCAATACCACAATTAATCTCGTTTATCAAATGTCAATAATGAAATGCACATGAATGTCTAATCTAGAAATATGATTTATAACATATTTAGAATCGATTATAAATTCTTACTATTGTATCGCATATGATATTTTATTTTAAATAAAAACAATCATACACATTTAAAATGGGCCTAGAGAGCTTACCATCAACAAGACTACAACATTTGAGAATAAAAAATCATTTTTTAGCATCTATAACAGTAGGATTTGAAGTCAGATAAACATAAGTAACTAGCCATTATATGTATATAACTTTGATTATGGTATTCACTTTCTAGAGTAAGAAATAGTCAGACTAGAGAGACTTCAATGAAGCAGAGGTTTTACCTTGAATAATGGAGAATGGTAGGATTACATTACACAACAAGAAGAACTCTTTTGAATTGGATCCACCATCTATATCAATTCTCAACTCCTTCCCCATGAATGCAAATGGAATGAGCTCTATTATGATGATGGCAACTAGTAACTAGTCCAACCGCTATGAGAGGGCATATCCCTCCACCCCTGCAGTTGCAACTCCAGCACCTGTTGACCTCATGCAAGCTGGAAAATGATCAAAGTATTTTTGTTCAAAAAAAAATAATAATAAACATAAGATCATATCGTAAAACAAACTCAAAAATGAGTACTGGAAAGGCGATATTGGAGTTATGTACCTGCCAAGCTAGCTAGTGATGAATGCATCTACGTAGAGACTAGAATCTTGGACATTTTTGCAAAGCAATAAAGTTGATCCGCATTTACTTTGTGAACGACTTGTCTTGGATGCCAGCAATATGGTACCTCAATAACTGAATGAGTTTCCAATTAATAAATAACCACAAGCGAAGGGATGTTTTTATTAGCCTTGAGGAAAAAAGCATAACAAAGGATGAGAAGCCTGATTTGAGCACTTTTGTTTCTATATCCAATTGAAGAGAGTAGAGGAGTCTCATCTGGTTGTGCAAATTCGTTCTTCAATCTGGTTGTTCTGTCTAAAATAAGAATAACGGATGGGAGGTTTGTTCTACTGAAGAGAGCTTTTTTTTTCCATAACATTATGTGCATTAGTTATTCTACATTTTTATACATGGTTATCTAGGACACTCCGGCACAAAACTTAAAAAAACCAGTAGCCACCTCCAATTCAATCTTGGCATAACAATCAGATGCTACAATCATCTCATTTTTTAATGACAAGTTTCTGAAGATCTCATCTGCATTAGAAAAGTGACTTTTTCACATTTGCTGCTACAACCATCTCTCCTTTTTTTTTTTTTTTTTTTAATTTCGAAACTGAGTTAGTAAGCTATTACATAATTGGACTGTATAGGACTATTTGCTGGTTATATTGGACTTTTTAATCCATGGTAGCTGCAGAAGACTAGTTCCTGATGTCACAAACATTAGCCTTGCAAGTCATTTGCATTTGGCTATTTGCTAGAGGTTATGCTCACATATAATGTCCATGTAATAGACTCCGTAAAAACCAAGGAGGACTAAAACATGGGAAAACCTACACTTCCATCAGTGACTAATTGACTATAATGATCAAATGTTTTCTGTAGGTTCTGAACACCATTTCAGAAATATCTTATTGAATACAGTGTATACTAGAGGCAATAGAGAAATATAAACAATGTAGGAAATATATAAGAACAGATGAAAGAAAAGACTTGCCTTCTTCCTCAGTCATCTGATACAAGGCCCCATAAGTATACTTGGACTTCAACAGAGGAAAATGTCCACTTGGACTTAACTGCAACTCCCACGAAGGGAAGAATCATAACCTCCGTTGCTCTGCAAACTAGTAAGACCAGCATAGGCAAGCAGAAGACCTTAGAATTTTCCCAAATCCAATAAAAGTAGGTGCTTCATCTGGTGTGTATACAAGGTTCTGATCATCCATCTAGGGAATCAAATCAAATGGTGAAGTACATTGCTAATTTTTCATCTTATAATTAAATACAAAATTGAAGAAGTAGTTATATTTCATTAAAGTTGTTCAAATGGCATGAATGTGATCTTTACCTGAGTAATCATAGAACATCTACATTTAAAGTGTTTACAATTATTCTTTCTACAGTTCGCTGTGTGTGTGTGGAGAACACAAACACCTTTAAGATATACAATAACTAGGCTTTTCAATTATGATTCTCCAAATGAATTCTCACCGCACAGCTTAGAATAGGTATAAAACATAAGAAGGTGAAGTGATACAATCATTCCACACCTGCGAAATATATTTAAGGAGAAACAAAACTAAAATTTGACTGAAATCTGAGCACATTCTTATTAGAATTTGATTTCATTGCACTGCTTTCAAGACTAGAAGATGGATATTTTTTTCAGTTACAGACATCACTGTCATTTGTCAATGCTACATATATATAGTTGCATGAAAATAGAGTCTGCATTTCTGTTTATACAATACATAAACTACATGGGAGTAGGATGAGTGTTCCTGAGAAAATCATTTTCAACAAAAATTACTCATGTTTTCTTTATAGTGCTACAAAATGTTTATCTCACAAGTACAAGTAATCAACCATAACAAGAATACCTGATACAATTTCTCTGCTGATTTGGGTTTTTATTTGAAGTAAAATAAGGCTAGTTATTGGAAATTAATCAAAACAAAATACAAAAGATGAACAAATTATACCACACATGATAATGATGTTCCAAAAAACTCAGGTAAACTAAATACATCTTAATAATTATTGTTGCAAGCTATAGCATAGCAATGATGAAACTTATATCAAATGTCTTTTATTTATACAAATATTAAGCAAAGGGCAGAAACTGAAACAATTCATTTCAGTCAGACACAAGAGTGATAGTGTCAGTCAATTCTCGTCCCTTGGTTTCAAATGGAAGGAGAAGTAAACAGACCACTGAAAGAAAAATTACAAACTCCAAGGGAATGACGGCAGCTGTTTGATGACAATCATTCACCAAGCCAACAGCTACAAGAGGGCATACCATCCCACCAATTCTTCCCACCGCACTTGCTATCCCAGCACCAGTTGACCTTATAGAAGTTGGATATACCTAAAATAACAAAAGGGTACATTTTACATGATCAGAGACAAGTAAATCAATTAGAAATTCCACTTCGTAAGTACATATCAATGTTACTTGTGCCCCATATGGGCAGTACAGACAGTGAAGCATTCACAAAAAGCATATATAGAAACAAAATCATCAGTAAGAAAAACAAATTGGGAAAACTGATAGCACAATTAGCTATGATACTTGTGAATTCGCAAACAGATCTGCCACCACTCAAATGTATTAAATGCTTTGAAGTTGAGTTGTTTCTAATGCTAAAATACCGCAAAACTGGATTTATTCCCTCTTCATGAGAACACCCAGACCCCTTGAAGATTAACATTGGAAACAATGAATATCTTGAATGTTTAAAGGTGTCAGTGAATTGCATACATGAAACTTAGTAGCTTTACCATTTTACTAGATTTTGTATCTAGAATGGAAAAAGACATTCAGATATATCCCCTAAAAACACCAAAATTCATATTTAGGTTGTGTCTAAACAATTTATTTATAAGCCATGGAAGTCAAACAATGACAGGTGCTTTGAAGTGTAAGAAATAAAACATTGTCTCTCAAAGACTACAATAAAGACCAGGGCAAACCTCTGGGGCATAAATAGAAGCAACTGTGAACGTTCCATTAGCAAACATGCGAGCTCCGAATAGTAATCCTGTTGTTAAAGAAGCAGGCTCATGGATAACCAGTGGTAGAAGGAATATGGAAGTCAAAATGGACATAATTGTCATGGAAACTTTACGACCAACTCTGTCCACAATTACTGCAGAAAAAAGAATCCCAGGAAGCTCTGGAAAACAACATTAAGTCAACTGTTAGTGAACCATCAGCATCAAAAGTACTTAATAAGAGTCACCGTAAGGAACAGGTTTTCAGACCTTTTACAAGATAGTGGACATTAAACAAGAATTACCTGCCAAGCTTGTAATAAAGACATTGATATAGAGGCTTGCATCCTGGGAATCTCCCAAAAGCAAGACAGTTGAGCCACATTTGGTTTGCCCACTACTTAACTCTGAGGTCAGCAATACAATCCCATAGTATAAGAATGAACTTCCAAAGAATAAAAACCATAGCAGAAAGGTAGTTCTAACTAATCTTGATGAGAGAAGAATTGAAAATGATGACAAGCCCGATTTGACTTCTGTGGCTTTGTTCCTAGTTGGTGAGAGCAGAGGGGTGTGTTCCACATTAACAAATTCTTCATTCATTCTTGCAGTTTTACAAGAAACAAGCACACCAGAAGGGAGATTTCTCCGGTTCCCTATAGCTAATTTCTCCAAAACATGATAAGCATCATCACTTCTACCTTTAATATATAGATACATTGGAGACTCGGGTGAAAGACCATGAAAGAGAAGCACGACAAATGATGGTATGGAGGACAAGGCTAGTAGCCACCTCCAGTTCAATCTTGGCATGACAATCTGTAATAATAACATTACGGAGTTTAACATATAATGTTATTCCTATTTTCGTGTTAGTGTATGTGTTTGTGTGAGTGTAATGTAATAGATTATGAATTTATTTATAAGGAGTTCTTGAAGGTCATTAGCATCTTTAATGCTATGCCTAAATCAACAACTAATATACAGTAATAGATTATCAAATTTCTTTATAATGGGTTTGTCATTTTTTTTTTTGTGGTGGATGATATGCATCTTTGATACCATGCTTCAAACAGCTCAGTGGACCATTGCTTCTCATGTAGCAACTTCTCATTCTGGTTAATCCCTTTTCTGCAGTTTTCTTCTTTTATCTTGAGAAAACAAAGGATTCCACCAACAGAGATGTGTTCCTTCACCAAACATGTCTTTCCGAAGCTGGAAGGGTACTGGGTAGCAGAGCGGAGATACAGCAGGAGTTAATTACATAGGGTGCTTGATAAAAATTAAATTACTTTTCTTTTCAATCTTCATTGATTCCAGTATAAAGCAGATGTGAACAACAAAGTTTAGCAAAAAGAGCTACAATTTTCACAGGAATTTATGACATAAGTTGTATATTGTAGATTAATGCACTTTCGATGGTTGAGACTTCATAACATGTTATTTTCAATGTGTATAAATAAACTGTTGATCCTGCCAAATTACTACAAATGTATCAAACACCACAAAGTTTAAAGATCTAAACAAGCATTATCTACGTAATCTTCTTAAAAATGCCTATCTTACATATTCTTTTCCTGGTACTTCACAATCCCGTTGATAAAAAAAATGGATGAACATGCAGAGAGGGCACACAATAATTTCAAGGGCTACAAGCAATATTAAATGAATGAGCAAAAGCAAATGGTTATATTCTGCTAATTAGAGCCAACTTAAGTAGACCTACAATAATCTCCTGCAAGAACGATAACCAAACGAAAAAGAAATTCCAGAAGGGTTCAAAAATGTCTTGAAGAACTAAAGCTTAACAGGCCGGCTGTCTTTTAAATGTTCATATTTCTTTAGTATCTAATTTGGGAGCCTTAATTTGGTTAAACATTCCTATTGCTAATCACACGTCTTTATGTTTGCAGAAGAATTACATCTCATACAAATGACCAAACAGAGAAATCACAATCAGATTTTAACCAATTGGCTGAGACTAAAATGAAAAAGGATTAAAAAAGAAGACAAACTAATACATCTCTACAGCTCCAAGTGCATTGGTGTGGTGGACACCAACCCACCTGCCCAACGCTTCTCACAACCAAGGGGCAGATTCGAGCATCAACCATGCAAAAATCTGTGGCAATTTTCCCACTAAAAATGTGGGTTGACCAATCCCGCATCTGAGAGCAGCTATCCGGGCCACGCAATAGAGTCCTATTCTACTTAGATCCTGACAGATGTCTGACCTAGCGTCAGAGGGTTAAAAAAAATAATACACCTGTACATCTATATTGCTTCAAGTAGCACGGAACATGATCACGCATTTTAACTATGAGAAACAAACAACTTACACCTAACTAACTACCATTGCATTGTCCATCAGCCTTTGCTATGGGCAAAAAACAAAATGACAAGGAAATAGATGCAGATACGCAGGAACAAGAACAAACCAAAGCGAGTGCAGCCTCAAGGATTGTTCCTAGCGTCCAAAAAATTGATATAACAGCCATCCACATGCCTCTACTTGAAGCAGGAACAAACTCTAGAAACCAGGATAAGAACACGGGCCCGCTGCCTAGGCCGATACCAACCAAACCACGTAGAGTCACCAATGTTAAATAATTTGGCGAGACAGCACTCAATAACCCAGTTACAGTAGCTACCCCAGCTATACCAAGAAAACCCTTCCTAGAAACAGCAAACAAAAGAAGCAATCATGAATAACACTGGCCAAGTAAATCTTTATGGTCCAAGAAAGAAATCATATTTACAAGCCAGTTTTTAATGATAAAAATGAGAGCAGTGAGAAATAGACATGCCTTCTACCGTAGTTATCAGATACAAAGCCCCAGAAATAGGAACCAACAAGCAATCCAGCAAAAACAACACTTGTCAATATGGTTTCTTGCGTTGATGAAAGACCCCATTCAGACTTAATAGCAGGTCCTATGAAGGAGAGAATCATTACTTCCATAGCTTCTGCCACCAAACCCAGGCCAGCATAAACAAGAACGAGCCATTGAAATTTCCCAAATCCCACATAGCTAATTGCTTCATCTACTGTGTAAATCCCCTTCAGTCTTTCATCATCCATCTCTGTTCTCCCATCTCCATTCTCCATAATTACTACTCTTTATTTCATTTTTAGATGTCATATTTGACTTAATAGTTGTTGTTATTCCAATGATAGGGTCATTAGGAGCAATGTTTATATTTATTAAGCAAATTGCATATATAACCTCCAATGTTTGGCGTTACTTGAATATGCGAATTTAAAGCATAATATAATCATCTGCTAAAAGAAAAAAAAAAAACAAAAAAAAACCACAAGAAAGGCATAAAAAAAATATTATTATTATTAGTTGACCCGACCCCAGCCCTTCTATAGCAGGGGCACATAATAAAAATTATTATTATCATAAAATTTACATAGAGTTATTTTCATTTTCTCCCTTTACGATTAACGAATCATTATTTTCTCCTTTAATAATTAAACAAAAAAAATTAAAAAACCCCTTATATAATTATCGTTAACTCAAATTAAAAGAAGACAAAAAAAGATGTTTTCTTAATCAAAAGGAGAAAAAATGATGATTCTTCATTCGTTAGGAAAAAAATGAAAATAACTTATTTATATATTTACTATTTGTTATTTTTGTTTCCTTACTTTTTAAATCTTAAATTTGTTTTTTCTTTCACTTGCTTTTTATTTAAAGAGAACTCTACTACTAATTTACATTTCTTCGATGGATTATTATTATTTCTCTTAATGTGTTTTAATTCTAATATATATAGTCTAGCATAAAAATTTAATCAATTTAATAAACCATAACATTATCAATTTGAATTGGTTACATTAGATTTTTTTTTTTTTGGGTATAATTCATTGTATTTTGAATCAATAAATCGTACATTGATAGTGTTAGAGGTATTGTGGATTAGATATCGTCCTTGTTTTTAACTATTTTTGTTTTGAAGGTCAGAGAATAAACTTATATTTACAGTAGTTTTAGCTTCTTCTTTTTTTCTTATAAAAGATATTACTACATTATGGGATTGGATTAAATATGAGTTATAATCTGACTTTACAATTTTATTAATGCGCATTCGGTGTAGGTTTTAATTTGAGTATACAATTTCATTAATATAAGTTTGAGAGATTTATCAACAAAATAATATCATCTCGCATGAATTTTTGTTATTGTCATTATTCTGAAATTCCTTCTCTAACATGAACTTCTAGGTCCACCTTTGACCATAATCATGCAAATATTACCTATACTTTTAACATATCGTAATTATATCCCATGCCATTAATTGACCAAATTTACCAATTTTTACATAAATAGATGAAAATCATGAAAGGTAAGTTAATTATTTTTGAGATATTAACAAAACAATAAAATAAAATTAATTTATCAAATCGAAACCTGCCATACCAAATGTGTAATCCTTGTGAAAACGTTATATCATTTTTATCTTGTAATTTATAAAAACATTCTCTATACATTATTTTTGAGATATTAATAGAACATTCATTTCTATTTCCCAATATAGAAAATCGAATTGGGAAAACATCATATCATTTTTATCTTGTTCTTTATAATTAGAGATTCTTAAGGAGTAAGACTACATATATATATATATATATATATATATCCTTGATTAGGATTATAATTTAATTTCACTTTTAGTTGCATTTCGGACTATTGATGACGACTTGAAGTCAGGCAAAAGATTTATCATATCATACTATAATTGTAATTTTCTTTTATTTATTATTTTATTAAAGTGCCCTTTCAAATATAAATTTCTAAGGAAATTAAAAAAGAAATAAAATAAATTTCCGAATCCATCGTTATTGGAAAGTAAAATTATGTTTTACATACTTATATCTTATTATTTATTCTTTAATCCTAAACAGCAAAATTTAATTAGATAGACGGCCAGCTACAACCATATAAATCATAAACTAAAAATGAATAAAACACAAAATTCAAGATTTCAAAGTGAAATTACTAAGAAGATAAAGAAGAGATGATACTTACTACTAGCATGAGCGTTAAAGAAATGCAGCAAGGTGAAAAATGGATGAAAGTTATTACTTTTTATTATATTTGATTGATGAAAAGAATGGTCTACATAGCATACAAGGCAATTAAATTTAAGCATCTAATGCATTCACATTGTCTCTGAGTTCTTTTCCTTTGGTTTCAAATGGGAAGAGGAGAACAGAAGCGATTGCAATGGCTGTTACAACCTCAAACAGAATAATTGCTGCTGTTTGATGACAACCTGTCACAAGTCCAACTGCCACAAGAAGGCATACCATCCCACCTATTTTTCCCGCTCCATCCACAGCACCATAACCGGTATTCCTCGTAGATGTCGGATAAAACTACACTTACACACCACATATTACAAAATGGTCAGACAAACTCAAACAAACGAAGACATGCTGTAGTAGTTTCATTTATTATTATACATGTTTTTCTGCATTTAAGATTGGTTTCTTCATTTCATTTTCATTTAACTAGTGCTGGTACCACAACGTTACATTACCTCCGGGGCATAGATGCTGCCCACTGTTATTATCACAGTCTGATAATAATTCATCTTCAACATGCAAACCAAGGAAATGAAAAGGAAAAACACGAGTACTTCTAGAAATTGATGTTGGAAAAACACAAGTCTTTTTCTTTGCAGAAGAGTTACATCCGACCCAACAGAGAAAATCACAATGAGATTTTAATCAACTGGCTGAGACCAAAACCACCTTTGCTATGGGCAAAAAGCAAAATGAAAAAGAAATAGATGCAGATATGCAGGGACAAGAACAAACCAAAGCGAGTGCAGCCTCAAGGAAGCGTCTACTTGACGCAGGAACAAACTCTAGAAACCAGGACAAGAATACAGGCCCGCCGCCTAGAAACCGGGAACAAACTCTAGAGACCAAACCACGTTGACTCACCAATGTTAAATGATCTGGCGACATTGATAACTCTCGATAACCTAATTACACTAGCTACCACTGCTATGCCCAGAAAATCGTTCCTAAAGAAGCAGTCATTAATAAGACTGGCGCTGGCCATTAACAGAGTGGGCCTCGCTTGTTAATATGGCCCCATTCATGGCAGGTCCTATGAAGGAGAGAATCATTATTTGCATAAACAAGAACAAGCCATTGAAGTTTCCCAAATCCCACATAACTAATTGCTTCATCTACTCTGTACATCCCCCCCCCATGTCCTCCCCCCCCATCACCCTTTGGTCATCCATCTTTATTCTCACATCTCTGTTCTTCGTGGTTACTGTTCTTCCTTGATTTGAGGTTTAAAATGGCTATTATAAAGGGAAAATTTTTAATGTAGTCCCTAACGTTTTCATGAAATATCACTTTTTTTATTCACTTTTGTGATTTGAATAATGTTGGATAAATTCATTACATTAGCTCCTCAAATCGTTTAATTAATGGTCACATGTGATAAAAACTGTATAAGGACTAAAATTCTCTTAATCAAAATTTAAAAAATTCAAAAATCAAAATTAAAATAGTTGTTGAAAAGAATTATTAAAATTTAAAAATTATTCATCTGAATAATTATCCAGACTTGAAGATTTGAGTTCGAAATCTAAATCTTCAACTTGAAGATATAGTTTTGAACTCAATCTTTGGTGCAAATCCAGTAGTCAAATCTTCATCTGACTTCGTTTAAAAAAAATGTACAAAAAGACCAAAATTAAGAACCTGAGATCAAACTCAAACACTACCAAAAGCTTGACTCATGGCATATATGGTTGCTGTGAATGTTATATATATTTGGCATTGTTGATGTTGAAATTTGTATATTACAAAATTAGGATAAATTTCATTTCAAAAAAAAAATTAGGATAAATTCGAAAATATGTTATTTTGGAAATGATAAATTTTGAATAGAATATTTTAAATATCATTTAGCGATTTACAATTAAAAATAAAAGATTATTTTTTCTTTCTATAAGTTGTATTTTAGTAGTATTAAATTGTTTAACCATTTAAACATACAAGCAAAACAATTTAATATGTATAATTTAGCACTATTAAGTTATAAATAGAAAAAACAAATGATCCCTAAATCATTATAGATTCAAGCATGGTTTTAGTCCTTGAAATATGACAACATACTCAAATGGTCAACAATTATTTGGGTAAATAAGGGGCTATTCGGCTTTGTTTTTCGGAAGTCCATTTTTCGTTTTTCGGTTTGTAAATTCATACAAAACTTGTTTGACAATTGTTTTTATTCTTCAAATAATGAAAACATGGGAAACAAAAAAAATTCACTTACGTCTAAGGTAGACAAAATGTTGGAAACAAACAATATACCCTTCGGATGATTAATACTAAACATCCCAATTTATATCCCAACTAAATCTATTCATCAATTATCATATTATTTAACAGTACACAAATAAAATACAAAAGTGAAATGCCTAACAATACTCTCCTCCAAATATACCAAAGGCGAATACCAAATTTCTCCTTCAAAGGGCAAAAAGTCTGCACCAACTGAAATTTATAATTGATGGTACATAAATTTCTAACAGGTTCACTTTTAATACATCAATATACACTCTCAGCTGTTTTTCGTTCAGTTCTTGAATGTTTTAAGTGTGCTGTAAGTTTATTTTGACACAATTAATATCGGATATAAATTTATTTTATTATTTACAGAGGCAAATATGATAAGAACAAACACCCAGTTTTGAATCAATCTTATACATCCACATTGTCTCTCAACTGCTGTCCCTTGGTTTCAAATGGGAATAGTAGGGTTGCGACTATGGCCAGAACAAATACAACCTCAAACAGAATAACAGCAGCCGTCTGATGACAACCTGAGACAAGTGCAACAGCTACAAGAGGGCACACCATGCCGCCAATTCTCCCAACTGAGCATGCGACTCCAGTACCCGTTGTCCTCATTGAGGTCGGATATATCTACAGAGGAAAGGAATTTGTCAAATTTATAATTTATAATCCCATCAATTCATCCAAATAATAAGGTCAACTAAGAAGAACAAAAACAAAATATCATTTCTACGTATTTCCGACAGCATTCCCTCAAGAGTAGCTGTGACACAAACGTAGACCATCAAACCATCAAAATAAAAAGTTGACACACTGATCTTCATCAGGTAGTGCAACTATCAAAAATGTGAGATTTCCGCTACTTAATAAGATATAGAAAAGGGTTATTATGAAAAACCCCCCTGGAATGAAACTTAATCGAAATTTACCCCCCATTTTTAAATTATTAGGTAAATTACCCCCTGCCGTTAACTTTCCGTACAGAATGTTAACATTTTCCATCCGAAATAGTAAAATGACCAAAATACCCTTATCATATCCTATAAAATTCCTCTTATACCCTTCAAACTTATGAAAGGACTAAAATGTCCTTTAAATTCTTAATTAATTAAAATATTAAATAAAAAATAAAAGATTTAAAAAAAAAAAATTTCTTCACACCTCTCTTCTTCTCTGCTTCTGCGCTTCTTCTTCTGCTTCTGCTCTTCTTCTTCTTTTTCTTCTTCTTCTTTTTCTTCTACTTCTCTGGGTTCGAATCGAACCCAGATCTGGGTTCCAATGGAACCCAGAACTGGGTTCGATTCGAACCCAGTTTCTGGGTTCCATTGGAACCCAGTTCTGGGTTCGAAGAAACCCAGAAACTGGGTTCCAACGAACCCAGTTTCTGGGTTCGAATCGAACCCAGATCTGGGTTCGAATCGAACCCAGATCTGGGTTCCAATGGAACCCAGAACTGGGTTCGATTCGAACCCAGTTTCTGGGTTCCTTCGAACCCAGAAACTGGGTTCCAACGAACCCAGTTTCTGGGTTCGAATCGAACCCAAAACTGGGTTCGTTGGAACCCAGTTTCTGGGTTCCATTGGAACCCAGTTCTGGGTTCGAAGAAACCCAGAAACTGGGTTCCAACGAACCCAGTTCTGGGTTCCATTGGAACCCAGATCTGGGCTCATTCGAACCCAGAAATTGGGTTCCTATTGGAACCCAGATCTGGGTTCCTTCGAACCCAGAAACTGGGTTCGTTGGAACCCAGTTCTGGGTTCGTATTGGAACCCAGATCTGGGTTCCTTCGAACCCAGAAACTGGGTTCGAATCGAACCCAGTTTCTGGGTTCGAAGGAACCCAGAAACTGGGTTCCAACGAACCCAGAACTGGGTTCGATTCGAACCCAGAAACTGGGTTCGAATCGAACCCAGAGAAGTAGAAGAAAAAGAAAAAGAAGAAGAAGAGCAGAAGAAGAAGGGCAGAAGCAGAGAAGAAGAGAGGTGTGAAGAAAATTTTTTTTTTTAAATCTTTTATTTTTTATTTAATATTTTAATTAATCAAGAATTTAAAGGACATTTTAGTCCTTTCATAAGTTTGAAGGGTATAAGAGGAATTTTATAGGATATGGTAAGGGTATTTTGGTCATTTTACTATTTCGGATGGAAAATGTTAACATTTTGTACGGAAAGTTAACGGCAGGGGGTAATTTACCTAATAATTTAAAAACGGGGGGTAAATTTCGATTAAGTTTCATTCCAGGGGGGTTTTTCATAATAACCCTATAGAAAATACATTGAAGACTAAAAAATCTTACTGCATTTGTTGTGTGTACAAGTGCATTATCACATATTTCTACATCTTAGATTTATTTCATTGTCACAACTCACAACTCAGTTCATTAATCTTGGTGAACCTTGACTAATATAAAATAATTGGAACCTAGTTCTTTATTGCAAATCCACCCACAACCAAATATCAAGACCTTTAAATAAGTCAAAATTCACACGATATTACCTCTGGGGCATAGAAGCAGGCCACTGTTATGGTTCCTGTAGCACACATGCGAGCTCCAAACAGTAACACTGTTGTCAATATGGCAGACTGATGGACGACCAGTGGCAGAAGGAAAACACAAGCTAATATAAACATAATAGCCATGGAGAACTTGCGCCCAATTATGTCCACAATTATCGCTGACAAGGCAAGCCCAGGAACCTCTGGAAAATAAATTCGTTACCGAACCATCACAATTGATGAAAAAAAATGAAGAGTCAAAAGAGCAGCACATATCTCACACTTGATTAAAAAAATAAAAGAAAAGAAAAGAAAGGAAGATAGAATACATGAAGCACCTGCCAGACTAGAGATAAACACGTTTACATAGAGGCTATTGTTTTTCGATTTGCCTACATGCAGCACAGTTGAGCCACATTTAATTTGCCCGCTACTTAATTTGGAGGTCAACAATATAATACCATAATATGAGAATGCATTTGCAAAGAACAGCACCCATAGAAGAAGAGTAGATCGGATAAGTTTTGATGAGAAAAGCATAAAAAAGGATGAGAAGGCCGACTTAAATTTCCTGGTCATTTTTCTTGTTGCTGAGAGTGTAATTGTATCTTGTGATGATGCAGATTCTTCATTCTGTCCGGTAGTTCCATCAGAAACAAGCACACCAGGAGGGAGTTTCGTTCGATTGACGAGAGCTATCTTCTCAAGAATTCTATGTGCATCAATTGTTCTTCCTTTCATACATAAATACCTCGGTGACTCTGGAGCAAGGCCATAAAGAGAAGCAGAGCGAATGATGGTATAGAGGACAATGCAAGTAGCCACCTCCAATTTAGTTTTGTCATCACAATCTGCATAATGACAGTGCTTTGAAATTTTATATAGTTCCAATGCCAGGTTTCAATTCCAAGCATATCACTTCTCTTAAAATGAAGATAACATTGAAATATTGGAATTCCTAAAGCCTTGATCATTAACTGTGCTGAACATGTCTAGTTTTCAAATTTCACGTAAGTATCATTAATTTACCTGAAGAACAAGAGTTCGGATGGCAACTATGAACAGCTAAACTTTGGTTATTCAATAAATCTTGATAAGTTTACCCAATGTTTTCAAAAACTTCTTAGAAAGATCCAAATTCAGATTTAACCATGTTGTACTAAACAAAATTTTAATAAATAAGAAAACTACAATTTTAAATTTCAAAAACTTAAAATATTATAAAATTATAGAATTTTGAAACCAGCATAAGAAGACTTCAAGGAGGCTGCTAGCCTCTGTTAAAGGAAGATGCCGATGGACACTAATTGAGAACGCTGGCCGGTCTCCATAATGGAGACTAGCAGCCTTCCTAAAAAGGAGGCACAATCGACTCCTTTAAAAAGGAGGAGGCAATACCTCCTCCATCGAAAGAGGAGGTGAGCCTCCTCCTTTGTGGATGCTATCAGTGTCTTCTGTCAAAGATGCCACTAACAATCATTTTAGGAGGGGGAAGCAGAGGAGACATGGCCTCTTCCGCAATCATCCTTAGAAAAACCAACAACTCCACCAATGATCATTTTTGGATGAGGCAGAGGAGGCGAGGCCTACTCCATGAAAAAAGGAGGAGGCAGTAGCAAAACCAGCGCCTCCTCCAACATATGCAGCCTCCAGCAGTCAAGCAGATCAGAGATCAACAGAAGGAGGCAAGGTTTTGATTTTGAAATTTAACATGCTTTTAGTTTATTTAATATTAAAAATTTTATTTTAACTCAATATTTTAAAATGCATATAAAATTTAATGTTTAAATTAAATTGATCCCAAGTCTTTGTACAATCCAATACCAAACGCTATATAGTACTAAATTAATAGTGCACCCAAATATGTTAATTCATGCTGTAAGATTGTACAATGGATAATGAAAAAATATTTTAAAATGTAAAATGAATATCAATTAAAAGTGATTTGGATTATAACCGGGGAAATAAGGAAAACCAAACCTACCCAAGCAAGCAAAGCCTCAAAAATGGTTCCTGCAGTCCAGAAAGCTGAACAGACTACCATCCATGTGCCTCTATACGACACAGGAACAAATTCCAGAAACCACGTTAAGAACACAGGTACCCCGCCCAGACCAACACCAACCAAACAACGTGAAATTACCAGTGATATATAATTTGGTGAGAAAGCACTTAATAATCCAGCTCCACTAGTAACTGTAGATATGAGGAGAAAACTCTTCCTGAAAGAGCAGATAATTAAAGAAGCTAGAGAAAAGTAATACAAAATCAACAAAACAAAATGTATATATAGGAGTAGAGAAGTAACTACATCCATGCTAAACCAAATGGCTACTCCTACCCAAGAAATTATCATTACAAATAAATTCTCCGGAAAAATGGCTCTAACAAATTAGACAAGAGCAACGTCTTGATTCACATAATAATTATGTCAGAGAAAAGAAAAGGTTGAACTTATGGAAAGAAATAAACTAAATATTATATTCTGTATTACACAGAAAAAGTGTTGTAGGGACCATAGGCCGCCATAATGCACTACTGTAGCAGAAGATGGTGAATTGTAACATATGCTTATTTCTGCTATGCAATTATGGAGTTGTAAGTAATATGCATAAATCCTAAAAAGTATATTATATGCTTATTCTCACCAATAATTCAACAAAATTACACTGACAGAACGAAAAAGCCATATTTTCACTGGATAAACTGTTCCATGGAGATTCTATTCATGCATAAAGTGATGGCATCAGAAGACCAAGAATTTATTTTTGGTGTATCGAAGATTATACAAGAGAATTAATTCACCTTTAGAAGAAGTTAATTTTCTGTAAATTATGCAGGCTCTAATGGTATTAAAGCTCTTTTTAAAAACAAAAAATGTACTTGTTCTGAATTAGAATTTCTAATATCAAAGTAATTTCTTATATGTGCAGCCATTTCTGGTGGCTTCATTGTTGGTGAAGATATCTTCATTGATGCATGATCTCCTCCATCAGCAACTCAAAGATCTTGATTGGCAACATGAGGAGATTAATTACAGCTCCTCCAGTTACGCAGGAATATGTACAAGTCTCTCAATCTATCTATGTTCCTACAGCCAACCAAACAGCAGACATTTTGACCAAGGCTCTACCAAGAGTTAATTTTGAAAACATGAATTCCAAGTTGGGCATGATCGACATCTATGACCCAGCTTGAGAGGGGGTGTGGAAATTCTCCTTTTTACTGCTGTCATAAGTTAGAAAAGGAAAATAAAGGAGATTAGTGTAAGTTGTTACATAATCTCAGCTGATAGAGTCTAGCTAAAGTTTATAGTTGTTTAGAAAAGTTGGAATAGTTTCCCTGTTTCAAGGAGATAAAGTTTTAGCTGCTGTTTTCATTGTATAAACGACCAACTTTCTCCTTTTGAAAGTTAAAGAAATAAAGTTAGACTTTCTTCTCTCAAAAACTTCACAACATCATATTTATTTTTAGTCATTGTAATAAATTTCAACACTTACAAATATTACCAACCTAAACTTTCACCACACTTTAAAAGTATGATCAATCAAGTGCTCACCTTATCCACTTCACAATTGATTACTTATTCAACATAACAATTAATAAATTAAAAGTTACAACAATACCAACTGTCACTAAGAATCTTTGAAACTTAATATGCACATACATCTAACTCAAAATAGTCAAAACAAAGCCAAAAGAATATAGCAGGAAAGACTGCAGTTTGCAGTAAATTATGCTCGCAAAAGTGATTTCTAGAAGCACATAAATAGCATCAAATCATGCCAGCATATAGTCTCCATTAGAGTAAAAACAATCAAGGATAAGAGAATTAAAAGCTGTACTCCCATTCCACCACAGAAGAAAAAGATAAATGACATGTTCCTATGACGGTATTCCCACAAATCCCAGCAAGTAAGTAAAGATGCCTAACTTTGCATGTGAAAGTAGCAAAACATAAAGAAATATCAAGGGATATAAATAGCCAACCTCCTCCCACAATTATCTGATATAAGACCCCATGAATAAGCTCCAACCAGCATACCAGCAAAAACAACAGTTGTTAACAGGCTCTCTTGACCTGGTGAGAGTTGCCACTTTGACTTCACTGCTGGTCCAACAAAAGAAAGAATCATAATCTCCATTGCTTCAGAAAACCAACCTAGTCCAGCATATACAAGCACAAGCACTTGGAACTTTCCAAATCCCATAGCAGAAAGCGCTTCATCCACCCTGTACTCAACCCTTCCACCTTCCATCTAATAACAAGTAACAGAATCACAGTCTGATAACAATTCATCTTCAACATGCAAACCAAGGAAATGAAAATGAAAAAAAAAAAACACCAAGTACCTTTAGAAATTGATGTTGGAAAAACACACGTCTTTTTCTTTGCAGAAGAATTACATCTGACCCAACAGGGAAATCACAATGAGATTTTAATCAACTGGCTGAGACCAAAACCACCTTTGCTATGGGCAAAAAGCAAAACGAAAAAGAAATAGATGCAGATATGCAGGAACAAGAACAAACCAAAGCGAGAGCAGCCTCAAGGAAGCGTCTACACTCTACATGAAGCAGGAACAAACTCTAGAAACCAGGATAAGAATACAGGCCCGCTGCCTAGTCCTATACCAACCAAACCGCGTAGAATCACCAATGTTATATAAGACACAAAGTACCTTTAGAAATTGATGTTGGAGAAGAGTGGCCTGAGCTGAGAGAAGACTCACAGTGAAGTGAGACCATAAATGATTAGTTGGTCTGCTAGCTGCTATTTGAGTCATAATTCTGTGGACATGACAGAATCGTGGTGAAACACGATACTGCCCTTGACTAAGTATTTGGTGGCTGAAACGACAGATTTACCTCTACTTTTGTACGAAAAATTGTAAAATAATATGGAATTGGCGGGAAGCGATAATCGGAAGTGGAATTGTACAATTTTCATTATGGACAACATTACCCTTGCATGGGTTGAAAAATTACAAGATTGAAAATTTTGAAAAAAAAAAGAAAAAATCATTTTGATCCTAAATTTGGGGAAATGGCCAAATTTTAATTACGTTTCCAAAAAAATTCAAATCATCCATAATTTTTTTAAGAAGTATCAAATTAATCATTCTCATCAATTAATTGACAATCAAATCTAACGAAAAATGTGAAAATAGCTCTTTACCCTTGGATTCTATTAAAATTGACAAAAAGACCATTACACCCCTATACATAGTTTAATATTACAATGATATTTAATTATAAAAATATCCCTCTATGGTTTCTTATGTAATTACAGTAGTATTACTGATTTTTTTTTTTTTGAAATGTTGCTTAAATATCTATAAAATTAAACACAAAAAATTAAAAATAAAAAAAATTGAACGCACAAAAATCACTAATACCCACTGGATTTATTTTAAAACATTAAAATTAAACCCTAATATAAAATAATATTAAAAAAAAAAAAACCATCTTCAGCCCAATCTCCATCTTCAACCCGCATGAAAATTATTTTGTTTATTTTTGAAGATAGTGGATATATGCACCAATCTGGGAATTCAAATGAGCAAGTGAGACATGGCATTCCTTTACATTTACGACGACTCTGACCGGGAAAGCTCAAGAGCAACCAAACCCAAGTTATTCAAATGCAAGAACAATCAGAAAAAGCTAATGTATATATCAATTAAAAATGTTATATTTTTCCAAATACCTAATTGTAAACCCCACTAAAATTGAAAACTTGATTAAATATATTAAAACCATCTTCATATGATTAATAGCAAACATTCCAATTTATATCCCAACTAAATCTATTCACCAATTACCATATTATTTGTTGAGTACATAAATAAAATACAAAAGTGAAATGCTTAACAATACTCTCCTCCAAATATACCGAAGGAGAATATCAAATTTCTCCTTCAAAGGGAAAAAAGTCTGCACCAATAGAAATTTATGACTGATGGTACATACACTTCTGACAGGTTCACTTTTAATACATCAATATACACTTTTTGGTGTTTTTCATTCAGTTCTTGAATGTTTTAATTGTGCCGTAAGTTTATTTTGACACAATTAAAATCGGATATAAGTTTATTTTATTATTTAGAGAGGCAAATATTACAAGAACAAACACCCAGTTATGAATCAATCTAATACATCCACATTGTCTCTCAACTGCTGTCCCTTGGTTTCAAATGGGAATAGCAGGGTTGCGACTATGGCCAGAACAAATACAACCTCAAACATAATAACAGCAGCCATCTGATGACAACCTGTGACAAGCGCAACAGCTACAAGAGGGCACACCATGCCGCCAATTCTCCCAACTGAGCTTGCGACTCCAGTACCCGTTGTCCTCATTGAGGTTGGATATACCTACGGAGGAAAGGAATTAGTCAAATTTATAAATTATTGGAGCAAAGAAAGTTTGTTTCAAAATCAAAACAAATAAACAGTAAAGAAATGAAAAAACTAAAACATAAACTTTATTATCACTCAGGAAAATAATCAATAACATACTAAACATAAACAAACCAAACCTTTTTATAATGAATCTAATCCTGAAACTATTAGAAATAGGAATCATAATTGACTCTTAACTTCCTATTTTGAAATTAATTGAAACTAGAAAACTTAACCTTAAGGTAATTTAAATTCTATCCGTATAGGAACTCTATTTCCTATTCTTGTCCTACGTCACTTATAATGCCATCAATTCATCCAAACAATAAGGTCAGCTAAAAAGAACAAAAACAAAATATCATTTCTACGTATTTTGGACAGCATTCCCTCAAGAGTAGCTGTGACACAAACATAGACCATCAAAATAAAAAGTTGGCACACTGATCTTCATCAAGTAGTGCAACTTCCAAAAATGAGAGAGAAGCAGAAGTTTCCGCTACTCAATAAGATATAGAAAGTACATTGAAGACTATAAAATCTCACTGCATTTGTTGTGTGTACAAGTGCATTATCACATATTTCTACATCTTAGATTTATTTCATTGTCACAGCTCAGTTCATTAATCTTGGTGAACCTTGAATAATTTAAAATAATTGGAACCTAGTTCTTTATTGCAAATCCACCCACAACCAAATATCAAGACCTTTAAATAAGTCGAAAATAACATGATATTACCTCTGGGGCATAGAAGCATGCCACTGTTATGGTTCCTGTAGCACACATGCGAGCTCCAAACAGTAACACTGTTGTCAATATGGCAGACTGATGGACGACCAGTGGCAGAAGGAAAACACAAGCTAAGATAAACATAATAGCCATGGAGAACTTGCGCCCAATTATGTCCACGATTATCGCTGACAAGACAAGCCCAGGAAGCTCTGAAAAATAAATTTACAACACATTACTGAACCATCACAATTGATGAAGAAAAAAAAATGAAGAGTCAAAAGAGCAGCACGTGTTCACACTTGATTAAAAAAAAAACCAAAAAAAAAAAAGGAAGGAAGATAGAATCCATGCAGTACCTGCCAGACTAGTGATAAACACATTTACATAGAGGCTATTATCTTTCGATTTGTCTGCATGCAGGACGGTTGAGCCACATTTACTTTGCCCACTACTTAACTTGGAGGTCAACAATACAATACCATAATATGAGAATACACTGGCAAAGAACAGCACCCATAGGAGAAGAGTAGTTCGGATAAGATTTGATGAGAAAAGCATAAAAAAGGATGAGAAGGCCGACTTAAATTTCCTGGTCATTTTTCTTGTTGCTGAGAGTGGAAGTGTATCTTGTGATGTTGCAGATTCTTCATTCTGTCCAGTAGTTCCATCAGAAACAAGCACACCAGGAGGGAGTTTCTTTCGATTGACGAGAGCTATCTTCTCAAGAATTCTATGTGCATCAATTGTTCTTCCTTTCATACATAAATACCTCGGTGACTCTGGTGCAAGGCCATAAAAGAGAAGCAGAGCAAATGATGGTATAGAGGACAATGCAAGTAGCCACCTCCAATTTAGTTTTGTCATCACAATCTGCATAATGACAGTGCTTTGAAATGTTATATGGTTTCAATCCCCAGCATATCAATTTTCTTAAAATGAAGATAACGTTGAAATATTGGAATTTCTAAAGCCTTGATCATTGACTGTGCTGAACATGTCTAGTTTTCAAATTTCACGCAAGTATCCTTTATTTACCTGAAGAACAAAAGTTCGGATGGCAACTAAGAACAGGTAAACTATGGTTACTCAATAAATCTTGATAAGTTTACCCAATGTTTTCAAAAACTTCTTAGAAAGCTCCAATTTCACATTTAAACCAATCTCTATGTGAACCTGTGGATTAACTTTGCTGGTAAAACATCCTAAAACTAATGTTTCTATCACTATGTGAAGAGAAAATCAATCTTTTTCCAAAATGTTTTAAGCTTTTTAAGGTACAACATATATTGTTGAATTATGTCAAAAGTTTTCTGAATTATCAAAAAGAAAAGACACTGTTATTGGAAGACATTTCAATTCACACCAGATTGACAGTATAAGAAACTGGGAGCTATAATTTGAAATATTAAATTTTTCTCAGTACCAAGCAGAAAAGACAGTTATCATACGAATTTCAATTGACACCAAGCCAAGAATTTTGACAGTAAAAGCAACTGGGAGCTATGAATGCATAAATATTGTAATACTTCATAAAGAAAAAAGGTAAAAAATAAAAAATTGATTCGTTTATATATGTCAAATGCACGAAAGGAAAGTCCAATAGAGCAGCAGAAATGTTTGCTCAAAAAGGTCAAGCCATAGATTTCAAAAAAAAAAAAAAAAAGAGGGTCAAGCAATAGAGGTACGTAGAGTGGAGGGAGAAAGAATCTGACTGTAAAGGTTAAAGCAGCATTGATGCATCTCTACTTTGTGTATTCCATTTATAAAAACCCCTCAAAGCTTTATATTTTAAGACTCTTAAGGCCATGTTTGTTGCACCATACAATCCCTGTAGCAATGGACTGTACAATATTGCAAGGTTTATATGTCATACTAAGTTATAAGTGTGGGGATGTATACAATTCAAACTATATTAAATTGTACCGTTGGGAGAGGTGTTCCTCAACCATGTTGGACTAAACAAAATTTTAATAAATAAGAAACTTACAATTTTAAATTTCAGAACTTAAAATATTATAAAATTATAGAATTTTGAAACCAGCGTAAGATGACTTCAAGGAGGCTGCTGGCCTCTGTTAAAGGAAGATGCCAACAGACACTGATCGAGAATGCTGGCTGGTCTCCATAATGCTGGCAGCCTCCCTTAAAAAGGAGGCACAATTGACTCCTTTAAAAAGGAGGAGGCAATACCTCCCCTCCATCAAAAGAGGAGGTAAGCCTCCTTCTTTGTGGATGCTATCAGTGTCTTCTGTCAAAAATGCCACCAACAATCATTTTAGGAGGGGGAAGCAGAGGAGACGTGGCCTCTTCCACAAATCATCCTTAGCAAAACCACCAACTCCACCAATGATCATTTTTGGATGAGGCAGAGGAGGCAGGGCCTACTCCAAGAAGGAAAGAGGAGGCAGCAGCAAAACTAGCACCTCCTCCAACATATACAGCCTCCAGCAGTCAAGCAGATCAGAGATCAACAGAAGGAGGCAAGGTTTTGATTTTGAAATTTAACATGCTTTTAGTTTATTTAATATTAAAAATTTTATTTTAATTCAATGTTTTAAAATGTATATAAAATTTAATGTTAAATTAAATTGATCCCAAGTCTTTGTACAATCCAATACCAAACGCTATATAGTACTAAATTTAATAGTGTACCGTCTAATACAATATAATACTACCATATACAATACAAATCCCAATAGAGACTATATGGTGTGCCAAATATGTTAATTCATGCTATTAGGCTGTACAATGGATAATGAAAAAATATTTTAAAATGTAAAATGAATATCAATTTAAAAGTGTTATGGATTATAGCCAGAGAAATAAGGAAAACCAAACCTACCCAAGCAAGCGAAGCCTCAAAAATGGTTCCTGCAGTCCAGAAAGTTGAAAAGACTACCATCCATGTGCCTCTATATGACACAGGAACAAATTCCAGAAACCATGATAAGAACACAGGTCCCCCACCCAAACCAACACCAACCAAACAACGTGAAATTACCAGTGACTTATAATTTGGTGAGAAAGCACTTAACAATCCAGCTCCACTAGTAACTGTAGATATGAGGAGAAAACTCTTCCTGAAAGAGCAAATAATTAAAGAAGCCAGAGAAAAGTAATACAAGATCAACAAAACAAAATGTATATGGTAGTAGAGAAGTAACAACATCCATGCTAAACCAAATGGCTACTCCTACCCAAGATATTATCATTACAAATAAATTATCCGGAAAAATGGCTCTAACAAAATAGACAAGAGCAACTTCTTGATTCACATAATAATTATGTCAGAAAAAAGAAAATGTTGAACTTAGGGAAAGAAATAAACTAAATATTATATGCTGTAGTACACAGAAAAGGTTGTAGGGACCATAGGCCGCCATAATGGGCTACTATAGACAGAAGATGGTGAATTGCAGCATATGCTTATTTATGCTATGCAATTATGGAGTTGTAAGTAATATGCATAAATCCTAAAATGTATATTATATGCTTATTCTCACCAACAATTCACAAAAATTACACTGACCGTACCAAAAAGTCATATTTTCATTGGATAAGCTGTTCCATGTAGATAGTATTCATGCATACAGTGACAGTATCAGAATCTATTTTTGGTGTATCGAAGATTATACATGAGAATTAATTCACCTTTAGAAGAAGTTAATTTTCTGTAAATTATGCAAGCTCTGATGGTATTAAAGCTCTTTTTCAAAATAAAAGTTGTACTTGTTCTGAATTAGAATTTCTAATGTCAGAGTAATTGCTTATATGTGCAGTCATTTCTGGTGGCCTCATTGTTGGTGAAGATCTCCTCCAGCAGCAACTCAAAGATCTTGATTGGCAACTTGAGGAGATTCATTACAGCTCCTCCAGTTAAATAGAAAAACGTACAAGTCTCCTCCATTCAAGGAAGAAATCACTCGATCTCCATTGTGGAGGAGATATGCGGCAATCTTCTCCAACATATTTTATTCACGTGTTGAATAAATATGGATCTCCTTCACCGATCAGACGCCGAATCTTCCCCGGCAACGAAGCCACCAGTAGCTACATTTTTTTTTTTTTTAATATTATATTAAATTAAAGTACTAAACATATAACTTATTGTTGTTTCATAATTTTATTGTTTTAATAAAATATTTATTAAAACAATTAAAACATCACCTCATCAACATCATCATTATTCACTCGCCAAAGGCAATATTGAACTTTCACTCAAACTTTTTGTGACTAACATCAATCACAGTTAGTGAAGGGATTTCAGGGGTAGTTCATCATGTAAATTATGCATTTGTTGCCGATGCAAGCAATTTTAGTGCAAGCGAGAATAAGTTAGCGGAACTTGGCTTCTAACTAGTACATTGATTTGAATTGTATCATAGAGGAAATAAAAAGACGAATTGTTGCTACATCATATTTGTTTTTAGTCATTGTAATAAATTACAGCACTTAGAAATATTACCAACCTAAAACTTCACAACACTTTAAAAGTATGATCAATCAAGTGCTCACCTTATCCACTTAACAATTGATTACTTTTGCAACACTAATTAATAATTTAAAAGTTACAACAATACCAACTGTCACTACGAATCTATGAAACTTAATATGCACATACAGCTAACTCAAAATAGTCAAAACAAAGCCAAAAGATACATCCAAATTTCATATCAGGCAAGACTGAAGTTTGCAGTAAATTATGCTCACAAAAAGTGATTTCTAGAAGCACATGAATAGAAATCAAATCATGCCAGTATATAGTCTCCATTAAAGTAAAAACAATCCAGGATTATATTCACACAAATCCTAGCAAGTATACTAAATAAGTAACTTTGCATGTGAAAGCAGCAAAACAAAACGAACATAAAGAAACATCAAAAGGTAAATAAATAGCCAACCTCCTTCCACAATTATCCGATAGAAGACCCCATGAATAAGCTCCAACCAGCATACCAGCGAAAACAACAGTTGTTAACAGGCTCTCTTGACTTGATGAGAGTTGCCACTTTGACTTCACTGCTGGTCCAACAAAAGAAAGAATCATAATCTCCATTGCTTCAGAAAACCAACCTAGTCCAGCATATACAAGCACCAGAACCTGGAACTTCCCAAATCCCACTGCAGAGAGTGCTTCATCCACCCTGTACTCAACCCTTCCACCTTCCATCTAGCCAGCCAAACACATAACACAATGAGAAGCTTGTCTTCAACATGCAAACCAAGGAAATGGAAAGGAAAAACAATAGTACCTTTAGAGATTGATGTTGGAGAAGAGTGGCCTCAGCTGAGAGGAGACTCATGGTGAAGTGAGACTATAAATAATTGGTTTGAGTCATACTGCTGTGAACATCATCATCATCATCATCATCATCATCATCATCATCATAATCTCTCAAGTAAAGTAGTCAAACAGCAACTGATGACTCTTTTTACTAAAAAGAATGGACCAGGAACCGAGGATATCTCAATTTTCATTCTACTCTTGACGCTGTTGCTGGTGACACATGCGCTTCATCTTCTGCCATTGCACCGCTCCGATTAGAAGTCAACTTCCTTTTTTTTAAATAGTAATATAATGAACTTTAAAAAATATATATATATATAAAACTTAAAGGTGTATTATTGCACCATGATACCATCTCCTATGCTAATCGTTTCCTCGATGATTTTGAAATTATGCATGAAAGTATTAAACGCAACAAAAGAAAAGTTGTACTCAATCTTCTGATTAAACAAAAGCCTTTAAATAGGCAGTACATCACTTAAAAAATAGTGACAGAACCAACAATAGCAAAAGCACAAACTTGAAAAGCACTGAACACTAACTTAAAAGGTGGAGTAGGTAAGGTATCATGAATTTTTTATTTCAGGATAAGTGATTACAATCATTTATTTTTAATACGATGAGATTCATTAAAAATAAATTATTGTAATTAGTGATCATGAAACAAATATTTAGAACGTCTTTACTAAAGAAGAATTATATTCCTCAATACCCGCTCTTAAACTAATGTTTGCATAAATCAGTTTAAGGAATAGACTCCTCAACACCCTACATTCCACATCGCCCTCCCTTAAACAACACCTTTTGAAGAATATACTCCAAGCATATTTCGAAGTTGCACAAATACACCAGGCTTGAGAGGCTTAGCCAAAATAACTGCAATTTGATCTTTCACTTATAGAGAACACCAATTCAATGACACCATTTTTACATAAATCATGCAATAAGTGAAACCTCAAATCAATTTACTTGCTTCTCTCATGTAAAATTGAAATTTTTAAAAGCTTTATTGCATAAATATTATCATCAAGATCTCCAGCGTTATCATTATTTGAAACCCAATCAACTTTGATTTTCCATCAGCTTTATACATAATTCCAAAATTTGCTATACCTTTCAAATAGGAAAAAATTCTTTTGTTGCTAAGAAATGAACTCAGTTGGATTCTCCACGTATACTGATCAAAGTGGCAATGTGCATGAGATATGATCTTGTTGATGTCAAATACATAAGACTCCTACAATCTACTTGTAAAGAGGTTATCAACTTTTTTCACGCCCCAAATCTATCTGATCAAATTCACTAATCTAAATTTCCTAAAATCATTAGTCATACCTCCATCATTATTTATCTAAGTAAGATCAGCACATATAAACACAAATATCATCTCCAAATTTAATATAGAGTATGTGCTCATGACGACACTTAAGAAAACATTTTTTTAATAAAGCAATCATATTTATATTACTGTACCAAGCTCTCGGTACTTAATTTCAGCCAGTATAATGCTTTTTTTTTTTTTTTTTTAACTTGTATACCCGATATTCATGACTTTGCTTTACATATTCATCACTGATGAAAAATTATCTTTCCATTTTTTGTTTTTTGACCTTTTCAGAATTCTTTTAGTTATCTTTTTCACATTTTATTCTCTTTTTCAAATTTTAGTTTTACTTATTTTAGTTATGGATATCTCGATTTATTTCTTCCCACTAATCACACTACATCCAGTTATTTAATCATCTTTTAAGATTAGTTAACTAACGGTGAGGATTTTGTTTTTGTGTTGAATTTTCTAAATGTGAGGTATATTATATATATATATTACATAATGTGAATATATCTTAGTACAATTGTCCCATTAAACTAATAATAATATAAATCTGCACTGATAATTCAATTAAAAATTTAGACATCTAACGGGAAAAATAACAACAACCTTCATAAACATTATTATTAATACTATTATTATTAATATAAACATAAGTTTTATAATCATGGTATTTTATTTTATAATATTATTATCATATTTAATGTTTATTTGGTTAATGCTCAAAATCGAAGTTTCACTTAGAGACCTCTTTCAAGATGGCAATAAGTTGGGGCCTTACTCCAACCACAAAGTCAAAAGCCATCATGAAAGATATCAACATTGTTAGGCCGCTTATATGTTAATTTCCTGATGGTGGTTGATGAGCAATGCAGGGGAGCTTAATCTCAACCATGTGTCGTGCGTGAATAGCTGCTATGGTGTACATGCCATCAGGGAATTGGGATGTGGGGCTCAATCTCGAATGTCTGTCAAAATGGATAATTCGAAGAGATCAAATCCCACTACTTATGGTCCTGACAATTACTGTGCAGTCTTATTTTGTCATCCCATGTTATGCTACAAATTATTAATTTAATATTTTTCTTATGGCTTATATATTGTGACCTATAAACTGTAAGCTGCGAGATTGTGGATGTTTGTAAGTCCTGACCTTCCCAAAATGGAAACCGCTTTACATATAAGCTTGCTTCGTTGGCCTTGTTCTCTTCTGAGGCAGTTTATTGGTATGATGTCAATATTAATTATATATTCCCTAATATTTTTAATTTATAAATGTTCTATCTTATTTTAAAAAAAAAAAAAAAAAAGAAGAAACTACAAGCTATGAGTTAATAATAAATAAATCTTTTGATGTGACAAGTGTTTCCTCAAACGAGAGACTTTTCAATGGCACGTTGACTCATTGACTTTTGTAAGGCAGTGGTAGGACACATTTTAATTGTCGTATTGACGACTAAATTATACAAATATAGGAAAGGCTAACAAATTAAAATTTGATTGATTAATATTTGTATTTTTTAGAATGTCATGTTATTTGATATCAAATTTGATTATTAATTTGGGTAAAGTAGGATTACTCTAAGAGCATATCTAATGTTATCATGAATTGTATTTAAAAAAAAAAAAGTTATATCATCAATGTCAAAACATTTACTTCCTATATGGAATAAGTATCATTTGATAGATAATCAAATTGAAAAATTATTCTCTAATGATTCTATGTATTTCTATTTAATGTCTCAATGTATTTCCATTTAATGTTTCTATATTTTTCATATAATGCTTCCATTTTGTTTTTAATTTTAATTAAATTTGAAAATTATAATTAATTATTGATTTACTAACATAACTGTCTAACACAAACTCTACAAATAGATAGTCATATTTACAGTGTTTTTTTTTTTTTTTTTTGCGTCACCTTAGCTTGACATTGCTTAATAATAATTGCATTAGAGATGATTTATTTTACTTTAATGTCTATTCATCCTATGTGTTATGTAATTTTTTTCATAATTCATTAGAACATTAGAGATGTTCTAATAATAATAATAATAAAATAATACTATACTTTTAAAAAACTTTCACAAACTTGTTAGTTAAATGAAATAATACATTAATAATGTGATAATTATATACAAGTTTACAACATAATTTGAACAATAAATTTGAGTAAAATTTTTGATAGTATAATAATATAACTATAAAAACTAGAGTGAGATTTAATCGTCTTATCTAACTACTAACCTTATCCCTCAATAAAGCTATTGGATTGGTTTCAATAACCATCTTTACAAACAATTCAATGACTCATATTATGAGATAAGATTAATAGTTGAGTAAGATAGTTAAACCCATAGGTACAGAATAAGGTTAATGGTTGGGTAAGATAATCAAACCTATACAGTAGGAGGAGTGAAAATGATAATTATGAAAAAAGAAGAGTAGGTTTAGAAAACAAGGGAGTGCATTTAGTAGGACTGAATATGGAAAAATCCCCATTCTATGGGGCAAGCGGAGCGAAGATTCGGGAAAAGGGCAAGGCAATAGAGAAAGAGAGAGAGAGAGAGAGAGGGTGAATCTGAATAATAAGAATGGAAAATGGAGGAGTGGAGAAGCAAGAAGGAGGAGCATCAGCATCGTACACGTATTGGGTGAGGGAAGCGACTGCAGATGCGGCTCCTCTACCAGTCCCCAAGAAGCTTAACCAAGACGATATCATCTCCGACCAGCCCGCCATCCTCGGCTCTGTCTGGAATCGGGTAAATCTCATTCTCTTTTAGTTTTTGCCTTGTGCAATTGGATCATTGTTTCAGTCATTGGTTTGCAATCATTCAAACCAAATATATAAAAATAAAAGTCAACATAGCCTTACTTGTAAATCACAAGTCCTTTTCCCAAGTGTCGAACTGCTAGGAGAAGCTAATTGTGAATGTTATGCTGCGCCGTTTTTGTGCGCTCTTATGCATTGTATTATATATATTCTTTGATGATGTCGAATTTGGTAGTGATCAACTCAGAAGCTTGACTGGATGGTTGTATGTTTTGAATTTTGTATAGGCTGGAACCTGGGAGGAGAAAAACCTTAATAAGTGGGCAACTGACAGAATTAAGGTCTGTATGTCGATAAACCAGTAAGCATTTTCTGTTCTTATTAATTTTTTTTTTTTTTTAAATCTTTTATTTGCTTAGTCGAAGCTGTTGGGCCAGTATTTGTAATTGTTAGACATGGACATATTGCTTTTATTGTGGTAGATCATTTTGCTTTCGTTTGTCACATCAAATTCTGTGGTTGTTATTTTAATCTTAGTTTGTTGCTTTCGTGGCAGGAGCTGCTTCCATCAGTAGGCTCCTTGGAGTTCTCTGGTGGCAAGGCGGAAAATAACTGAAGTGTTGAACTGCTCAGGAGATGTGAGTTCTTGTGGCTTAGATTTAGCATTTTCAGCAGCTTTATAGATTCTTATACATGTGTATGTATGGCCACGAATATTTTTATTACTATCATGGAAGTTTGATTACTAATTTGCTAATACCTTCTGCATTTTAGTTTCCCAATTTATTCTTACACATAGGATTTTGGAGGTGCCGAATTTAATTTCCATGCCAAGAAAATTTTGACTGGATAGGAAGTCCGTGTTTGTAGCATGTGGGGTGCGGATAGGGGCCTGACTTAATTGTGAAATGATTTTTCTTTTGTTTCGGTTTCTTTCTCAAGAAAGGGATTAACTTGAAGATATATCTGTGCTTGCTTGTTAATCTCACCTCCTGCTAACATTTTTAAGAAGAGCAATCTCTTTTCTGCATCCATCATTGTTTGGTTGGTTTCTTTATTGGTGTTAGATAATTGTGATTGGTGGGTTTTTTTTAAGTGGAAGATCTGCAACAAAATGTTTTTTAGTTTGTACCTTTCTGTAAATGAGTGAATCTATCTCTTTTAATAAGCTTATATTCAATAATTGTAATGTTCAACTCCCTTACTGTATCGGTATTGATAATCTTTTTTCTTATTTCATGTCATTTACTTTTATTTTTATTTATTTATTTTTTTTCAGTTTTGCTTAATGTTTATTTGTTGGGTGAACAGGCCTTCTTGGTGACTGTGCGAAACAGAAAACGAGTTGGCTACACTTATGAATTGACATTGAAAGTCAAAGGTAACTTGTTTCTATGTGTAATGGTTTTCCTTTTGCATTTCCAGTTCATAGATTTTTTGTTGATTTAAATGGAATGGAAATGGTATTAGGGGAATGGATTATCGGAGGGGAGAACAAGATGGTCAAGGGCCACATAGATATTCCAGAGTTCTCTTTTGGGGAGCTTGATGACTTGCAGGTATGTTCCATGTGTTGATTTTACTGTATTATATTGTAAGAGACACAATATACTGGGGAAAACTCTTACATTAATATTCTATATTCTACTTTATAGTAACATTTGATGAGCTGAGTAAGATTGAGATGATTATTTGGGGTGCCATGTCTTTTGACATCCTCTTCACTTGATTTTAGATTTGAAAAACTGGTCAAGGACTGTACATATGCTATATTCTCCTGAGTGTATGATTTCATAAATATAGCAATTGTACTGTGGGACTACAGGGCCTCTTGTCCTTTTTCAACCTTGTAGAGACTCTGAGTCAGCTGAAAATGTTAAAAAACTTGTTTGATATTTTTAAACTGCCCTCACTTAAATTTTTGTAAAATGGCTTGCTGGTTCTATTAATTTAAAGTGTTGATACTGGTTTTCATGTCAATACCAACAGTTAAGTGGGACTGTGTGAACAAAGATGGTAAAGAGATGGACTTTCTCTTGGGTTTTTAACTCTATTTGGACTTAGTAATAAAATGTTAGATACTTGTATGACATTTTAACACTGCCCTCACTAAAAATTTTTTGTAAAATGGCTTCGGCATTCTATTTAATTTTAATGAGTTTTTATACTGGTTTTATGTCAAAAGCAATGGTTAAGTGGGAATGTGGGTATATGACAATAATGAAATGGACTTTCTCTTGGGTACATGCCTATTAGGCAAGAAAAAAGATGGTCAACGGTTTATAATGACAAACCTAGGATTGGATGTAAAACACGAACCTTACTGACCCTGAACTGAATTGAAATTATGTGTATGATTTAGTTTTGTACCCGTATTCGGTATGGTGCAGTGCCTTACATGAAGAAACAAATGTTTTTTATTTGTTTCAGTTTATCTGTAAATAGGATAAAATACTTTAAATTTACTGTCTCTCTAATCTGCACTCTCTCTCTACTCTTTCATTTTGGTGGTCTCCTTAACATATCTTTTAAAATGTGAAGGCTTCTTAGAGGAAATTGAGTTTTCTTATTTTCGATATTTCTGTTTCCATGGTTGTTTTTTATGTTTTCACACGCTCTCTGTCTCTCTCTCAATCTCTATCTCTCATTTTTTTTGCGTGTTTGAACAGGTTTGTCCAAAGGCCCGAATAGTGCCCAGGACCAATAAAACCGAACGGACAGTTCAGTTCAGTTTGGTTCTAAAAATAACTTTTGGTTTGTTAAATTTAATTTCTTGAAACCAAAAATATGTTGGTTTGGCTTGGTTCAGCATGAACTGAACCATGCCTTCACCTAGACAAACCTTTAGAATAAAAATAAGGGTTATGTTGTAGAATGGTTTTTATGTGCCCTTATTTGGTCTTAGATGACTGTTCCAGAAACTCAACCTTTTTTTCTGACCCTCTGCTTTAGAGTTTGATTGCTGACATCCTTTAACCTTCTTTTCACTTCATGAGGTTCTTGTGTTGAAAAATGCTTTCTGACAAATCTCTCTCTCTCTCTTTCTCTCTCTCTCTCTATAAATGAAGTAGTTTTCTTAAAAATGCTTTCTTCTGGTTTGGTAGACCCAGTAAAACAAAAACCTGCCATATAAATTTCCAAATTACCCACATTCACATTTGTTGATAGAGACTGACAGAGAAACTATGCAGTAAAAATTGGTTGATTTATGTTGATCTTAGATTGTAATTTCAGGATTCCTGATTTTGCTATTCAGATATTATAGAAACACTAGTCTGTCATTACCTATCGCATGAAAAGTGTTCATTTTAGTAAGTTTGATTGATAAATTGGGAGCAGACAGATAAACATATTTGTTGAATTGTTGTCAGCTTGTGAATATTAAATTGGGCCTGGTTGGGGTGAATGTTGTCAAGATATGCATGCTCTGAACACCCTGAAATCAAGTTAGGGCATAAGAACAGTTTTGTTTGAATAATCTAAACTTTAGTGAAGTTCAAGTCATAGGAGCCAAAATCCTTGGCCAAGTTAATGTCATAAATGTTGTTATTTTACTAATATTTTTTTCTTGCTCTGAAGTTATTCTTGGATAGGGAACTCATTGTTAACATTACAGTGAGAACATAATAAAATGTGTTAGGTATCCTGTATCTTGGATGCAGCCTTCCTTTGTCATATTAATACTAATTTTGTTTTTAATATTGTAGATGCAAGTACGTCTGAGTGAGGAAAAGGATCTTTTACAACCAGATAAGCTGCAAATCAGCCAGGATTTGAGGCTGTTCTTACCGCCTGTTCGTGAAAAACTGCATCAGTTTGAGCAGGAACTTAAAGATAGGTAGGAGGGTGGCAGCATTGAGGTTATCGACAATGGAAATCCTGATTTTGATCTTGATTATTAATCTGTAACTGTAGTCTATAAGTTATCATTAACGATTATTTCTACGGGCATTAGCATTTGTAATGGAACGTAAGATAATCATCTTTCTCCGGGCATTAGCATTTGAAATGGAACGTAAGATAATCATCTTTCCTGGTAAGACCTAAGAACGTACACCAAACAGATAAGGGATTGATCAGACATGAAATTAAGTTTTGCTGGGTTATTTCTTGCATTTAATGTTTTGGTTCAACCGCTATTGTCCTTCTTAAGTATGCGATGAAACCATATAATCTGCAATAATTTTTCGTGTCTAAGACTATGAAGTCTGTTGTTTGCATTTTGGCAGATGTGCCTTTAGGTATTGGAAGCGATTGATTAATTGACGTTTATCTTTGTCAAAAAAATGACTTTAGTAATGGCGGCTGTTCGAACTTTGAAGTATGTATGTCTGACTTATAGATTATGCATGTAGATGGAGTTGAGCACGTACCATTTCAAGAGCCATTTGCAAGTAAATATTAATCAAAACTTTATTTCATACAAATTACTATAACAATAAATTAAATAATATAATGACCGAAAGAATAAGATGAGATCTGGAGTCTGACTCAGATTCAAGAGATGTACTTCAGGTATGTCATATTTGTTCTCAGAAATATCAAAGTTGTAGAGACACATGAAGAGCTTGCACACGTCTAACTATTGTATTTCAGTAATCTCAGGATCGATAGGTTTGCAATATATCTAGCGGGAGTTGTTTTCTTTCCCTAGTACTACAAAAAGTTTTGACTTTAAAACTAGGCCAAAAAAATATAAAAACTGAGTTATATTAGCATGAGATAATTGGTAAATAAATTGGTGTTAAAAAAAACAGTTTCTTTTTTTCTTTTGCTAGTTCACAATTCTAATAATGATAAATTAAGTGTCTTGAGTACTGAACTCCTTATCTAAGCTTTTGAAGCATAACACCAGACATTCACCATTCTAGGAACAAGTACAATAAGGTACCTGAAGCACTTTCCAATTAGACATTAATCAACCATAGGCTGCTCTCATTCAGCATTAAGTTACAAACAACTGAAACATCTTACAAATTTATGCAAATCATTTTCCCCAAAAGCATAGAAAATACAACCTTTTCATCCCATACATTTTCAGACTTCAGCTGCTTCTCGGGGAAAGAAACCAAAATCAATCTGTATTTTTTTGATTCCCAGGCAAATGCAATAGCACATAAATCATATAGTTCATAAGTTATTTAATAAAATGGGGAAAAAAAATCAAAATCTAAATCAAAATCTAAAAATCACCCACAAAATAAAAGATTTACTAGTCTAAAATAAACCCAAAATGATATTGTGCTTACAATATCACACTATTGTCCATGTATTTGAAAAATGATAATCAAAGAGCACCCATCAATTTTACCTCAAATGTCCTTCCCTTTCGAGTGCGGAAAGCACCTACTTCTCAACACTTTTTTTCTTGTCTGACCCACTAAGAGCTGCTTTAGTTTTTGCCCATTCTTTTATGGAAGCAGCACTTCTCATGAACGAGCAGGTTTCGCCTATCCTAACATCTCCACTAAATGTTTGCCTTTGCATTGAATCATTCTTGTTCTCCATGCTTAAGGCAGAAGTTTCGCTAT
Source organism: Nephelium lappaceum (assembly GCA_021234005.1). NCBI lineage: Eukaryota > Viridiplantae > Streptophyta > Magnoliopsida > Sapindales > Sapindaceae > Nephelium > Nephelium lappaceum. Next base: position 13,535,953 of record CM038002.1, on the reverse strand, counting down.
CACCAAAAACAGTCTGCTTGTTCTTCTCCGGACAATTCTTAGCAACATCCCCTGCTTTTTTATCTTCCAAAGCAGTTGAGCAGTTTTTTTTACCTTCTTTTTTATCCTGCTTTAGTAAATCGTTCAACTTGCAATTATTAGGATTTTGAGCATCTTTACTCACATAAGGTGTGGTTACTTCATGCTTCTCAAAATCAATACTCGGAGAAATTTGCGTGATGCTGAAAGAACTGTTATTCTCATCGACCAATTGTGTCCATGAGGATTTCTGATACCATGACGAAACTCTGCCAGACTTGTTTGATGCTGCATCGTTGTTAATAGGTTGAGCTTCTGCAGGAAGCTCCACAATTTTTTTCTCATCTGATTTGCCTTCCAAGTTCTCATTCCTTGCTAAACTCAGATTTTGTTGACCGTCGGTTGCCTCAGCAACATCTCGAACATCAGATGTAATTTGTCCTTCATTGGCAGATATGCTCGGCAACATATTTGAAACATTAAATGCATCATTGTCCTGGTCTCCAACACATATTGCTGATGATGATTTTTGGGACAAGGAACGATCAGCAATAGTTTGCTTGACATGTAATTCCGGTTCAGCAGGTTGAGCTACTACCGCGGGCATCCCTAACTCATTTGTATCAGTTTGCAAACTGCCATCGACCTCAGGGGAAGCAAAATCCGATTCCTTTTTATCACTTTCTCCATTGAAAAGTGATTTCCTCTTCTTGTTAGGAGCAATATTCTTTTTCTGCATTTTCGGCACATTTGTAGATGTTTGAGTCTCATTGAATGTTGACCTCTGGGCATTCAAAAATCAAAGAGCAAGAAATTCAGGCCAGAAAGTACACAGAGTACTGATTTCATCACAGCTACAACAATAGGAAAAAACATAGCAGTACCTGATTTACTATAAAGATTGTTTCCTGTTCCTGGCTCCCTGATAAAGCCATTCTGTTGTTTTTCTTTGACACCACATTAACTATGAGGTCATCTTCATCTACTTCATTTTCATCAAACTGCATATCCTCAATTGATTCCAAGGCATTGTCTACTTCCTTGGTTGGCGTAGAGTTGGACAATATATTGGAGACACTAAATACACTACTGTCCTTGTCTCCAACGAGTTTTCTCCAAGACAGTTTTTGGGACCATGAATGATTAGTATTTGATTGCTTGAAACCTGACTGAGTTTCAGCAGATGCTTTCTTCATCAACTTGTTTGGATGCGTTTGCATATTCACATCACCTACAGGTTTTGTAGACACAGATTCACTCTTAATGCTTTCTTCATTAAGAAGTGATTTCCTCTTCTTTGCAGGAGGCGATATATTCATTTTCCGTACTTCTAGCTCATTCTGAGTTGGTCTATTTTTAGAAGATTGTGTTTCACCCACCGATAATTTCTGGCAAAGGAAAATAGCCAAAGGAGACAATTCAATACAAAAAGCAGTCAGCCATCTACCACTGGTAACAACAATAAACAACCAAACCAAACAAACAAACAAAAAAGCAGCTAATGAAAATGAATTTCTACCTGATTTTTTCGCGAGATGGTAGTGATTTGCTGGCACCTTGACAAAACCATGCGATTGGATACCACATTAGTTTCGAGGTTATCTAGGTCAGCTTCAATCTCACTGACCAATCCAGGTGCAGCATTCGAAATGTTTTCCCTTTGAAAGAGCCTGTTCATCACTGAGTTCATTATGTGAAGCTCTTGCTCATCAATTACACCACCGTGATCTTCTTCAAAATCATGACTTTCTTTCTCTTCTTGTGCAGTCCCCTGACAAGTTCCCAAGTGCTCTTCACAATCACAGAAATAGGTCGGTAAAGGAAGAGCTTCAATGCGCTGAAAACTGTATTTGTGCTTGCCAGTTCCACTAAGGGGCAAAGACTTCACCTGCACAACTCAAGTTGTTAATTCACAATTTTTTCTTTTTTTATTATCTGACATTGGGTCAAGCTTCTACCGAGAAGAGCTAAGATGCAACTCTAAAGCACGGCTCGAAAGGAGAGTGCTGCCCACACAAATGGTGGGAAATGAGAGTTGAACCTGCCACATTGAGTACCGGGGCGGGTGGGGGTGGCTTTACCCCTAGGCCACTTAATTTACAATTTTATTTTTCGAAGATAACACCGAATATGAATCAAACACTATTTACACAACCTGACTATCTACTACCATAACTGAATGACAACTATTCCCTACCCATACAAAGTTGATAGACTATAAAGGGTGTAAAATGCTTACTTTACGTAACCTGGGGAAAAAAATGTTTATCTTGTTGTTGTTCTTGTCGTCGTCTTTGTTGGAATTAGCAGTGGTATGTTGAGGTGGAGGAGTAGCAGGAAGCTGCAGAGCATCTTGAGCCCACTCCCGGTTCAAGCGGGCAAGATAGTGTTCCTTAGCCTTCTCAAGCCTCAGTCTTCCTCCTTTCCACACACAACCATTATACTTGCTGAATAGCTTGGAAAGGGAATTTTGATGGGAGGGAGAGAAATCCAAATACGCAAAGCTACGTGATTTGGTCCTGACAATTTCCACGGACTCCACCTTTCCTAGAGAAGAGAATATCCTGTTTAGATCATCGCTTGTGACCCTTTCCCCTACTCCTCCTACGTAGATTCTTGTTCTCTTCACTTCTTCCATTCTCTTCTTCACTGTCTCTCCCACTCTCTTCTCTTTCCCTAATTTCTATACCCTACGCCTATGCTCTGGCCCAATTCCTATTAACTACCTCCTTTTTTCTCTAATATCATCTTTTATTTTTCCTTCTCATAATAGCAATTTAAGTCCTTTAGCTTTGAGGGAAAAAACCAAAAAAAAATAAAAAATCATAAACATTATTTAAGGGTTCCAGTAAATATGCCCCGCTGACTCACGACGAGAATTTCATCATTTATAGACTTGCGTTTAAAAGCTTGCAAAATTTTATAGTTGGCCATGAGGTGCTATAGTGCCCAACCTTTGGTGTTGCTCATATTGAGTCACTAAGTTAAGGTTCGAGTTGCAATTATTTGCCCATTTGATTTGTGGATGATTTTTTCACTTCATGTAGTTGTTTCTTCTGTTTCTGAAAATCTTAATTTATGGTTGTGTCTCGATCTCTTAATTAAGAGAGTTCGATGGTGATAAAACGTATTTGTAAAAAAAAGAAATTGTGAAATTTTGAATATTTCAAGTTATATTAGTATTTGTATCTTATATTTGAACTTAACTTTTATTAAACTTAAATGTTGTGCTTTATAGTTAACAAATATTAATTTATAGTTGTGTTTATCTAGATATTGTGTTATTATTATATTTTTTTAATGTTACAATTTCTTTTTTAAATTATTAGAAACCATTGATTATGGATGGAGAAAGTCACCTCACACCAAATGAATAATATGTTTACAGCAGGGTGAATGGCTCCCAACTTGCCTTCGTTGCTATCCCTAGATCGATCAGAACACAAGACCTAACAACATATGTATCTACAATTTAAGTCATATTTGTGCTTATTCAATTTTAATTTATTCATTAACACAAATATTAATAGACCATAAATTTAGAAAGACTATTTTAATCTTTGGAACAATAAAAATTTTTTATCGAAAATTACTAGAAACGGCTTAAGAGAGTAAAAATCTGTTTTTAACCCAAACATAAATTCAATCATTTTTAATCCGATGTCATCTTTTAAAATATTTCACCTATAACATTACTTATGAAATAATAACAATTAAAAAACTATTATAATAATTTTGAAACCATAAGAATTGTTCTAATTATAAAATAATTAATAAGGATTTTTTGATGCAAAACAAATAACAAAAAAAAAGTTAATAATTATTTTAATTATAAAATAATTAACAGTTAAAAAATTATTTTTAACTCAAACGTAAATTTAATCGATTTTAATCCATATAAAAAAAAGGAAAAAAGCTATTATAACAATTTGAAACAGTAAGAATTGTTCTAATTATAAAAATATATATTTTTTGAATAACTAATTATAAAATAATTAACAAGCACTTGGACACAAAAAAAATAAATGACAAAAAAAGAAGTTAATAGTTTTTCAAAGAGCAACGAGGAGAGGATAGTAAAATCACATTCAATAAAATAAAAGTTTAAAAGATGAGTGTCAATTTGGTAAATATAAGCAAAAAGAGAAGTCGGCCACGACCACCGATAAGAAAAGAAATCAATCAACTAGAGTGGAGTTGAGTTAGGGTTTAATTTTGAAAAAGAGTGCGTAAATGGATTCATCCTCAACCCAACAACCAAATGCAATGCAGGTCTACTCCTTCAATTTCATTGTCAAGCATTCTTTATGAGAGACCTCAATTAGGTTTTCGTTATTTCCTTTAATTATTATGTTTTAAAGTGTGTTGTTTGCAGGAAATATTGCTGGAGTTTCGTGCTGGTAAAATGCTTCTTGAAGGAAAGCGGGTCGTCCCTGATACTCGTAAAGGCCTTGTTCGTATAGCGCGGGTATCATCAATTTTAACGTCACTCTTCGTATTATTTTGTCTTCTATCGAGTATTAGCATATAATTTGATTATTGTTGAATTTTAGGTTGATTTTTTTATGTTCATTTAATTGTTTTTGTTAGGGCGAGGAGGGGTTGGTCCATTTTCAGTGGCTTGATCGCGCTAATAATGTGGTTGAAGATGTATCCCTATAAATATGTGTTTGCTTTTGCTCTCTTGGTTTGTTTTGCTATAAATTGCTAGTTTCTATATGTTGAATCCTTTTTATGGTAATGTTTTTAGGTTAATTTTTTCTTTTTATTATTATTATTATTATTTATTATTATTATTTTTTGTGTTTTGTTTTCTTCTTGTGTCTAGGTTAAGTGTTAAAAAAATGCTATGGTGTTTATCAAGTATTAAGAGTTGCATTAAGTCATGTAAAGTAGGATGTTGTGTCAGGTTTCAATTTCATTGCTGTTTAATATTTGTTGTAATTAAATTTTTTATTTTGATCTTCAATATTGGTTTGAAAAGATTACGTTTTGTTGGTCATGATTGTATTGTTTGATGGTTCTAGAGCAGCCTATGTGAAGATGAGGTTTTTATTTTTATTATTATTATATTTTTAATTTATGGAATAAACAGAATTTTAATGAATATGAAAATGAGTAAATAAAGGTGGACTAGCTTCCTCAAACAACTACAGCTTATCTGACATAAATCATCTAAAATACACTGCTAGCATGGATGAATGCATCTAACAACACCTTCCTAATTTTGCAAAATGAAAAAAGAAGAGGAAAGTTTTTGGAATTCGTTAGAAACTGAAGCTAAGAAATGAGCTTTGTCCCATAAAAACTGGAATCCTCCTCTTTAACTTTACTAATAACTTTTTTTCTTCTTCTCCATACAAATTGCCCTTTAAATAGCCCCCATCTAATGAAACCATAAGGTCTATATTCTAACCAACCAAAAAGTCGGTGCCAGATTCAAAGCCAGCGTCTGGATTGAAGTTAAAGTCGTTTGTAGAACATTAGAATCCTGGCAATTTATATTGGCGATGCAATTTATATGGTGAAATCTTATACTTACTCTTTCATTTTCATTAAAATCTGCACTTAGAAGTAGTTATTTTGGGAAGGTGAATTGTTATTGTACTAGACCTATGATCATAGCCATTTACTGTCTCCTTAATGGTTTCCTGGGTAACGTTTGCCTGCTTTCCATTCTAAACGACCATTGATTTTCCATTCAATCTGTCCCCTGATCTTCCATTTTGAATTACCTTCTCTAGATGCCACCTGTACTTTTCATTCCTCAACCACAAGACAAGGTTGAAGGACTGAAATATGAGGTGACAGCCTAGTGCTGGGGAAGCATAATGAAAGCAATAACATTTTGATTTGAATTGCTCTATGGCCTTGATCTGGGAAACATTATCTGAACGTTGAGGTATGATAGATAGTGCTATTAGTTGGTTGTGACACTTGTTTGTGATCAAGACTCGGTAGGATAAAATTAATGACTATAATTCTGTATGCAGTATTTTCTATATGTTTCCTTTCCCGTCCCTATATATCTCTCTATGAAGTCCCCTGAATATTAGCAGTATGTCATGACATGAGAGAACTGTAACATAAGAGCTGCAACAGGAATGTTACGCCAAGAGTTGCAGCTATAAAACTGCTTTCAAATGTAGTTGTCAATGTACTGTAAAGTAAATCCCCACACAAATCCAGCTACTATTAAATTAGGTTCAAAGGTCCTAGCGAGGGACTAGTTTGGACAAGCTAGGGGTAGACTATCTTGTTCTATGCGCACGGATAAAATTATATTCTCACTTCCTTCTCGCTTCATATGTGTAGGAATGATCAAAAATAAAGTTCAACCTACCTTGCTTGCATCTTTGCTGCTGCTACAAATTGACCTACTGCTAGGCTGGGGTAGGGGTGGACATTTATCATTTAGGTTGGCTTCAGGTTGGATATGGATTGAAATTCAGAAAAATAGAACTGAACTGAACTAAACTGATTTTGTACTATGATTTGTACCAACCAATTTAAACTGAGAACGGAGAATTATTTCTTATAAGAGGAAATGAATGGATAATGACTTGATATATATCACTGTGTACAACTATAACAAGTTCATATTATTCCATCTTTGGTGGAAGATTTTTATTCTGGTATTGGTCGTTAATTATGAGGATATGAAATCAAATTTTGATTGATTGAGTGAAAAAGGAATTGACATGGTGAGCTGTTTAGCTTCTTTGTTCGTTATTTTTGTCCACTACAGAACCTGGATTCACCCATGCTATTGTGATTATGTCTGCTTGCTTGAAATTGCTGCCTCTTTGTCCTCTTGTCTTTTCTGTTCTTATTGTTTGTGGCATTACTATACCTATTATGCTATTCCTGTTTGCAAGAACTTCTTGCTATTCCTTGACATTAGGCACTACAGGATCAGATTATTTTTCCCGAAGAGGCAGTGTTTGAGAAGGTATCTCACAAATTGTTTGGCTGTGTTCATAATTTTCATGGTGTTCATAATTTTCATTCTTGTAAGCAACTTAAATAATTTTTTCTTGTTTGACCTAGGTTAATCAAGCATCAGGAAGGGTCTACATTTTAAAGTTTAATACTGATGATCGGAAGTTCTTCATTTGGATGCAGGTCAATTTCATATTTAGTTCCTTCTTTTATGTTAAAGTGCCTTTGCTATCGGTTCTTTGAGTCTCACCACCCTTGTTGTCTACGTTGTTTACAGGAGCCTAAAGCCGAAGGTGACTCTCAGTTGTGTAGCTCTGTCAATTATTACATCAACCGACCATTAGGTATCTATATTAGTTTTTGTTTCCGCTATTTACAGTTTTAAAGCATCAGAACCTCTTACTCCATTTATGATCATATACTTTAATCAAATAATTCTGTAATAACTTCCTAAAGTTAGGTTTATCACGGTCATCTTGTTCTTTAAATCGTGATACTCATTGTGAATTCATGATGCTGTCTTTGGTCTTTCTAGAATGTGATTAAGGTGTTTGATTGATGAATTCTTATTTTGTTATTATTTGTTAGTTTGTTTTTAGACTTATGTGAATTAGAAGTATATAAGCTGTTGCTTCATTTTGTCTCTAGTTTCTGTCAAATTTGAATGTAATACTTCTATTCTATTTTGCTTTACCCCTGTTTCTCAGAGCATCTTTACTTCAACCTATGTTCATAGGTAATTTTTTTTTTTTTTAACCTGACCATAGTCATGAGATTTATTATTTTCTCTCTATCCTGATCTCCTGTGTATAAATGTATATCCTTGTGAGATAAATTTTATTTAAACAACTTGGGTTGGTGATGTAGTGGTTTGCATTCCAAAACCTGTGTCATCAATTGAGAACTAGGATTTTGCCCGCTGCAGAACATTTCTAATCCAATCTTGTGCTCCTTTTTATTCTCTATTCTGCAGAATTCCTTAATGAAGAAGAGCCTGATGCTTCTGTTCCTCTACAAGTTTCTGAAGACATGGTTGAAGATGATGTCTCATCAAGGTACCTTTACTGTAGCAAGTAAATCTTATTTTTCCTTTATAAGGAAAATCAGGTCAATCTTTTATTAATTGCAGATTGGTTGCTTTGAGTTTTAGTTGAGACTTTAGAACGTAACTATATAATTAACTTGACCTTGGTAGATATATGGAATGGTTGAAACATCTGAAATATAGTGTTGACATTTGCTGGACGATCATATTCTTATCCAATTTTTATTTGTATTCTTCAGAACTGGAAATTTGGTTGTACCAAATATAGGTGCAGAAGCAATTAGTGATGTAACCTCTTCCTCTGGACCAGTCAAACTGGAAGATCTGCAGAGAATTTTGAGTAACATTGAACCTGCTGGTACTGTTCCCCATCCACAGAGTTAATTATAATGAATTTGTTTGGCTTTTATTGCTCTTGGCTCTGATAGGTTATTATTTGATGAACATGTTTCAGGTATTGCTGCAGATCCAGATGGAGGTGTTAATCTCTAATTTGTATTGTATTTTCTGCTATGAAGGCATCAATGAGTAGATAGTACTGGGTGTCAATACATGAATTCTTTTTTGACTTAATATCAATAGTTGATGCATTGCATAATTGATTTGGTGAATTGACATCATCAATTGCTCATGTTGCTGATTTAGGACGTTTTTATTGTCTAATTATGGTGTACTTAAAATGAATCAACCACTTAATTGTAGAAAACTGACTTTTTGGACCTGTAAATGTGAGTACTTCAATGTTCAGCCACATAACTATGCTGCTTTTTGTTTGTTGTGCTAGGGTTGGGATTAGGTGATATCTTTAAGCCAGAGTTGATAATGCCATTGATTGAGACTCTGCCACTGGAACAAAGATTGGCTCCATATTTACCTGAAGTATGCACTATTTTTGTGTTATGGTCTTTTCCTTTGTTTCCGTGAATGTTCTTACACAATGGCAAGATGATTTCGTTATGATGTTGCAGGATCATAGGAGTCCAGAGGATATATTAGAATTGCTGCAAAGTCCACCTTTCCGTCAACAAGTAGATTCATTTACTTATGTAAGAACTTGGAGTCCCATCCTCTTACTTTTTATTTTGCTGGGCGGCAGCCAATCTAATCACGTGGTTTCTACCTGTTGTTTCTAGGTACTTCGAACTGGACAGATAGATTTGTCGCAGTTTGGAGTGGACCCTAGTAAATGTAAGTATTCTAAAGCTCAGGAAGTCTCTTAACTTTGCTATTATTTCAGGGATCTGCTACTTTCTTGTATATTGATTGCTCATTTGTAAAGATTTTGTTTTTGAATACTCAGTTGATTATGTTTCTTAGTTATCAAGTTATAGGAATATCTTTCTTTGAACTCTAAATAACTGAATCTTAAGAGCGCTTCCTTGAGAAGGGTAAGGAAATATAGACGGTTCTTATTGGACTTATTTGTTTCAGAGGGTGATATCATATTGAAGCCATGTGACGGTAAATGTTTTGGTTAAAACGGTTACCCATCAAGCAGCCTAATTCTGATTTTTTCCAGCGGCTTCTGGGTTTTACAGCACCTTGTAACAGAAATATTAATATAGGGTACATATGTTTTAAAAGCTTGTTCCTTTTATCTTGCAGACAAGTTCACTGTTTTATCTTTCCTCGAGGCACTCGAAGATTCCGTTGCCAGGATGACTGAAACTGAAGAGTCTAGGCAAGATGAAAAGGATTTAATGTCTCAATCTTGTAACCATAATGATCAGATGGACAAGAGCTAGTACTGGAGCGGATTTCGACCTTGTTTGTTTCTCTTGCTAATTTATTTACTAAGAAGGAAAGGAAAGCTGTTATCCGGTCTTTTTGTAAGTTTCACATAAGCTGCTGTCAAGGGAAAAAATAATATATATATATATATATATATGAAAAAAAAAAAAAGCGATGAGAAAAGAAAAGGTTGAGGATTCAAATTTAGGGTTACAGAGTGTTTGATATAATTTAGAGTTACAACTATGTTGTATACATACAATAATCTCTTTTTTTTATGAATTAGTTATTGCTTTTGGACTCATGTTTGATGACATGAGTGGATTTGATGATTTATTGAATTTGATTTTGTGGGCACAGGGGTATAGATCGACGGTAATCAAATTCATGGTGTGTTCTTTGAAATGTTTACTTCAGGCTTAAGGAATTTAAAACTGGTCCTCCGAAATGGAAAAATTGTCATATTTGGCAATAAAAGTTAAGGTATTGTTTAAGTTGGAATATTTAATGTGGATTTGAGTGTGCACGATCATCTTTTGTATAAATGATAAAACAGGGGTAAAAGTTGATTGGAGATGCTTTAGGGTGTGTTTGGTATGGCATTTCAAGTAGAACTTCTATGGGTGGATCATTTAGAATAGAGCTATTGCAAAATAGGGTTTATAGTAAAAAGTTAAATTTTGTCTGGTTGTCTATTTTTAAAATAATAGATGGTTTTAAAAAATTACATAAAGGTTTTTGATAAGTAAACTAGATTTTTATATTTAAAAGGGATATTTTAAAATATTCTTAAATAAAATAAGGGTGTTACTGTAGTAGATAATGTATGCATTTATGAGACTAGATACTATTCTCTATGCGACGGAAACCATTTAGGTCTCTGTTAGTGAGGAGTTTGAGTTTTTATGGGTTTCCTTTGAAAATATGGGTTTTTTAATCTTTTTATATATTTGACTAATTGTGAAAAAGTATTTTAGATTTTACCTTTAAAATACAGGCATTTTAATTTTTTTATATGTTTGACTAACCATCGATGAACCTCATTGATGATAGATTGCAATCACTATGAAACCTGTGAAAGAGTTTTTATAATTATGACTTAATCTCAAGAATGCTTGTAATTATAACAAACAAATCAATGTTTATACAATTATCTTTGAAAAAAAAAAAAACGAAAATGGTGCGAAATAACACTAAAGAACTGAGGGCATGTTTTACTAGTACTAAATAACTGAGTTTAGGTTTTTTAGCACTTAACTAAATGAAAAGACCATAATATCCTTCTTTCTATATATATTATAAAAAAAACTTATAAAATTTTTTAAGGTTTCTCTCTCTCTCCCATTTTTTACGATCTCTCTCTCTCTTTTTATATCAATTCTCTCTCTTGCTCCTCCATCTCTTTCTTTCTCCTTGCCGTCTCTCTCTCTCTCTCTCATTTTTCCATATCTCTCTTTCTCCTTATCGTGTCCTCCTCCATCGCCGTTCATCGACCTATAGCTCTCTCATTTGTTTTTATGTGTTTCGTGTTTGGTTTTGGGTTTGGCAAACCACACACCAAATGCAAAAAAAATGGATGGTTCGACAAAATAGATAGTTGTTGATGGATATTATTGATGGATGTAATTGTTGTTGATGTTGTTAATGATGTTGTTATGAGAGGATGAGTGAAATGGATGGTTGATGACGTTGAAGACATATTCGTAGCGATTTCATTGCAAATCATGTCCTAATAAAATGCGAATCAAAGAGAACAAAAATGAAAATAATGTATCCTTGAACAAGTGCTCATCTAGGCATTATTGAGAGAGACAAAAAACATACATCTTATTAGTGCACAACCGCACTCTATTAGGGAGTAGACAACAACCACATAAAGACGTAGATCACACATATATAGGGGCGGACGATATTCATTAAAGGCACGGACAACACGTTATAAGGGCACGAACCACACGCACATAAAGGTGCGGACAACACTGTATAAGAGTGGAGACCACATGCACATAAAGGTGCAAACAATATACATTGAGGTGCAGACTACACATACAAAGTTACGGACCACACATAATATGCACATGAAGGCGTGGACAACACACATAAGCGTGGACAACGCCCATATAGGTTTGGACTACACGCATAAAAGTGTGGACCGAGCCCTATTTCTGGCCATTATAATTTAAAATTTGGATGAAATTTTTAACATTTTAAAACAATGGCACTTTTGTCATTAAAGAAAATTGAACAATAAAAAGTGCTAAAAAATATTAGTTTAATTTTTTCGTGCTAGTAAAATATGTTCTCACTTATTTAGTGTTAGGAAAAAAAAAAAAACTCATCTTTAAAAAAACACACACACACACACACATAAATAAAAAGGATGATGTCTTAAAAAAATATAAAAGGGTCGATTAAGAAGTATTCAAAGCTGAACCGTCAGATTGCAATCTAATGATGAATCACTTATATTTGTTGGTTAATAAATTAAACCGATTTATTATTATTTTTTTTATAAAAAATCACTTTTCTATTTGGAACTAAAACTCTAAATAAGAAGGTGCGGACCAAACGTTATAAAGACATGGACCACATGCATATAAAGGCGCGAACAACACGGTATAAGAGCGCGGACCACATGCACATAAAGGCACAGATAACACGGTATAAGGGCGTAAACTACATGCATATGAAAGTGCGGACAACACACATATAGGTGCATACCACACATACAAAAGTGCAGACCACAAGCAACACACACATGAAGGTACGGACAACATGCACATAAGCACGGACAACACTCATATAGGAACGGACCACACACACAAAGGCATGGACCAAACCCTATTTCTAGCGATGATAACTCAAAATTTGCAAGAGATTTTAATATTTTAAAACAAGGACATTTTTGTTATTAAAAAAATTGAACAGTAAAAAAATGTTATAAAACATTAGTTCATTTTTTTTATGTTAGCAAAATATGTCTTCCGTTTTTTAGTGTTAGGAGAAAACCATTTTTAAAAGGAAAAAAAAAAAAAAAACTAATGCCTAAACAAAAAAGGCCAATTAAGAAGCATTCGAAGCTGGATTATTATATTGCAATCTAACGGTGAATTACTTGTATTTATTGATTAATAGATTAAACCACATTTTAAAAAAAAAAAAAAAATTGTCTTCCTATTTGGAACTAAAACCCTAAATAGGAAGGTGTGGACCACACGTTATAAGAGCATGGATCACATGCACATAAAGGCGCCAACAACACGGTATAAAAGCACGGACCACATGCATATAGGTGCAGACCACACATAGAAAGGTGTGGACCACACGCAACATGCACATGAAAGCGCGGACAACACCCACATAGCCGCATACAACACCTACATAGGCATGGACCACATGCACAAAGGTATAAACTAAGCCTTATTTCTAGTAATGATAACTCAAAATTTGCGTAGGATTTTTAACATTTTAAAACAATGGCATTTTTATCAATAAAAAAAATTGAACAATAAAAAAGTGTTAGAAAATACTAGTCCAATTTTTTTATGCTAGTAAAACATACCCTCAATTATTTAATACTAGAGAAAAAAAAATCCATCTTTAATAGAAAACAAAACAAAAAAAAAAGACTGATGCCTCAAAAAAATAAATAAATAAAAGGGCCAATTAAGAAACCTTCGAAGCCAGATCATTATATTGCAATCTAACGGTGGATCACGTGTGTTTATTGGTTAATAGATTAAACCACACTGTTTAAAAAAGAAAAAAAAAAATCATCTTCCTATTTGAAACTAAAACCTTAAACCAACCCCCCACCTCCGCCCCTGTTCCCAGTCCGTTTGAAGAACTGAAAGTTTTAAAATCTGAATAAATCTTGCAATTTAAAATAGGAATATTTGAACTATATAGAGCAATCAAATACATTACAAGCACTGTTCCATTCTCAGTTTAGTGTCTCAGTACTGAAACTTTCCAAAATTAAATTTAAAAAAGTTTTTGGGATTGTCTCCAAGAACTAAAAGTCTTCAAAATTGAATAGATCTTGAGGTTTAAAATGGAAATATTTGAACTATACAGAGCAATCGAATACATAACAAGTGTTGTTCTATTCTCAATTCACCGTCTCGACACCAACACTTTTCAAAATTAAATTAAAAAGAGTTTTTGGGATTAAAAAAGCTCTTTTAATAAATAAAGAAACTCTACCACATGTAGAACGTCTTTTGAAAAAACTCAAATAAAATGAGCTTTATTGGAAAAAACTCAAAATTTAAGGTTCTTCAAGTAGACATAAAATCTTTTTTTTTTTTTTTCTAATTAACAAGATTCTTCTCAAATTCATGCCAAACAAAAAAAAATAATAAAATAAAATAAAAGAGCTTATAGTATTAAAAAAATGAAGAGAAATCATACCACACACACTCTTTTCTCTCACAAACGCATTAGAAACTCTTGGTTTTATACTTATCACTTCTTGTGAACGTCGCAATTGATACTTTTCAATCTATATGACTTGTCCTCTCTTCCACCATGAAACCATCGCCACCAGACTCTTGAGTTTAGGTTATTGTTACTTCCTTGCTTGATTCTTTATCATTAATGTCCGCCATCTCTATAATATATTAAAAAAAATTATTTAAAAAAAAAAATTAAAAATCCAATTTAAAATAGATGATAGAAATCCAATATGGGATTGGATCTCTACTTATTCATCTCCATCTCCAAATAAATGGAGATGAAAATTGGATCTCCATCTTCTTTGGAGACTGAATTGGTCTCCATTCATGTAGACTAAATATTGTTCTCCATGCGATGGAGACCATCTAGGTCTTTATCAGTGGAGAATTTGAGTTTTTATGGGTCTCCTTTAAAAATAAGGGTGCTTTAATCTTTTTATATATTTGATATATTGTAAAAAATTACTTTAGATTTTACCCTTAAAATTCAAGTATTTTAATTTCTTTTATATGTTTGGACTAGCCATCAATGAACCTCAATGATGATAGATTGCAATCCTTATGAAACCTATGAAAGAGTTTTTATAATTACAACCTAATCTCAAGGATCCTTGTAAATATAACAAACAAATAAGTGTTTATAACAAACAAATCTTTAAAAGAAAACAAAACAAAAAAAAGGGTCAACACCTCAAAAATAAAAAAAAATAGCCGATTAATAAGCCTTCTATTAGATTGTAATCTAACAGGTGAATCACTTGTCTTTGTTGGTCAATAGATTAAATCACGCCATAAAAAAAAACTTATGATTACGATCTAATCTCAAGAATCCTTGTAATTATAACAAATAAATCAGAGTTTATACAATTATCTTTAAAAAACCAAAAAACACAAAACAAAACAAAAAAAGGGCTGATGCCTCAAAAGGAAAAAAAAAAAGGCCGATTAAGAAGTCTTCGGAGTTAGATCGTTATATTGCAATCCAATAGTGAATCATTTGTCTTCATTGGTCAATAGATCAAACTACACTACTAAAAAAATGGATAAATTTTAATTTAGTCCCTAACATTTAGCATAATATTACATTTTTACTCACTTTTACATTTCGCTTAGCCATCATCCTTAAAGTTTCTAAAATTCATCAATTTAGGTTTCGTTTGGTACAGCTTTTTCAAGTAAATCTTTTGAAAATAGATCTTTTTAAAATAGATCTTTTGGAAGAAAGTCGTTGATTGTTTAGTTATCAATTAAAAAAGTATTTTTAAATTATAGACTGTTTAGTTAAATTATTTTTAAAGCACTTTTAAATTATTAATTTATCAAAAAGGACACGAGAGAAAGTAGTAGTATACCTCATTGTCCATTTGTCCTCTTGCAGCATGGTCAAGACCAGTTTTTATAGTTTTTCCACCAATGAAACAAGATTCAAGCCTCATGTTTATAGTTTAATGGAGTTACTTTCTAATTTTTAATGAGTGATTTTTTAGATAAACCTCAAAATATCTTTCAGTACTCTATTGGTGAATTTTGTTTTGATAACAATCCTTAACCACATTGACCTTTGACTATTGCAAGTTTCATGATGACTAGCACATTAAATGACAATTTTAAATGAGTGATTCACACCGGAAGAACATTCTCATCGTCGACCATCATAAATGATAACTACAAATATATAATATATTAACAAAATATGAAAAACAGTTCCTAATAGTAACTCACAAACTCATAATAGAAGGCTTGAAGTATGATGACCTGTACCTTGATCCCTGACCCAATGCCCACAAAACAAGATATGAAAAAGAGCCCCTAATAGTAACTCACAAGAATTCCTAACTGGTAGAGGTTTTGGTTCCGCCAAACTCCATGGATGAAAATAGAAAATTAAAACATATATATGCAGTGTCTATAGGAAACAAATATGGCATATAAATTTAAGACAAACAAAACCAAAAACTAAAAATAATATTTTGTTTTTGGTTGTACTGTAATATCCCTCGTATGATTTTTATTGATATAAGTAGTAAAACAAATAAATAAAAAAAAAAAAAAAAGAAACGTTAGGAGCGAGGATGAATGCCAAGTGATAAGATAGTAATTTAATACCAAAAAAATTCGTCTTCCTAAAACCCTAAACCCTCCTTTCTCAAAAAAAAAAAAACAAATAAACAACCCTAAACCCTCCCTGCCCCCCTCGCTGTCTGCGAGAACTAAAAGCATCAGAAACTGAATAATCTTTGCGGTTTGAAATGGGAATATTTGAACCGTACAGAGCCATCGGATACATAACAAGCGCTGTTCCATTCTCAGTTCAGCGTCTCGGCACCGAAACTTTCCTCACTGTTAGCGTCGGAAAAGCTTTTCACATTTACAATGTACGCGCCTTTCTTTTTCTACTTTTTCAAAATTTTCAAATTCTTCTCCTGGTTTATTTATATCTATCTATCTATATATTGCAGTGCGCGAAGCTGAATTTGGTGCTTGTTGGTAAGTTGATTCATTCACTTTTGAGTTGATTTTATTGGTTACTTATTGGTTGTTGATGTCAAGTGTGAAATGTTACTTTTTCTGCAAAGGTCCTCAATTGCCGAAGAAGATTAGGGCACTTGCTTCATATCGCGATTACACGTTTGCTGCTTATGGGAATGATATTGCCATTGTTAAACGTGCTCACCAGGTTTATGTTTGCTTTGTTTTGTAGCTAGTAATTGTAGTTGTTGCTGTGGTGGTGGTGGTTTGTTAAAATGATGATGGGTTTGGTTTGTAGGTGGGGACTTGGAGTAGACACAATGCTAAGGTCAACTTGCTATTCTTATTTGGGGAACACATACTTAGTGTTGATGTTGATGGTAATATGTTCGTGTGGGCATTTAAAGGAATTGACGATAATCTTGATCCTGTTGGACATGTTAAACTAGATAAAAACTTTACTCCTTCCTGTTTAATGCATCCCGATACTTACCTAAATAAGGTAACCGTTGTGTTTTTGCTGGAAACTTTTCAATTTGGAAGGGATTTTCTGGTCCTTGTTTATATGTTGAGAACATTTGATAGGTTATTCTGGGTAGCCAGGAAGGTTCGTTGCAGCTCTGGAACATCAGCACGAAGAAAAAATTATATGAGTTTAAGGGATGGGGATCATCTGTCTCTAGTTGTGTAGCATCACCTGCGCTAGATGTTGTTGCAGTTGGTTGCGCTGATGGAAAAATTCACGTTCACAATGTTCGTTATGATGAAGAGTTGGTTACGTTTACACATTCTACACGAGGTGCTGTTACTGCATTATCGTTCAGCACAGGTAGGCTTGTGGTTTCTGTTTATAATCAAATGGCAGTTTATTATTGTCATCATTATGGGGCTAAATTTTTGTCTATCTGATTGCTCAGAAGCACCGTTCACTATCATTTTATTTGGGAAACTAATCAAGTAGTCTTTTTAAACAAATGGAGAACATTATTGAGTCCCTTGGCTTCTTTTATTTTAGAACATTCATGTTATGTTTTAGAATGATACCTTGATAGTAGCGTGGAATTATTTTGGGCATTTTTGGCTTGTGAAATGAAATTGCATATTCAGTTGCCTGGCGACCATTCTATGTTGAACCTTTTGTTATTTATGTAATATACGAAGTTGAGTTTCACTTTAATGATTTTGTGAATGCAACCATATTCTGAATTCCCTGCTGGAGTTGTGGCTATATGTGATGGTCATACTTCATCCCTGCATTCTTGGACTTTACATCAATCTTGAAGTTAACTTCTTTACAATTAACGCTTCTATCTTTTCTACTCTTGAAAATTTCTTCTTGTTTACTTGCACATTAATCAGGTTGTTTATGCTCATCTGTATTTTTACCTTCTTAGATGGGCAACCTCTTCTAGCATCAGGAGGTTCCTCCGGTGTCATAAGTGTATGGAATCTTGAGAAAAGAAGGCTTCAATCAGTCATAAGAGAGGCTCATGATAGCTCAATTATTTCACTGCACTTTTTGGCTAATGAGCCTGTGCTGATGAGCTCATCAGCAGATAATTCAGTAAAAGTAAGATCAGTTAGTTTCCTTTATATTTTAATTATGCATCTGTTTTAATGTTATCAAAGTCAATTAAAGTAGATTATTGTGTGAGGTGTCCTTAATATGTACTGAACTTGCTCTTTTTTAAAACAAAATTACCTTAAGTTCCTATTGCAAACAATTATATATACAGAATAGCGGGTCTCAAACTAGGAAGTATTTGATTTTGAACATAAATTGTAATGTTTCCTATCATTCTTGTTGTGAACAACAAAACTTAGTATGTATGTATGAAGAAACATCTATGCATCTCAAAGGAACAAAGAAAAAGTAGAGAAAAGCATGTTATGTTATGATTAGTAGATATACTAGTGATGATCTTTGTGTAGGTTTTGAATTTCTCCACGGAGGGTCTTGGTTTTGTGGACAGCTTCTTCAAGTTAAAGTACTTTTATCATTAAAAAAGTAGGTATTTGATTTTTAAAATAAAGTAAATACATTGTAGAGCACTAGAGATAGTGGGCATAAGCCAAATTTAGGAGGAATAGGCAAGGTGGAACAATGAAGTGGGGAATATAGTTTTCTTGGAATGAATTTTTTGAAACTTGCAATATGATCAATTTTGTTAAATGTAGTGATAATGTTGCAAAACCCCTCGGTGTGTCTTCTTCTTCTTCTTTTTTTCTTTTTCCTGGTAATTTCATGCTTTAGTTCTATTACATTTTTAGGAGAAAAGTTATTTTAGTGGATGCTAAGTATATTAATTGATTAAAATTTCTATTTTATCAGTATATATTTGATTTACCGTCAGCAATAGCTTATCATGTGATGTTTGGTGTGTATAACTTTTGTAATATGTGAAACATGCATCTGACATACTATTTCTCCTTAGATGTGGATTTTTGACTCAAGTGATGGAGATCCTCGTCTCTTACGCTTCCGCAGTGGACACAGTGCTCCTCCACTTTGCATTAGGTAAAGGTGCTGTCATATGTTGATTTTAAGGGGAACACCATATTCAGCATGTAACTTGATTGAACTTTTGCTCCTTCCAGCACTTCATATATCCCTGGGTTTTTCCTTCTATATATAAATGTGTGTGTGTGCCACTATTTTTCAAGTTCATGCATTTTCTATCCCTTTTCACACTAAGGCTGTAGATGTAACATTGTTTATTTCTAGCTTCAAATATTTGGTTAAAGAATTTGGATTGCAATTTCACCCAGTGCCTCTTATTCTTATTCTAAATCCTACTTGCGACAGATTTTATGCTAATGGGAGACACATTCTATCTGCTGGTCAGGATCGTGCATTTCGCCTTTTCTCTGTCATTCAGGTCTGGTTTTATTATTATTATTATTTTTTTTTTTTGAAACTAGGTCTGGTTTTAATTGTATTACAATGTGCTAATAATCTTCTTTCTTTAGTAACAAACATGAATATTTTGGAGCATGAGATCATCAAACATTAACTTCCTGTAGAACAATTACATTCAGGAATTCCTAGAACCACATAACTGAAGGAGAAAATTGCTATAGTGTCTTCCCAAAGTGTCCCTCAAAAATTTTCAATCCAACAACTCAAAAATGCATTCCTGAAAAAAACAGGCATTGCCGTTGATATAGTTTACATTGCTTTTCCAGCATACTCGATTAAAGTAGGAGTTAACAGGTTTTGAGACATCTTACTTGGTTCTTTTTCTGTCTTTCTTGCATTTTGGAAAAGAATGCTGCTCTTATATGCTGCAATTTCAATTTTCATTCATTGTTTCTTTTATAATCTTTTATTTTGACGTATAAAACGTCACCTTCGTTTTATGTGGGTAGTACTATCATATCTTTTTTTTCTTAAACAGCTGTGAATTATTTTTTTTTTTTCTGATAGGAAACAAACACTTTATTGATAGAAAGAAAAAAAGTTACAACTGTGAACCAGAAGTCCACCAAAAACAAAGAAACAAAGACTAAAAAGGAAAACAAGAAAACAAGAAAACGAAGAAAACTAGAAAACAAGAATGAGATAAACAATCACCGAACTGCAGCCTTCCAATCTAACATAATAAGAAATAATGGGAAATCTTTGAATTCTTCACAACAAGATGCCCAAAGGGAAGATAAATAATATACTTTATCCCCTAAAAAGTTGTCTTCCTCTTCAACATCATCAAAAATTCTTCTATTTCTTTCCTCCCAAATGACCCAAAAAATGGCGAATACTCCACAATACCAAAGTATACTAGCCTTCTTTCCTCCTCCTAAGACTTTAAAATCTTCCATTAAAAAAGAATATAATGATTTAGGAGCAGCCCACTTTAAACCAATTAAAGAAAACAGTTTGTTCTATAACAATCCAACCAACGGGCAATGAAGAAAGAGATGATCCAAATTATCCCCCCATCTTTTGCACATGACACACCTAGATGGAGAAAGACAGGTGTGAATTATTATACTCATTTACAGTGAATGAATCAGCTTCTTGTTGGATTGTTTTATGCTTGAGTTTAATTTTATGTTCTCCTTTATTCTATTAAGAATTACAAGTTCACATTTTTATTTGTCTCCATCTATTGTAGATGTGCATCGTTTCTTTGTTCAAGTGCTTGTAATGCCTTACATGTTCTTTGCAATTTGTTCGTCTTTTTTTCCTTGGAAAAAAAAATTGATTTTTTATTCCATTTGCACGTTGTGATTAGGATCAACAAAGTAGGGAGCTTTCTCAACGACATGTATCTAAACGGGCCAAGAAACTTAAAATGAAGGTATGAAGTGGTAATGGGTAATACTTTTTCAATAATTTAGGGCAAGAGGTGTATCTCAGATGAAATTTTTGAATATGTACCCCCTTTCTTTTGTGAATTATATGTAAATTAGTTCATTTATAAGATGACTTGCCTATATTTTTAGCCTCTAGACATTGTATTCTTAGCTTCAATATGAGAAAAAATTGTCCTTCAGACATCATCATATGGTGGGTGCTTGTATCCAAGACTTGAAACATGGTTTCAGAACTTCTTAATGTACTGATGTTCAATACGTGCATGCCAATTCATATAATATGATTGTTTTTTAACTTTCTATTAATGTAGTTGAGGGCCTTGAGACTCATAGATCATATTTTATTGTCTAAATTGCTAAGTAGAGGGATATAAAATTTTATAATTAATCAATTACTTCTTATTTCTGTACTTTTCAGGAAGAAGAGTTAAAACTGAAGCCTGTTATTGCATTTGATTGTGGTATGATCTTCGTCTAAGAGCTCTTAGAATTTTGCTGGTGCATTAAATTCCTGTTGTTCAAGTTGTTTCATTCATTTTCAGTTCTTGATATCTCAGATGGAGACTTTTTAAGACTAAGGATTACGTTCTGGATGATCTCTTATTTCTCTAATTGTAGCTGAAATTGTATTTAGTTGGACTCCATACTTAAATTAACTATGTTTTGCTGGATGCATGGATTTTAGTTTGCCATTCTGCAATTGCTTTGTCCAGAGTTTGTTCTAGTAAAAGGCCATGGTTCTTTTTTGGTTTTTCAACAGCTTGATCATGCTTGTATTTACTCTCATTAAAATTCCTTTTTGTCCATCCCTTTTACTTGCAATTATGCTAGAAGGCATTCATTTACACTGTGCAAATGAGTTTCTTAAGCTTGGTAATCTTGTAACCAATTGATATTGGCTACATTATTATATTCTTTTTGTACAATTAACATGTGATTGGCAGAAATGAATTAGATTTTTGAGATATTGTAACTCTATACTTTTTCCTTAAATTTTGATGCAACTGAACTCCAAATAATACTCTAAATTATGGGTAAGGAAAAGCTTTAAACCGAACAGATTTATACTTAGGGAAATATATGTGGAAGGGTGTGGCATGCATAGTCTAACTGGAATGAGAAGTACATTTAATCCTTGGTTAGCAAGGAAGTTTTTCTGGAAATAATTTCAGGGATGCATGGTTATATTGTCATGAGAAGGAAATTTGATTTACTCTGCCTCTTTACTACAGTTAATATAGATTATCCAACGTATTAGAAAATTTGGTTTGTTTATGCATCGGAATATCTTTTTCCTTGTGGCCGTCAAAAGTCCTTGGCTAATGGTCGACGATGATTACATGGTTCACCTAAGCACTAGTGCATGTGTTTGGTGTGTTTTATGCATATTGTTGTAAGACTTGGGTTTATACTGGTTGGACAGTGAGTTATCTTTTGTTGTGGCACTTACACTCTGATTTTTCTCTTTTTTCATGCATCATAGCTAGATGCATATTTAGAGCCTGAGCTGTCTCTGAAGTCTCAAATGAAATTCATTGACAATAGATTTACAGATATATATTTGATGGTCCATGCTACTATTTTGGTTCAATATTTAATTGATGTTTACTATGTTGTAATCCTGCTTTAGAAAATATCAATATTTTCAAATATAAAAGTTAAGAAATTTGAAAAAGATAAAAATCCATTGGGTTTTCTTATAATTGCTGAGTAACTATATTGAACTTGTATGGTAACCAAATCCATATTTGGTTATCACTTTGAAACACGTTACTCTTAGAATTCAACTGTGCCTAAACAAGGACTTGCTCAAATGTCTATAATCAGTTATCTTTTTATCAATGACCTGTAAAGAGTTCAGAAAATGATAAGATTTCATTCTCTCTGCTGGAATGTCATAGCTGAAATTAGGGAGCGAGATTGGTGCAATGTGGTTACATGTCATATGGATACTGCTCAGGCATATGTGTGGAGGCTTCAAAACTTTGTTATTGGCGAGCATATACTGAGACCATGCCCAGAAAATCCAACACCTGTTAAGGTAAAGTCTCTATCTTCTTTACTTTTCAATCTTCATTTGTCTCTTGCAAAGTGTGGCAGATGAATTAGGATTTTTATTTTTCTCTTTAACCTCAGTCTCTTTTATATTTTCGGTAAATGAAATAACTATAATCTTGACATTCTGTCTGGATTTGTTCAGTCTTTTCAGATATGACTTTATAGCATACATGGTGGGACACTGAAATCTAAATTCTAGGCAAATATTTGTGGAATTTGTCCTTCCTTTACATTATATATGCGTTGTGTTTAATGACTTCCTTTGATCTGGTAATAGGCCTGCTCCATCAGTGCATGTGGCAATTTTGCTGTTCTAGGGACAGCAGGTGGTTGGATTGAACGATTTAACCTTCAATCAGGAATCAGCCGAGGCACTTACCTGGACATGTCAGTAGGAACAAGTTATGCCCATAATGGGGAAGTGGTTGGAGTTGCTTGTGATTCAACAAATACCCTAATGATAAGTGCTGGATATCATGGAGATATAAAGGTTTGCATTCCTTCTCCAGAATATATGTCCTGATAGCTTAAGCATGCATATGATTACATGCTTGTTTGTGTATATATATATTTGAACTTTACAATGTGAGACTTTAATTTCATATACTGTCAAATACTTTTTGCTGCTCTTGTATTGAATTGTCTTAACTCATGCATGAGCACTTTGGTGAACAATCATTTGGATTGATGAAAATCAGTTTGTGATTGTCATATTCTTATCATAATGCTACCTTTTCTCTATGTTGCCTTCTAATTGAGAGAGAGAGAGAGAGAGAGATTCAAATTCTCTGGATAAGAGTTGAAGGAGATTTTAAGAAAGAAATGAGTGGGTGTTTACCGGTTTGAAGGTGATCTCTCCATTATACTTGAGCTTATGCCAAGAAAGGCCTGGCCGGATCTGAGTTCATTTTTCTTGGCAAGCCTCATTCAAATTCCAACCAAAATCTTGTTAAGGATTCCATGATCTTGATTATTTTACACTAATTTATAATATATTGAGTCCATGCCATAAATAAAATGCAAACCATATATTCAGTATCATGGCTTAGCCAAATGATAATGAATCATCAGACTTCTGCCTATATCACAGTCATATCCATCTCTGTGACGGTGTGACCAGACTCAATTGTTAGAATCCAATTAAAATGTGAAAATTAATTGATCATTGGAATAGGTGAACGACATTAGTCATGTGTCCCACTATTGACTTGTAGATTAAATTAATGAAATTCAATGCGTTAAGAATTTACATGAGTTGTTCTTTTTTCCCCCTTTTTTTAAGAATTTAACATTGTTGTTTGGGTCTATTTGGGTTTAGTGGCAATCTGTCATGGTAACATAGTCAGATTTATTAGATGATGTTTTGAGTTTGTCACCCTACGTGGTTGCATTGGTAATTGTTATCAACATTTGTTCTACATCTGAATCTATGTTTGCACATGGCAAGTCCATTTGTCTTGCATGTGAGAAATTGTGAGAGCTTATTATTTGCGTCCTTACCTGAAACTCATTACTTTTAGAGTTACCTATCAATTTATTAATTTTTTGAGTAATAGAGATAATTAGGGAGAAGTGGCACCCATCTATAAGGGGGATTGTTTTGATATCCCATTCCAGATCTGCGTTGATTTTTCTGTGTATTTACATATGAATGACGTTTATAGATTGTAATTTTATATTTGTAATGTCTCTGTTTCCATAAAAAAAAAAAAAACAAATATTTGTAATATGATTACATGTTAGCAAAAAGATAGAGAGATAGAGATTGAATGGGAACTCCTACCAAAATGTAATGGTTAATAATGGATGCAAGAGAATGATTGTTATCAACTAAGGAAAGTTCCGTTCCTCTATTTTTGCTCTATGTAGGTTTGGGATTTTAAGGGACGTGAACTAAAATCCAGATGGGAAATTGGCTGTTCTTTGGTTAAGATTGTTCACCATCGAGTTAATGGTAATTTTTCATGATATTTTATTTTAAATTCTCCCCAACCACGCCCTCCTCTCTCACACATTCTTGTTTCCCCATCTTTCAGTGGTTATTTTATGGTCATTGGAATGTAATTTTGCTTCTTGGAAATACTGTCCAGGTCTTTTGGCGACCGTTGCAGATGATTTAGTTATCCGTTTGTTTGATGTTGTGGCATTACGAATGGTTCGTAAATTTGAAGGTCATACAGACAGGATAACAGATTTGTGTTTCAGTGAAGATGGGAAATGGCTTTTGTCATCCAGTATGGATGGGAGTCTCAGAGTATGGGATGTTATCCTGGCAAGACAAATTGATGCAATACATGTTGATGTGTCCATCACAGCATTGTCTTTATCACCAAATATGGATGTTTTAGCAACAGCTCATGTTGATCAGAATGGAGTCTACTTGTGGTAAGTTTGAACCATAACATCCTCATTTGGGAAAGCGATAATTATTAAAGCGGTAAATTGAAGAGGCTGCAATGTCTTGTATCTCGTTTGATTGTATTATCTTATTTGGTCTACTAAGCTAAATCTTGATAACTCATAATTTTTGTCAGGGTTAATCAGTGCATGTTCTCGGGATCTTCAAATATTAATTCTTATGCAAGTGGAATGAAATTGTGAGCGTGAAACTGCCTTCTGTATCCTCAGTAGAAGGTGCTGGGGACCAGAATTCTAATGAGACTGCCCTGAACCACACTGATTCTAAAGACAGTTCTGGCTTTTCAACCTTCAACCAGCAGATCCCAGATTTAGTCACTCTCTCATTATTGCCTAAAAGCCAATGGCAGAGCCTGATTAATTTGGATATTATAAAGGTTTCTCTGTGCTCTTTCATCCATTTTCTGTTTAAATTGTCAACCTTTTTAAGTTCTTATTTCTTCACGTAGTTTTACTTGTTAGCCTTTTAAGGATTGCATTTGGTCTATATGGCATATCATCATTATTTCTTACCTTCCTGCGTATTGGATCCGCAACTTTCAGGTCCGCAATAAACCAATTGAGCCTCCTAAGAAACCTGAGAAGGCTCCTTTTTTCTTGCCTTCGGTTCCTTCTCTTTCTGGAGAAATATCATTTAAGCCTAGTGAGGCCACCAAGGAGAAGGATACAGTAACTGATGAAGTGGAAAGCAAGAGCAAATTTCATATGTCACAATCCCAGTTCGTGCAACTTCTTCAGTCCTCTGCAGAGTTGAAAAATTGTGAGCATGCTAGCTCTTTTCTATATCATTTTTCAACTAAGATTGCTTCTTATATACATAAGAGTAATTGTTTAGAAAATCTGAATGTCTTATGTTGGTTTATTTTAATGATTGCAGTTTCAGCATTTACTGATTATATTAAAAGTTTATCACCTTCAACTTTGGATATGGAACTCAGAATGCTTCAAATTATAGATGATGATGATCAGCAAGAAGTTGATAAAAGACCTGAGATTATTTCAGTTGAACTGCTTCTGGATTATTTCATTCATGAGCTTACTGGCCAAAATAATTTTGAGTTTATACAAGCCGTTATCCGGTTGTTTTTGAAGGTAAAGAGCTTCTTACCCTCTTGATGTATTTTCCTTAGTAGAAAAAACGTATTCTTAATCACAAAACTGATACAAACTTCAATGGGGGTGTCTAGTGTTCAATTCTTATGGATTTTCAATCGAGTTGAAGAAAGTGGATGATAACATCTCTGAATTTGGGTGTATTTTGTTGGTCTAAGAAATTATATGGTTCTGATATCTCTGCTACTTATTTTGTTCAGATACACGGTGAGACAATACGGTGCCACTCAAAATTACAGGAAAAGTCAAGGAAGCTTCTAGAAGTGCAACGCACAATATGGGAGAGAATGGATAAATTGTTCCAAAGCGCTAGATGCATGGTGACTTTCCTCAGCAATTCACAATTTTAGGTGTGCTGAAGGTACCACATTTTTGTTTTGTGACTTAGTGCTGCCAAATTAATCTCTTATAAAAATATAGTTTACTTTGTAAATGATAGTTTTGCCTTAGTAGTGAGTTGACTTAATTTGCATCTAAGTAACATCATCATTACAAATTATGTATTTAGGCTCCAATTCTTCC
Source organism: Nephelium lappaceum (assembly GCA_021234005.1). Taxonomy (NCBI): domain Eukaryota; kingdom Viridiplantae; phylum Streptophyta; class Magnoliopsida; order Sapindales; family Sapindaceae; genus Nephelium; species Nephelium lappaceum. The sequence continues at coordinate 13,508,863 of CM038002.1, read as the reverse complement.
TCCCTTTTATTTTTATTTTTATTTTTTACTTTTGATCTTTTATTTTTATTCTTAACGTTTGGACCTACATATCAGGTCTGCAAAGGAAAGCGGTCCTGTTGTTGTATGAGAATCCATTTTTTCATGTTTGTAATATTTGTATTAGTTGTAATAGAACTTAATTAATTTTAATTTCAAAAAAAAATAAAAAATAAAAACTTAATTAATTTTGCGTCATTATCAAATTTGTGTAAGACGTGGTATGTTGATGTACATTATGGAAAACTAACTGTTCCATCTCTTCTGTGGTTGTGTGAAATTTCAGTGAATTATATTGTTGATTCGACTCATGGATTTAATGCCATTGAAAGATAGGATAGATTAGTTCCACCTGCATGCATCGTAAATGTGGGTCTGTGGCTTAGAGCACAAAATTAAATTGCATTGTAATACACATTTTTAGAATAAAGTTTCACTTTTATTAGAAACAATAAGTACTTGAAGCATCCTAATATATCACATTAAACTTTACATTATCATTTTATGCAAGTGGTACTGTTTGTCTCGGCTTGGCATAGCAGTGAACAATTATTACTTATTAATAGAAGGTAGGAGCAATACGAGATTTCGATATTCTCCAAGGGCCCAAATGGGAAAGATATTTCTGTAGGCAGAATAACTGATCATACAAGTTCTTGTTGAACACTCCTATGATTTCCTGCGTGCAACATTAAAATAATTAAACTATAACATATAGTGATTACTGAACAGAAGGTTGACATGTCAGAGATTTTACCTGTTGGGGGAAATCTCCATTTTCCAAGTTGTGAATTGAGGAGGACCTTCGCTGCACGATGTAATGGGGTTGGATCTCTAAGAGCCTGCCCTGCTTCAATCAGAGCCAACATTGCCCATGAAGTGTTCACTATATGTGATTTGTTTCCTTCCAGATTTGTATATATCTGTTGGTTGAGGAACAGAAACAGAGGATTTGACTCTAGAAGCAAAACATCCAAAGAAAAAAAAGAGACCCTTAAAAAGAATAATAAAGAATGACCTTGTCTTGGCTTGAAAGGTAGCTCTCTCCCCAGCCACCCGGATGTTGTTGTTTGGATAACAAGAAGTCACAGGCTTTTCTGATGCAATTGCTGTTCTCATAACTCCTTCCACCACTCACCAGCCCTTTTATACCAAACCATGTTCCATAAGTGAAGCACACTCCCCATGACCCATACCTATCAATTTTCCATCATAATTTTATTTTTATTTGTAATTTCTTAAATTTCGCATTATTATTTTGCATGTTTTAGAGAGAAAAGGGATCATACCAGGAGCCATCTGGTTGTTGTATGCTCTCAATGAAGTTGATTGCCTTTGCAATACATGCTTGTATTTCTTTCCTTCTGTGTTCCGGATGCTGCTTCATGAATGCTTTAAGACCTTGAATTGCCGCTGAAGTGCATTCTACATACCTGCATTGTGATTTGCGATTATGAATAATATTCTTTGTCCGACCAAATCCCAGAAAATAATACTAAAATAAACATGAGTTTTTGAACTAGTACTAAACTTTAAGAATGAGTTTATTTAGTAACATCAGTGTGCACGATCTATAGTTCGCAAACAAAGGTAGTTGTTCGTGAACACTAATCGTTTATTTTAGTCTTTATAATTTGTGAATATTAATGGTGATAAAAAAACTCATTTTAAAAGTTCCATTTTAATTTGAAATTCATTCTAACTTTAGTATTATAACCATATGAATTCCCCTTTTTTTAAGGCTACTTCTAAAATCACTTTCAAGACATAATTTAAGCACAGTAAGGATAGCTAAAAAAACTTTGGTAAGCTCACTATTTTTTTGTCTACAGAGTTGACGTAAAAACCCAGTGATAAGATACTAGCAAAGCAACAAATGGAAATATTGGTTTGAGTTACATTCTTTGTCCCTCATTCCCAAATTTGCAAAAGCTCAAAAAGCGGAACAAAATATCAACCCCATTTTCAAAATAAATAAATAAATGAAACCCACATGAAAATTGTTAAGCTTAGCAATGCAATGAATAAAAATAGTAATTATTGATCTTACTGGTAATCTATAACGATATCTCCAAATGTTTCAGCAGGATTGATCATCTGAAAAATGATGAAGGGTGTCAATACTATAACAAATAAAGTTGTCATTACTCTTCCTTACAAATTAATTGAAATTGTGTACCTCTAACCATGCATAAGATCTTGTCAGCTCATATGATGCGAATCCTCCATTTTTGTTCTGTAATTTTTATACAAATCTTCATTAGCTGTTTGTTTTTTGTTGGTTGGTTTGCCATTTAAAACTTGCATGGATTGGTTTGAGAGCTTCAAAATAGACTACTTTACACATAAACGGGGTCCTCTTAAACGAATTTGTCTGACAAAAATAATAGTAACGTTTATTCTTGTAAAACTTTGGGAGCAAGGAAATCATGAACAACCTTAATTAATATGACATTTTTTTTAAGTTGACATTGATCAAATAAGAGATAACACTAAAATCTACCGAGATCAATCTTCATATATTTGTTCTTATAATCAAAACATAACTATTTTCACACTAAAAAAAAAAACTATTCACTACTCTCATAAGGTGGGAGGAAACAACCCACATCAAGTGAGGAAGAAAATTGCCCATACAGTGGGGAGATGAGATTTGAACTCACGAAGCTAAAGGTTTGGACCATGATTTGTCAATAAAAAGAGGAGTTAATGATGCCGAATAGCACTAAATAATTGAGCATATGTTTAACCAACTAGAAAATTGAAATAAAAGATTCCTGTAATGATAAACAATAAAATTGAAATAAAAGATACCTGTAATGATAAAATAACATTAACAGCATCATATAACCGATTTGCTGGTATTTTTTCTCCCACAGTGTCAGAAGGCATCTGAGATAATAACACCGCTGCCTGCAAAAATGTTTTAACAATTACTACTATTTGTACAACTCAAAAAGTTTTTCTATGAACAAATGCTTAATGGGTGCTTTTTCCCAAAAATGTCTTAACAAAAATGAAAAACAAATATAGAGTTGTTTCAAATATATATATATATATAGAGTTATTGTTTTTGAATACATTAAAAAAGTGTGAATTTAAAAGGAATAATCCCACCTGCCCCTTTTAATTTGACGAAATCACTAATTATCTCCCTATAGTTTCAGAAAACCTCCTTTTACTCTTTATTATTACTATCATTATTGAAATTATCAAAGTGTCCCTCTAATTTTGTTCTTCCACATTAACGGTCAAATTTTGATTTTTATTGTCAACTTTAATGGTAAGAAGTTTTTTTTTGATATTTTCATATACTACAAAAGGTATTTGATCTATTACATAAATTGATAAAGAGATATTAACTATTTCTAAAAATACTGAGAGATCTTGACATTATATCAAACTATAGAAAGGAAAATAGAATTATCTCAATTTAAAAACCTGACTAAAAAAACATTATTTCACAATAAATATTATTTTGCAAACAAAGACCGTCCCCTTTGTACCAAACAACATTTCCAAATAAAATTGAAAATTTTTGTCTACGTTCGTTTAAAGATCCAAGCTTTTTCCCGATATTTGTGCTTCCACACTAACGGAAGTTGGAAGTGTATGCATAAATAAAGCAGTGTAAAGTATAACCTTCAATGCTTCAGCAGTACAATCTGATACAATCCAACCATTATCAGGAGTGGAGAAAGGCCAGCCTCCTTTTGATATATGGCGGTACCAATTACTTCCATCACCTGAGCTATCTTCCTTAACCTTTAAAAAAGTTCACATATTTTACAATTAAAATATATAATTGTACTTGAAGACTTTATCACATGTGTTGGAATGTAATTATACAATCTAAAATATGTTTTTAATTAGGAAACTATTTGTTAAACTAAGTACTAAAAAAATGCTTATAAATATAAATATAAAAATGTACATTAAGATGCATCCTATAATGTATAAGGTTAAAATTTGGAAGTGCATGATGAAATACCTGTGTATTTTTTATAAAACTGTGTGCTTTCTTAAGCATTGAACCATATTCATCAACAAGTTTAGTGGCCTCGATTCCTTGAACCGCAAAAGCAACATCCCACAACTGAGACCCATTGTATCCCTGTATGCCAGCCCACACTTTCTATCACTCATCACGTCCATACCATCTTCTCAAGTCAGTTTAATCCTTTTTTATAACCACTCAATTTCCACTACTCATTTTTCGTTATCGTTAAATAATGAGACCCGTGTGCATGAGCGGTGGAAATTAAAAATTCTAAAAGAAAGCTTAAGACTGATCCTCTTAATTTTTCTATATATATATATGAAAACAAACATTTCGTAATATTAAGTAGAACCTGCATTTTCATGCCATCTTCGGCAAGCCAGAGATAGTCTTTAATTCTAGAAAGGTGACGCTTATATGCCTCTGAATTAGGGTCCTCCACCCAACAGCAAACCATGTTGAGTACCTGCATGAATAGATCATATGCATGTATTTGAAGAAACAGAAGTGTATGCATGTGTTCAATATATCCAAGTGTTATTGTGGTTGTAGGGATCGACTAGAGTAGTGTACCTTATTGACGGGGCCAATGCAGAGATAGCGAGTGTTTTCATCTTCATAGTGAATGTGTTGCATAACAGTTTGAAGAGCTTTGTGTCTGAGCTTGGAGAAAGGCCATCTCATTAGAAGAGGCTCCCCAACCTTGTTAAGACATCCCCACAACATGTCTTGTATCTTCGGATGTGGGTAGTATAGGTCTTCCTACTCAACCAACAATGTTTAATTCATCAAATAACAACATTACATATTCATTTAAAATGAAATGATGATTGTCTAGTATTATTAGTGATCTACTACATTTTATTAAATCTTTGGATCGAATCTCACCCCCCATACCAATGTTAGCGGCATTGAAACAGTAAATTATTGAACTTGCTCTTGTGTTTTCCCTCTCTTGATTACATATACAAACACTTGTTGTGGAAACCCTATTAGATTAGTGAGGGCCATCGAATTCCACATCTTTATCGGAAAGGTTTTATTTTTACTTTATATATCATATAAACTTGAAAATATAAGTGTATTCAGAGTCGGCTCAATATAATCTGAGGTCGTGGACAAAAGTTTTAGAATAAGAACCTTTTTATATATAAAAACAATTACTAGGAAGAGAGTTAGTAGAACATAAATTTTTAAAATTAGTTGTGAATTCAATGAGATGAAACCTATAAATATTTTTATATAATTGTATTTTCTTTGATGCTTAAAAGTGAATTTAATATGGTTGCAGACTTAGTTGAGAGTGGTAACCACACCTCTCAACTAAATTGATTAGATTATGAGTTTAAATCCTCCTACTCAAACTCAAAAGAACAAGAAAAAGGTCAACCTAATGAATGAAATGGAAACAAAAGTGGTCAAAATGACACATTTTTGTTGTCCCATTTTTATCATTTTCCATGATGAGATTTAACAAAAATAATATTTACCAAACACATGTTTTCTAATTTTTTTTTTTTAAGTTATTTATTCTTAAACTGAGTTTATCAAACATTAATTTACTTTTATTTTAAGTTGATTTAGTTTTAAGTAGAACCAATCCCAAATATAACATAAATAAGAGAAGGAAGCAATCTCCTCAATGTTTCATTTCTTTTATTATTATTATTATAATTTTTTTAAAAAGGTTGTCATTTATTGTTTTTAAAATTTTAATTCTGTTTAATTGGATTTTTTTTAGCTACGTAATGACAATAATACTCAACTGAGTAGTTAATTGCTAGCAAAATGATACTAATTAAAAGATAGTAAAGGCCAATCAACAGTAACCTTATGTCTAACGCCATGAACACTATCGTGTTCAAGTTCATGTATTAAATTATTAATAAACATATAATTGAGCAGTCTTTTATTACAATACTAAATGAATTAATTTATGTAATTGTTTATGACATCCTTGTAATTTAATTTCAATATTTAATGGAAGAGGATTAGACTATATTATCCAAACAAGAATTATCGACAGAATTACGATTACAACTTAATTTTTAAAAAAGGAAAAAAACAAGAAAAGATTTGTCAATTGGACCATACAAATCTGACCTATATATATATATATATATATGAGTCAGATTTGTCTCTTATTTTGTCATAAATGCGATGTGAGATGTGGCTTATAACTTGCATGTGCCATAAATATTAAAACAATAAATACACGTAATGGAAAAGGTAAACTATATATGAGTCGGTTTGTCTTTATTTTGTCACACATGTGATGTGTGATGTGGCTTGTAACTTGTGTGCGCCATGAATATGAAAACAATAAATATACGTAATGGAAAAGGTAAACAAGTGATAGTTGGAGGATTAGGAACTAGAATTGCTAACCTTGGAACAAAGATTTCTGCAGGAGTCCCAATGAATGAGGTGGTAAGGCTTGGTGTATAACTCCCTTCGAAGGGATAGGACAAGGGAATTGATAGTCCCCACAAATCTTTTAGCATATAAAAAGGACATAGGCAAGTAAATCATTCTAGTGTGACACCACATTTTTCCGGGATGAATTGGGTTGCAAACATAAGGCATAATCCATATCTCTGGAGGAACAGGATTGTTCCCGCTCCACTCGTATACTCCAAGTATGGATAGCCACATTTTTCCCCATGATGGAATGAAGATGACCCCGCCCCGATCATGTATCCATTCACGACCTTTTTCCATAGCACCATCTCTGGCCTCTATTTCTTCTCCCAGTAATCTCAATGTCACATAGCAGAGTGCTGTACATAGCATTGTACTGTCCCCTTCTATATGCAATCCCCAACCACCATCTTTATTCTGCATTATTTTATGTCCACACCCACTTTCTTCATTCATAATTCGATCTTTTTTCAAATAGATACCTCGAAAGATAAAACTCTAAACAATAGTACTAAAAAAAATCTAAGTTTTCGAGCATACATAAAAATTAAAATTTTTTTTTTAATATTTTAATATTAATGAACAAAAAACGTGAAGTATAATCCTTTGTGATTCTTTATTTTTTCAAAAATTTAAAAACTCACATTTTCATAACTATTTTTAAAAAGTTCATATATATATAGTCTACTTTCTAACTTTAAAAAATTAGAGAAAATCAATCAAATATATCCATTGTATTTGAATTAAATATAATAAAGAATTTGTTTTAGTAAAGAGAATATAATTGATGAATTTGATTAGTTTTTTCTAATTTTTAAAGTTAAAGAATACTTATTTTAAAATCACTATATACATATATATTGTTTTCTCAATCAATTATTATTAATGGTCTAAATCAATCATTATTAATTGTATTACAAAGCATGTGTTAACATCATCAGTCCAACAACACAATATAACAATTTGCAAGTGATATGACTTGATATTAACATCATTTATTTATTTAAATGGATTATTTATGCTCAATGTCAGGCCATAATTTCAATAATAATTTATTCTTTTCTTTTCCAAATCAGTTATTATTAATTGTCTAAATCAATCAGTATTAATTATTTTACAAAGCATGTGTTAATATCATCAGTCCAACAGCACAATATAACAATTTGCAAGTGATATGACTTGATATTAACACCATTTATTTATTTAAATGGATTATTTATACTCAATGTCAGGCCATAATTTCAATAATAATAATAATACATCCATGATGACGTGATTGATCTTGTGCACATTGTGGGTGATAAATTTATTGGCCAAGAAGATATCGCTTGTTTAATTGACAAACAAAGCGATAACATTGGCCAAAATAAATGTACAGTCAAGTAAATAATTTTTTGATCTTTATCTAATATTTATGTTATCGTACATGTATTTTAATAAATAAATATATATATTTAATATTTATTTATTTATTTATTTTTATGATTGAAAAAGATAAAAATGATTAAATTCAAATAAAACTACTTATATATTATACTTTAAGACAAAGATGTTACTTCAATTCATGATTTTTTAGAATTAAAGGAAGTCTTAAAGCACTTATATCAAGTGATGATAGTGATTAGTAGGGCCTATATAAAAATATGCATTTATATTAATTAAAAGTGACGTATATAAAAATGCATGTAGAAATACCTGATGATTATAGAGGTAGCGAATCATCTCTTGTCGATGTTGTAACTGTAGGATGGTGTTTAAAGCACCCGTCACATATAACCCGATCACCTATCCAAACATTACCAATGCCAACAATCTTATTTAAAAACAAAAAAAAACAAAAAAAGAGTCTTATTATACTTAAAAAAAAAAATCCTTAATTTATGACTCTGACTGAGATTATAATTGTAATTGTAATTATATTACTTTTATTTTAAACATTTACCCACAAATTGAATGGTGATAAGCATCCAATTAAATTAAATCTTGGATCGAAATATTGTATTTAATTAATTATAAGTCCATTTTAATGACAAGTTGCTAACTTAACAAATTATCGATTAAAACCCGAAGCGTTAGGCGGAGAAAATGGTTTTGTTTTCCTTTGTTTTTTTTTTTGTTTTTTTTCTTTTTCGGTGGAGTCGAGTTTGACTGCTTTTTCTGGTCGGTCACACTTAAATGTTATGTTTGGTTTGAGAGGTTTTCGGATAGTTTTTTTGGTTTCAATTGTATCCGCATTGATCAAAGTCAGTCACATTAATTGTTTGAAGGGTTCATTTGGTATCAAACTAATTTTAATTTTTAGGTGCCATAAAACCTAAAATTAATAACTTGGTAGTAGTCTTAAAATTACTGGGCAAATAGTTCTGTTTAAGGAAAACAAAGCTTGAGGTTGAGGTATACATTCTGAATTTTTTGGTGGTCTGTCTTTGTCACTGGAAAGAACAAATATAACAACTGATATCTTGCATTCAGATACGTTTGCACAGAAAAGGTTTTCAAAAATGAAGAAAAATCAAAAGTTTTGTGCAACATTGATTTGATTTATATATATTATTCTTTATATGTTATTCTTTTATCCCTCAATTATCACATTACAATTAATTAAAGGGTACTATATATATAAGGCAACAAACAAAAGTTATGAAAATGAAAGGTAATTATACACACACACAAGAGAATCTTCAATGGTTAATGGTAGTTGGCACTGTTGGTTTCGGCGCTAGCTACCTCCATACCACTAGTGGCATGGGGTTCGACACCCACCCGCGGAATCCAAATAATAATAAATAATAAATAAAAGTTGTCTTCCTATCTTATATATGGGTTGTTTCTCTATTCTCGTATAGGTCTCTTCCCCACCTTCGTGTAGGTGGATCTCTCTCATTTAGGAGCAGTTTCCTGGGTTACGCAACCAAATGTTATCTCGATAGGTCCTAATTGTATTATCGATTAGTCCCAAATTTTTTTTTTTTTTTTAAAAGAATATCTTCAATACTATTATGAAATTTTGAATTTCTATTCAAGACACACCATCACCTTTTTTTGAATATGAATCTACCCTAGCATATATATATATATATGAAATACTTATTAAAATCTCTAATACAATTATATACAATAAAATATACATTCAATTTCTTATCAACCGCCATAAAGCATGAATTGCATTAATGAAAAATGTTGATTAGGATTTTTAGGAGAAACTCATCTCCATAATTTCGAATTTTATTTTTCCGCTTCAACTTAATAATTGAATTACATAATGGCATCGAAGAGTTTTTTTTTTTTTTTTTTTACTTTATTATCTATTGATATTATGTAACAACAAATTAAACTCAAATAGAAACTTGTATTGAAGATGCTTTAAGAGGATGCAGAGCCAATATATAAGTCATTTTCCTAGGATGCAGAGCCAATATATAGGTCATTTTCCTAAGGAAATAATTAAACTAGAAGAGCTTTAATAATACCGAAAATCATTATCTCGATCTATTCTTCTTATTTTCTTTTTGGCTGGCATCCTAGCTACTTAAGTTAGTGCATAGTCTGCAGATATGTCAAGATCACAAGAAGATTTTCAATATCTTCTTCTTGTTATTATATATACTATAGTAAATGGATTTAAAAAAATAAAGGTAGTAGCTAGGTATAACATACCAAACCAGGTAGAAGAAATAAAGGGCCACCATAATCACCAGGCCAGAAGCCATCCTCAGTCTGTAGTGCAGAATAGAATCTCAAAGCCCTTGTCAATGAACATGTCACCACTTGCTCTCCTATTTCCTCTTCACTCCCTATTTTAACCTTATAATAAGCTGCAGCTACCTTCATACACTCACATGGATTCTCCTTTGCAAGCTATAAACATGCACGTTTACATTACTATGTGCATGTCAAATATATATACTACTGATCATGCATGGGAAAATCTAGTACGTTTTTCCATGCAGAACGTCCAATCCCGATCAATTGTATGTAATGAGAATTGATTTTTTTTATGAAAAGAAATGGATGCCTTGTACGAAAATTCAAAAAGAAACGAAAAAAAAAAAAAAAAAACATGCAAGATCCAGTACCAGATCAATTTTATATACAAGTAAAGACTAGAGATGTACGTGCATGCATACATGAATATGATGTAATTAATTAGAACCTGAAGCCTCATTAAGAGATCAGAGCTGTGTTTGGTTTGAAAACGATTGTTGGTGAAGTGACTGCGAAGTTTCTCAACAAGTGCCCGCTCTTCAGAGCTTCCAAGGTTTGAGTCCCACTCCCAGAACTGTCTGCCAACATGATTGTTCACGCTTTTCACCCATCCCTCTTTTCCCTCCGAAACCTTCAGCTTCCACATTTTCTATATCTAGTACTAGCAAGTATACCACATCTCTCAAGCTCTCTCAAGTCATTATATAGACCTTATTCATACGCCACAATTACAAAACTATCCCCCCACCCCCGGCTCTGCTGAATTGGATTTGCACTCATATTGTATCATCACCTGTCCTATTTCTCTTATTTAATATTTAGTTTGCACGTTGTACTGGGCAATAATATAGTGCTAGGTAACAATGGAGAATATCCTTATTAGTTGTTTTTAGGATAACTTTTGCATTATAACGATTCGATTATAGAATACTGTCATAAATTTAAATGCACGTTTTTTTACCAGAAAGGATGGGGAATATTAATTAAAAACAGTATAGAAAATCATAAAGACTAGAGATCATGTTTTTATTTTTTTTTATATATACCATATGTGGTGGAGTAATTTTATTTTGATATATTGTCTGACTAAATGAATGTTAAAAAAACACAAACATAAATTGTCTGTATTATATTGATTTTATAATTAATAAATTTGATCACCTAAATATATTTATATTCTACTTGATTGATGTTTAATTATACTTGCATTTCATATTTCTTTGTTAGGTTTTTTTTTTTTTTTTTCTTTTTACTCTTCTTTTTTAGTTAACACATTTATTTATAATATAAATTTTTAAAAGTAAAACTCATTATGCACCCTCTAACTAAGTATACATATGTATTTCAATTTATAATTTTTTTTTTAATAATTGAAGTCCAATATGTATAAATCTCTTCAAAATTTATACATATTTATGTTTGGACACATGGTTAACTCTATCCAGAATAATGAGATATACCTTTCTGTTTGGGTACATGGTTACTTCTAACCATAGTAATAAGGGGTACCTTTCAGTCTGGATACATGGTTGTTTACACTCATATGGTTTTCAAATTTTAAAGAAAATTTTCATTTTTCCCTGACTTTTGGGGTATTCACCATTCTTCGCCCAAATTTGCGATAATCTCTAAAATCCCCTTTCTACTACATTTTGTTAAGTTTAGAAATTAAAAGTCCTTTTTGCCCTTCAATAGACCCCTAAATTACCCTTTTTGCCCTAAGAATATTTATCAAATAACAGATTTATTTAATAAAAATTTTGAATAAAAATAATTATGATGACAAATCTATCATCATTGTCGATCACTCCATCTCTAAATAGATCACCACCATCCATTTCCTTCATCCTTAAGACCCAAACCCTAAGAACCTAATAGCCACCGTCCATTTCCTTTATCCATAATAAGATGTTGACAACTCATATACCATATTATTTAGTTATGAATTTACGCAAAATTTTTAGGAAGCCTAACATTACTCATTTTAAAATATTTTACTTTGACTATTATTTATATATATATATATATATATATATAAACATTGTGTTGTAAATTATATAACATTAATGTCTTGTAATTACTGAATTTAGAAATGAAAGCATTGCATACAAATTTGATTATAAAAAATAATGTTTTCTCAAATGTTGTTGCACGTGTAATATTTTACTATCTTTTAAATACTCTTTTTAGTAATCTTATAATTTAAAAGTTTTTAAAATTAATCTAACCAAACGAACTATTGCTTCAAAAAGTTTTTAAAATTGATAACCAAACGACTAACACTTTTTCTTTAAAAATTCTACTTATAAAAGATCAACATTTAAAATGCCTATATTTAAAAGATTTATTTGAAGAGCTCTACCAAACGGAGCCTAAATTCATTTTCAATCTAATTTGCGATTATGCACCAAATATACAATAGTATTGTATACAATCCAATTCAATCCAATCAAGTCAAATTCAAACAATTCAATCCAGTACAACACATTATAATTCAATACGATCGTTCAAATGAAGTGTTAAATCCGCTTTTTGGTTGATGTTTGGACTAAATATAGTCAATCCCAATTCTGGTTACATAAACCCATCTTAAAGGTAGTTTTGAATGTAACTTGTGTTTACGGGTTATGTAAATATTTTTTAATATGATTTATTTAAGAGAAGTAGAAAAATATGAAAAATATTATTATTTTATTTTATTTAAAGTTATAAATATTTAATTTTTTAATAGATTACAAATTTATTATTAAAAGTAATTATAATTATTTTATTAAATAGTAATGATATATTGTTTTATCAAAAATAATTTTTAATATTTTTATTTAATTCAAAAACTAATTTAATTTAATCATATCATATTCATATCCAATTATACATGAAACCATTTAATCTAATCCAATCAAATCCAATCCAATTAAATGCATTTAATCTAATTCAATTTAATAAAATCATCCTAATCTAGCCTATATATATGTACACATTTTTTTCTATGTTTTAAAATTTATTTATTTATTGCAAATAAAATCAAGAAAAAATCTCAAAAACAACCCAACGTTTGAAACAATATTCATTTTGCAACCTACTCTTTTATATTTATCCGAAATATAACTTAACATTAACATAAATATTCAAATTCATCCTAATGCCCCTAATGGTCACGGAATCCATTATGTTGATATAGTTTACCATTTGACTCTAGGGGCAAAAAGGGAAAAGTAACGGAAAATGAATTAGAATAATATTAATTAAAATAAAAAAATCAAAATAAATAATATTAAGTATAAAAATAAAAATAAAATTATAAAAAATAATCAGATAATTTTATTTAAATATAAAAATAAATATATATATAACATTTTATTTTTTCTCTCAATTGTCTGTCTCTCTCTCTCTTGCTCTTTCTGCTCTCTCTTTTCCTCTTCTCTCTCTCTATCTCCAGCAAGATTTTTAGATGTGTTCGATTGTAGCGGTTAATGGGTTTGACAACGACGACGATGGCAGTGGATTTACAACAGTTCGACGTTGGCTTATGGTCTCTAACTGGTCTCCAATGAGTCTAGGTGTGTTCATTTGGATCACCTATTAGAGACCTTAGATTCGAAAACGTACTCAAATTTTAACATCTATCTCTCGATCCTAACCCTCATCTCTTAATCCCAACCTAGTCGAACCTACCTGATGACGAACCTAGGACGATGACAATGAACCATCATTGATATAGACGATGAACCCACTTTTCAAACCTAGATCGTCAAACCTGCTTTTTTTTTTTTTTTTAATATTTTGCTTTCTCTTTTTGAACTTTTTTTTTTTTTGGATGATGTTGTTGATGTTTATCAATCTGGAGGTCAATTGACAGGTTTGGATGGTTATGGGGAGTATGGTTTTGGGAAGTTCTCGACGACTATTAGTGTTGATGGTGTTCTGGTTCAGGGTTTGGATGGTTATGGGGTCAGCTCTGGTTCAGGGGACAATTGGTGTTAATGGTGTTCTGAATGGTTTTATAGTGTTCATGGGTGATGGATGATGTTTAATAGTGGTTTGCTGTTGATGATTGTGTGTGATGGATGGTGTTTGATGATGTTTTAAATGATGTTTTCAGTAGAGATCCAGAGATTGGATCTGCATTGTTCATCCAGTGGATGAACAATAGAGATCGAATCTAAATCTCCATTTATTTTTAATTTTTAATTTATTATGTAGATAAATTTTTATTAATTTATTATTTTTTATTTTAAAATAGCATTTATTTTTTTATTTTTATCATTTTTTTTATTTGATGTGTGTTGATCTCTACCATCAATCTCATAGATGGACGGTGGAGATCGGTTTCATTAATTTATAATTTTTTATTTTAAAATATTATTAAAAATTATTATATTTTTAAATAAAAATCTTAGGATAAAAGAGTTTTTTTTTATAGTTTTTAACTTTTTTATAAATTAAGTAATCGAAGTTGGATTTTAGATAAAAATGAAAAATTGGATGCTAAATGGATATTGTTTTATAGATCAGGTGATTTTTTAGGATTTGTCCTAAAATCAATGAAAAGACAGAATTTTATACTCATTTGATTCTCTCAATAGATTTTTAGAGATGCAAAGTTTTGTCGGAAGGAAAAAAAAAAAAAAGAAAATGCTGAAAAAATATTTAAAATTTGAAAAAAACAGTGAAATTTGAAGTAAAGGAAACTGAAAAACGAGAAAGTAGTCAGACAGATCCACGTGGCACCAATCAAACAGCACAAAACCCATCCAAGCAGGCTCCTGAAATTCGAAACGAAGAGCAAGGCGCGAAATTCAAACACACCCTCAAACAAAGCAATAAAAGTGAAGACAAAAGAAAACCCTCTCGCTCTCACTCACTGTCTCTCTCGAGGTTCGTACTCTCAGCGCTCCTTTCAATTATTATTCTAGTCTTTAATTTTGAAACTCTTTAAATCTTCAATTTCTTTCTCTTTTTTCGTGTTATAATTCAGTTATGTTCTGTCCAAATTTGCATATCATCCATGCCCTTACACAAATGGTTATTAACTTACTATCTTAAAACTACCCAACTAATGCAATGCTTTTCAAAATTTTTTATCTTAATTTATATCTAAATAATATAATAGATTAGGGATATTTTACTGATCAGATAATTTTATTCAATAATTATAACCATTGGAAACTATTCTTACGATCAATTAATGGATATAATTGTTAGGTAAGATTACCAATCAGTAAAGTAGTTAAATCTATAATTTATCAATATCATATTATTTCATAATTTATATAATATTAATAATTTATATTATTTAAATATAAATTTAAATAAACAATTTGAAAAACCTAACATTACTATTACTTGTTTTGCATTTATCGTGTAGAAATAAATATTTGAATTATATGAATAATTATATATATGCCTGATTTATTCCATGTACAGAAAAGCAGCTTTTGACCAATACTAAGGATGGAAAAATTTAAAAAACTTAACAAAAGACTTTTATACCCTTCCTAGAAGAGTTTTGAATTTAGCTGGCTTGAATAACATGGAGTTGGTACTTGTGAAGGTAGTAGGCATGAAATGAGATGCAGTGATTTGGTATTGTAGATTATTGTGAAGATGAAAGGAAGAGGAGGAGGGTCAAGTAGGGTTAACCCCCAACAGGTGACATTTGAGGTGAAGCAGAAAGTGATTCTGGCACTCAACAAGCTAGCATGATAGAGATACTTATCAAATAGCAGTTGATGAGCTTCACAAAACAGCGGAGTCTTTAAGCCCAGAAAAGATTACCCTTTTCCTGTCATGCATTTTGGACACCGATTCTCAACACAAGACTGCTGTTAGGAAGGAATGCATTAGATTGATGGCTACATTGGCTACATTTCATCACCATCTCATTGCACCCCATGTTTCCAAGATGGTTGCTGCCATTGTCAAGAGGCTCAAGGACTCTGACTCTGTTGTTCGGGATGCTTGTGTTGAAGCTATGGGTGTTCTGGCTGCCAAGTTGACTGGCCCTCCACATTATGACACTGATGCTGTTTTTGTTGCATTGGTTAGGCCACTCTTTGAAGCTTTGGGTGAGCAAAATAAGCAGGCCCAGTTTGGGACTGCTTCCTGCTTGGCAAGGGTTATTGACAATACCCATCAGCCTCCAGTTCCTGTTTTGCAGAGAATGTTGATGAGAACCATTAAGTTGCTTAAAAATCCACACTTCATGGCAAAACCAGCTGTGATTGACTTGAACAGAAGTATTATTCAGGTCAGCTTCTATTTGTCTTGTGCATTGTTGTGATTTGGGGGGTTCAATTATTCTGTTTCTATATTGTTTAACTGTGTTATAAAACTAATTTCAAGCGGGTTCGGGGGATTTCTGGACTATTAAAATAAGGAAAAAAAAAAATTGTCATAGGCTATGATATATCTTTCTCTCTTAGAGAAATGAAGGAACACTATTAGTATTAATTATTTTGGATGGTTTATTCTATTTATAGACATGTGCAACATAACTAAATAATTATCTTCGTTGTTGCTTTCAGTGTTTGAAATTGTGTAGGAGAAAGTTTTGATGTTGTTGTAAATTGTAACAGTTATTCAAGCTCAATTTTGATGCCATATGGAAAGTAGTTTATTTATTTCTTACCATATGTAATGTTTCCATTTATCCTCAATCTCAACTTCAGGCAGGGGGTGCTGCAACCCAAAATGTGCTATCAGCAGCAATTGGTAGCATCCAAGAAGCTCTTAAAAACGGTGATTGGACGACACGCAAAGCTGCCACTGTAGCACTAGGGGAAATTGCCTCAAGTGGCGGATCATTCTTGGGAACTTTCAAGGCTTCCTGCATCCGTTCCCTTGAATCATGTCGTTTTGATAAGGTTGGTTTCAATTCAAAATCAATATTTGGAGCATTTACTTTCTTATCAATGACTAAGCTGGATTTGTAAGAGGCTTCTCTTTGTGCTATATAGGTGAAACCTGTTAGGGAGACAGTGCTGGCTGTCCTACAGTACTGGAGAAGTCTTCCAGGTCCTGATACTCCTGAACCTTCAGAAGCTGGGTCGTCTATAAAAGGTTTAGTTGCTGATGTCTATTACTCTAATGTGTCAAAAGAGTTGTCAGTTCAATTTGGTATTCTATTATGTTTGGGTTAATTTTAAATCCTTAATGTTCTAATGATTAGTCAAAATACCAGCCTTGACCTGTTTGCCTTGTGTTAATAATATGTGTCAAGGACCAACCTACTATGTATACATCTAGTGCTTAAATGAATCTTGATCTTGTTTCTATTTGCACTGAAATGCTTTGCTTACCATGTATCTTCATGAATTTCATTTTCTCCTCCATTCACTTGATGTTCTAGATCGTGATAATTTTAGGACCACATACACGGCAATGTATCGTGTGTTTGGTCATGCCAAATATATTGAGATTAAATATTGCCTTGTTCACTGGGATTTTCTTTTGGAAGTCATCATTTCAATTTGTTTCGTTGCTCTTATCTTCATTTGTTGCACTTACACTTATCCATCCACAAATGGCCAAGTTGCCTGGAAAATGTTGCAACACGAAAATCATGTATTATTATCATGTCAATAATCTGTGGATAAAAATCATATTTATTTTGTTATTTAGCTATTTTGTAGATTACAACCATCCCTATCAGGCTATCACTATGGGAATGATAACTTTATGCCTTGTCAAAATACACCTACATAGTAATGCAGACAGCAAGAAGAATTAGACCTTTCAGAAGGCTTTATTCTTTGCTGATTTGGACTTAAATGAGAGAATTTTTCTTTTCATTAGTTTCTAATGTGGCAAGTTATAGTTCTTAGCATTAAACAAGTTCATTACAATAAGATGGTCATACATTATCTTTAATAGCTTTCTCTTTATTTGCATGTTCCTTTTACATATTGCTTCTGTCTACTCATTGTTTACTTTTGGTCAGAAAATTTCTGCAGAGGTGACTTCAGCGGACTTACGAGTCCAAGTGATGCTGGGAGGAAGGACAGAACACTCAAGAAAGTTGTTAGAGACTCAGCAAAGCAAAGATCCCCATTGTCTGTTAGAAAAGTGTGCCAAAATTTCACAGGAAACTTGCAACATTCTGAAGCAGACAGTTGGCATGTTGACATTGCAGTTCCAAAAACCTACAACGGTTCTTTAGCAGACCTTCAGAATGAAGAATCTGAGGGTAGCTGTGTTACAAAGACCCTGGAAAGGATGAGCACTGATGTTATAAGTACCCAAGATATTGAAAATGAATACATGTCAATCGATGATAAACAAGAGTGTTCTTCTGTGTCAAACCTTGCAACAGAGAACTTTGAAACTAAGTTTGTTACAGTTTCACACCAATGTCCTGAGGATGGCGGTTTAAAGAACCTAATGGGAAGGAATCAATCTTTTAGAGCTGAAGATATTAGTAGTGAGGAACAGATATACTCTGATAAGATGCGGGACCGCAGAAGTCTAGACACTACAGTGACGGAGGCTAGTTCTCACATTGTGCATGGATGCTGTTCACAGATAAAAGATGAAATAGCATGCATTCAGAAGCAATTGCTAGAGATTGGAAACAAACAGTCGAACTTAATGGACGTCCTGCAGGTAAATATGTCTGGATTCCTGTATCTGGTTAGAAATTACCATCAGTTGGAAATTCCTGCAATTTATTGTCATGATAATCTTTTACTAGCTTCTTAGTAAAACTACGAAGCACCGTTATTGAATGCTATCAATGCTTTCTCAATATGTGCAAATTGTTGCTGATAGCACCAGCTTTGTGGGAAATTGCAAACATATGCAGGCCTGCTAGTTTTACTGTGTTTGTATGTCATCATCATCATCATCATTGTTGTTGTTGTTCTTATAATGATTATTTTTATTTTAACATTTACAATATTCAAAATCTATAATCTTTGAATAATTAGATGTAACTTAACTATTTTATCTTCATTTATGAAATTAATTTTCCTTGTAACTGTCATAGTTATCCCCATCTTCAGGGTAGAATTATTCATTGAGCACCTGTAAAGTTTTTGTTAAGTACTCTAATTTTTGACTCTTAATTTGTGAAAATATCATTCTTTTGAAAACACACAGGTCTGTCATTTGTGTTTAAGTTTTCTTATGCATCTTTACGATATTGCAGCTGTCTCTTCTGTTCTTAAAAAAAAATTGTAAATTGATTTACAGGTGTTTACAACTAGCATAATGGGCAGTTTGTCGATGTTGCAGTCTAAGGTTTTAGGCTTAGAGAATGTGGTAGATAGAATAGCTCAGGACCTTGTACACGGTGGTAGATATTCAGACTTGGTGAGCTCCAAACTAATGAAGCAGACCCAAAGTATTCCTACTCCCAGACTCTCCATGTGCTCTCCCAGGCCATCTGTAGATATTCGTAATAGACAACCTTCAGTTTTATCAGCAAAGAATTCAGAGATCTGGGGAGAAAAACCATTTGGTAGGTGCAGGTCAAACAATTCTGCCAAAGAGGGTGCAGAAATTTGGACTAACCCTACAGTAAAGAATAGCAGAAATGCTATGGGGAGGGACATTCAGAAAAGCTCAGGCTTGGAAACAGAGGGTGTGGGTCAAACTAGAAAAACCAATGCTGTCTTTGATTTTGTTTCTAGCACAAATGCCAGACTAAATAATTCGGAAAGCAAGAATAGCTTGTGGCATTGTGTGAAAGGCTATCTGTGTGAAGGGGATCTGGACTCTGCATATGTTGAAGCTCTCTGTGCTGGTGATGAGCTCGTATTAATTGAACTTCTTGATAGAACTGGCCCTGTTCTTGAAAGTTTATCGCACAAGACCATCAGTGATCTTCTTAGCACTTTGGCGTCCTACTTCCTAGAACAAAGGTTCATGAACTCTATAGTCCCATGGTTGCAGCAGGTAAGTTCCTTACCTTTTAGATTAAACTTTCAATACCACAAATTCTGTATATCTCTTCTATATCATACACAGGATGTGCATGTGAAATTTCATGTCTGTTTTTACAGTATCTAGTTCTCCTTGTAATGTGCACTGCATCTTTGCTTGTTTTTCATGAATCATATCTAATTTATTCTTTAGAATCTTTATTTATTAGGTTGCTTTAATCATTTGCATTTTGTTGGCTAAATGAGGTCAGCTGTTGGCTTTCAAATAGCGTAATGTTAGCTTGGTCACTTATTTAACACGTAAAGTTTTGAAATGTATGCAGTAGGGTTATATTAACACATTCTTGTATTAGATATGCTTTGTGATACACTGGAAAGACAAATGGCAATGTAAAGTCCATATTTTACATGCTATTCAACTGTGTGGGCTTCATTCTTATAGACAACTATATACTTCTGTTGAGTCCAGCATCCAATTTCGTTTTATTAAGCCCTAGATGCATGAATCAGCCACAGAATTATGTGCTCCAGCTAATTTCTCATGAATTGGTGGGGGGTCCTGTCTTTACATATCATTTCAGGGTTTGAGAGCATATCTTTCCCCTCTTTGGTTGGTATGGGATCTTGGTTTTGGAGCAGCAGGTACCTAGGAACAAAATTAATTATTAGCTGTCCATGAAGATTGATTATTTGTGATCATTTGACTGATTTGAAATAAACTTTTTGGTTTGTGTTTTGAGTAGTAGAACACCAAGTTTGTTCAGGGTATAGATTTTATTGATTTTTGGCATGAAGTTGGCTAACACATTCTTGAAAAGAATATTATCTTGATGCCTGTGAACATCAAATTATTGCTTGAATCTTATATAAATATGCATACATATGTACTTTCATGACGAGGTATGCATGGCTTGTTGTATGTGATAAAGCCGTACCAGTAATGTGCACTCATGATCTCACTAATCACACTAAATTCCTAATGTCTGGATGAGAACTTACTTTTCATTCCAATATTTCATCATTTCATTCTAGCAATGTGAATTTAAATGATAACTGGGCTTCTGGTTGAAATTTAATTACTGCTTTGATTTTGTACAAATATATATTCTAGGAAACAATGGAAATTAATATCAGACCACTTCCAAAGTTTTCCTTCTTTCTAGGTTATAATAGGGGTCTCAAGGTTTTGCTGCAGAGTGTCTTGAACAAATTGAAATCATCAAACAGACCAAATCACTTTGAGTTGACTAACAAGAGCCATTACCTCTTACTTCTGCCTTTGTAGGTGGTGCACTTGAGCACAATCCATGGACCAAATCATCTTGTTCTCTCTGCAAAAGTGAAGCGAGAGTTCTTGTCTGCAGTTCAGGAGACTCTGAAGATGGAATTTTCTAATCCTGCTGAGAGAAGATCTATCACTAATCTGGCAACGAAATTGTGTCAAGTATGGGGTAAGCCAAACTTCTTTTCAATAAGATTTGCAGTTAAGCGACAAGTAACCTGAAATTAGTGTTTCATCTTTTGGTATCTTAGCACTTATGTCATTTTAAGTTGAAACTGAAACAAAATTAGGAGTTAGAAGGTAGTAATTTCTAAAAATCTTCCCTGTTTAAGGGAAAATGTATCTGATTATCAGAAAAAGTTAATTGTAGTCCAATGGGAAAAGTTGCTGGCTTTTAACTATCCAAGTCAGGACTGCATCTACACATGAATATAGGTTAAGCAAAGTTGACAGAATTAATTTGTAATACCCCAGAACCTCTGAAGATTTGATCTAACAGATCTCGAGTGCAATAAAAAGAGATTTTACCAGCTGTGTTAAATATTACCCACAATCATTTTGGTTCTTTGGTAAGTTTTAAGTAAGCTTAATTCTTCAAAAGACCAGGTCATCCACAAATAGACTAATACTGCTTTATTTAAAATTATGGTAGAAGGTATGTGTCTTACTAATGCAATGCAACTACTTTATTTTGTAGGGAATTGCTTCTGATATTAAACAGAATGACAGCAAAGTTTCCACTTCACTAGGATTTGCTGCTTTCAAGTAGTAGAGGAACTTGTAGGCAATGCTGGGACTTTTATGACTTCATATTTCACCGTGGAGATATCTTCAGTTAGTGAGAAGCGAGGAAAATGCTTATTTTGAAGCTGATCAATGCTGAGTTTTAAAAGGATGCCCTTCTGATGTTATGTGCAATAAACCTTGATATGAATAGCTCTCGGATCTTTAACAAGCCACTACTCTGAAATGGATTTGCAAGGTTTGCATAATTCGGTAATCGCTTTCATTATAATGCCAACCTGTTGGTATTACAGAGCACGACTATGAAAAATGATGTCGCAAAACTTTGTTTTGGTACGAGTAAACCAACTTTTAGGAAAGCAAAAGGCAAAATGTTTGTTTATTGGAGAGAAAAGCGGTTTAATATATGGATAAGATCAAGGGTCATTCACATTAAGTTGGTTCAATCTCACAAAATCTCAATATTTGTGAGTAATTTTTTCACTTAATTAGATTTCTTTCTCTCTTTGGGAGATGAACATTGAATCACGTTTTAGAGATATATTTCAATTCATCCTGATAGTATTCTAAGCAAGTACTAATAATCCAAAAAAAAAAAAAAAATTGTTTATTTATGACATTGCACAAGTTAGTGAAGGACCCACCCAAGCTAGTGAAGGACCCACCTTTCCTATCCTGAAATTTTCACATTCATCTAATCTGATTGAGAGAAAGGGTAAGGCCTCCATGATGCCCTAATGCCTATACTAAGTTACCGAGATTTTGTTAAGATCATAACATTAGCATGGCAAAATCCAATGCCTCTTTTTTCTGAGAGTTGCCAAGGAACAAAATTATATAATATTATTAATGATTATAAGTATAGCATCACACATTGATAAATATTCTATACTTGGATTTTTCACTACTCAAAAGGAGCTTATAATTATAAACCTCAACTGATATTACACAGTACCTGAAGATCAGCAAATCCATCCCAAGATTTCAGGGCATTAGGTTGATGATTACATGTTACATGAAAGGCTGATTTTACATGATTATATCCGTGTCAAAATCGTTCGCTTATCACTCATACAAGTTCTCTTATTTCAAGTAAAGCAGCGGCACCACCAAAAGTAATTTGAGGTCATCAAGGTTCAGTCATCTGTTCTTTCATAATTTAAGCTTCCCCAATTTAAGCTTTTATGACAACCTGAATCTTATAAGAAACAAAGCTACAGAGCGGAGAGATGTTTAAAAACATAAATCAGCTGGTAATTGCATCAAAACATTCCCAATTCCCACTTCAGGGAGAGAAGACTAAGTTGCATTACGAAATACCAAAGCATCGTACTTGTACAACTTGTACAGTTTCTGATGTTTAGCCATAATCAGTACATGTTCAATGTTTGGCCAACACTGATTTCTCTTTCTGTTTCAATCTAGCATTTAAAACACCACGACACAGTTGTTGGTAGATCTTGCACAGTTTCATCTTAAATCCATGTTTTGTACAAGTTTAATGTCTGGCCGATACTGATATCTCGTCAGCTTCGATTTTTGTAGGAGAGCTATTTGTACTGAAAAGATTTTCCGGGGGTTCACTCTTGCTCCTTCCATTGGCTGGTTTGCTCCTTCTCTGTCCCTTAACTTCACTATTACCATCAGGTCTGGTCTCGGTTCTTTTCTTCTCCCTAGGACTAGAACCTCTTGGAGCTTCATACAGGGTCACAGGATTGACCACACTTTGAAACATAACCTCTTCATGGCTTTGTACCTCTGTTAGAATAGTCTGAAGTAATTCAACTACCTGGCTCATGAGGGGCCTTCCTTTCGGATTTTGACTAAGGCATTGGTACGCCAGATTGGCCACTTTCACTGCCACTCTAACCGAGTACTGTCCTTCCAATCTAGGGTCTAAAATTCTCAAAAGCTTCTTATTATGGTTTAAAAGTGGGCGGGCCCACTCAACCAGATTGTGTTCTCGGCTAGGTCTGCTCTTATCCACCGCTCTTCTTCCAAGGAGCATCTCCTAGTAGCACGACCCCAAAACCGTAAACATCACTTCGTGCTGTTAAATGTCCTAATAAGATCAATAAATATTGCTTTAGTTCATAATCTAAAAATATTCTCAAGTACCAGCAACCTCTCAATTTCATTGTTTTAAAAAGCGGGAGACAGTGCAAGGCAGTCAGTCATGCCCCAGCAAGGCAAGATGGTTGCCTCATCTCAAAAATGATAAAACACTTACAAAAAAATAAAGACACTAAAGCAGAAAATCATCCATAACATTTAAGAAATGAATCATAATCAACATTAGGAACATAAATATACCAACAAGATGAAACATTTTAAGGGTTTAAATGGTCGAAAGTCAGCACCTTCTTGAACAGAAAGTGTGGACTTTCTGTCCTATTAAAAGAAAATGTGTTTTTCTCTCTTTTTTTTTTAAAAAAAAATGACAGTCTTAGACTCTGAGTTGCCTCAGTGTCGCCTTAGAACGAGTGGCCTTGGCTTGGTGCTGACGGTGGCGACCTCAAGTGAGGGAGGAGGCGGTTCTCCCCATCTAGAGGCTGAGGTAGCCACCTTGAGGCACCTCTGGCCGCAGGGTGACTGAGGCATGCCTAGAGACGCTGCCTCAGTTTGATTTTTAAATCCTAGCACAATCTTACGTCACAAAGGATACAATGCTCACAAACAGATCAAGCAGGTGTTATATGTTAAAAACACATTTCCAGTGTCACTTTCAACTCAAGAAGTAATATGCTGTCATAGTTGGAGTGAAATACAATGGACTCAACAAAAGAGACAAACTAGGGAAAATTAATTCTAATCAAACTAACAATCTTGCAATGTTGAAAATAGTCCAATGTCAAAATTTATGGTTCCTTGGCCTCAAAGCCCAAAAATATTGTCACTAAACAGGGAAATGAAGTTCCCTCTTACATCAACAGGGTTTTTAGTTGAAAAGGGAGGTATCCAAAAATTGTTTTTCCCCAACCAGGCCACCATGAAACTTCCAACACGTAGGTATTTGTGATACAGAATGCAAAAAACTAATCCTTCTTTTCCTCTTCCCACAGACCAAGAAATTTCTCCAACCTATTAATGATTATTTAATTTATTCCTTTCTGTTTCCCTCTTCTGTTCTACTGCATTGTGTATGCATCCTCAAAACTATGAAGCACCTTGTGGTGCCATGACTTGGCTTCTTGTCGAATCTCGTGGATATGATATTGGCACTGTAAGTTTGATTATATAATTAACTTTTTTTAACCAACATGGTTTGGGATTTAGGGCTAACACTTGGTTTACTATTGTGACATTGGCAATGCAGGTAGAAGATTTAAGAGTTGAATCTTACCTGGACATAGACATAACAGGATAATAGAAAAAGGGAAAAAGAAAATATAAGGATGCCTACATAGTTTGGTATATCAATTAAGTTGAATTTTTTAAAAAAAATTATAAAAACAAGTTCGAAGGAAAGAGAAAATTAGGATGGCAGGGTAGCGGTAGAAGAAACAGAGCAAAGAAATTTTCTGAGCTGTAGTTTTTGAAAGTTGAAACTTTTTGGCTATACATATGATGTAGAGTCAATTTGGCACCACTGACCTACTTAAGGAAAGAAGATTATGAGATCCCTAATTAGCTAAAATTTAATTCCAAAGTTTAAAGGCAAGACACAATTTTCCGCTATTTCTCTGAAACCAAAAAATGAAAATAAAGGGGTCTTATTTTACCTCCCTTACAAAAGCAACAGAAGTACAAGTCCTAATAGAAAAATACAACAGGAAGTACACTTTTAATCTTCTGCAACTTCTGTTTATGTAAACTATTGAAAGTGGAAAATCCGAACATTTTAATTTCCCCATTTTTCTGCTAACTAATAACATATACTAAAGAAATGCCACTATGAAACGGAAAAATTTAATATGATTTGACGGTAAATGACTCACCAGTCATCACGTACTCAGGAGCAGCGTAGCCATATGTGCCCATCACTCGTGTAGACACATGGGTCTGATCACCCATTGGCCCATCCTTTGCAAGCCCAAAGTCAGAAAGCTTTGCATTGAAATCCTGCAGGTCATTAATCAATTGAGATGAGAAAATTTAAAGAACTTCCTCAATGTAAAAAATAATCATTACATCAGAAACTGAAAAGTTAACTTCACTTATGAGTAAAAATCCTAACTATTTCTACCAAAAGAAACTTTAACAGTCTATAATTTCTATTTTCTGTACTTGCGAAGCCATTTTTCAAGACCAATACTTTAGGAGATAGGCAGAATATCAATATAAAGTTAGGAAACAAACTTTCTTACAATCATTTCATTTAGTTTCTTAGTCTTAAATCAAGTTCGCTTTAGCTTTCCAACTAAGAACTGTTGGTCAATCAGATGGCAAGGTCAAACTTTATTTGAAGTTTCAAGAACCAAATTCTGCTTCTATTTTCCAAAATGGCCCTTATAATGAGATGTAATTGAGCTTTATGAAGCAATGTATAAGCAAATAAATGACAACTAACCGCATCCAGCAAGATGTTTGATGTCTTAAAATCGCGGTATATGACAGGTCTCTCTGCACCATGAAGAAAAGCAAGCCCTTTTGCTGCATCTAATGCAATCTTTATTCTTCTTGACCAAGTCAAAGTAGAACCAACTCCTATCAACCAAAGAAAAATAGGATTACTAACAAGAAATCATCTTTGATTCTATACATAAATTAGCATTAAGTAGCTTAAATATCGGCACAATATCTACGTGTATTAGTGTATACATCTTCTCAATACTTTCAGCAAGAAACTGTGTATGAATATACGCATTGTGTGTGTGCGTATAAAATATGACCTTTTTTTTTTTTTTAAATGTCTCTGTATAAAAAATATGTTTATTTTTTGACATCTATGTAATAAGATTTTAATCAACATCATAAATGGGCATTGATAACCGAACCATTTAAAGGTAGGTTTAATGGTCTTGTTAAGAAACTTAAAACTATTGTGCTTGTAATGGTTGAGTACACATGTAATGCAGGGCGAACATAAATTTGTGACTACTTTAAACTTCTCAGTCTGTCACAGGCTTACCAGTACAGTTTGTTATAACATTTACCATATTACTTGTACGTTTATACTCTACCGTAAATCATTCTCCTGCCCAAATAAATACAAGGTAAAAAATCACTTTTCTAGTTTGTCTTGGCTCCTGATTTTTCGTGAAAACATCTTCCTTCAAGCAATGGTAATGCTAACCATAAAAATGCTCAAATCCATCCTATCATCTTTTCCTTTTCTCAGAATCTCAGGATACAATTTTTGAGTAAAAAAAAATTCCAAAATATAACATCAAAACATACTTATAGAGGCCAAACCAAAGTTTAAAGGAAAACCTAATCCAATAATAACCAAAAAAAGCAAATCCAGATTAGCCTAATTTAGATAATTATCAAACAATTATCAGAAAATCCTAAACCAAATAAACAAAATAAAAATCCAATATCTATAAATTACGTATGCCTAATCTATGAATGCATCAATCCTAAAATAAAAACTACCATATCTGGCCTAAGTTAATGGCCAGTTAGCCCTAGGTCCTGCAATTATGAGAGACAGCAATTCCCCATGCTAAGATAGTCTCAACTTCAGCAAGTAGAGCCGGCGTGCTCAAACAAAGAGAGTCATACTGGTAAACTATTCCTCAACATTGTACGTGACATGCATTAAAATATTCTTCCAGCAAACTTAAAAATTCTGAAAATTACCCAAGGAAGAGTATAATTTCTGCTATCTTAGATAAATTAATAACAAACTGAAATTGGTTGCACAGTTTTGCTGGGAAATCATAAAGCACTTAATTGGGTTAACATAGGAAAAAAAGAACATTTAATCTTCAAATGCAATAAGAAGTTTATGTGAAGAGAATAAGAATATAAGTAAAAAATATAATACTAGAAAAGGAAGTTAAAAAAAGAAAAGAAAAATCTCAATAAATTAGAAGGAAAACACCTTAGGAAAATGAAAGAGAGACATAGATATGGAGATAGAAGGATGTTAGAATCAGAAGATGGCAAATGGGATCAGGGTTGGACTTCAATAACAATTAAGAAAAACCAGAATCTCAACATATAGGTTGAGGGAAAGACGGAAAGAGCCAGAACGACAAACGATGGGTGAAATGAAATAATAGTAAGATTTGAGAGCAAAATTTTGGGTATCTATATGATTAAAACCAGTCCAGGTATCCCAAACAATCACATTAGAGCCTATTTATAGATGCCAAAGTAAAGAAAGAGCAAATAACTCAAATAAAGAAACCAGATCTACCTAATGAAAATAATATCAAAAATACTAGCAGGTAAACCAAATAATATCCTTAAAAAGATGAGATCCTGACAATGATGCAGTGACATAACCCTAGCCTAATTACACATCAGTCCTCTACAAAATTACTATATGTATAGCTTAAACTAATGATTCATCAGCCTTCTCTCTCTCTAAGTATCTCCCATCAAAAGCACATCAAGTTCCGCATAATATGCTTGTGGTTCAAAGAACACATACGCTCAGAAAACGACAGCCAAACTTCAAAAACTGAAGGGTTTCGGACAATGCAAGACTGTCACTTCACATGATTGAGCAAACTTCATAACAATTCCAACACCTAAAATACGAAAACTAAACTAGAAAAAAAAAAGTCCATTTGATCAGATTCAGATTCTCTCCTATGCTACTGATCTTTTCGATAACTTATCTAAATCTAGTAACACAAATAACTAATAGTTGACATTTAATTCCTTCGTTTTTTCACTTCCCTTTATATTTAAATGTAGTATATTATCACTAAGGGTTTCAGGTCATTAAAAACACAACAACAAAAAATAGTGTTCAAAGGCTTACTGCGAAGTAGATGCTTTTCAAGACTCCCACTAGCCATGTACTCATAAACCAATAACCTATGCTCATCCTCACAGCAATATCCAATTAGCTTGACAAGATTTGGGTGACTGAATTGTCCTAAATAGTTGACTTCTGCCTGCAAACACAATCAATTTAAATTACAAAAACCCTTCTATATATATACATACCAAAAAAAAACAAGCAAGAAATCTCTTAAAAAGACAAGCACCATACCAGCCATTCTTTGTCACCTTGGAAGCCCCCACGATTAAGCTCTTTAATGGCAACATTAACCTGCTCATTATAAGATGGCCTTATAGTCTCGTCCAAAACACCCTTATACACAACCCCAAATCCCCCCTCACCAAGTATAAAATCCGGCCGGAAATACTTGGTAGCCAATGTCATCTCAACATATGTAAATATATCAACATTATTATATCCCGGATTTGTCCTCAGTTCATTAACATTCCTAGGAGCCACCACCGTCAACGACTCCTCTCTACCGCTGTTACTTGCAAAATTGCTACTGCCCCCGGCATTTCCTCCTCCTGGTTTTCCATCAAGGTCAAAGTCGTCAACAGCATTAATAACACATTGACATTTAAAAAAACAAAAAAAAAAAAAGAAAAGATTTTATTATTACCTTCATTGTTGTTAATGGAAGAAGTTGTGTTAGATGGGAGGCGTTGTTGTTGAGGTTGTTGATTCTCTTCAATGCTAAAACAAATCCCCATCAATCTAATAAAAAATGCCCGCTTCGATTTGCTTTTCATTTTCCCATTATCAATTTTTGCGTCACCGGGAATTCTACAGCAATTTTTTTTTTTTTTTTTGGCCTTGTCAAGATCCCAAAATTCCCAAGCAACACAGACTAATTAAAATGCAGACAACTTCTAATTAACCCCAAAAAAAATAAATAAAAAATTGAGTTTTGGAGAGAGAGAGAGAGAGAGACAGAGAAAGAGACAGCTTTGATTGATTGGTTTTGGAGAAAAAGCCGCCAAAAACGTCAAACCAGTTGTCCCTCCCCAATCATGCCATCCCATCCCTGCTATTTAACTACATGACATTCATCTTCCAACTTATTACCACTCTGCCATTCTTTTTAATTATGCGGAAAAGGTGACTATCGACTTTATGATTTAACGATACGATAAAAACACGTTACGAAATCACTGAGATTTGGAGTCACGTTATTAATAGATCGATCTACTTTATTATAATCGATCATATTAGTTTTGCCTAAATTATTAAATTTAAATTCATTCAACACAATTAAATATTAAATATGTTATTTTAAATTTGATTTTGAATTAGTGTTATATTATAGGTGAGATTTTTTGATTAAATTATGTAATTAAACTAAAAGATTAAAAATTATTTCAAAGATTTATGTAATTAAATTATATTGTGTTTTTCTCATATTAATATCCTAAATTAATTGATACAATAAGTATTATTAGATAAATGGTTAATTTAATGGGATGTATTTGAATTTAGATTAGTGATATAACACATTTAACGAATTATGTTTAAATTGATATAAACATAATACTACGATCATCTCATATTACTATGTATTGAATAAAATCTGTATACTATATAAAAATTCTAAATGCAACATTTATGATGATATATATTTATAAAAATAAAATAAAATGAAACTTAAGCAATTCGAGATAAAAAATCAACAGTTCATTTTTATTTTTGAATAAGTTTGATATAAATATGGACTAGGAAAAAAATACGTAAGATGGCAGTTTGGTAAATTAGTAAGTAAGAGGGTAACGGTTATTAGTTATTACTTATTAGCGTGTGTATTCCTTTGTTTTTTTTTTTTTTTTGAAAGGACAAGCGTGTGTATTCCGTTGGTTGTACGGACACGGTGCTGCTCCATTTTCGACGATGAATATCTAACCACTCAATTCTCATCCATGTTTTCCCAAAAAAATAAAACCTCATCTATGTTTAGCCCAAACCATTTAATCATTATTTATCTGCTCTTTTTTATTTTCCTTACAATTTAAATGCTTTTAAAATTTTATTCTCATCCGATGTTTGTTAGATATTAGTGATTTTTTTATTTAAGCTAAATTAACTTTATTAATTAAGGGGGGTGTATTGAATGTAGGAGTTTATTGGAATTCAAACGATTTTAAAAATCTAGGTGTATTCAATTTAGACGTTTTAGAAGTTTATTAAAATTTAGGTATATTCAATTAGATTTATAAGGATTTCAATGAAATTTTAAAGTATTAATTAAGAGTTTTAAGAAATCTAAATAAGTGTAGTTGTATTTAAAAAATTAATAATTTTGTAAGACTTGGATTTTGATAAATTTTTTACAGACTCAGTGTGAAAAAAAAAAAAAAAAAAAAAAAAACCGACCCGTTTTAAATCTTGTCTTACCACCAAAGATTTTCTAGATTTCATATGATATTTTTCTTTTTTCTTTTTTTTTTTTTTTTGATTTCATACAACACCATGGTGGAAATTATTATCAGTGTCAGGAGATGCGGGCCCCTTTCCCGTGTAGTGGACGATGACAATGACCCTGGATGATGACTCTATAGATGGAATAAATGAGAAAGAATCAGCCCAGTCGAGTTGTGAAGGAGTACATTCAAGGCCATGCCCACATTGCATTTCTATTTGTAATTTTCTTGTAATAAATTAGTCATATAATCTTGGTCAATTCCTTATTTTTGCACATTTTAGATACTATATCATCAAATGTTACTCAAAGTCGATCATAAAATATAGGAAAAACTTCATTTTAATATCTGAGATTTCAAAAAATATAAAACTTTTGAAACTTTTTTGAAAACAATTATTTTTATCCCTAACTTTTCAAAAACTCTTCAGAAAAGTCCAAAACCACCAGTCAACTAACGGTTAATATTAATAGAATGCGTAAAAATTATTTTTTTACCTTAATGGTTAGTTACTTTCAAGAAAATTATCAGATTATCCTAATAAAATAATAAATTTATAAGTTAAATTATCTAAAATGTTTCTGAATTTAAGTTGTTAAAAACGATCTAAAGTCATCATTGATCGTTAATTGATTTAACATTTTGGACTTTTTTTAAAAGTTTTGAAAAAGTTAAGGATAAAAAGAGCTGTTTCGAAAAGAATTTTAAAACTTGATAATTTTCGAAACCTTCAGTACTGAAACGAAATTTCCACTAAAATATAATATGTCTCTGTCGATGGATTATCTACTTTTGTGTAAATTCTGGTGATTGTTTATAGTACTTGAGGGGACTTTAACTTATTGATTAGCAACAAATAAATCCTATAAAATGTTCTTAAGAAGCGTAATTTTTATCAGTTTTAGATCATTATGATTTGTGAATTGATCCTTTCTCACATGTACATCTACATCTTAATTCCCATGATATTTTGTTCTTAGTCTTTGGTAATTGCTTTCCATCTCTTTATTCACCATTCAGACAAATTTTTAAAGTTATAAGTCTCTGATAACGAGTAAGATTATTTATCGAATGTCTAAATGTTCTATCTATTAAGCATTCTAACTTCATGGTTGATGAACCATCTCTAACTTATGTTTATGATTGTTGGTTGACAACCTCCTAGGACCCACTATTAATGACATTTTTGAAGTAATTGCTTATTTTGTTTGTTGGAGAGTCCTGTGGACTCTTTTAACTGCAATTACCTTCTAGTAACTTGTTCCAATGAGCTAATTATAGAGAGTTTCCGCTTCTCTCCTTACTTCGCTTATTTAAATGGGTGAGTTTATTTGTGAGAGCAAGTGGTTGTTTGCTAATAATTTAAAAGATTTGATCACTTGATACGCATAATCTGTATACAGCACATGCACCTTACAGTGCAATCTGTAATGTACATTAACCTACATTTTTATAGGTGAATAGTGAAATGCTAAGAGAAAATCTTGGAAGAATTGTTGGTGCAGACTGATTCTATCTTGAGTGGGTTAGACCTTACAACTCTTATTAGCGTTAGCTTGTGCAAGACTACACAATTTTGTTCAGTAAGGAATGTCAGTCTGATGAATTTCTTATTGAATTGGATAACGAATCTTCTTCATATTCATCACCACCAATTAATGAAGAGGAACTTGAAGCAGTTTTTCAAATGCAAGAGCAATAACAAGAAAGCACTAACCAATGGAGAGCTAGTATAACAACAAATATGTGGAGAGATGCTAAGGTGCAGAACGACAACAATGACAATTGCGAAGAATAGTTTCTTCAGACTTTCATAATGCACATCATTTCTTATTGTTATATTTTACAATTTAGGATTTTTTTTTTTTTAAATAAAAGTTTGGGATTGTTTATACTAGCCTTTTTTTTTTAATTCAACAATTGACCTCGATAATTAGATGTAAAAAAATATATATATCTCTTTTTATAATATCAAAATTTTTATTAATGTGATTTGTATAAATAAATCAATCATAAAAACTTATTCATAACTCAAAAGTTATATAACTTGACAGTGAAAGTTTGTCAAGTTTTACAACATACTATTCATCATATGATTTTTTTTTTAAAGGATAAATCGTTTACAATCACATTTAAATATATCTAATTCCATTTAAATCTATGTAATAAATTCAATAAACTTTAAATAAAATTATAAGAAAATCAGATATAATCTATAAAATAAGCCAACAAACTTTTAAATAGAATTCTAATAAAATTAGATGGAATCCATGAAATCTATAGAATCCATCAAAATCTATCATTAAAAAAAAAAAAAAAATTCCAACAAACTTCAATTAAATCTAGATTAAACACACGTCTCCTCCCCCTCCTCCCCCTGCCTACCCCCGCCAACCTCAAAATGATATTAGATTCAAAAATATGATAATGAAAGGTTATAATTAGAAAAGCAGTTTATTCTAAATTATTATTAAGTTATTACAAAAATACAAAACAAACAAATTACAAAACCTTAAACATTAAGACTTACTGGAATCTTTAAGTTAAGTGCTAAGGTTTCCTTCTAATTACTCCAACACAACATTACATCTAAATTTAGAGTCCTCACTAACCTGATGCAAGTAGTTAGGAGGAGCATTCTCTGACACAATTATACCAATAAAATAGACAAAGCTAGTTAACTTGGCTAATCCATGAGCTAATTTGTCAGCAATTCAAGAAACAAACATAAAAAGTCAATCCTTCATGAGAATCCACAAAATCCAAAATATCTTCATGTCACCAACTCAACATTAATTAAATGAGATGCACTGGAATTTATCAAATTGATAACAGTTAGCGCATTAAATTCGATAAAAATCTAAATTATACCTAAAAAAGCAACCTAAGATAAAATAAAAAAATTGCTTGAGCTTTTACAATTTTATCCTTTGTTTTCTCTTTATATCCTTAATGACGAAAAATAATTACAAAATTATTCATATAAAATAATTTCAAACAAATTTACCTCATTTTTGTATATTATGTTATAAAATATTAATTAATTATCAATGGAATCAAAATTTGATGTAATTACACAAAACCTAGAGGTTTACTTCATTACATGAAAAACAACTTGTTCCTAAAACAGATATTTACGAAATTTTAATTAACAAAAATTTGTAAATAACTAGAGATCCGATGTCCTAGATCTCCATTCGTCAAACCACCCCCATTCATTGTGATTTTGATCCTTAGTAGCAAACATGTCCGGATATGAGGTCTTTCTCGGTACGAATCCATTATTCGTGAACAAGGAGGTTCCACCTCTCCCATCATAAGTCTCTATTCTTAATTTTTGTTTTCTTTTAATTAGTTTTAATTTGACTACCATCGTTCATCTCTACGGACTCTCGTATTTTTTATATAGTTTTTCCTCTCTTTTCTAATTTTTTTATTTTTAATTTATTTTATTCTTCTTTATTTAATTTTTTAATTTATTTATTTTGTCCATACTAAAAATGAACGGTGTAAGATCCATAATTTTTTTTATCCAAAATTGCATTGTCCAATTTATTTTTATTTCAAGTTCTAATTTTATTAAATGAAGGGTAATATGGGTAATTTATCGAGTAATGTATCGATGAATCTTTATAGTGGAAAAAGATCCCGATGCGAATGCGAACCTCACCACTTCCCCTATCGACAATGGGCACCTCTGCCATTGGATCTCCATGGAAGAAGATTTAAATTGAATCTCCACCTTTGTGTTTATTAATTAATTAATTAATTTTTTTAACTTCAATTTTGATTTTTCTAGAATAGATCTCCTTATTCATCTTTGAATAACGATGAAGTTCCATAATTTTACTTTCATTTTTTATTTTTGAAAAATTTATTTTAAATTTGAAGCAATTAAGATAGATAATCAATTTTTTTCCCATTTCTTATTTTAAATTACAGTTTTACATAAAATACAAAAAGTAATTTAAATAGATAAAACTACTCTTAAATATATGAAAATTGACTAATAAAAGGGCGAATGTTTAAAAAAAATAAAAAGTTGTTTTCACGTGTTTAGGGACAAATCTCAAAAGCATTGTGTTATTTAATCTTAATTTAAGGGTTTAGTAGTATTTTCCTTTTATGCATTTTCGTGGTTAAACATTAACCCATCAATGATATATTTGAATTTTTTTTTTTACGGGATGAATATTAAATTTAAATAAAACTAATTATACCTTGTATTTAACTCTTGAACTCTTGACCTCTTTGAATCAACAACAGCGCAACTACTCTTATTAAGAGGTGATGTATATATTTATTTGTAATACATCAAACATCCTAAAGGTGGGACATAATTACTATATCATTAAAAAAGGTAGTTATAACTGCATATTCTATTATATATTCATCTTTAATCTCAACTTATTACTATCGATTGATAAACAACATTCATCAATTTATATATCATAAATTCAAATTAGCATAATATTAATGACCCTAACAACATTGTACATGAAATTTTGTATATAAAAAAAAGGAATGTACCTAGAATAAGACGGAAAAGATGATCCATGCCTACGCGGTGGGCAAAAAAACATAGCCAAAAATACTTGTTTTCACATAAACTTCGAGTTTGATAATTTTATAGTGTTGAAAACCCACTGATTGAGGAAAGGTTCAATGCTTATGTGAAAAGGTAGGCCACCTTGGTGTACTAGTGTGTCAAGGTCGTTTCATTATAGTCACTCTCGTAGTGATCAGTTTTTCCCTTAATATATGGAGTCTTGTTCCCTCATTTGGGATTCATTCTCCCGTTTTAGTGATTCTTCTTTTTGGACTGCATCTTAGTGGGTTTATTTAAAGTGTTTGGTTGCATATTTATTTATGTAACAGTGTATATAATATTTAAAAAAAAAAAACAAAAAAGAAAACCCGTTTCGGGTCGGTTTTCAAGCGTGGACCAGGCCAGTCTCTTTCCCAATTTCAAAATTCAATTATCAAAACCCTAATCTCTCAAACCTCTCAAACACTAAAGTACAAGATCCATACCCGGCGTATCCTGACCTCACAAACCCATCTTCTACGATGTCTGACGAAGCCAACAGAAGTGTAAGCACTTCAAATTTATATATGCGTATCACCTCTGATCTATTTGGCTTTTATTTATCTATTTATTTTATTTTGGATTAAAAAAACCAGGCATTTCTGGAGATTAAGGCTCGTATGATTGAAAACACTGGCAAATTGAAGCAGGTGCGTATCTTTTACTTCACTTATGCTTCCTGTTAACTGCTATCGCATTTACATGTTATTGGGTTGTGCTACTATATACAAACTGCACAGTTAGTTATCAGTATTTTTTTTTTTTTTTTTTAAAATCATAGAAGGCTTTTGTTTAAATGCTATCTGAATTTGAAGCTTATGTTATAGAGAGAGTTAATATATGATCTCAAGTGATTGTTGTGAAGATAATTGTAATGCGATGTAGTCTAGTCTTCGAAACTCTATAAAGGTTCAATACTGGTTCCTTAATACTACACTTTTTTGGACGTATGTTATTTGAAAGTGGTTAGTGGGAATAATTAGTTTTAGTTGATATAAGCTAAGAACATTTGGTGCACAGTTTGTGTAAAATATGGTAGGAGCTTAAGCTTGGAGCTGAGGGAATTGGGAAGACAGGGGACGGGGTAAATAGTTTTTAGTTGATTGTTTTAAGGAAAATGAATGGACGATAAAAGAGCAGAGGTAATGACTTGTGTACTATTAATTCCCATATCCAATCTACCCATATCTTGGTGAAAAAGGAGAAGCAAAAGTTGCTTTTGTTATGGAAGGAATTTCTAGTTATATAATTTGTGTTGAATTAACCATAGAGGGATAAACACCTCGTGTTTGCTTACTTTTATTTTACTTCCTACCGATTCTTTCCTTAGTTCCTCTCATGGCAAACTGGGATGTTGGAATTTGTAAAGCATGGGGCTAGAGCAAGTTAGTAGGGTATGTAAATCTGCGGCTATCGAGCTTTGACGTAATAGCTTTAAGTTTTATTGGTGACAATGGTATGAGTAATGTGTCTTATGCCTATACAATATATAACAATGGGGGTGAGTTTAGGATAGTTTTTCAAGTAGAGCTTTTATGATTAGATCTTTTTGAGTAGAGCTTTCACAAAACAGAGCTTATGACAATCAATTTATGTTGTTTGATTGTCAATTGGAAACTATTTTTCTAAATTAATAGATGGTTTGAAAAATTACAAAAAGGTGTTTGAGAAATTAAATAGAGTTTTTTTAATCCAAAATGAATTTGTGAAAATTTATGAAATATAATAAGGCTATATGAGACAATTTATTTCTTTTAATAAAGCTCAAACAAAGCTTATTAGAGAAATCCAAACTTTGAGTTTTTCTTGGTAGACATAGAAGAGTTATTTTATTTTACCTTATTTTTTTAACAATGTACAAGTGCTTTTTTAATATTAAAATTCTCAAGCTAATGCCAAACAATTTAAGAAGACATAGAGTAGCCATACTAAACACACTCTGAAATATGTTTTGTCGGGATTTGCTTTATGCTTGAGGAAAAAGCAGGACACTAATGGCTATGCTCAGCGAAGTTAGGGATTCACTTAGACTGACCAAGGAATTGATGACTAGAAAATGGCCAAGACAACTAGGTTAGTACTTGACTGACTTGTAACTTTGATTACAAAGGAATAGAAATGTTAAAGGAGAGGATGTTTCTTGGCTGTCGTACCAATGTTTTCGTTATGGGCTGTGGTTTTGATGGAATTTCGTGATGTTTCTTTATTTTCTTAAGCAACCACCAATCATTGAGTGGGAAGTCTTGTTTCTGTTTTTTTATGCCCTATAATATTTCAATGAAGTGCATTCTTTGTGGTCATATTGTGGACTGCTTATTCATCCAATCTTGTACTTTTGGATATAATATTATTAAAGATTCTTGGTTTGCTAGAAAAATAATCTGGAATCTGGATAACAATTTAAAGGAAGTTCAGTGGATTGGAATTTTATTCACATGTGGAGCAGCACCTGAGATGTGTCTCTTACAATTTCTTTTGAGGCAGCAATATGTTGATTAAGTTTTAAGGCTAGAAACAATGAAAATGATCTGCTTGTTTAAAGTTAACAGTTCTCTTGGTTCAAATTGTGAAGTTTGACATCATTTGAATTTGGCACAATATGAGTGACATGATACATATCATCTTATTCTTATCAAAATGATATTATATTAGTGCAGTCTGTCTAGTGTTTGAAATGTCAGGCTACACACTTTGTTTGGCCTTAGGGATAATGCTGCTAGATAAGTCTGACTCTTTGGTGGACATGCCGCCTTAATTTCCACCAAATCTGTTCAATGTCCAAGAAGAATCAGTTTCCTCAGGAAATCTCATATTGTCTATTTGATCTTAGTTGGATTATATGTTTCTCTTTGTCCTTAATTTTTTGTTTCTTTTGATCAGTGCTCTAGTGAATGTTATATCACCTTGCTTTTTAGTTGTTGCTCACATCGGATGAGTTATTTCAAGCTATGAAGATTTTTTGGTGAAGAATCTTCAGCTTAATGAACTTAAATGAGTGATATATAGGACTTTAACCCTTTAGACTGAAGTGTGTGGTCTTGTTGCTTTCAGGTGCAGAACCAGATGCGAAATAAAGAAGGGGAAAAGAAGCGTGCATTCTTAACCTTGGAGGAGCTGCGCCAGTTGCCTGATGACACAAATACATACAAATCTATAGGTATCAATTTATAGCCGTTCTCTTCATCTTTTCCTTTTTTCTTTCTTGGGCATACATTCCTTTGGTCACAGTCACTGTTAGCATGCTTTGCTCAGGTCTGCCTCTTGAATCTAAGAAAGAATTATATCTTGGTCTTGGGTAATAATTAGTAAAGCTTCCAGATTGTGTATATGTATAAATATGTGTGCATGTGTGTATGATCAGATTTTTTCATTGCATTTTAGCCTATTGCTTGTCCGAAAGGAAACTCACATGTTTAATGCCCTTGTCCTTGTCATTTTGCAGGGAGAATGTGAGCACTTGACAACCCAAATGAATGTGTTTTTGTTGCCAGTATCATGGATGATTTGCTCTAAGTTGTTTGTTCTATCTTTCTCTTTTTGTCTCTCTGACTCACATGTCGTGGCCAGGTTTGTTTTAGAGCCCAAGTCACTTTTAATGAACGAGCAAGAGCAGAAACTTAAGGATAGTGACACTGCAATTGCCTCGTTACAGGTATGTCCCCTCTCAATCCCTTACTCTTGTTTCTGACTCCTGTTGATTATATTCTAAAACTTTTTAATGGGGAAATGTTACTGATTAAAATTGTGTATCATCAATGAAAAATCAAGATTACATATTCTAAGATGGTATTCTCCTTATTTGGTTGATTTTAGACAACCTAATAATAATTCAGTTCATTAACAATGATATACGATTACATGTTTTGAGATGCTGTTCTCCTTAATTAGGTGATTTTAAACTATTACTCTTTTCTGAATTCAAGATTACATATTCTAAGATGGAACTCTCCTTCTTAATTAGGCTATTTAAGCAATTCTCCATGAGAACATTTGGCTGTCTCTAAGATGCCATTGATCATTGCCATGGCAATTTTTTTTTTTTAAAGGTAAGACAAATCAACCTTGATGCCATTGTAATTTTATCCCAAGATGTCTTTTACAATAATACGGGATCTTGCCTACAATCAAGATTGCAAAGGGTCAAACTGGGCTTTTTCTTATTTCTTTCATAAGAAGATTATATATTAGCTTGTAAACAATACACAAGTTAACAAGCTGTCCGGAAAAGCAAAAACAAAATGAACTTTAAACTGAAGGGTCTCTGCTCTAAACACGGTGTGGCTCAAATGCATATGATGGACCACCTAAAACCCATCCACAAAAGAATGAAAAACCACAAAACAAACCCTCAAGTAGAAAGTTACATTCGCTCAAGTAGGAAACAGAGGGACATCTTTGAATTATGAAAGACTGTTGAATCTAAAGCCACTTATACACTGTTGGTTTGGCCGCTGCTGTGCTTACCAATTGATGTGATATAGTCCAGGCAGATTAAATGATTGTTACTATCCTCTTCTTTTACCACTGCTTTTCTGGTTTATACTCAGTTCCAAATGAAGTATAAGGGATAGAAATAAGTTGATATTTTGGGTCTATAACAGGCCTCAAAGGAATCCTTTGAGAAGCAGAAGGCAGAGGTGGAGAACAATTTGACAGAGCTGCTACAGCAAGATCCGGGTCTTGCTCAGCAAATTATGTCTATGACTGTAATGTAACTCACACAACTGAAAATTTTTGCACCTTCTCTGTTCTAAACTCATAAATGAAAACTGGAATGCACTATCGCTTGTTTATTTGGTGAGCTTTGTTTGGTTTTAGGATTGTCAAAAACATTTATTTGAAGTTCTTTGTGCTTAATGTGTGTACATTTTCTTAAGCGTACAGCTACAAATTTAAGCTTCTGTTATAAATGCCAGACTTCATGACTGGTTGCAATTTTTACACTCAGCCACAAAATGTTTCACTGCTCAGGTAGAATTTTTGCCAATCCTGTGTCTTGGGTTGTGAATCTGTATTCAATTTGTGGATTCTAGGGAACTACTGAACACACGTGGACACACAAGAAATAAACAAATAAATTTAGTATGCTTTCCTGATGCTCCATTAGCATTGGCTTTTTATGCATCCTGGTTTAACATTCAAATTCCGATACCCTTTATAGTTTTGTTCCACTTAAAAGTTTTATTAAATCTTATAACAGATTAATTCATCGCTTTACGAGAGTAATTCTTAACCTACTTAAAATTAATTTCAAATCTATTTAGATTATCAAATAGTCACTTTTAAATTTTTACCAAATATATTTATTGTATCAAAAATAATAAATAATAAGATTTTAACTTTTAGAAAACAATACTAAAAACGACCAATCTGTAGAATACACATTTATTAGTGCAGGGAAACAAGTGTTCTGTTTTACATCTAGCTAGTAGGTAAAATCATATAATTGAACAGGAAAAACAGGAACTGTATAGTGCTTGTGCTATTAATATTTAATTTAGTGAAAACGGAGAAGACGACGGTATTCTCCGAGAGCCCAAATGGGGAAAATGTTTCGATATGATGAGTAGTGTAGTGTACAGTTCTTCATAAATGCTCCTGTAATTTCTTGCTGTGGAAAGTCACCATCTTCCGTCTGTGAATTTATTATCATTCTAATCCCCGCATGAATTGGTGTTGGGTCGATAGTTGCCTGAGATCAAATGAGATTCCAATTAAGATATTTTAGTCCGGATACCGCATTAAATACTTACTATAAAATTTAGTTCGCATGAATTGAGTTTGACTATCTTATTGGTTGGATAATCTTATCTAACAATAACATCCATTGGATTGGTTGTAAGGGTAGTTATTATAATTTGTCCAGTTATTGTAATTGTTGGATAAGATTATCCAACGGGCCAATCTAATGGATGTTATTGTTGGATAAAATTATTTAACCGGAAAGTAGCCAAATCCTTTTTTAAAAGAATATTTCTTATGTTAGTTTCCACGATACTAGTTTAATGTCACACTGCCACGGCCACGAGGGAGAAAAGATAATTATACTGACCTGTCCTGCATCAATTAGGGATAATAAAGCCCAGGCTGTTTGAACTAAATTTGCGCGGTCACCTTGTTGATTTGTATACTCCTGTTTTTGACCAACCCCATAAAGTTAACAAAATGAGTTGATGTTTTGAATGAATACAAAGTGAAAAACTGTTTTTGTTACCTTATTTTGGCTGGAAAGATAACTCTCTCCCCATCCGCCACATGCTAGTTGCTTTGATAATAAAAATTGACAGGCTTTGCGCAAAGCAGGACTATTGTTGTAGTTTTTCCCAGCAGATGCCAGCCCCTCTACAGCAAACCATGTACCATAGGTGTAGCAAATGCCCCAACAGCCATACCTTGTTGAAATGTTACACTTGATAATTAATGTCATTTCAAATGATAATAGAAACTATACAACATAAATTTATTGTCGACATTTTCTGCATTTTTGATATTAACGGTCACAGAATTTATCAATAGCATTTATTGAAAATGTGGCGAAGTGGCGTCACCCCCACCTCTCCTGTTTTCTAGAAAGCAAAGAGAGAAAGTTCGAGCATCATATCCCATAAAACATGGATAATTTTCCCACTTATTGTGGGTAGACCTCTCCTGTCTTTGGAAGCAACATTTTGGGTCGTGCGTTAGAGTCTTACCTCATTTAGGTCCTAACAGTTATCGAATCTAGTATCAGAAGATTAAAAAAAAAAAAACACATTTATTGAAAATTTTTAAACTTTTTTTTTTAAAAAAAAAAAAAAGTGAAGATTTTAATTTT
Organism: Nephelium lappaceum; assembly: GCA_021234005.1. Lineage (NCBI taxonomy): Eukaryota > Viridiplantae > Streptophyta > Magnoliopsida > Sapindales > Sapindaceae > Nephelium > Nephelium lappaceum. Next base: position 13,466,089 of record CM038002.1, on the reverse strand, counting down.
ATTGGAATCTATTTAATAGATATTGATTACTAGAACTATTCAGGTTAATATGTGTTTTTTTTAGATAACACCAAATGGGTAAAAAGTTTGTTAAGAGTAATCAAGATCAAGAGTTCTATACGATCTAAATATTTACTCTTATAATTAGGATACAACTATCTACAAAAAGCTTTTGCAATGTGTTTGATAGAAATTGGATCCTCACCACCATCACCTTAATGGATGGAGAGGTGTATAATTATATATATAGACAGGTTGATGCAGATGATAGTTAGCAAAGTGGATGGGGATGCATATGTTGACGTATATGTTGGCGGAAATTGAATCCTCACGTTCATCACCTTAGTGAATGGAGAGGTGTATAACCAGATGTGTATACAAATTGGTACACATGTTAGTCAAAAAAGTTTAAGTCAAATATTTACCATGAACCATCGGGATTCTGTGTTTCTTCAATATATTGAATTGCTCTTTTGATGCTATCATCAATCTCCTTCCTCCTATGTGTGGGATGTAACTTCCTGAAGAGTGACAGACCCTGAATTGCTGATGAGGTGCATTCTACATACCTGAAAGTGATAAAAATTTTCAGCTCTAGGGAGGTGATTCAACCAAAGTTATGCAGAGTATTATTATTGCAAGAAGATATATTACTCTCTTTCAACAAGAGTATCTTCAAAGACCTCAGTAGGATTGAAGTTCTGTAAAAGAAACATAAATAGTTAGATATGCCAAGTAAATTAATACTTGTTAATTACCTACCATACATACATACTAAATCAACTAAATTACTTCCAACCAACGGTAAGCTCTTTGAGGCTCCCAAGCCGGGAAACCGCCATTGCTACTCTGCATCGCTTATAACAAATTATTCAGGACTGAAGAGAATGGATACAGAATTGAAGTAAATAACACTATATATTTGAGCTACTATACTTCGGCTTACTTGTAAGGAGAGAATGACATTCACTGCATCATAAAACCGCTCTGTTTCCATTTTTTTCGCCTACAAGGTCTGGTGACATTTGTGACAACAAGAGTGCAGTCTGGAAAAAATTAAGACATGAATAAATTGTCCATAATTGGAAAATCTCCTCTTACATGTATAAATAATACATACATGTTGATTGAGATAAGAATAAGATAATGGTAATTAAGTATTGGCATCATTACCTTGAGTCCTTCAGCAGTGCAATCAGATACTTGCCAACCATGGTCTTGGGTGGAGAATGTCCATGCACCTTTAGATATGTGTCTGTACATTGCAATGAAGTTGCCAGAAGGATTTTCTCTCACCTTGAATGCAACAAGGTTAGTTTTTGGTCCGTTAAACAATCAATACAAATATATTTGGCAACTTAAAATTTAACCTGTGAAGCTTTTATAAAGTTATGTGCTTTATGAAGTGTTGGTCCATATTCTTCACTTAGGTTACTTGATATGATTGCTTGAATAGCAAAAGCTGCATCCCACATTTGAGATCCAAAAGTCTGCATTGTAGAAATAAAGCATGATTATAGAATGTAGTTACATCTTGTTTTTTGAAACCATAACTAACCATAGAAGGCATTTTCTATTTTTTTTTAAGTACTAATACCTGCCCAAATAATAATCGGAACCAATTAAGATATCACTCTGAGGTGTGACCTAATATCATCTCCCAGAAACGGGAGAGAGCAACTTACATCAAGTTGGGTGGATAACCCACAACATGCAAGAAAAATTGCTCACAAATATGAGGCGGTGTGAGATTGAACCCACAATTTTAAGATAAAGCATGGGTGGGCCAAGGGTTCACTACCAAACCAGACCACAATTCTTGGCATTTTTTTTTTTTCTTTTAATCATTATAATAGATTCAAGGTTTAGGGAGGTGAGAATGAATCGAACTCACATCCTTTAGAGTATAAGTGTAAATGTGAGCGTAAAATCAACTAATCACAAAATGCTTAAAACTTAGTTTCTTCAATTAAGCTCAGACATATTGAAAGAATTAAGCACAGATATACATGTACCTGCAATTTCAACCCATCTTCAGCAATCCAGAAGTAATCAGGCAGTCTAGCTAGATGACGCTTGTAAGCGTCTGAATTTGGATCTTCAACCCAGCAAGCCATCAGACATAACACCTGCCAAGTGCCAAGTGCCATGCAATATAAACTTCATTTATATATTTCTGGTTGCATTGCATGGTTTAAGTTCAACTTTCAATTGAACAGCAATCACTTAGATATATGCTACCATATTTGCTTACTTTCCTACCTTTTCTACGCATCCAATGCAAAGGTATCTGCTGTTCTCATCTTCATAGTGGACATGTTCAATTGCAACTTTAAGTGCCTTTTGTCTCATTATAGAGAAGGGCCAACGTGACATGATGGGCTCAACAACATGGTGTATAAATCCCCATGTTAGATCTTGATACACAGGATGTGGAAAGTAGAGATCCTCCTAAAATTACCACTTTGGAATGAGCTCCATGTGCATGGGTTGATACCAAGCTGATATTAAGCTCTAAAATGCAATACAAAGGGATTGATTGAACCAACCTTGGCAACTGTATATCTGGATTTATTCCAGTTTATAAGATGATACGGCTCATTGTAAAGCTCCTGTCTTAGTGATCGAATCAATGGGGTGACTGGACCAACAAACCTTTTCCCATATAAATATGACATGGGCATATAAACCAAGCGACAATAGCATAGCATTTTGCCTGCATATGAGACAATTGACAACTTGAATTTTATCTAGTAGTTCAAATGTTTACTTTTGAAAACCCATATTTTTTAACACGTACGTAAGAGAGAAATATATATTCAAAAGAAAAAAAAAGGACAAAGAAATCAATGAATATTGGTTGTTTGTGTGCCCATTCACAACTTTAGGTGTTAATAGGGCACGGGTTAACACTATCTATTTTGTTGTTTATTTTAAGGTATTAAATAAATTTGATAAGTTGATGACATATTATGTATTATTAAAAATTGTAGTGTTTGAGTGACGTGATACATGAGTTATTAACACTATATAAATTATGAGATGATTGGATAAATGATGTGGTGATGACAAATCAGATACTATATCATTTGGACAAAACTTATGGACTACCTAGCATAACTCGATAAATAAAAATAGCTGGGGACTCATAATATGCAATTTAATGTGAAAGATGGAAATATATCTAATGGCAATCCAATCATGAGCTAGACAATTTGCGATCGAGGATATGTGATTTGACAAAACCTGGATGCATGGGAAACATCTTAGGAAGAAGCCAGAACTCTGGGGGCAGAGGATTGCAACCTGACCACTCATAAATTCCTAGAACCTGCGCAAGATGAGTTGTGAGATTGATTTGTTGGGAATTTTGAAAATGGTACTGTGAAATCAAATATTATGGATTGAATAATGAACAAACAGCTTTCTTTAGTTGGTTGACCGTGGTTAAATTTTGCTAAATCTAATAAAATTAATATGATTAATTAGATAAATTTTTATACAATCAAATTAAAAAACAAAAGAAAAAACAATTTATACTAATAACAATATGAAAAAAAAAAGTAATTTAAAAATTAAAAAATATTTTAAAATATATACAATTAAATAATGGCCATGAAAAAATTTTTAAAAATGAAATTATTTAAAAAAAATGTGTGAAGAGTAGATTTAGATACACAAGATCATTATGGAAACACGATTGTAGTTTATAAAGTTTTTATTTTTATTTATATATAATTTGCCTTATATATATATATATATATATATATATATATTTTTTTTTTTGATGTATCTATATTTTTCATTCTATCATAATTTTGAAGATTTTAATGTTTTATTTATAACATACATTATATTTTGATAATTTGTATTAGCAGACTGTTTATTGTTCTTTTTTTGTTTTATTACTTTTTATAGTAAAGGATTTTAATAACTTTATTTAATTATATTAACTCAAAGTCAATTAATGATCGACTATTGATATACATTTTTGTTTTTTTGTTTTTTTTTTACTAATTTTTCAAACATGAGGTTTTACTTTTATAAGAATTCTTAAGTACGGATGTATTTTTACATCCACTGTCCACTCCATCCACAACTTAATGAAATTTGATGTCTTTTAAAAGATATTTTGCATACATGATAAGAAAAATGAAGCATTCTTAAGTAAAATGACTAGGGTCGCTTTTCTCTATTTTTTTTTTTTTTAAAAAACCGAATCGCCGCAAATTTTACTAAAAACTAAATAGTTACTCAAAATTAAACTTGAATGACATTTGTTTTCCTTACTATTGAATCTACTGTTATTATTATTATTATTTTTTAAAAGAAAGATAAAATTGTTTGAAAACAATAAATTTGATTTTTTAAAGTCTTTTTTACTATTAATTATTAATTATTTTTATTTTATATGATACAAATAAATAAAAATAAATAATTTAACAAATATTAAATTATTTTTGTGTAAACATCAATAAGATTTTATTCATAATTAAAATATAATAAAAATAGTGATGTAGAAATAGGTTTTATATTGCTTAAAAAATAAAATGAATTTTCAACTATTGTATTGAAGTGTTAATGATTAAATACAACTTTTAGTTATTATTATTATTATTATTATATAAGATATTATACTAATTAACTTTTTATCTATTACAAATATTAGTCTATAATAAAAAACTTTGTACATTATAATATCAGTATGAAAATGGATATGTATATCTTTGGGAGGATAGGTTTGAGGAAAAAAAAATTAAATGAAAAACAGGGATTTAAAATTAAGTGAAAAATGATGATTTTTTTTGCTCAATTATTTTTGGGTAGTATTAAATTTTTTGATCATTTAAAAAGACAAACAAAACAAATTAATAAATATAATTTATATTCTTTTAAGGTAAAAAACAAATAACCTAGTGTATACTATAATTGAATCTTGTAATTGAGTTAATATTATTTTTCTTTTCCGTGAGACTCATTTTTTCTATATTTTTATTATTATTGAGTAAATGTGACCTAAATTTTAAAGAGTAAGAGGTTAAGTGCCTTAAGCAAGTTGTATTAGGTTATCCATTTTATTAATGAGTTGTCGTTAGATATAAAAACTTGTCACAACAAACTTATATGATTGGGCAACCAAAAAATAAATTGGTAATGTTTGACATGAGATAACTATGATATGATAACCCAAATTATCTACCCTAATAAAAAAGACATGGAATGTTGAGGTGGACTTACCGCGACCCAGAACTTACCCCAAGATGGAATCCCTACCAGACCACCATGGTCAAGGATCCATTTACGACCATTAGCCATAGCCATGTCCTCTCCATCTTCATGGTCTTCTCCAAGCAACCTCAAGGCAATGTAGCTAAGTGCCGTACCAAACATTGTGCTGTGACCCTCTATGTGAAATCCCCAACCTCCATCTTCATTCTACATTATCCACCACATAAATAAATAATAATGATGACCACAATGATGACTTAGTATATAAAACTAATTTTACTAAAATTTATAATAATCAACCTGGTGATTATATAAATAACGTTTAATTTCTTTCTTGTGTTCTGATGATAGGACAGTGTCGAGTCCTCTAGTGACATATAGCGCCATGACCTGCCCATTTTATCATGTGAAGATGATTAGAAATGATCCAAAAAAGTGACAATTTATGTTCAGCATGAAATATATATATATATATATATTCATTTTTGGTTAACACATTTTATGTAGGGATAAACATATTATATGCAACATTGCATGTGCAATGTTTCAAAGGGATAAAAGGGCACTACAAACAACTGAAACTACATTTGAGGTTAAAAACGAATAACTATTTGTTAGAAAATGGTCACATGTAGTGCCATGACCTTATCATGTGAAAATTATAAGAAATGGTCTGAAAAAGTGAAAATTCATGTTTAGCATAAAAAAAATTATTCATTTTTTATGAAAAACATTTTATGTAGGGATAAACGTTTTATATACAACATTGTATGTGCAATGCTTCAAGGGGATAAAAGGCACTAAAAACGATTGAAGCTACATTTAAGGTTAAAAGCGAATAACTATTTGTTGGATCGAAAATAAATTTTCACTTTTATTTTTTTACCAATTTTGAATTTATCTTTTTTATTATTTAGAAATTATATCAGTTGTTAAAATGTGAGAATTACATAAAACAAATATTATTATAGATTATGATTTACCAAAGGCTGGAGGAAAAACAAAGGGCGAGCAGATTCAGCAGGCCAATGACCATCATGAGCCTGAATGGAGGAGTAGTAACTGATGGCCCTCCTTAGTGTACTTTTCACTTCTTCTTCTCTTATTTCTTCTGTTTCTTTCACTTTCACTGCTTCTGGAATTTCCTTACAACCATTTTCGTTCCTGAGCTGTACTTGTATAGTTTTCAGATTCAAACACATTTTCAGTTAAATAAAATGAAATCCTAGCGCATAACACTAAAATGAAACTAGCATCATACTCTGAAAACGAGTTTCTTTAAGCATCATTGTTTGCGAGCAAAGTATTTTTCTGTGTTCATGAACTATTTTCTCTTTTGTTCGAATTTTATCTATACTAAGAAACTTATTTTTATAATTCGGTTTCAAACTTCATATTAATTTTTGTGCTATATGAAAAAAAAAATGCTTAATTAAATAGATTACAACAAGCAACAAAGACACAACTTTTCATTTTTATACTTTAAAGTAATAAAGCCAAGCTAATTATATATATCGAACTTTTTTTATTAATAAAAAGTTATAGATTTGATCGGGAATAATGTTACAAATCACAATTTCCAATTTATGTTGCTCATAAGATTATGGAAAAAGATTGCTCTAGTGCCTTGGATAGTGGCATTTAGCTGCTATACGGAAACCGTAAAGTTACCAGATATGTATCAAAAACAACTTTTATTTTTTTATTTTTAATTTTTTTAAATTGTTGATTTTTATATACTCTTGGATTGTAATATAAGGATTATTAATCAACCATATGTATATAACTGAATCAATATAATAGCAAATGATGTGTGAAGGTTCCAATATGTACGTCCGGAATTAGAAGATAGACGCATGATTCCATATCCATATCATCCATATGTAGCTGAAATCATCGTAAGATCATATTGACATTTATATTTGATGCTTCCCAATCAAACGCATGCAGCCTATTGAAGAGAAAATTACAAAAACAAACTTTCCCTTTGTTCTATTAAGGAAATTAAGATTTCTCAAGACTGAGATTAAAGAGATATATATATATATATATATATATATATATAGTCAACAAGAAAACGTCATTTTCTTCATTCTTCAAAAACAACTTATAATAGTTACAATTTGAATTATGTTTTTGGACTTTTTCTAGCTAGGAATATTTTAGAGCAGTTTATTTGACAGATATTAAGAACAATATTACATACTAGTTATTAATTTTTAGTAGTGATAAGACACTAATTCAAGTAATATGTATTAAAACACATTTTTGTTAATTAGTTAATATGTCAAATATTAATGCTTAAGATGTGGCACACTAAACGTTTGTTAGTTAACATGTCAACTGAAATAAAAATGTGGTACCATAAGTTGAAATATAGTAAACTTAGCAGATATATGTTTAGTAAAGTTTGTTTATCAGTCAAAGGAGTTTATTTTAATCTTGAATTTTTATTTTTATTTTATTTTTATTTATTTATTTTTTTTATATCGTTTGGTTCCCATTTCAACAAACTTTTAAATGATTAAAAAAGCTGTCTTTACGTTTATAAGGAGAAGCTTAAATTTTGGGTTTATGTGAAAACATTAAAATATAAAAAATATTCCTACAATATTTTATTTCATACATACGTATGCACATATATAGATAGTAATTTTACCATCAGTTCCTTCTAACTTTTGTATATAGAAAAGTATTATTATTATTATTATTATTTTTTAACTTTTCACTAGCCTTATGTTTAGTAAATTTAGATTACTTGGACTACAACTACATTTGCATTAATCTTAAGCGTTTTTTTGGGAACACGAAATCCAAACTTAGTAGATTTGAGCTTGTAAATTAATAAAATATTTTATATTTTTTTGACACTTATGTTATTATATGGGATATAATAAAAAATAACCCTACAAAAAACTAATTGAAGTTGGCACTTTGTTTTCAAAATATTAGATAAACTATTCCTACCGTTAAAAAATGGCTAGCAAGGTCAAATTGAGAGGACAAAATAGTGAAAGATAAATTGATTAGTAATTAATAAAAATAATAAATAAAAAAAATGTAAAATTGGAAAAAAATTCAATTAATTAATAGCAATAATAAATTAAAAAAAAAAACATAAAATTATTATAAAAAAAAAAGGAAAACCCCTAATTACCCACTGTCAGACAAACCCTCCAAATTCCTAATCACCCACCACCACCAGACCACCCCTACTCCAAATCCCTAATCATCCACTTCTCTGCCACTTCCTCCTCCACTCTCGCTCATCTCGCTCTCCGCTTCATCACCCTCTTCTTGCTCTCCGATGGCTCCATCTCTATCTAAGATAGAGTCGTTCGACTCCATCTCATGCATATGAAGATAGGGCAACCCTCCATCTTCAATGGACCTTTTTTTTCCTTTACTTTTATGAATGATTTGGTTAATTATTTTAGAGATTTGGGTGTGCTTTGATGTTCTGGATGCTTGATGATGATGAAGATAGGTGTGTAGAAAAACAAAGGCAAAACTCATGAGTTAAAACAGTTGCAGGAAACAATTGCAAATTCCAACAAGAGAACGATATGACAATGATATACCTGCATTCTCATAAGGAGATCATCAGAACTTTGTTTACGTCGAAAACGATTAATTATCTTAAAGTCATATATACCTGCATTCTCATAAGGAGATCAGAACTTTGTTTAAGTCGAAAACGATTTATCTTAAAGTGATGGCGAAGTGATTCAACACGAGCACGTTCTTGAGGGGTACCGGCGTGGGGATCAAACTCCCAGTGCTGTCTTCCGATATGATTGTTAACACTGCTTAGCCATTCACCATCTTCTCCTATTTTCAGCTTCCACATTTTCTCTACTGCTGCATGCACGTTATGTAGTCAATTAGACACACGAATTCCAAAAGATTTGTTGTAAGACAAAAACACACAACTAGTGAAACAAACACACACATATATATACACATATACATATATATATATATTTCTTGCAAGAAATATATATATATTTTCTTGCAAGAAATATGTATATATATATAATACCTTTGTTGGGTTGGAGACAGACCAAGAGACAAGAAGAGATGCAAAATTCACGCCACTACTCTTGCCCTTTTATAGCTAATAAACGAACACACAAGACAAGAAGACAGCAGGGCTTGCGCAATCTTTCTTGTGGCTTTATCTTTTTAATTTTTTTTGGTAATTAGTAAATTAGTCAGATCCTTTCAATAACATTAACTCTTTAGTCAGCATTCCCTTGCCTTCATTACCCCAACAAAAATTTTTTGAGGTTCTATCTCTATATAAAATCTTAATTATAATTATAACAAGCTTATTGAGTTGTCTACTAAAGTCTAAAATCGTTTTCCACATTTAACGTGGGTAGTTGCATTTCTTTTCATTTCACTTATTTTCTTTTACTTCTAGAAATCCACATCCTAAGTTTAGGATATGCTGCTTGAATTAGATAAGTTTTCAACCGTCAATTAAAAAGGTTTTGACTTTAGAACATTATTAAATTCTTTAAAATATCTTTTGTATTATCTTATAAATACCAGTATAGCACATAAAATATTTTTCTTCTTTTGTTTTTTTGTTTTTGTTTTTTTTTTTTTTAAATTAAAAAAAGAGATGACAGATTTTATTAAAAGAAGAAGAAAAAAAGGACAAAGAGAGGATACAAAAGGAGAAAGCATTTAGCAAAACGACTTAACAAACTTTTCGAAATTCACCTATAAATTATCCCAAAGTTGATTATTATGCTTGATGTGTGTGTCTATATATATATATATATTAATTCTAATATCAATGTCTTTTAACTTTAAAAAGTTATGATAAATCAATTAAATTCATATATTGTATTTTCTTTTATAAAACAAATTCTCTTTCCTGTTTAATTCAAATATAATGTATGAATTTGAGTGATTCATTTTAACTTTTTACAGTTAAGAAATATTAATTATAGAAATGTAAGTATCAATCGATCAAATTTATCCATTGCATTCTCTCGCCTAAAACAAATTCTTTCTCTCATTTAATTCAAATGCAATTGATAAATTTGATTGGTTGGTCCTTATTTTTTAAAATCAGATATATATATATATATATATATATTCAAGTGAGTAGAAGTTGGTGCAATTTGATGCTGAGGTTTATGAAGGTATCTTTGATTGGCATTTAATGGTATGATTTAGGTACATAGTTATGTGGTGGCTAGGGTAGGCTCAAACCTTCACTGCCCCACTTGGAAATTTTTTTTTTTTTAATTATAAAACTATATATACTTGGACTCCAAAAAAAAAAAAATACTATATATACTTATCTTAAATTTTATTAATATATTTTTTTATTTATTAATTTTTTTAATGCCAAAATAAATGTATAATTATTCTAAACATATCGCATGTATTTACTTATTTATAGTTACATTTTTATTCAAATATTGAGTTTATAATAATTTTGTTTCATGTGAAATTTTATTTAAGTTTTTCACATTTTACTTTTTTTCTTTTATCATAATATTAGTTCCATAGTAAATTATTAAAATTTAATATATTTTAGTTATACTCCTAATGCACTCTTTAATTTGAAATGTATTAGTAATTATGATGATGAAAATGTATATTGTCTTTATTTAAAACAAAAATTATTGATGATATAATTCTATTATACTATAATTCATAATTGATAAGTTTGATCATTCAAATATCTTTAAAACCTACTTGACTACTTGTATTTCATGTTTCTTTCATATTTTCTATAATCATTTTATTGTTTTTCATATTTTCTATAATCATTTTATTGTTTTCTTTAACATAGTTATTTATAATATAAATTTTAAAGGATAAAGTTTATTATGTCTCCTATAAATAGGCCATATATCTATATTTTTCAATTTATGAAATGTTTTTATACCATTGAAGTTCACTTAAAAAATTTATTCTGGCTTACCCTGATGTATAATCCTGGCTACATCCCTCTTATGAGAGTTTGTAAACGTCAAGAAGAAGAATAAGAAGAGAAAAAACTAAAAAAGAAAAGAGAGCAAGAGAGCTTCGGAAAAGAAAATTTTATTTAGGTGTTTGTTGACTGAATAAATAAATACAATAGTGTAGTTCTTAATTATATATGGACTAACATAACATTTATTTTTTCTTTACTTCTGAGACTGATCTAGAGAATTATCAGGACTAACTGAGATGAGATACTAGTGGCGCGACCTAAGAAACTACTCCTATATAGGAGGAATCGACCTACACAGAGATGGATGAGTGGTCCACACATAGGTAGAGTGGCTACCCGTATAAATTGATGGGAGGTTGATGATACCGGATGTAGAACCCACACTAAGAGTCATAGGGGCTATGCCTTTTAACCAAAGGCATCGATAGCCTGCTACAACAAACATTGAATTTACTTTCTTGTAACTAACTCTTTTCAGTAATATTTACCTAGTGCCTAGTGGTTGGTTCCCTATAATGCTGACATGGTAGTTTGTTAAGAGAAAGACAACTTCAACATATTCAACTAACATTATCAAATATTTAGTTCAATTTCGGGTGTTTGATTGGTGTCAGTGTAAACCCTTTATTTTTAATTTTACGGATTTCCCAATAAGAGACCCTAAGTAGCAATTAGAAACCCTAAATGGTCTATTGAAATGCCTAAGGTTTTAGAGAATCCTTAAAGATCGATTTAAACTTGATTGGAGATTAATCGAAAGGGTAAAATAGTAAATGAAATCGAGTAATTATTTGATGTGACAAATGACTAAATTAAAGATAAGTTTTAATAATTGTGGTCAAAGTAAAATTTAGTTAAAAGTTAAGGAACGAGAATAAAATTTTCTCAAGACGTAACTAGAATTATTGAAGTTGTTTATGGAGGAAAGCATGAAATGAAAATGTGCAATTGAATCACAAAACAAAGAAAAAGAGAGAGAGAGAGAGAGAGAGAGACTCGTTTCAGATCGAGAGAAAGAAGAATGAGAGAAATAAGAAGAGGAAAAGAAGAAGAAGAAGAAGATGACGACAAGCTGTTCCGACCAGACCAAGAGCTCGACGCCGAGAAGCTCGCCGCACCAATCATAGATCAGACCCGTCGCCGAGCAGAAGCGAAGACGCCAAGCCAAGCAGAAACGACCGAGAACCAGTCATCCAGGCATGCGAACTGACGACGACGATGACGAGGAGCTGTCGACGCCAACCGAGTAGCCATCACGACCAGTCGGACTCGACGCAACCAAGCTTGCTGGCCAAAATCAACCCTGTTGCAGACCAAAAACGCACGCAAACCAGAATTGGCAGATCGAAGAGAATCGAAGCTGATCGAGCTAGGGAGGAAGAGAGGAGAAGGAGGAGAAGAGGTCGATCCGAACTAGACCAGAACCCGCCGCAAGTCCATCCACTGAACTCACTGAAACAGTGCAGAAGCATGACCGGAGCTGAACCAAAACAGAGGCGGTAGATCGGAGAAGAATAAGAGAGATCCGACCGAGGAAGAGAAGCTCACGTGGAGGAGAAGAATGAGGAAGGAAGACAGCCTGAACCCAGCCCGAGCCACCACCAAAATCAGCCCCAAATCGAGGTCAACGGGAAGAGGAAGATGAAGATGGTGATTTCGTGAGGAAGAAAACGGATGAGTTGTTTAAGTTTGAAGTTGATGATTTTGTTGGTGATTAAGTTGATTTCGAAGTGGAATTTGTTAGAATTTGTTTGTTAGTTGGTTTTGAGTAAAAATGAGTTGAAAAATAAGTGAATTGATATCTATTGAGAGCTTAGAAAACCAAGAAAATATCACAAATTTAAAAAGAAATCAAATCGCGCGCTAAACTAGTTGGAAGGGTAATTCCATAAATCGACGCATATCACGTCTATTGAGTGTTCGGATAACCCTAATAAGTTTAATTTGATGTGTTGAAGCTATTAAAAATGAAAGATTAAAATTAGAAATCAAAACCAAGAAAATGCCTCAAAATTAGTAGCAAAAATAACGTGTTTTTAGCCTAAAACGCTTACCCAATGACCATTTCTTTCCATATTGACACTTGGACCTACTAGATGGCGAGTTGGGAAGGTGTTCGGAGTGAAAACAGAACCAAAAAAAGCCCCGAATAGGGCTATGAATAGTGTTCGGCCTAAAGGGGTTGAAATCGGACGATTTTCGTTTCAGGCCTCTGAACGCAATTCCGTTAGTGCCAGAACGTCCCTAGGTGATAGTAAATAGGTTCCGAGCGAAGAAAATGGAGTTTGAAACCTTAGAATCAATAAAGAAATAAAAAATGGAGGGTTGCGCGTGAAAGGGGTCACTTAAGGGCGATTGTGAAATTTTAGTTAATTTGAGTTTCCAGAAGTTGACGCGAACGTAAATTTACGTATTTATATGTTGTGTAGGTGACGATGACGCGCGAGGATCAAGGTAAGAGGAGTAGGGGCTCCGTTCGCGCCATTAATAGTTATCCATTTTTGTGAGTGAGTTTTATTTAAAAATTTTAAAAGTATTTCAAATTAATAAATTGATTTGATAAGTGATTGCTTGAATTTATTTAAAATGCATCGATATATGCATGAGCTATAACTTGAAATGAGAATGTGATTTTATACGCATTTATATAGTTGTTGAAACGAGATTTCAGAAAAAAATAAGTTTTTCAGTTTGAATTGAGAAAAGAAAAGAAAAGAAAGTGTTTTTAAAGCCATTAGTATACCCTAAGAGATTTCAGATCAGATTAGATTAGGCTAGTCTATTCCACATCAGTTGGCACAGTTCTGGGGTGGGATGAGTCACTAACCTGAGGGGACAAGTGTCCGAGTTTGTCAATTGAGTAGTCATTGCTGATATGGGGTGATGTTTTGCGTGTTATGGTTAGCACTGGAAAATTCTGCATATAGCCGCGAGATGTCTCAAAGCAGAGCTGTCACAGTTGGTTCTTGACGTTGGATTATTCCTCATACAGAGGCCACGTGACCTCAGAGTTAGGGTACTATGATAACTTTGAAAGATATCCAGAAATGGCTTAAAAAGAAAAGTGAATTTAAGAGAAAAAAAAATTTTATAATTATTATTCAAGTTATTTATGATTTTTAGTTACGAGTTTTAAATTTAAATCCATGTTTGCGCATTTATAAATTCTTTTATTTATATTAAGTTTGAGAAACTTAGATTTGAAATGTTTAAAAAAACAAAGAATCGTTTTCAAACGTTTTCTGATGAGGACGTTTTGAAATAATATTTTTTTCAAAGAAAAGATGAATTATCACTCACTGAGTTTCTAGCTTATTATTTTTCTGTTTTTATGCAAAAACCTCCTCAGATACTCTTCGCAGGTAGCCAAGCGGCGACCATTACTTCCAGTGGGCGAGGCAGCACGACACGACAACATCTTAAACCGTTTATTCTTACATAAGTTATTTTCATGTAAATCTCTTTTGAAGTGTATAAATAATTTGAAATTTATAATTATTCGTTTGTAACTGTTTTTAAATTGCTTTTGATTTGAATGTGGTTTATTAAATTATGTTTGTATTTTATTGAGTTGATTTGAAAATCGAATGCATGTTTGAGGCCTATGGGTAATTAGAAGTTGGGTTGGTGCTGAAAAATATTCGAAATGTGATTTTTTTGTAAACAGATTTTTCGGGAATGTAAAAAATGCATTCGTTATACTGCCAAAAATTTTGTTAGAAAATGAGTTTAAAAATTAAAAAAAAAAAAAAAAATTCTACGCGTTTTCAGTTTTTTAAAGAAAACCAACCAAACAATATTTTAGAAATTATTAGAAAGTTTAGGGTTTACTTCATGAGTTTTGTTTAGCCCGACAAGTCGGGTCTGAGAGGGATTCGTTGGAGTGTCCGACGTGACCTACCGAAATAGAACTAAAGGTATTTGGATCGGGTCGCGTCAGTCAGAGTTTTATTATACTTTGGTATTTAATTTTTTATTTGTAGTCATCCAATTTGTGTTAGTAAAGTTTAAAGTCTTGCCTTATTAAGTTGTAATGTTTTATTAACTTCTTGTTTGCTACGAACATAAATATTCACAGTTTTTCAAAAAAAACGTAAATATTTACTGTAATTCAAAAGTATTGAAGTGTTTAATACTTTTCAAATTAATTTGGTTAGTATATCAATATCAATAACATAATGCCAAACTTACGATCCTAAAATTAAGGTCTTTTTACTTTTCAATTAAGTAGATCATGAAATGATGGTTTTGAAAAGTCCAAGCCATCAATTCCAACGATGGAATTTGTGGAAATCTGTAGACGGCATATTTGTCTAAAAGACATTTATTTATGATCATCAATGCCAACTTCTACTAACTTTACGTCAAGTTGAACTTTTAAAATTATCATCCCGTGAGCTATTTAATTGAAAAGTAGAAGGATTTTAATCTTAGGATCGCAAGTTTGGCGTTACGCCATTGACATTCATATACTAATCAAATTAATACGAAAAGTATTAAACACGTCAATCATAGTGAATTATTATGAATATTTATGTTCAAACAAATACAACAGTATAAAATATTACTACTTAAGAAGGCAAGACTTTCAGACTTGATCATCACAAATTGGATGAATGCCAATGAAAAATTAAATGCCAATTCATAATGAAAGTCTGACACCTGTCAAACACCGGAAATTGAACCAAAATATTTGATAATCATGCCATTCAGAGAATTCTTTATAACTTTTTTGTTCCTATCTTCGTTATTAATAAAAAATACTACCATCCTCATCAAAGTAAAATTTTAAAATGTATTGAACAACAACGAATTAAGGAGTTTGTTCTCCCAAAATGAGGTGGAACGGTTGCTTTGTCGAGCAACATGTGGACGTGGCTTTCAATAAGATCATGTTCATGGCGCAATTAATATGTGCTCGGCTCCAATGATAAATGTTGTCGTCTACTTTCTATGAAACGTGCCGTGAATCACTGGCGGTGAATTAATTGCTCATTGAAATTCGTCTTCTCATTATTTTCTGGTGTAGATTGACGTACGCCAATTACATGACTATATTTTCCTGTATTAATTTCCTCCATCGAGTTGTCCCCCACTTTTCCCCCACTTTGCCCATGATGAATAACCAGAAAGAATCTCATTAATTGTCGCTCCGTTTTTCTTTATTATACGATGCAGGATTAGGTTTTTATTAAGATCAGTTGATATAAGACTTAGAGCATCTTCAATGTAAAAATGAATTGTACTTTAGAAAAAATTATCATTTTATTAATGTCAAAAAAAAATGTTTTTTATATGTTATAAATACGATTTGATAGACAATCAAGTTTAAAAATATTTTTCAATGCTTCCACTTAAAATGCACACTTTAATGAGGTATTAAATTTCTTTTTTTAACCACAAAACTTCCTTAATTATTAATCACAAGTAATAAATGACTATAGAGAAGGGGTTGAAGAGGAGAAATGCAGAAAACAGTGGATTGATGTAAAAAATTAACTTGATTAGTCAGTAATAAATGAATGTCTAACAGACCTTCTGAAAGTAAATGGTCATGTTAACAATGTCTACTTTTTTTTTTTGGCACATCAACTTCACAATAGAGAGTGATAGTTGTATTGGAAAAACTTATTTTAACACAATATCTATTTGTCCTATGTGTTATTTTATTTTTTCATAATTCATTTCTACATTAGAGATGCTCTTATAAGGTCCAGATTCTAATAGATCTGGAAAACTAGTTGAAATCTAAATTTTAAGTGAATTGAAATTAATTTAAGTGAGCCAAAAAAAAAATTAGTTAATGGGCCGGACCAACTACCAAGCAAGCCCAACTAATTGGGCCGACTATCAAGCAACCCAGAAGGATTAAAATGAAAATATTGAGATTTAATGGAAGAAGTCAGGCGGTCAAAGGCAAGAAAAAAAATCAAACAAATAAAGAGTGGGCCATCGAACGTATTGACAGCAAATAATAAAGCAAGTGTGATGTTTAACACATCAAACAAAACACAAAACAAAAGTCAAGAGAACGAGAGAGAGAGAGAGAGAGAGAGAGAGAGAGAGAGAGAGCCGAGAGATTGATTAGTGGCTTGTTATTTTTAAAAAAATAAAGGACAAGTGTCAAACTTTTAGCATGAATAAGCAAATCAAACATAAAAGAAAGTGATTGAAACGGCTGATTTCATATATATATATATATATATATATGTATAGGAGTAAGATCGAGGGATACAAGTTTTGACACAATTTTATTGATCATTGGATGAAGATGATTTTAATGGTTTAGATTTACTCACACCATTACATACAACTCTATTTTACACTCTACATAAATATTTTCTCTCTCCTCTTTCTTCATTATTACATTAGCTCTTTCATCTCTCTTCATTATTACATTAGCTCTCTCCTCTCTCTTCATTATTATACTATCTCTCTCATCTTTTTCATTATTATACTATCTCTCATTAATATTAAAATCCCAATATTTAAATTATTTTTTTCTCATTCAATCCAATTATATTTAAAAACTTATCAAGAAAAAAAAAAACAGCAATTCTTTTTTTTTGTTAACTTGATAAATTTATTATTTAAATGATGATTTATTTTTTAAAATAGTTTAAACCAAACAATTTTTAGTAAGAAAATTTTTACTACCACTAAAAAAAAAATCTTATTTCAAAAACAATTTCTAACCAAAATAAGTAAAATAGATTTTATTTTTCAAAAACACAAAACACTTAACCAAAAAGTTTTTCTTACTAAAGATTGTTTGGTTTAAACTATTTTAAAAAATAAATTATCATTTAAATAATAAATTTATCAAGTTAAAAAAAAAAACAATTGTAGCTTTTTTTTTTTTTAAATTTTCTTGATGGGTTTTTAAATATAATTGGATTAAGTGAGAAAAAAATAATTTAAATATTGAGATTTTAATATTAATGGGAGAGATGAGAGATAGTGTAATAATGAAGAGAGAGGTGAGAGAAAACATTTATGTAGAGTGTAAAATGAAGTTGTGTGTAGTGATGTGAATAAATCTAAACCATTAAAATCCTCCTTATCCAATAGTCAACAAATCGTGTCAAAATTTGTATCAAAACTTGTGTCTCCCGATTTTGTCCCATATATATATATATATATGCATGCGGTCGTACGGATTAGAAATTGGAGGGCTGAAAACTGGGGAGCAGAAAAAGTGAACAGAAGAAAGAAAAAGAAAAAAAATAATTGAAGTAGATTTTGAACTAATTTTGGTACGTAATAAATTCAGTTTCGGATTTAATTTTCTTGTTTAATTTTTTTTTTATAAATTCTAAATAAGTACTTTGCTTTTAGGTGAGGAAGAATTCAAAGATAACACAGATGCTATTGATTCAAAATAAAACTTAAAATTTAATTAGTGAGTGGATTGTTGTATTTAAATTGAATTAATTATTTATAGTTATATATATATATATATCAGATTTTATTATTATGGATTATTAAAAATGAATTGTTTGTTAGTTAATTAATTTCTTAAATTATTAATTTTGTTATATATTTGAAACTAGATTTTAATTGTATACATATATATGTTTACATATCGAAAATTTCAGTCGAAATATATTGTTTTCAGCTTGAGTTATTATATGAAAAGTTTTAGAATATCCTATGTATTATCAATGTGTATTTGAGAAAAACATTTATTGAGAATTATTTATATATTCAAAAATAGAATTCCAGACAATTACATATGAAAATTATTTGAGTTACGAAACGAATGAAATGAGATTTTTAGAATATTAGAATTGTACTCTTTCCTTTAACGGTCATCAAACAACATGTGTGTAAGTCCTGAAGAGTTGTCTAGCACATGTACGACATAAGTTATCCCTCGTTCTCCTATATGTTGAGTATCTTCACCACGTATGACAGATTTATCTGAATATTAGATTGGTGTAGATTGAGTTTTGATGATTAGACAGAAATGATCCATACATATATTTCTAGTTTATCATGATATGAGATGTGATTTCAATATTATTTTCATATACAACTGAATAGAGATAATTGAGATTTTATTTTTATTACTAGTTTTATTTTATGTTAATTATTATTGAAAGAAAATAGTTTATTTAGTTTTTGAAAGTTATATCCACTCACTGGACACTAGTGCTCATCCTTTTATATTTTTTAAAACTATTTCCTAGATAACTGTAGAATCTCGAAGGAAATCCCTAAACAGGAAGAGATGAACCACTCGATCAAATGATGCAAGAATATGATATTTTGATATTGTATATTCCATGACATCTAGGTATGTATGTGTTTACTTATATTTTAATGTTGTAAAATATTTGATTAACCTTTAGTTTCACTCATGTTTTTGTTTTCGAGTCTGCAAACGATGTAAACATACTTTATAATTATGTTTCCCATATGAATGCAAGTTTGTATAATATATTTTACATGATATTACTCATATTTAAAATATGATTTGAAAGAGGGATCAGAGATCCTAAATAGTTAAGATTTTTTTTTTTTTTTGAGAACAAATAGTTAAGATTTGAAATATTTTGAAAGTGTTAATTTTTGAAATATTTTAGAAGTGTTGATTTTTGCGTATTACAGGGTGGAATTATTAGATAAATAGTAGTTATATTATCGAAATTTTATCGAAAGTGAGGGTTGAACTCGCCACTTTAAGTGATGAGACGGATGAGAGTGGTTTTACCACCAGACCACTCTATTTTTCTTTAATTGTCACTTCTTTTATAAAATATACAGAGAAATAAAATATAAATGGAGATAAACAATCAAGGGAGAAAAGCCAAAAACTTAAAAAAATAAAAAAAATAATTAAAAAAAAAAAAGCCAAAAACAAGCATGGATCATTTTTGGTATGTTTTCTAAAATATAAATGAGAGGACATGATACACGAAATATAAAGTAATGAACTTGATTTTTTATGGGAGGGGATTTACCACCCATGAAAATTATTCGAATATCCACTTTTTTTAAAAAAAATATTTATATGATAGAATTATTATTAAATAAAAGTACAAAGAATGACAAATACATATTATTTTTAACTTGAAATAATTTTCTTTTTCCTTTCATAGTTTTTTTTTTTTTTAAACATTTTCCTTTATATTTTGTTTTTAAGCATTTTTTCGTTTGTTAGTTAAAAGTAAAACAAACTTTCATAAATGTTCCCACAGAAAATTTATTTTGTATGACAATGAATTAATTGTTCATTGAAGTTCGTCTTCCCAATTAATTTCTGAGGTAGATTGAGGTACACTAATTATGTAACTATTTTCATGTATTAATTTCCTTCATCAAATTGTTGTCCCACTTTAACAAGACAAATAACTAGAAAAGGATCTCATTAATTGTCACTCCTTTTGTAAAATATGAAGGAAAATAAAATATAAATGGATACAAACAATCAAGGCAGAAAAGCCAAAAACTACAAAAATAAATGAACTTGATCTTTTTATGGGAGGGTTCATTACCATCCATGAAAATGATAAGAATACTCCTTTTTTTTTTTGAAAATATTTATATGACAAAATTATTCTTAAATAAAAGTACAAAGAATGACAAACACAAATTATTTTTGTACTTGAAACAATTTTCTTTTTCCTTTCTTTGTTAAAAATAAAACAAACAACTTTTTAAAATAAATAAATAAATAAAACAAACAAAATTCCATAAATATTCCTAAAGAAAATCTAAAAAAAAAAAAATTATGGATCTTTACATATATCAAATGACTCTCTAATTTTTTTTAATTGTTTCTTTCAAATTTTCATGTTTTATTCATTTAAAAAGTAAAGGTTGACCTAAAAACATAGTAAAGTCTCATTCTTGGTTGCAAATTTTGTGGCTTCAACCTGTAGCCATGGGTGTTTTTTCCTCTCTTGGGTAAAGCATAAAATTAGGGATAGGAATGAGGTTAAGAATTTATATTTAAGAAAAATAAGGATAAATACTAAAGATAGCAAGTTCATTTTAAGGGGATATAATTGATTTTCTTTATTAAAGGAAAATTGTTTTAAAGAAATATATTTAATTTTGTTAGTATAAGAAAGTTTGTTTTAAAAGAATATTAATTAATATTGTTTGTATAAATATATTTGACATTGCTGATTTGGGTAAAGTTATAAAAACCAATTTCTTCAATAGTAACATTTGGATTCATTATAAGAGTAATTATCGAAGAATCTTATAACCAATTAAATGGTGGTTATTGAATATTTTTATTAAGTCATCTTATCCAATCAGTAAAATAGTTAAACTTTTTTTTTTTTTTTTTAATAAAAGCCAAACCCTATTTTTAGATGCTTCTACTAATTCGTAAAATTTTAAATTTAATCAACTTTCAGGGAGAATGTGAGCACTTGACAACCCATACGAATGTGTTTTTGTTGCCAGTATCATGGCTGATTTGCTCTAACTTGTTTGTTCTGTCTTTCTCTTTTTGTCTCTCTGGCTCAAATGTCGTGGCCAGGTTTGTTTTAGAGCCCAAGTCACTTTTAATGAACAAGCAAGAGCAGAAACTTAAGGTTAGTGACACTGCAATTGCCTTATTACAGGTATGGCCCCCCTCAATCGCTTACTGTTGTTTCTGACTCCTATTGATTATATTCTAAAACTTTTTAATGGAGAAATGTTACTGATTAAAATTCTGTATCATCAGTGAAAAATCAAGATTACATATTCTATGATGGAATTCACCTTATTTGGGTGATTTTAGACAACCTCATAATAATTCAGTTCATTAACAATAATATAAGGTTACATGTTTTAAGATGCTGTTCTCCACTTATCCTTAATTAGGCGATTTAAGCAATTTGTTTTTTCTGTACGAGAACATTTGGCTGTTTCTAAGATGCCATTGATTATTGCCATGGCAATTTTTTTTTTTTTTTTTTTTCTAAAGGTAAGACAAAACAACCTTGATGCGTCTCTTTTACAATAATACGAGACCTTGCCTACAATCAAGATTGCAAAGGTTCTAACTGGGCTTTTATATATATATATATATATATATTTTCTTTCATAAGAAGATTATATATTAGCTTGTAAAACAATACACAAGTGAACAAGCTGTCTGGAAAAGCAAAAACAAAATGAACTTTAAACTGAAGGGTCGCTGCTTTAAACACGGTGTGGCTCAAATGCTTATGATGGACCTCCTAAAACCCATCCACAAAAGAATGAAAAACCACAAAACAAACCCTCAAATAGAAAGTTACATCTGCTCGAGTATGAAACAGAGGGATGTCTTTGAATTATGAAAGACTGTCGAATCTAAAGCCACTTATACACTGTTGGTTTGGCCTCTGCTGTGCTTATCAATTGATGCGATACTGTCCAGGTAGGTTAAATGATAGTTACTATACTCTTCTTTTACCACTGCTTTTCTGGTTTATACTCAGTTCCAAATGAAGTATAAGGGATAGAAATAAGTTGATGTTTTGGGTCTATAACAGGCCTCAAATGAATACTTGGAGAAGCAGAAGGCAGAGGTGGAGAACAACTTGACAGAGCTGCTACAGCAAGATCCGGGTCTTGCTCAGCAAATCATGTCGACGACTGTAATGTAGCTCACACAACTGAAAATTTTTGCACCTTCTCTGTTCTAAATTTATAAATGAAAACTGGCATGCACTATCGCTTGTTTATTTGGTGTGCTTTGTTTGGAGTTTAGATTGTCAAATCAAAAACATTTATTTGAAGTTCTGTGTGCTTCATGTGTGTGCATTTTCTTAAGCGTGCAGCTACAAATTTAAGTTTCTGTTCTAAATGCCAGACTCCATGACTGGTTGCAATTTTTACACTCAGCCACAAAATGGTTTCACTGCTCAGGTAGAATTTTGCCAATCCTGTGTCTTGGGTTGTGACTCTGCATTCAATTTGTGGATTCTAGGGAACTACCTAACACACGTGGGCACACAAGAAATAAACAAATAAATTTGGCATGCTGTCCTGATGCTCCATTAGCATTGGCATTTTATGCAACCTGGTTTAGCATTCAAACTCCAACATCCTCTATAGGTTATTCCACTTAAAAACCTCATTAAATCCCATAACAGAGTATTTCGTCGCTTTACAAAAGTAATTCCCAACCTACTTAAAATTACTTTCAAATTTATTCTGATTATCAAATATTCACTTTTAAAGTTTTATCAAATACTTTTATTGTATCAAGAGTAATATATATAATAAGATTTTAACTTTCAGAAAACAATACCAAAAAGGACCTATTTGCAGGATACACATTTACTAGTGCTGGGAAACAAGTGTTTTGTTTTACATATAGCAAGTAGGTAAAATCATATAACTGAACAGGAAAAACAGGAACTATGTTGTGCTTGTGCTATTAATATTTATTTTAGTGAAAAAGAAGACGACGACGATATTCTCCAAGAGCCCAAATGGGGAAAATGTTTCGATATGATGAGTAGTGTAGTGTACAGTTCTTCATAAATGCTCCTGTAATTTCTTGCTGTGGAAAGTCACCATCTTCCATCTGTGAATTTATTATCATTCTAATCCCCGCATGAATTGGTGTTGGGTCTACAGTTGCCTGAGATCAAATGAGATTACAATTAAGATATTTGAGTTCGGATATCATATTAAATACTAACTACAAAGTTTAAGTTTATATGTACATCTATATATATATAAACATTTTATCTTCCAAAATCTAATTAAGATAATACCCTACTGTTCGTAATTTTGCTCTCAGAAAATGGGAGATGATTACCTACACAATGGTGGAAAAATTGCCCATACAAAGTGGAAAGTGTGTGCGTTCAAACCCGTGACCTTAGTACCAAAGGCAGGGGTGGGAATGACTATCACTGAGCCACTCCATTTGGAGCAACGTATTATATTTTTCTCAAAGAATGTTTGTTATGTTAGGTTTCCAACATTACTAGTTTAATATGACATTGCCGCGGCCATGAGGAAGATAAGATAATTATACTGACCTGTCCTGCATCGATTAGAGATAATAAAGCCCATGCTGTTTGAACTAAATTAGCGCGGTCTCCTTGTTGATTTGTATACTCCTGTTTTTGACCAACCACCCCGTGAAGTTAACAAAATGACTTGATGTTTTGAATGAATACAAAGTTAAAGCTATTTTTGTTACCTTATTTTGGCTGGAAAGATAACTCTCTCCCCATCCACCACAAGCCAGTTGCTTCGATAATAAAAATTGACAGGCTTTGCGTAAAGCAGGACTGTTGTTGTAGTTTTTCCCGGCAGCTGCCAACCCCTCTACAGCAAACCATGTACCGTATGTGTAGCAAATTCCCCAAAAGCCATACCTTGTTGAAATGTTACACTTGATAATTAATGTCATTTCAAATGATAATAGAAACTATACAACAAGAATTGTCGACATTTTCTGCATTTTTGATATTAATGGTTTCAGAATTTATCAAAAGCATTTATTGAAGATTTTTAAACTTTTCCTTTTTGAAAAGTGAAGATTTTAATTTTATTGGAATCTGTTTAATAAATGTTAATTACTAGAACCATTCAAGTTAATATGTGTTTCTAATCTGACACTGAATGAGTAAGAAATTTGTCAAGAGCAGTTAAGATCAACACTCTTTGTATGATCTAAATATCTACTCCTATAATTGGGATACAACTGTCCAAAAAAAGCTTGTACAATGTGTTTGGTAGGAGTTGGATCCTCACCACCATTACCTTAGTGAATGAAGAGGTATACAATCATATGTATAGACAGTTTGATGCAGATGCTAATCAACAAAGTGGATGAGGATGCATATGTTGATGTATATGTTAGTGGGAATTGAATCCTCACCACCATCACCTCGGTAGATGAAGAGATGCATAACCAAATGTGTACAAAAATTGGGGCACGTTAGTCAAAAAAGTAAAAATCAAATATTTACCATGAACCATCAGGATTCTGTGTTTCTTCAACATATTGAATTGCTCTTTTGATGCTATCATCAATCTCCTTCCTCCTATGTGTGGGATGTAACTTCCTGAAGAGTGACAGACCCTGAATTGCTGATGAGGTGCATTCTACATACCTGAAAGTGATAAAAATTTTCAGCTCTAGGGAGGTGATACAACCAAAGTTATGCAGAGTATTATTATTGCAAGGAGATGTATTACTCTCTTTCAACAAGAGTATCTTCAAAGACCTCAGTAGGATTGAAGTTCTGTAAAAGAAACATAAATAGTTAGATATGCCAAGTAAATTAATACTTGTTAATTACCTACCATACATACATACTAAATCAACTAAATTACCTCCAACCAACGGTAAGCTCTTTGAGGCTCCCAAGCCGGGAAACCGCCATTGCTACTCTGCATCACTTATAACAAATTATTCAGGACTGAAGAGAATGGATACAGAATTGAAGTAAATAACACTATATATTTGAGCTACCAAGGCTTACTTGTAAGGAGAGAATGACATTCACTGCATCATAAAACCGCTCTGTTTCCATTTTTTCGCCTACAAGGTCTGATGACATTTGTGACAACAAGAGTGCAGCCTGGAAAAAATTAAGACAAGAATAAATTGTCCACAATTGGAAAATGCCCTCTTACATGTATAAATAATACATACATGTTGATTGAGATAAGAATAAGATAATGGTAATTAAGTATTGGCATCAGTACCTTGAGTCCTTCAGCAGTGCTATCAGATACTTGCCAACCATGGTCTTGGGTGGAGAATGTCCATGCACCTTTAGATATGTGTCTGTACATTGCAGTGAAGTTGCCAGAAGGGTTTTCTCTCACCTTGAATGCAACCAAAGTTAGTTTTTGGTCTGTTAAGCAATTAATACAAATATATTTGGGACTGTCTAACATTTAACCTGTGAAGCTTTCACAAAGTTATGTGCTTTATGAAGTGTTGATCCATATTCTTCACTTAGATTACTTGATATAATTGCTTGAATAGCAAAAGCTGCATCCCACATTTGAGATCCAAAAGTCTGCATTGTAGAAATAAAGCATCATTATAGAATGTAGTTACATCTTGCTTTTTGAAACCATAACTAACCACAAAAGGCATTTTTTTTTTCAATATTGGTACATGCACAAGTAGCAACCAAGACTAGTTGAAATATAACTCTAAGGTGAGGCACAAAGATCACCTCCCAGAAGTGGGAGGGAGCAACCCACACATTAAATGGAGAGGTAACCCATGTGAGGAAAATTGCCTACAAATATGAGACGGTGTGAGGTTGAACTCACGATCTTGAGACAAGATGTGAGTGGGCCAAGGTTTAACTACCAAACCAGGCCACAATTCTCAGCATTTGCTTTTTCCTTTTTAAGTATTATAATAGAATCAAGGTTTAGGGAGGTAGAGATGACTCGAACCCATATCCTCTGAAGGGTAAGTGCAAGTGTGAGGGTAAAATTAACTAATCACAAAATGCATAAAACTTAGCTTCTGAATTAAGCACAGATATGTACTTGCAATTTCAACCCATCTTCAGCAATCCAGAAGTAATCAGGCAGTCTAGCTAGATGACGCTTGTAAGCTTCTGAATTTGGATCTTCAACCCAGCAAGCCATCAGACATAACACCTGCCAAGTGCCAAGTGCCATGCAATATAAACTTCATTTATATATTTCTGGTTGCATTGCATGGTTTAAGTTCAACTTTCCATTAAACAACAATCACTTAGATATATGCTACCATTTTATTTACTTTCTTACCTTTTCTACACATCCAATGCAAAGGTATCTGCTATTCTCATCTTCATAGTGAACATGTTCAATTGCAACTTTAAGTGCCTTTTGTCTTATTATAGAGAAGGGCCAACGTGACATGATGGGCTCAACAACATGGTGTATAAATCCCCATGTTAAATCTTGATACACAGGATGTGGAAAGTAGAGATCCTCCTAAAATTACCACTTTGGAATGAGCTCCATATGCATGGGTTGATATCAAGCTGATATTAAGCTCTAAAATGCAATACAAAGGGATTGATTGAACCAACCTTGGCAACTGTATATCTGGATTTATTCCAGTTTATAAGATGATACGGCTCATTGTAAAGCTCTTGTCTTAGTGATCGAATCAATGGGGTGACTGGACCAACAAACCTTTTCCCATATAAATATGACATGGGCATATAAACCAAGCGACAATAGCATAGCATTTTGCCTGCATATGAGACCAATGACAACTTGAATTTTATATTGTAGATCAAATGTTTATTTCTGAAAACCTATATTTTTTAACATGTATGTCAAAGAGAAATATAAAAAAAAATTAAATAAAAAAAAAAAAGACAAAGAAATTAATGAATATTGGTTGTTTGTGTGCCCATTCATAACTTTTTAGGTGTTAATTGGTTAGGACATAGGTTAACACTATCCATTTTATTGTTTTTTTTTTAAGGTATTAAATAAATTTGATAAGTTGATGATATATTATGTATTATTAAAATGAAGAGTAACACTATAGTGTATTCATAATAATAATAATAATAATAATAATAATTATAGTGTTTGAGTAATGTAATACATGAGTTGTCAACACTATGTAAATTATGAGATGATAAGATAAATGATGTGGTATTGATAAATCACGTACCATATCATTTGAACAAAAATTATGGACTACTTAGGATAACTCAATAAATAAAAATAACTGGTCGCTCATAATATACAATTTAACTTGAAAGATGGGAATATATCTAATGGCAATCCAATCATGAGCTAGACAGTTTCAGACTGAGGATATGTGATTTGAAAAAACCTGGATGCATGGGAAACATCTCGGGAAGAAGCCAGAACTCTGGGGGCAGAGGATTGCAACCCGACCACTCATAAATTCCTAGAACCTGCGCAAGATGAGTTGTGAGATTGTTTTGTTGGGAATTTTGAAAATGGTAATGTGAAATCAAATATTATGGATCGAATAATGAACAAATAGCTTTCTTTTGATAGTTAATCGTAGTCAAATATTGTTAAATCTAATAAAATAATATAATTATTTAGATAAACTTTTATACAATCAAATTAAAAAATAAGAAAAAACAATTTATACTAATAACAAAATGAAAAAAAAAAAAGTAATTTAAAAATTAAAATATATTTTAAAATATCTACAATTAAATAATAGTCATTAAAAAAATTTTAAAAAATGTAATTATTTAAAAAATTATAAAATATGTATGAAGGATGGATTTAGATACACAAGATCATTATGGAAACATGAATGTATTTTTATAGCTTTTATTTTTAATTAAATATAATTTGTCCTATATATATATATATATATATTTTGACGTACCTATATTTTTCATTCTATCGTAATTTTGAAGATTTTAATGTTTTATTTGTAACATACATTATATTTTGATAATTTGTATTAGCATATTGTTTATTGTTCTTTTTTTGTTTTATTACCTTTTATATATAGTAAAGGATTTTAATAACTTTATTTAATTATATTAACTCAAAGTCAAGTAATGATCGACTATTGATATACATTTTTGTTTTTGTTTTTTTTTTTTGTTTTCTTTTTTCTAATTTTTCAAACATGAGGTTTTACTTTTATAGGAATTCTTAAGTACAGATATATTTTTATATCCACTGTCCACACCATCCACAACTTAATGAAATTTAATGTCTTTTAAAAGATATTTTGCATAAATGATAAGAAAAATGAAGCATCCTTAAGTAAAATGATTAGGGTAACTTGTTTGTTTTTTGGTCTGAAAACCGAATCGCCATAAATTTTACTAAAAACTAAATAGTTACTCAAATTTAAACTTGAATGACATTTGTTTTCCTTACTATTGAATGTACTGTCTTTTTAAAAAATATATATTAAATTGTTTGAAAACAATAAATTTGAATTTTTTTTGACCTTTTTTACTATTAATTATTATTATTTTTTATTTTATATGATACAAACAACTAAAAATAAATAATTTAACAAATATTAAATTATTTTTGTGTAAATATCAATAAGATTTTATTCATAATTAAAATATAATAAAAATAGTGATATAGAAATAGGTTTTATATTGCTTAAAAAATAAAATAAATTTTCAGCGATCGTATTGAAGTATTAATGATTAAATACAACTTTTAGTTAGTATTATTATTATTATACCAATTAACTTTTTATCTATTACAAATATTAGTCTATAATAAAAAAAAACTTTGTACATTATAGTATCAGTATGAAAATGGACATGTATATCTTTGGGAGGATAGGTTTGAGAAAAAATA
Organism: Nephelium lappaceum; assembly: GCA_021234005.1. Taxonomy (NCBI): domain Eukaryota; kingdom Viridiplantae; phylum Streptophyta; class Magnoliopsida; order Sapindales; family Sapindaceae; genus Nephelium; species Nephelium lappaceum. The sequence goes on along the minus strand of CM038002.1, from coordinate 13,436,643 downwards.
AATAAATGAAATTTAGTAATTTAAAATTAAGTGAAAAATGAGGATTTTTTTTTCAATTATTTTTGGGTAATATTAAATTTTTTGACCATTTAAAAAAACAAACAAAACAAATTACTATAATATATATTCGTTTAAGGTAAAAAAACAAATAAACTAGTGTATACTATAATTGAATCTTGTAATTGAGTTAATATTATTTTTCTTTTCCGTGAGACTCATTTTTTCAATATTTTTATTCTTATTTAGTAAATGTGACCTAAATTTTAAAGAGTAAGAGGTTAAATGCTTTAAGCAAGTCGTGTTAGGTTATCCATTTTATTAATGAGTTGTCGTTAGATATAAAAACTGGTGACACAATAAACTTATATGATTGGGCGAATGAAAAATGAATTAGTAATGTTTGATGTGAGACAAACATGATATGATAACCCAAATTATCTACTCTAATAAAAGAGACATGGAATGTTGAGTTGGACTTACCGTGACCCAGAACTTACCCCAGGATGGAATCCCTACCAGACCACCATGGTCAAGGATCCATTTACGACCATTAGCCATAGCCATGTCCTCTCCACCTTCAGGGTCTTCTCCAAGCAACCTCAAGGCAATGTAGCTTAGAGCCGTACCAAACATTGTGCTGTGACCCTCTACGTGAAATCCCCAACCTCCATCTTCATTCTACATTATCCACCATGCAAATAATAATAATGACGACCACAGCGATGACTTAGTATATAAAACTAACTTTACTAAAATTTATAATGATTAACCTGATGATTATACAAATAACGTTTAATTTCTTTCTGGTGTTCTGGTGATAGGACAGTATCGAGTTCTCTAGTCACATATAGTGCCATCACCTGCTCATTTTATCATGTGAAGATTATTAGAAATGATCCAAAAAAGTGACAGTTTATATTTAGCATTAAAAAAAAAAATCATTTTTGGTGAAAACATTTTATGTAGGGATACACAATTTATATGCAACATTGCATGTGCAATGTTTCAAGGGGATAAAAGGGCGCTAAAAACAACTGAAACTACGTTTGAGGTTAAAAGCAAATAACTATTTGTTAGAAAATGGTCACATATAGTGCCATGACCTTATCATGTGAAAATTATAAGAAGTGGTCCGTAAAGGTGAAAATTCATGTTTAGCATAAAAAAGTTATTCATTTTTTATGAAAAACATTTTATATAGGGATAAACATTTTCATATACAACATTTTATGTGCAATGCTTCAAAGGGATAAAAGGCACTAAAAACAATTGAAGCTACATCTAAGGTTAAAAGCAAATAACTATATATTTGTTGGATTCAAAATAAAATTTCGCTTTTATTTTTTTACCATTTTTGAATTTATCCTTTTTATTATTTAGAAATTATATCAGTTGTTAAAATGTGAGAATTACATACAACTAATATTATTATAGATTACGATTTACCAAGGGCTGAAGGAAAAACAAAGGGCCAGCAGATTCAGCAGGCCAATGACCATCATGAGCCTGAATGGAGGAGTAGTAACTGATGGCCCTCCTTAGTGTACTTTTCACTCCTTCTTCTCTTATTTCTTCTGTTTCTTTCACTTTCACTGCTTCTGGAATTTCCTTACAACCATTTTCGTTCCTGAGCTGTACTTGTATAGTTTTCACATTCAAACACATTTTCAATTAAATATAATGAAATCCTAGCACATAACACTAAAATGAAACTAGCATCATACTCTGAAAACGAGTTTCTTTAAGCATCATTGTTTGCGAGCAAAGTATTTTTCCGTGTTCATGAACTATTTTCTCTTTTGTTCGCATTGTATCTATACTAAGACAACTTATTTTATAATTCAGTTTCAAACTTCATATTAATTTTAGTGCCATAAGGAAAAAAATGCTTAATTAAATAGATTACAACAAGCAACAAAGATACAACTTTTCATTTTCGCATTTTAATGTAATAAACCCAAGCTAATTATATATATCGAACTTTTTTTATTAATAAAAAGTTATAGATTTGATCGGGAATAATGTTACAAATCACAATTTCCAATTTATGATGCTCATAAGATTATGGAAAAAGATTGCACTAGTGCCTTGGATAATGGCATTTAGCTACTGTACAGAAACTGTAAGCTTACCAGATATCTATAAAAAACAACTTTTATTTTTTAATTTTAATTTTATTTTTTTTAAATTGTTGTCTTTATATACTCTTGGATTGTAATATAAGGATTATTAATCAACCATATGAATATAACTGAATCAATATAATAGCAAATAATGTGTGAAGATTCCAATATATACATCTGGAACTAGAAGATAGATGCATGATTCCATATCCATATCATCCATATGTAGCTGAAATCATTGTAAGATCATATTGACATTTATATTTGATGCTTCCCAATCAAACACATACAGCCTATTGAAGAGAAAATTGCAGAAACAAATTTTCCCTTTGTTCTATTAATGAAATTAAGATTTCTCGAGACTGAGGTTAGTTATATATATATATTTATATAGGGTACACTTGGGTATGTAAACACTTAACGAAAAAATATATGATTACATTCTAAAATATATTATTGTAATTTATTATATATGATTATAATAAAACATATTTAATTATAATCAGTAAATATAATCACAATTAGTAAATTAGTAAATGTGATCACATTTACCAAATATAATCTCATATGTTTAGTTGTAATCACATATAATAAATTATAATTATATAATTTTTTTTATCAAATATATGTATACCAAGTATATACTAGAATGTGTCATATATATATAGATATATATTCAACAAGAAAACAACATTTTCTTCATTCTTCAAAAACAACTTATAATATTTACAATTTGAATTATGTTTTCGATTTCTTCAAGCTAGAAATATTTTAGAGCAGGTTATCTGACAAATATTAAGAACAATATTAGATACTAATTATTAATTTTTAGTTGTGCATGGCACTACTTCAATTAATATGTATTAAAACACATTTTTGTTAGTTAATATGTCAAATGATTAAAATGTGGCACACTAAACGTTTGTTAGTTAACATGTCAAATGAATTAAAATGCGGTACCATAAGTTGAAATACAGTAAACTTAGCAGATGTGTGGTAAAGTTTGCATATTAGTTAAAAGGTTTTATTTTGATCTTGAAAAAAAAGTTTTTCTTTTTCCGATTCTTTTTATGTCGTTTGGTTGCCACGTCAATAAACTTTTAAACAACTAAAACAAAAAATCATTTTCCATCTACAAGGAGAAGCTCAAATTTTGAGCTTATATAAAAACATTAAAATGTAAAAAATATCCCTACAATAATATATATATGTGTGCGTACTTTTTCTATATATATTTTTTTAATTTTTCACTAGCTTTATGTCTAATAAATTTAGATTACTTGGACTACAACTATATTTGCGTTAATCTCAAACTTGTTTTGCAGAACACGAGATCTAGATAATTAATAGATTTGAGCATGTAAATTAATAAATATTTTATATTTTTTTCAATTTATATTATTATATAGGATATTATGAAAAATACCCTTAAAAAAAACTAATCAAAGTTGGCTCCTGATTTTTAAAATGTTAGGCAAACTACCTCTACTGTTAAAAAATGGCTAACAAGGAGCAAAATAGTAAAAGATAAATTGATTATTAATTAATAATAATAATATATAAAAAAATAACGTGAAATTGAAAAAATACCAATTAATTAATAACAATAAATATTAAAAAAAAAAAAAAAAACCCTAATCACCCACCATCAAACATACCGTCCAAATCCCTAATCACCTACTACCACTAGACCACCCCCACTCCAAATCCCTAACCATCCGCATCTCCACCACCTTCTCCTCCTCTCTCACTCATCTCACTCTCCACCTCATCACCCTTATCTCGCTCTTTGGTGGCTCCATCTCCATCTAAGATGGAGTCATTCGACTTTATCTCATATGAAGATGGAGCAACCCTCCATCTTCAATGGGCCTTTTTTTTCTTTTTATAAATGATTTGGTTGACTTTTTTGGAGATTTGGGTGTGTTTTGATGTTCTAGGTGCTTGATGATGATAAAGATGGCTGTGTTTTGATGTTTTGGTTGCTTGATGATGATGAAGATAAGTGATGTTTTAGGTTCTCGGTAGTTTTTTAGGGTGCTTGATGACGATGACATTGAGTGATGTTCTGGGTTCTTGGTAGTTTTTCTAGGTGCTTGATGATGATAAATATAAGTGATATTCTGGGTTGGTCTTGGTATTTTCTATTTCAAAATTATTTGTAAAAAATTTATCTCCATCGTCTATCACTCTTGATTAGAGATGGGCCAAAATATCCGATTCGATCCAAACCCGATCTATTCGGAGGTGAGTTTGGAGGGAAAAATAACGATCTATTTAGGCATAGGTTGGGTTTGGGGCAACCCTCAAAATTTTCAAATGGGGTTTGGGGCAAACTTTTTTGCCTCAATCAGACCTGGTAATCCGATCTATATATAAACATAAAAATTCCTAAATCTACAACTGTATATTAAATGAAGTTATTACATGGTGTTCAAGTCTTGTATTGTTAACTGTCAAGTTTTTATATGAATTTTGAACTTTTTTAGAAAGATCATAGATATTATAGCCAATTTATCCTTTATATATATATATATATTTATTTTATTAATTATATCATTAGTTAAAAATTAAATCGCATTAATAGGCCGGGTTCGGGGCAAGTTCCTCCAATCGGGTTTGGATTTGGGTTTAGGATGGAAAGTAGCGACTCATTTAGGGCATAAGTTGAGTTTGAGGCACCCCTCAAAAATTTCGGATTGGGTTTGGCAAGAGCTAATCCCGATTCAATTTGATCTAGTTTCATCCCTACTTTTGATGGACGGTGGAGAAATTATTAATAGTCTTTGATTTTTAAAATTTTTATATTTTGCTTATGTAATAAGGGTATTTTAGTAATTTTATAAGTTTAAGGGTATGATAGGGATGTCATAGTCTTAATAAGAGTATTTTGGTTCTTTTGCAGTTTTGGATGGAATATGCTAACTTTTTAGATAAAAACCTAATGGTAAGGGGTGCTTTGCCTAATATTTTAAAAATCGGGTGCCAACTCTGATTAGTTTGTTTTCTAGGAAGATTTTCATACTATCGCTTATTATATTTGTTATTTTATTAGATTATTTATCTAATTTTGATAAACATATTTTTTTAGTTTGTAATTTAAATGTTTATTTATTTAAATTCGTTCCAACTTGTTACTAGTTAATTGATTTTATATGAATTCGAATTTGATAAAATTAAATTATTAGGCAGTATGTAAGTAATTTTTATTTCAATATATTGATTGGCAACGAAATTTTTAAACATTTTGTGATCAATATATTTGTTTTGTGTTTATTTTTCATATTTAAATTCGTAGTGTATAGTAGTTTTAGTTATTTTAAGGTTTAAAGTTAACTATATAGTAAAAGTTTTATTATGTCGCAGTTAGGAAGAATGTATGAATACATTATTTTTTTAATAAAAAACAATATGAAATACGTTATATTTATACTTTTTTTATTTAATTTTCAAATGAGCAAGCAATTAACAATTGCTGGAATTTGTAAAACATCATAAGTCGTTCATCTTCAACAACATCTAATATTTAATAATTCATCTTTAGAAAATCAACTTGAATCTCACTATATTTGTTTTGTGCCAACTTAAATATTTATTTCTAACTTTCCCCTCAAAGTGAAAATCCTAGCTCCACTACAGATTGCAGCCCGGCCGCCATGGAACAGCCCACGAATGAGTCTATATAATATGGCCTTTGTCAGGCCATTATTTGACAAGAGATTCAAAAACACACTCGTAAATATGCAGAAAAAATATCAATTAAATTGCCCAGATTAGTACTTATATTGGGAAAAGATTATGTGCAGCGGCCGTTACATGCAACCAATTATAGGCTAACAATTGCAAATTCCAACTAGAGAAAGATATATATATATATATATATATATATATGAACATGATATACCTGCATTCTCATAAGGAGATCAGAACTTTGTTTAAGTTGAAAACGATTAATCTTAAAGCGATGGCGAAGTGATTCAACATGAGCACGTTCTTGAGAGGTACCGGCGAGGGGATCAAACTCCCAGTGCTGTCTTCCGATATGATTATTAACACTGCTTAGCCATGCACCATCTTCTCCTATTTTCAGCTTCCACATCCTCTGAACTGCTTCATGCACGTTATGTTAATTAGACACACAAATTCCAAAAGATTCCTTGTAAGACGAAAAGACACAAGTAGTGAAATATGTATACATATATAGAGAGAGAGAGAGAGGACCTTTGTTGGGTTGGGACACAGACCACTTGCCCTTTTATAGCTGATAAAACGAACCTTGCCCTTTTATAGCTGATAAAACGAACACAAAAGATAAGATGACAGTATTCTTCAAAAAAAAAAAAAAAAACAAGATGACAGTAGGGCTTGCGCAATCTTCCTTCGCTTTTATCTTTTTAGTTAGGTTTAATTGTCTTACAGGTTAGGTAATTTTACCGTCTTACTGATTAGTTAATCTTACTCAACAATTATGATCATTGGATTAACTTTAGTAACTATCATTACAACCAGTCCAATGAATTAATTTTCTTTTAATAATATTAACTATTTAGTCAACATTCCCTTGCGTTCATTACACTAACAAAAAAATTTTGGTTCTCTCTCTGTATATAAAATTTTAATTATAATTATAACAAGCTTAATGAGTTTGTCTACTATAAAGTCTAAAATATTTTTACACACATACAAAATTAATGTGGGTAGTTGCATTTCTTTTCCATTTCATTTATTTTCTTTCATATATATATATATATATATGTATACAAGAAAATAAATGAAGTGAAAAAGAACTGCAACTATATATATATATATATATATATTTATTTTCATTGCATTTACTTTTGGAAGTCCACATCCTAAGTTTAGGATATGCTGCTTGAATTAGATAAGTTTTCAAACGACAATTAAAAAGGTTTTGACTTTAGAACATAATTAAATTCTTTAGAATATCTTTTATATTATCTTATAAATACCGGTATGTCACATTATATAGCTTTCTTCTTTTGTTTTGTTTTGTATTTTTTTTTTTTTTAAAGATAAAGAAAGATATGGCAGATTTTACTAAAAGAACAAAAAAAAAGAACAAAGAGAGGATACAAAAGGAGAAAGCATTTAGCAAAATGACTTAACAAATTTTTAAAAATTCACCTATAAATTATCCCAAAGTTGATTACCATGCTTGGTGGGTGTGTATATATATATAATATATTCAAGTTAGTAGAAATTGGTGCAATTTGACACTGACGATCATAAATAAAGTTATCTTTGATTGGCATTTAATGGTATGATCACTATGATTATCCATGAAAGATTGTAAACATCAAGAAGAAGAACAAGAAGAATAAAAACTTAAAAAAAAAAAAAAAAAGAGAGAGCAAGAGAGCTCTGGAAATGAAAATTTTATTTAGGTGTTTGTTGACTGAATAAACAAATACAATAGCGCAGTTCTTAATTACATACTAACATAGCATTTACTTTCTTGTAAGTAACTCTTTTAATGTTTCAAAAAAAAAAAAAGGTGACTCTTTTAATAATATTTCCCTAGTTCTTAGTGTTTGGTTCCCTATAATGCTGACATGGTAGTTTGTTAAGAGAAAGGCAACTTCAACAGATCCAACTAGCATTATCAAATATATGGTTCGATTTCAGGTGTTTGATTGGTGTCAGAGTTTCATTATACTTCGGTGTTTAATTATTCGCAGTCATCCAATTTGTGGTAGCAAAGTTTAAGTATTGCCTTCTTAAGTTGTAGTATTTTATTAATCTTCTTGCTTGTTACGAACATAAATATTTTATTCACAGTATTTCAAAACAACATAAATTTTCATAGTAATTCAAAAATATTGAAGTGTTAAATACTTTTCAAATTAATTTGGTTAGTACGTAAAATATCAATATCGATAACGTAATATCAAACTAACGATCCTAATTAAAATTAAAATCCTTTTAGTTTTCAATTAAGTGGGTCATAGAATGATCATTTTAAAAAGTGCAACTAGGTATAAAATTTGTAGAAGTTGGTGGTTTTACTTGTTTGAACATAAATATTCTCAACAATTCAAAATTATTGAAGTGTTTAATACTTCTCATATTAATTTGACTAGAATATGAATGTCAATGGCGTAATGCCAAACTTGCGATCCTAAAATTGAAATCCTTTTATTTTTCAATTAAATAGATCATGGGATGATGATTTTAAAAGTGTAAATTGACATAAATTTAGTAGAAGTTGGTACAATTTGACATTGACGATTATAAACAGAGGTATCTTTCTTAGTTACTAAAACATTAAAAAAATAAAAATAAAAACAAAAGGGAATCTCATATATATATATATATATGTATATGATTTTAAAAGATAGACAACTAAATAGTTATGCCATCTAAACATATTGAGTCATTGAGATAATTTACTTTATTAGTTTATTATTTGTTAGGTGTAAGTTGAAACATATATTATAATTCCTTAAAGATTTATCCAAATCTATAATTATTTATATAATTTTAATATATATTATTATAATTAAAAGATATCTATTGTCAATAAGTGCCTTGTCAAACTGATTGACAGCACAACCTAAGTTCAAAAATGAATTTGGGTTCAACATCCATCAGTGTATAGCCATTAATGTGATTGTCTTTTCTCGCCTTTTGTGAGGTTACCCTTCATCTTCGTATGGACCGATCTCATCCATATAAGAGTTGCTCTCTGAACTTTGCCACCGATGCCTCATCTCGCTTGACTCTAGTAGTGTCTTGAACCAGTTAAAGTAAATCAATATATACAAATAAAAGATAGGGCAAATTGCACAAACCTCCCTGAGATTTGACATAATTACATACAAATGATAATATTTGAAAAACTCGCAGTACTCTCCTGGGGTTTCTGAAACTCAGCACAAACCTCCCCAACAGTGAATCAACTATTAATTAAGACAAATAATCAAAGTCAATTTGAGTAAAAATACCAAAATACCCCTAAATAAATTAATATATTATTATTTTAATTTTAAAAAATAATTAAAATATAAAATCATTAAAAAATAAAATAAAATCTTATCATCTTCTTCATCACCGCCATCAAATTTTTTTCATCATTTTTCATACCATCATCAACATAAATTCTTCTTCATCATCAGTTTGAACATAACACTCATATTTAATCAACCTCACAACCCAAATAATCAACAAAAAACCCTCCACAACCACATTTTCTCACCAACTAAACACTAATCACAACCATAAGATGTCATTGCAAATTCACTAAGGAAATTCAAAATAGAAAACTAACAAAGAAATTCAACCAGACCGACAAGAAAATTCAATATGAAATCAAACCAAATTTTTTTTTCTTTAAAAAAAAGAGAGCTTGAAAAGAGAGAGAGAGTAGATGAGAGAATATGAGAGAGGAAGAAGAATATGATGATGATGATGAGAGAGGAAGAAGAAGAGGAGAGAAGAAGAAGAATATGAGAGAGGAAGAAAAAGATGAGAGAACTTGAAAAGAGAGAGAGAGTAGAAGAATATGAGAGAGGATGAAGAAGATGAGAGAGCTTGAAAAGAGAGAGAGAGTTTTTGTTTTTTATTTTTTAAATATTATATATATGTTTTTTAATTAAATTAAAAATATATATTATTAAAAAATTAGATACTCATATGATTTAATGTCATTTGACGATTTTACCCTTATTCAATGGCATTTAACTGTTGTTCATCAACGCCAAGATTCTGATAGGGGAGGTTTGTGTTGGGTTTCAAAAATCTTAAGGGAGGGTAGTATGAGTTTCCCAAATATCATCATTTTTGTTCAATTATGCTAACATTAGGGGGATTTGTGCAATTTGCCCTAAAAAATCTATTTCTTAAAAAAAAAAAATGATATCTTTTTCTATTTCTATATTTGCATAATATATATGATAAAACTTAAATCTCATCGCTAGAATAGATGGAAACGTGTAGAATCACTTTGGCTTGGAAGTGAGGTAGAAGAACACCTGAACGGACATGGCTTTAAGTAAGGGGTCATTTATTTTTTCTACTTAAAATTTATTGGTATTAAATTGCATCTGTTAAGTTGTTTTCGTTTGTTTTTTTAAGTGGTCAAACCACTTAAAACTATCCAAAAACAACTGAAAAAATTAAGTAAGAATTTTTAATTTTTCACTTAATTGCAAATCACTTAATGACATTTAAAAGTTTTTATTCCAAATCTATTCTCCCAAAATAACATAATATCAAATTTATTCTAATTTTATATTACTTAAATTTTCTTTTCACTTTTTCCTTGATACTTACAAAAATATATATATTTGAAAAGAAAAGTCTAAATACATCTCATCTCAAATTATCTTGGAATTAAACTAATATATTTTAATTTATAATTTAAACATAAATTTTCTAGTTGTTTTCTTAAATATATTAATATATTTAAATGTATAAATATATAAAATACTAGTATATTTTTTAACCATATTTTAATTATGAATAAAATTTATTAATATGTACATAAAAAATGTTTTAAAATTTATTACTTTATTTATTTTCGGATGTTTGTATTAAATTAATTAAAACTACATAACAACAAATACTTAAAAATGTATAAATATCAAATTACTAGTTTTCAGATAATTTTAACTTTAAAAAACAAGCAAGTTTACAATATATTCAGAGATGAGAAAAAAAAAATAAACATGTTATTCTGATTTCATATTTCAATTACTATTCAATATTTAATCTTCAATCTTCAATAGCACTATTCAGTATTCAGATTAAAGAACAAATAATCGCTAAGATCATAGTTCACGCTGCTTCTTCTCAAATGCAATTAATATTTCATAAATATAGTTATCAACTTTCTATGAAATTTGTTGTCAATCACTGACTATGAATTAATTGCACCTTGAAATTTGTCTTTACAATTATTTTAGAATGTAGATTCACGTACTCTGATTATGCAACTGATTTTTCATGTATTAATTTCCTCCATCAAATTGTTGTCCCACTTTAACGAATAACCAGAAAAGAATCTCATTAATTGTCACTCTTTTTTTTTAATTATTTTTAATTACCTAACTCAATGTCGAGCTTCTACCGTGATCATTAGAGGTGAGACTTTAAAATATGATTTAAAAAATTATTTTCAGAAATCGAAAGAAAATTGTTCATACAAATGGTGGGAAGTGAGTGATGAGACGGACGAGAGTGACTTTATCACCGGATCACTTCACTTTTCTCTCATTGTCACTCATTTTGTAAAATATAAAGGAAAATGAAATATAAATGGAGATAAACAATGGAGGGAGAAAAGTCTAAAACTACATAAATAAATGAGAGGACACGATACACGAAATAGAAAATAATGAACTTGATCTTTTTATGGGAAGGGTTATTATCACTTATGAAAATTATTAGAATACCCATTTTTTTAAAAACTATTCATATGATAAAATTATTCTTAAATGAAAATAAAAAAAAATGATAAACATAAATTATTTTTGTATTTGAAACAATTTTCTTTTTTCTTTCTTAGTTAAAAGTAAAACAAATAAAATGTCATAAATATTCCAAAAGAAAATCCACTTTCTATGACAATGAAGTAATTGCTCATTGAAATTCGACTTCTCAATTACGTTCTGATATAGATTGACGTACACTAATCATGTATTAATTTCCTCCGTCAAATTGTTGTCCCACTTTAACAAGACGAATAACCAGAAGAGAATCTCATTAATTGTCACTCCTTTTGTAAAATACAAAGGAAAATAAAATGTAAATGGAGATAAACAATCAAGAGGAAAACAGCCAAAAACTAAAAAAAAAAAAAAATGATTGGACATGAGGGCGGCAAAAATACTCAATCCAATCCAAATTTGGGGAATCCAGTCTATTTGTGAGGGATTTGAAGCAAAAAGTAGCGACATTTTTTAGGCATGAGTTAGATTTGAGGCGGATCAACCCAAATCTGATTCGACTCATTGTTATACATAATGGTTGTGTAGTACTAATATTTTGAATTGTGTAATGAAATTTTATCATAAATGTAGTAAGCCTTTTAAAATTTGTGATGAAACATTTGTAATGTAGCAAGTCTTTTGTATTTATTTTATGAATTTTATATTAATAATTATATAGATGTGATGTTATATTATACTTAAATTGGACTTTTGGAAATTTAAATGTATATATATTTATTTTTTCGTTTGTATATTTGTTTTTTAATATTAATTATATCATTGTTAAAAACTAAATCGAGTCAACGAGTCGGATTCAGAGCAAATCCCTCCAATCAGGTTTGGGTTTGGGGTGGAAAGTAGCGACCTATTTTAGGTATGAGTCGGATTTGGAGCACTACTCAAAATTTTCGAATCAGGTTTGGGACGGGCCAATTGGGACTCGATCAGACCCGTTGCCATCCTTAGACATGATACATGAAATAGGAAAGTAATGAACTTGATCTTTTATAGGAAGGGTTATTACCACCCATGAAAATGATTCAAATACCTATTTTTTTGAAAATATTTATATGACAAAATTATTCTTAAAAACAAGTACAAAGAATGACTAATACACATTATTTTAGTGATTGAAACAATTTTCTTTTTCCTTTTTTTTTTTATATATGGTGGGGGAGGGGGGATTAAATTCATAAAACATAATCTACACCTTCGACAATGATGATATTTGAACCCTTGACCTCTTAAGATCAAAGAATGTACTCAACTATTCCTACTGAAAGGTGGTGTGGAAAAGTGTGTGTATGGGGTTCGAGCTTAGTTAAAAATAAAACAAACAAAATTCTATAAATGTTCCTTAAGAAATTCTATAAAAAGGTTTATGGATCTTTACATATATCACATGACTCTCTAAATTTTTAAAATGCAAAACATTGTTTTTTTTAAATTTCATGTTTCATTCATTTAAAAGGTATAGGCAAACCTAAATACATAATAAGTCTCAATCTCGGTAGCAAATTTGATGGCTTCAACCTTTAGCTTTGGGTGTTTCTTCTTTTTCTTGATAAAGTGTAAAATTAAAGTTGGGATTGGAGTTAAAAATTTACGTTTAAGAGAAATAAAAAACAAATAATAAAAATAGCAAGTTTGTTTTAAAGGAGTATAATTAATTTTTTTTTATTATAGGAAAATTGTTCTAAAAGAACATGATTAATTTTCTTTATTATAGGAAAATTTGTTTTAAAGGAATAAAATCAATTTTGTTAGTATACAAAAGGCTTGTTTTAAAATAATATAATTAATATTGTTTGTATAAAATATATGTGACATATTTTCAAGGGTTTTGCTAATTTATTGATTAAGGTAAAGTTACCCAAATCAATATCTTAAATAACAACATTTGAATTAATTATAAGAGTAATTATTGAAGAATTTTATAATCAATCTAAGGGTGATTATTGAAAATTATTATCGGGTAATTTTATCTAAATCAGTAAGATGGTCAAACATTTTTTTAAAATTTAATGGTATTAATAATCTGGATGCGGAAATTAAAATCGTGGGTTGCTACTGCTGCACATGTTTTTTTTGTTTCTCATTTTTTTGGAAAGCATGCTGCTCACTTTTTTTGTTCAACTGAATTGCATTGCATGATATTAAAATGTTTGGTTTTTATTCAACAAATAAACCCTAATTTACGCTTTCCTGTCTTTTGGGCCAATTTTGGGTACCAATCTGAATCCAGTGGCCTTTAACCAAAGGCTGGTTGTTGGGCTCACTGGGCTCTGCTAATTGTGGGTTTGTCCATAAAAGGTCAAATGCATTGCACAAGGCCTCACAAAGTTATATTTTCACGTTCAAGATTTTTATGGTGCCCATTGAAGATTTTAGGCCTGTAGCATGTACAATTTTATTTATTTAAGAAAACCATTGATTTAGGGCAGTTTTCATTTGTTTAATTGATTGGATAAATAACATGTCAATTAGATTGATTAAGGGGTGCCATTTTCACATGTCCATGCATAAATTAGATATGATATTCATATTCTAACGAGATTAGAGAGTAGGATGAATATCATATTTTAATTTTTAAATTAGCATTAAAAACTCTGGTAAAATTAAAAATTGAGTGGGAGAATGCTTTAGGCATGAAGCTTACGGCCTCCATTATTAGTCATATGGTAAAGTTAGGTTGACACCATATCTCAAAACTTGTGAATTCCTAACAGAGGGTTTTAACCATAATCGGATTGCTGGGTAGGATTTCATAAAATGATGAATTTAATATAAGACTCTGTCAACCCTACACTAACAATTTTTATTTGAGAGATATATTTGAATGAATAATGGTTAAAAACACTCTATTTAGAATTTATTAATATCCTCCCTACAGAGATCTTATTAATCAATCTTAGGAAGAAAAAAAAAAACTAATAGTTTATTATTATTTAATATGAGATATTTAGATAGTAATAATAAATTAGTAAGAGTACTAATCTAATTAGTGTGACCACCCTATGAAGGCAAATTAATATCAGAAATAGATAATCGTTGCATAATAAAAAATATAATTGAGCTGTGTATTTGCAGATCAAGCATTCATATATATATATATATATATATATATTGATTATTAAGACTAGTACATGGGACTACCGGGATCAAGAGACACGAAACATTTGTAGCGTAGCCCGAAAAGCAGCTCTCATATGAAAGGGATTGATCCACACGAAAATGGAAGGATAACTCATACAAAGGTGAAAGAAGACAATCTCCATGAGGCTACAGGATGCCGAACCCAAGTTCACACATAAACTTGGGGGTGCTGCCAGCCACTTTGGCAAAGCACCACTGACCAAGCATTTATATTTATTATGCAAAAGATGTATGCGTTTGATTGATGCATGCTCATATGTTTATTTTTAAGAAAATGACAGGATCTTCATTGAGCTCATATGCATCTATTCTTAACCAAAATAGAATAATTGGACCTTAACTATCTAGATTGGAAAAGAAGTCTTAACTCTTAATATTGTTCTCACGGCTGGGTAACACAAATATGTGTTGACTCAAGCATGCCCCTCGGTTTATTAAAGAGAATGCACCACAAAATGAAAACAAATGTATACAACAGGTGGAAAAAAGTCCAATGAAGGTGTATGTTTGGTAGAACTTGTCCATTGGTTAATGAGTTCTTTTAATTTTAAAAGCTCTTGAAGGTTTATTTTGTGTTGTTCGGTTGTCATTCTAATAAAGCTTTGGGGATAATTAAAAAAGTTAAAATATATATACTAGAAGGAGCTTAAATTTTAAACTTTTCGAAGTACACTTTTTCAGTTGTTTTAAAAATATTAAAATGACTATTATAGCCCTATTGTATTTTATTATTTCACCCCACCCTTATAACTTAAATCAATAATGAACTACTTCCTCAACATAATGTAAACACTTTATTTCTCTATACGTATTCATTTCAATTAAATTTTCTCAAGTTTTTTTCAACCAGTAAATTCTGTAAATATTTTATTTGCTTTTAATTTATTATTACATTATTTTGTATTACTTAGAAGATATTATTGATGCACATGTATGAACATGGTGATGTAAATTATATAACATTGATGTATTGTAATTATTGATATTAAAAGTGAAAGCATTGCATATTGATTTAATTATCAAAAATAATATTTCCTTGAATGTTACTATATAATATTTACTATCTTTTTAGCCCCCCCTTGTTTTAGGAAAGTGTCAAATTATTAACTATGTTTTCAAAACACATCAAATTTATCCTAAAGTTTCTGAAACACATCAAATTAGTGTTTGCCATTAGTCCAGCATTAGTCAAATGTTAAGTTGACTTTGATCGACAAGGACAATCTTGACATTTTACTATCAACATTAAGAGAATACCATATGTGTGATCAGAATTAAAAGTAATTAAGATAAAAAAAAAGGAAATAAATAAAAAATTAAAAAAAGATATATCTCCATCATCCATCATAATGATGGACAGTGGAGATAAAACATAATTAAAGTACAAAGAAAATTAAAATAAAAAATAGATCTTAACTATTCATCTCATAGGTAGGCGATGAAAATCAAACATAAATAGAATAAACTTGAAAAATAAAAACATCAAAAGAAAGGAAAAAAAAAAAGAGAGAGAGAATTAAAAAATAATTAAAAAAAAAAAGATTGGCGACGATCTAGTTACCATATCAGCGATCTGGTAAAGACCTGGTTTGTTGAAACCTAGACCTGGAGTGATCTGGACTTCCTGTCAAGCTGTGTTTCCAGATGGAAACCTACACTTCTTTCTGGTTTCAAGTTTGAAAAAAATTGGGTTAAGTAACCAGATTGGCTATGATTTGGTATCATTGCCGATCTAGTTTTTTTTTTTTTTTTCCCTTTATTTTTTCTTTTTTTTTTGGTTTATATTTCTATTTTTAAGTTGATTTTAATTATTTATCAATAACAAGACCGTTTTACCCCTATTTAAAGTTAAATATTACAATGTTCTAATTGAGAACAAGGGTAAAAAAGTCTTTTATATTGTCCGTTTGGTTTGACCATTAAGTGACTGATAAGAGAGACTAATTTGATGTGTTTGGGGAATTTTAAAAAAGATTTGATACATTTTTCAAAACACAATTAAAATTTTGACACTTTTCCAAAATATAAGGATGAAATTGAAATTTACCTTAAAAAAATAATAAGTGTCTACATTTAAAAGATCTATATTTAAAAATTCTTCTTAGAGAAACTTTATCAATTGGAAGCTAAGTGTTATATACTGGCTTCATTCTCTAGTGCCTTAGTCAAGCAATATGAGATTGTGAGCATAGATTTTTTTTTTTTTTTTTCCCGAAATACTATGAACACAAATGTTGATATGATACTTAATTTATCAAAGATGTTTATTAATAAAAAGAGTTTTCTAGTATAAGCTGTCACTAAAGAAATAATGAACACTAGGCAAGTTGAGGGAACTTTTTTCTCTTCTATTTCTCTTTCCCCCTTCTTTGTATGCCTTTTTTCTTTTTATTTGTTGTGTTCGGATTGATTTGATTTTGGTGCAAATTTTGTTTTGGTTTGGTTGAGTGGTTGTCGAGGTTGTGAGAAGAGAATTGTTGTTGTTGGATTAAGTCTCCAATAATGGAGACCCTTAGGTTTCCATTATCAAAAACCAAAATTTGAGTTTCTGGTGGTGTAAGCCTAAATTTGGGTTTCCAATGATAGAAACCCAAGAGTTTCCATTGTTGGAAATTTAGATTTTTGAGTTTCTAACGATGGAAACTCAAATAGTTTAATTGAGTTTTAATGATTGAAAACTCAAAAACCTAGGCTTTCAATAATGGAAACTTCTAATCAATCCATAGAGATGAATAGATTTCATCTCCCTATATTAATGAAAACTCAATCTTCATATTGGATCTCTACTTTTTTCTAAAAAAAAAATATTTTTTTCTTTTTTTTTTTGGTTTTTTTTTAAATGCTCTCCACCACCTATGTTATGGTTGGTGGAGATTTCACTATTCTTTTAAAAAAATTATTATTATTATTTTTCAATTAGTTGGAGACTCATTTACTTTTTTTTTTTTGTTAAATATTTCTGAAATTTTAAACTAAATATAAAAAAAAAAAATTAACCATTAAGGGCATTTTCATCATATTAACAAAACTCATGGTCAACCGTCATTATGGAGTGAGGAGTGTTATGTAAAAAAAAAGATAATCATATTTTCGCATGTATAAAATGCATAACTAGGGAGTGTTGTGAAATTGGTTCCTATAGATAATTGCCATCACACCCTTGGCCTTTGACATAATAACAGGCACATATAAGTTCTGACCATAATTATAGAAACTTTCCCTTAAGTTTAATAAGTGTTGCAGCTACATCCTCTACCATTAGTTGACTAATAGTTAATTGAACTTTATGATAAAAATCAGGGGCAATTTGATCTTTTATTATCAAATTAAGTAAATAAAAAATTAAAATATCAAAATAAAGTTAAAAAATAAAACTTAAAAAATAATAGATTTTTATTATCTATCGCTGAAATGGATAATAAACATAAAAGCCTAAAAATATTAAAATATAAGAAAAAATTAAATATTAATAAATATATAAAAAAAAAAGAATGAAAAGTAAACAACATAAACATGATTGATCATATCAAATGCAAGCTTACTTTCTTTCAATGTTGTTCTAAGTTTTACTAATCACTTCAAATTAATGTCTTAATTCCTTGATTATCGAGTTTCATTTACATTCTATTTTCTAATCCTAAATCCTACAAAGCTGATGATAAATATAAAAAACATTTTGACACAAAATATGTAATTACAAAAATATTGAACTAATAATAAATATTGAAAAATAATTTTAACAGAATATATTAAATTAATTTTGAAATATATTTAATATCTCGATTATAAAAAATGTATATAAATAAGTAAAAAATTAGTCCCATAACATGTCTATTCCAAACATCATATTGGATCGAAATTATCCAATTCCAGTCCAATCCGAGACTCTAAACAACACCTTAAAGTACCATGAATCATTGTCTCAATTGGACATTTTCTCATAAATGGACAATTCTACCATTCCATAGTTAACTCCTAGAGGTTGATCATCAATGGTAGTGGACATTTGTGCAACTTCAGATAAAGGTTCAATTTGACTGCAATTACCACTATCATGACGAGTTTTACTCTATTTGTTGTATAAAATAATAAAAAAAAAAAAAGAAAAGAAAAGAAAAGAAAAACAGCCTAATTAGGCTGTGGCAAATCCACAGGCTCATGCTAGAGGGAGCATTTTAAGATAATGATAATAATATAAATTCCTGCTAGACGGAAAACAATGTTATTTTCTTAATGATTTTCTTGAGCTTATATTAATAAAATTATATATTCAAATTATGACTTATAGTTAACCCACATTAATAAGATGGTAAATTAGAGTTATATCTCATATTTATTCAATCCTATAATGTAGTAAAACTTTTTAAAAGAAAAAGAAAAACTAAAATTTTAGTAATTATGAATTTGTTTTGTTACCTTTAACATAAAAAATAATTAAAAACAAAGACTATATCTAATCAAGAGCACATTTGAAAAGTATGAACGTGCAATTTTATTGATTCAAAATAAAATTAATTATACAAAAGAAAAAGAGAAATAGTTTTAATATAATTGATTAATTTTTTTATACCAGACTAAATATATTAAAATTAAAAGAATAACTCATCAAAGAAACGTAAATTAATAGAAGAGTTACCTATAAGTAATAGGTAAGTGAAAGGAAAAAAAAAGGTTTAAGAAGTAATGAAAACAAGAACGATAAATTACAATATTATATAAAAAGTATGTAAACTTGTAAAAGAATTGTGGAAAGCGGGGTACATACCTCTTCTAGGCCAAATGCTGGTCCGCTAGTGTAATTAAGTACTGATAAATATTAAGATAAAAGGTCAAACAAACTATAAGCCGGTGTTAATGAAATTGTGAATTAAAGTTATATCCTCCTTCTAACTTTTAAATTTAAAATAATTTAAATATTAAAAATTCAAATTTAAATATAAATTGATAGTACTTACATAAACACTAAGTAAAACACAATTTCTTTATAAAGACTCTCTTTTAAAAATTTTCATTCAGATTAGTAACATAAAAGTTACTAATCCAATAAATGTAATTGATGTGTACGATTATAAATTAATAAGGTAGTCAAATCTAAAAAAAAAAAAAAAAAAGATATTATTAATGAAAAATCTAAGCAATGATAATTAAGGTAATCTAGCAATGAAAATGTAAATTAAACTAATGATTTGAATGTAAATAAGGAAGTAAATATTCATTTAAAAAAAATATTAAAAGTCTAAATTTATATTTATATAAAAAAAAAAACCAAAAATATGTGGGTCAGACTTTGAATAAATAAATAAATATATATATCTATATATATTTAGATATAAAAGTAAAGTGGAGTTAGACGCGGATAGATAGAGGGAGACGACGCGGTGTGAAGTAGACAGAATCAAGTCAGTAGTAGAAGACGAAAGCCATTTCGAGTCTCCATATTCGGATTCTGATCGACTGGATCTGGTCGTCTCAGCCTCGCTCGATTTACGTATGTTTTATTCAATCGCTGACTTAGTCGCCACTGTGTTGATTTTTCTTTTCATGTTTCTGATTCTTTTGATGTTGATGAATTAGTGATTGATTGTATTGTCTCTCTCTCTTTGACTTTTTTTTTTTTTTTGCATGTCGCCACTCTGTTGAAGGATTAGGTTTTGTTTAATCTTGTTTGCGTTTTTGAGATTTTGATGGATTCCTGATTATGTTGTTTGTTTTGTGGTTTTGTGTTTGCAGTAGGTTTGGTTTTGGATGTTTATAGTTTGTGCGATTTTTTAGGTGGTTGGTGTGATTTGTAGTTGATCTGATTAAAAATAAGATTGTAGGGTTTGTGGAATTGTGAGGTTTTAGGGGGTTTATCATGTTTTGTTTCCAGGCCTAGTGTTCAATTGATTTTGGAAAGGAATTGATGTATAATGTGATAGATTGAGCGAAAAGTTTTAGGGGGTTTATGATGTTTTGTTTTTAGGCTAGTGTTCAATTGTTTTTGGAAAGGATTTGATGTATAATGCGATAGATTGAGCGAAACGTTTTGGGGGTTTATGATGTTTTGTTTCTAGGCTAGTGTTCAATTGTTTTTGGAAAGGATTTGATGTATAATGTGATAGATTGAGCGCCTTGTTGGATATTAACTTTCCTCGTGGTGAAGTAACTAGATAACAATTTTGATTTCGGGTTTATGTGTGATTGGAGATTATGGATTCTGATGTAAAATGAAATTGTAGGGTTCCTGGAGTTGTATACTTTTAAGGTTTTTTTTTTTTGGTTAGGTTCCAAGGCTAGTGTCCAATTTGTTTTGGAAAGAATTTGGTGTATAATGTGATAGATTGAGCAACTTGTTGGATATTAACTTGCCACGTGTTGAAGTAGCTGGTGTCATTTGTACTTGATGTCTTGATCTGATTTAAAGTAAAATTGTAGGGTATTTGGAATTGTAAACTTTTAAGGGTTTAATGGTTTTATTATGTTTTGTTTCTAGGCTAGTGTTCAATTGTTTTTGGAAAGGATTTGATGTATAATGTGATAGATTGAGCGACTTGACGAATATTAACTTGCCACATGTTGAAGTAACTAGATAACGGTTTTGATTTCAGGTTAACGTGTGATCGAAGATTATGAATTATGATGTAAATTGAAATTGTAGGGTTCCAGGATTTGTATACTTTTAAGGTTTTTTTTGTTTTTTTTGTTTTGTTTGGTTCCAAGGCTAGTGTCCAATTTGTTTGGGAAAGAATTTGGTGTAGATAGTGATAGATTGAGCAACTTGTCGAATATTAACTTGCCACGTGTTGAAGTAACTGGTGTGATTTATACTTGATCTGATTTAAAACAAAATGTTCGGGTTTTTGTAATTGTAAACTTTTAAGGGGTTTATTTTTTTTTGTTTCAAGGCTAGTGTTCCATTGTTTTTGGAAAGGATTTGATGTATAATGTGATAGATTGAGCAACTTGTCGAATATGAACTTGCTATGTGTTGAATTAAGTAGATGACGATTTTGATTTTGGATTAACGTGTGATTAGAGCTTAGGAATTCTGATATAAAATGAAATTGTAGGCCTTGAATTGTAAACTCTTAATGGGTTTTTTAATGTTTTGTTCAAAGGCTAGTGTTAAGTTTGTTTTTGGAAAGAATTTGGTGTATAATGTGATAGATTGGTAGCGTTTATTTTGTGAAACTTCTAGGAAAAGTGTAAATAAGCAACGTGTCGAATATTAACTTGCCACGTGTTGAAATAACCACATAACGGTTTTGATTTTAGGTTAACAAGTGGTTATAGCTTACGAATTCTGATATGATAGAAAATTTTGTAGGGTTCCTGGAATTGTAAACTTTTACGGGCTTTATTATGTTTGGTATCAAGGCTGGTGTTCAATTTGATTTCGGAAAGAAGTTGATGTATAATTTGATACATTGTTTGCATTTGTTTTGTGAAACTTCCAGGGGAAGTGTAAATAAGCAACGTGTTGAATATTTATTTGCCACACATTGAAATAACTACGGAATGATTTTGATTTCAGGTTAACTGGTGATTAAAGCTGTGGAATTGTGATGCTGTAGAAATAAGTAGTCTTAAAGGATTTTCTCATCAGGCTGGAAAATGCTGGAGGGTGGTTCAAAATTCCCAGGAATAATAGGGCTAAACAACCATGCCAACAACTATGATGATTTGTCCCAAGGGTTTTACCATAAACTTGGTGAGGGAACCAACATGTCGATTGACAGTTTTGGTAGCTTGCAAACAAGCAATGGTGGAGGGTCTGTTGCGATGTCTATAGATAACAGCAGTGTTGGATCAAATGATTCCCACACTCACATTTTGAACCACCAAGGGCTGCGGCGACGTGCTAATGACAACTACTCTATTGCACATAGTGTCAACCGTCGGGGTAGAGTCACACATGCTTTGAGTGACGATGCATTGGCCCGAGCTCTTATGGATAGCAACTCTCCGACTGATGGGCTTGAAAATTTTGATGAGTGGACAATTGATTTGAGGAAGCTCAATATGGGGCCTGCTTTTGCACAAGGTGCTTTTGGGAAACTCTATAGAGGTACCTACAATGGTGAGGAGGTTGCCATCAAGATCTTGGAGAGGCCAGAAAATAATCTAGAAAAGGCACAATTAATAGAGCAGCAATTTCAGCAGGAAGTCATGATGTTGGCCACGCTGAAACACCCAAACATAGTGCGTTTCATTGGTGGATGCCGTAAGCCAATGGTTTGGTGCATTGTGACAGAGTATGCAAAGGGAGGTTCAGTTCGACAGTTTTTAACAAAACGACAAAATCGATCTGTGCCACTGAAATTGGCTGTTAAGCAAGCCTTGGATGTGGCAAGGGGAATGGCTTATGTTCATGGTCTTGGGTTGATTCACAGGGATTTAAAATCAGACAATTTGTTGATTTTCGGTGACAAATCCATTAAAATTGCTGACTTTGGTGTTGCTCGGATTGAGGTGCAGACAGAGGGAATGACTCCAGAGACGGGCACATATCGATGGATGGCTCCGTAAGATACTTTTAACTCCTAAGCCACCAAGGCTTCTTCATTTACAGATTTACTTTACCCTTTTAAAAGAAAATTGAATTAATTTACTGGATGCTTTTGCATGTTATATCAGTCTTATAATTTACACCCTACAACTTTTACATCTGTTTTCTTTTTTCTTTCTATTTAATATTGGTTTTTTTGTCGTAGCATGTTTAGTGCAAATTTTCCATTATTAGTGTAGTGAGATATTCACCTCACAAATGCTTGAATTTTGTATTATAATCCATTTTTGTAGTTTTTCTTCATATACTGCATGTAAAGAAGTTGCATAAAAAAAAGGTAAGTATTTTGATTTAGGAGTAATAAATCATGACTTATAGCACATCTCATAAGTTGCTGTGAGATTTAACATATATATTTTCGTTGTGTTTGGGCTATCGACTCTGATTAGAGGTTGATATCGTGGACCATGGACCAGTAACTTTGTAGAAATATTGTAGAGATTTAGGGGGAGACATAAAAACTCTTTTCTGCCGTTTCTTTGTGATTTTCCAGGGCTTGGGAAAACATTTAGGGTGTGTATAGATTTAGGGGAGATGTAGAAACTCTTTATTGCTGTTTCTTTCTGATTTCCAGTGTTTGAGAAAACATTTAGGATGTGTTTGGTATTGTTTTAAGTAGTGTTTTTGAAAACTATTATTAAAATTGAATAAAAAATGCAAACGTGTTTGATGGCATTTGTTCAAAGTAACTTTTTAAAACTAAAATTATATTTAAAAATGCAAATGTGCTTGGTTTTGTTTTTGAAAATAAGTAAAATAGTTGTTTGAAGAGAAAAATTAACAGTTTGCTTTCAAAAGTTATAATTTTACAGTGTTTTCCATTTTTTTAAAAAAACTTCTTGAAATACTTGGCCGAACAACTTTTGGGTTTTTTTTTTTTACTTTTTTGAAAACAGATAACATGTTTCGAAAACGGATCCAAACAACAACTTTAATTTTTTGTTCTGTTTGTTCACTCATATTCTCATTAAATTACTTGATTCGTTTATTTTTCAATTCTTGTTGTCTATTGACTCTATCCTGTAGTCAACCTGGGTCACTAATAGTAAGTTCATTACTAACAATTAAAGTCGTATGTGTGGCTCTGTAATTTACATATCAAGTTCATTTGTTTTGTTTTTGTTTTTGTTTTTTTTTTTAATAAACTCATTTGAATTGGTTTGAATTCCTTAGGAATTAATCATTTTGTTTGGTGCTATCATTTTGTTAGAAACCACTCTTTACCAATTTTCTGCATTTGTTGCCTTTTCTGAACCTTGGATGAGTTTGTGAATACAAATCGATTGGTCATTTACTTTTTCAGGTGTTGTGTTGAGCAATTATGCCATCACGCTTGATCCGTATGCTAGTGAGTTATAATCATTTGAGAAGTTAATGTTATTTTAGATATAATAAACTCACAGATATGGATAATTTGGGAAGGAGATCATACAAGTAGCTATTATGATGATTTTTTAAAAGTAGAGATAAAATCATGTTTACTTAAGGAGAAGGTGAATCTGAATGCTAGATCTCATGATATCTTGGGTCACTAGGAGCAAATAATGTGCTCACGTAATTGAAGAGGGGCTTTAAATGCTACTGAATGTTATTTGTGATGGAGTTACGTGATAATCAAAATTAAGATAGTTATTTATGACATGTGGGTTTGTGTTCATCATGTTGTTTCCTTATGGGATTTAGTCTTCAAGGAATTCTGATATCCTTCTTTAATCTTTATTCACCTTGGTTGGGAGGGAGTTGAGGGAAAATTTGGTTCTTTTGCGATATCTTGTCTTGTGGTGTTGGTATTGTTCTAGAAGGCTCTCTTTTTGATAATTAGGTGTATTGCTGGTCGACTTTGTGTAGGGGCTGATTTTGCTACTCAATAAGTGCTTCTTTATACAGTAATTGATTGTATATTCTCTTCATGCAGTAAAATTTATTTTGTTTTCTATTTAAAATACAGTTATTTTATCCTGTATTAGAAACGTAGTTATTTTATCCTGTAGCATTGTTTAATGTAAAAAATGTTAATAAATTAAAAGAACGTAATTGTTTGATCCGGTAATAGTCTATGTACAGATTTTTACTACATTTGGGAGAAGGATCTGAAATGGGATGATAAAAAACGAATTAATAATGGCTATTATGGTCTGTAGGCTGGAGAACTGCATTTTGACACGCAATTGGAGAAGCGTGTCTTTTGCTGTCGCTATGGCTTATTTTTTCATTGAGATGAAAGAATATTGTTTGTGGCAAAGAACATACTCTCTCCTTTATTCAATTTCATTCTTTCTTCGTTAAACCTTATTAGCCTCGTTAATGGATTCGTTGTTTTAGTAAGCTAGAACATTGTTGACAAACAAGCCTGTCTACATGAGTGAATGGTAGCCTAGGGTATAGTTTTTTCTTTTATAGCAAGGCACTTGTGTTGGGTGGCTCTTGTCTTACCCCAACCAGGGCACTTGTTTATGATCCGAGGGCAAAAACCGACCTGAACTTGCCTCACTCTGAAGTGCCTTTGCAGTGCTTCTCTTTGATTGAGCACTTAGTGAGTGACTGACTTGCTGACCAGGGTGGGTATTTTAGTAAATAAACATAATTATTAACTCAAGCTTTTTAGTTAAAATGTTAGATATACAGTAATTTCAATATCTGATAGTCATTTATGTTATTGAACCTGTCTTATGCTTTCACTTCTAACTATGCTTTTAGATTCTTTGGAATGCTGCCTCACAATAAATATTTTGTTGAGACAAATCAGTATTAGATATGTTTTAAAAACTAAGATATATATTTCCAACATTTGGATGTCTTAGAAGTGTTAAAAGCGTACTAAAAAGTATAGAAGGGTCCTGGTGCTTCACAAACAAAAAAAGCTCTAAATTTTTATAGTAAACTATAAACTCTGTGTGTGTGCACCTTGCTAATTTGAATAAAGTAAGTGCATTGAAAAGACACATAAAATTGTAAGAAAGATGTTTGCAAATAGCTATACCTCAACAATTTTCGTTTTTGATACAAAACTGAAAATTTAATAGTAGAAAAAGCGGAATACAAAGAAAAGGTTAATAAAATGTCTCTAAACAAAACCTAGCAGAAAAGCTAAGAATCTGACATTCATAAAAGCTATTCGAAGCAGGACCCTTAAAAAAAAGAGTCTCCAGGAACACAGCAGAAACTAATATTTCTATCAAATATTGGTTTAACTGAAGAAAGCTAAATGATTAATCAAGTTTGACGTAGAAGTCAATAGCGATGTTCTCTATATAGTGTCTATGTTCTCTATAATTAATTGGTGTAGATAAAAACTGAAGAAAGCTATATGATTTATCAAGTTTAACTTAGAAGTTGATAGCGATGTTCTCTATATAGTGTTATATTGAATGTTAACTTTGGGTTGCTGTGTGAAGGTTATGGTATGTGTTTTTAGTTATGGTTTTTGGGTCAATTTCTCCACTGAGAAAATCTTAAGTATGAGACATTATAAGCACTTATAATTAAAAATGCTTTGTTTCACCTGAAACATGGGTACTATAGTGAAGTGCATCGGGCCAAGCAGTTAAGAGAGTATGTGGCAACATACACAATCTAGTTGGCCATTAATTTGGGGAATGAGCGGCTGTGGGAACTTGGGTATTAAAGATGTGGATCTATAGCAGATTGAATAATTGTTAGTTGTTTAATGCAAAAAAGTTGACAATGATGCATCTGATTTTTCGTGTTTTAAGCTTGTTATTGTATCTTTTATATGCATAGAATGTAGAATATTTTTGAAGTATCATGTTTTTCATAGGAATTCTCTCCTCATTTACAGATCTAAAGAATGAGCTTGTGCCTAGGTTAGAGTTTCGTAAGTTTAAATGTATAACAAACCAAGTCATGGTGTTTGTGTTGCCATATTTTCTCTCTGCAGGGAAATGATCCAGCACAGGCCTTACACACAGAAAGTAGATGTGTATAGTTTTGGGATCGTTCTGTGGGAACTTATAACTGGGTTGTTACCCTTCCAGAACATGACAGCAGTGCAGGCAGCATTTGCAGTTGTCAACAAGGGAGCCCGTCCAATCATTCCAAATGATTGTTTACCTGTGCTTGGGGAGATCATGACCCGGTGTTGGGATGCCAACCCTGATGTGAGGCCACCATTTACTGAAGTTGTTAGAATGCTTGAGCATGCGGAAGTTGAGATCATGACAACTGTTCGGAAGGCTCGTTTCAGGTGTTGTATAGCGCGACCAATGACAATGGATTGATCTTCTGGGAAAATGTAAATTTTTAAAAGTCATAACAGCAGCTGATAGAAAAAAGGAGGAAGATGCAGGAGAATATGATGATAATATGTTAGCGTTGTGTATTTATCAGGTTTAGCACCTTTCTTGAGATAGAAAAAGTGACAAGTTGAACTCATAGTTGCAGGATTTCTGTTTAATGGATTTATTATGTGGCTGAATCAGTTGTTAATGATGATATTTGATGTGTATGTATGCATCTCCTTCCTCAGTTTTACCTTGTTTATACTTTGTTTTGTTGCCCTACTCCTAATCAAAGGGTTTTTTCTAATTATTTATTTACTTTCTGTTGGGGAGGTTATTGATAAATGTCATAAATCTTCACCGGAGGTTCTTCACAGTTCACATATTCTAGAGAGAATTTTTAAAATAGGTGAAGTTTACTATATTAGCCAAAATTTCCCTTCAATGCTATTAATGGGACTTTGCCGTGTCTATAATTTTTAGGTAAAAGGTCTCTCTTCATTTTGTTCAATATAATGTATTAGAATTATATGAAAATGCAATTTACCATCTATTTACTTATTTATATATCTTCTTTTGTTTTCTTTGGCACGTATTAGGATTTGAATTCTTGTGAAAATGATATGCTTTTGTTGAATCTGTGAGGGTTTCTGTTTGTTTAGGCCAAACATTTGAATAGAGCTAATAAAAAGTAGATATGATTTCCTTATAGACTCTTTTGAGACTTCTATGTTTAATTGAAGGAATAATATTTGGATCGGAGATATTGGTGAGCTAAATGAATGTTTTTTGTTATTAAATTCTTGTTTGGTTGGGTTTTCTACTAGTTTGAAAGTTTTACTAACCTCTGTTCGATTTTTGTAGAGATGTTTGGTTGAATTTATGAGATTGTCTATTTTAATTCATGTAGAGGTTAGTAGAATTTAAACCTCTATTAGATGAAGGTTCATGGAGAGGAGTTTTTTCTAATAGATATTTTTTAAAAGATGTAATTGACTTAAATATCCTTAAATTTGTATGATTGATATGAAAATAACCTTATTAAAATAAAATCTTTGAATTAATAATATTTCCTTTTAGATAATTTTATATTTTAGTTGATCTTTCACATGATTCTTTTAAATATTCTGTTTACCAATTAAGCATATATATGTATATATATATTTAAAAGCTCTATTTCTAATATATCTACAACAAATAGACCTTTTACCAATAGAAATCTTTCAATGGCCAGCCTTGAAAACCTGTAATTTTTTTTTATTTGATAAATCATAAATTAATAGTGGTGAGAATGTGTTGTGTGCTTGATGGAAAAAGATTGATAGTTAGGTTGTTTAATTCATGTTGTTCTTGATTTTGGTTTTGGTTTTGTTGGTTGTTAAATGGGATGAAGTTAGATGTTGATGGTGGAATGTTAATGGTGGGTATTTGGATGTGCAAGATTAAAGAGATAATCTAGAAAAATTGAGATTAGAAGAAAATTATTTGTTTTGAAGAAGAAAATTGGATTGGTTTGATGAAAAAAAAAATTGTTTGTTAAAGAAAGAAATGGTTGGATTGATGAAGAAGATAGGCTTAAATTGATTTTGTTTTGTTAAATAAATAATATATTCTAAAATATATAATTTTACTATTGAAATATTTATTATTTATTCATGGACCAAATTACCCTTTGACAATATGGATTTGATGAAAGATGACCAACAGTAGGGGGTATTAGTATTGAACTTTTGGAGCTCAAGGAGCTTTTGTGTAATTATGACAAAAAAATGCCAATGCAATTTCACCAAACCTTAGGGCTCTTTGCAACTTATCCAAAATTTTATATTTGTTGGTTGTTGGTTGTCGTGTTATTCACTTATTCTTATTCCTAGTATTCACCATCATTTTTCAATCAAGTAGAGTGTAAAAAATACAAAATAATAATAATAATATATAAATAAATAAATAAAAGTGATATTAGGTTTTGGGTTTATAAGTGTTAAAGAAACCAGGAAAAAAAAGAAAAGAGATAAAATGTCACGAATTATAAAGATTTATATGTAAGTGCATTATAACTTATTACTTAATAATTTTAATTAATAATAGGATTGTTATTAAATGAAAAAGATAAAATTGAAATATGAATAGATATTTAATGAATTATCCATGACATTTATAGAAAAACATTTATTTACTTTTAATTGTAAGTGATTATTCAATTTTCAATAAAACTCAATAATGTTTAGTCATGGACAAAATCCAAATACAAACTAAGTCATTACGAAAGAAGGAAGATGATCTGATTGAATGATAAACCATAACCTTACTCGTTTTCTTATTTTAAGATTGTGAGTTTTACTCTCACTTACCTAACATGCCATTTAATATAGATTGTTCTCTCTCACTTTTGGAAGTAGATTCCTGAATCTCGGATTGTAGCTTGTAGTTATATCAAAGCAGGACTAAGTCATAAGGGAAAAATATTGACACTTCATTTCCTAATTAACCTTTAAGAATCACAAAATTGCAAAAACAATATCTTAGTTCGACATCAATTTATAAACGAGACCTTTTTTTTTTGTTTTTGAAACAATAAACAAGACATTTAAATAGTATATACTTTACACCAGAGATATTTAGGCAGTTTGTAGTCTGTGGCCAGTGGTCAGTGGTAATTGAAAATATTGTTGTGTCTGGGTTCTTCAATCTTCAGAGGTGTGGCTGTTGGTTGATGTGAAAAAAATTAGATTGTAAATGGAGTGTGCATTAGTGGGCAGTCTGTCCAACACATGCTTCATCAATCCAAGGAGAATCCTAAGCAAGAAAAAAATAAGAAGGGGAAAGGTTGCTCCTTTGTTTGCTCACTCCAGTCCCCCCAAACAGGTAACATTGAATCATTCTTTGGAGTAATTTTTGATCTTCATATTTCAATCCATAGTATAAGGCTTAATAATGTTTGTGGGTTCAGCTTGTGTGGCCTTCTCCTGTTGATGAAATACCCTTTTGGAAGAATAAGTTTCCATGTAAGGAAGAGGCGACAAGCAATGAAGTGGTGAGTGACATGGAGAAGGATGCCAATCCCATTCACGTCATCCATGTCACTGCTGAAATGGCACCTATTGCCAAAGTGGGTGGTCTTGGTGATGTTGTGACTGGCCTTTCTCGTGCTTGTTTATGTCGTGGCCATGCTGTGGACATTATGCTCCCTTTTTATGAGTGCATTCCCAGACAGCAAATTGAGGACTTGGCATTGGTCACTGCATATAACTCCTTTTATGATGGTAATTGGGTGCCTACCAGTGCTTATCGTGGCCACGTCTCTGGCATTCCAGTGATATTTATTGAACCATCCAATGAGTTCTTCAAAGGCCAACATGTGTATGGAGGTTCATATAATGAGCTTGAGGCGTACTTGTTTTTCAGTCGCGCTTGCCTTGAATGGATGCAGGTTAATGTGCTGTTTCGTCGTTACTTGTATAGATTATATAAGCTTGAGTGCAAAACATTTGAGTTTGATTGTGCCTAGATGACCATAGTTAATAAAGAGTTAGGCAATGAATTCGGTTTTTGCCATTTTTGGTTTTTAAGTTATTGGTAGTATCCAGGGAAAATATTTACTTCAACATTTACTTGTCCGGCTTGAGAAACGTTGGATTTTAGAATTCATTAAGTTAGGTGATGTCTAAACTTGTGTGCTTTTGTTACTGTTGTTCACAAACCTTTTGGAGTTTGGCTTCTTTTGCTGACTTCATCGTCTGAAGTTTTCGGGTTCTTAAATTATTATCTTCCAATATTTAAGCAGGTGACTGGGGTTCAACCTGACATCATTCATGTACATGAGTGGCAAACAGGTGCGTTACCCCTGCTTTACTGGGATATGTACCACAATCTTTCGCTTAAGGTATATACTTTCTGTGTTTACAATTCTTGTATGTAGGGTATATACTTTTGTAGAGTTCGAAAGAAATAAAATTGTTGAGTCAATGTAAAATTAAATTTGTACTTTGTAGAAACCAAGAGTAGTATTGACAATCCACAACATGGAACATTATGGGGAGTGTAGGTAAGTAGTTTTTTTTTTTTTTCGCTTTTTTATTTTTTTGTGAAATAGGGAGTGAAGGTAAGTTACTGCTGTTGTTGTTTTGTTTTGTTACTGCTGTTGTTTTGTTGTTTGTTATTCTTTCAAGATTGTTTTCTTCATGTGTTCGTTTCTCATATCATGTACCTACAAATATCGGTAGCTTGAGTTGTCCCTCAACGCAATAATGTTCTAAAATCAACTGTTGTTGATTTCATATAGGTAGCTACTGTAATTGGTCTATCAACTATTGATACTACAATAATCATTTCTAAAATCCATGTTCTCTTGTTGATTGCATATAGGTAGCTAATACTTAAGGGTGAATTAAGAGTTTAGTAAGCATAGGGACACTAATTGACTGGACTGGTGTTTATCTAAGTATGACTGTGATTCAGAAAATCCCTTTGAATTCTAGTAAACTTAAGACCAATTAAACTTTTTGTATCATGTTTGATACAATATACTCATTTATAAAAATTGTAAGATATTGTTCTGGTTCTCAGTAGATAAACTTCTAGGTTGGAACACCCCTAACCGATAACTGATTTAACCTAGATAATGGTGAATGGTGATCATCTTCAACATCAAATACTATATGGAAACCTTGAAATCAAGTACCTAACTTTCTGAAACTAGGAATTACATAGATACTTGGCAACACAATCTAGTTTGATTGCATCACTTAACTTTTGATATTTCATGGTCTATGCAACTTTATGAGATAACATATTCTTTTGTTAATGGTACTGGTGTCTCTGTGAATTTGAAGACAGGTTTAAACTTTCTGTTTTCTTCTAAGTTTTTTAACATCTCAATGAAAGATGAACCTCTGTTTTTCGTTCACAGAAAAGATCAACTCAGTAAATGTGGTCTTGATGGATCAATATATGCAAGTGTGGACAAGGTGAGCTCTTTATATGGATGTCAAAGTTATATATAGTATAATCTCCGTATGTGATTTTAGACGTCTAGTATAAGTATTTTGAAGGGGAATTCACAGCCTTTGTTACTTCTTACAAGTCTCATTTGGCTTTGGCTTGTGTCAAGTAAATGAAGTTCCCGAGAAAAAAGAAGGGGTTCTCATAGTCTCTTAACCTTTTAGTCTCAGTCCATGATGGAAAACGTATGGAATCTTTCAACTTCAAGTGCTGAGATTTCTGAGACTCAAATTATGATAAAATTTTTTAGGGTTTCCATTTTTGTTTCTTCAACTATGAATCACTTATCTTATCCTCTAGTTAAGCTTTAACTTATTATTCTGCATCTATTTTCTAATTATCCTGACATAACAGGCAGTTGATGATCGAACTATTGGCCACAATCCTGAAAGATTGAGCCTACTCAAAGGTGGAATTGTGTATAGCAATGCTGTGGTGTAAGTGCCCTCATAGATTTCATGGGTATGCGGAAATGTTTATCTATACGCCGTTTGTTTTTATATTGAAGTCACGCATGCTTATGTATACTGAACTATGGCCAGATACTCGTTTAAGTTTGTGCATGAATTTGGTGCCTTTATTTGTAAAATCATGTTGTACTCTGTGGTGAAAAGGGAAGTTGCACATTAATATAATTCTTTTCTCTTGCATTCAGGGAATTATAAAACCCTTTTGACTATTTTATGTGGGACTTTTTAAGATCCTTGAATCTAATGCTGTCCAGCTAGGAAGGTGGTGAGAATCCAATTGAAATAAATCATGAGAAATGAATTATAAAGTTTAGGAGGTAATTGAGAAGAGAAGAGCTAGTGTTGATGTAGGTTTAGAATACATGATGATTATCATCTGAACCATTATGTTATTTAATGTATTCTAACATAGCACCCCAAAGTGGATGCTATGATTGCTTATATATATGATTGATTATCATCTGAACCATTATCTCACTAGTAGTTATTAGGTATCCCTTCACCTTCATGGTGGACTTCTGTGTTTGTACTTGTTTTAATTATCTTTGTACTTTCCTGGTTGACTGCTAGTAGACTGTATGGTGAACTATCTGCACTTCTGTCTTTCTCTTGTTGCGGGCAGGCTGCTGCACAAGTTGGAGTAAAATGGAAATCTGTTAGTGGCTTTGCTTACAAAGTCAGGAGAAATGTGTCCAATGCTTTAACTGCTGCAGTGTTATGGATGTGAATTTTCTGTCTTTTTTTTTTTTTCTTTTTTTCCCCCCATAAAAATAGTGCCAATGGTTCCACTTTGCATTTGGATTCTAGTCACTTAGAGAACTTTACATATAAAACTTTCCTTACTAAGATTTATAGTAGTCTACTTTTGGGTTTTCGCAGTCACCCTTTAAGTTGATGTATTCTTTGTCAATATTAAAGAACCACTTTAGTGAGACTCTTTGTTGGAGACTAGTGATAACCTAATAGTATACAAATGATGGACATGAAGATCTGTAATGAATGACAGGCAAAATGCTTGATTTCTGCCTGCCCCATGATTGAAATATTGAATTGAAGGTGTTATTGACCATCAGATGTTTCATCAGTAAGGGGCTGTTATCAATAGTATCCTAACAATGGAAAGGAAGATCAGTTTCAGAATGTACTCATATTGCAAAATATGAGTTTTTGCAGCTGGATCACGATTTTTTTAAAATACTCAATGTCTTTTAACTTGTGGGAGTCAATTTTTTCTAAGTTGGCCAGGAGGATTTGATGGAGACAAGTAGCAGCCTTTTCCAGGGCATACATGCATGAAAAGAAATATTTTAAAGCAAAATTTATAATTTAGTATGCTTTGGACGATGATGGGCCAAAATTTGTCCTGCATCACTCTAAAGTGTCAAAATGCTTTTTACACTAACATGTAGAAGTCAACTGTCAACATGATATACTCACAATAATTGGTTAGTTGGGGACTATGCTGTTTAACACACCAACAAGGTGCAATTAGCACTAAAATTTGTTCCATGCAACACATTGCCACTTTCAGGCATACTAGTGCATAGATACACCGTAAAAAGTTAACTGTTTAGACAAAATATAATTTTGTTTGTGTCTATATGTATAGTCATTTTTTGTGAGAAATCCTTTCAAAGCCTCCTGCAAAGACTCTAATGATCGTCACTGACTTTTTTTGTAGATGACAACAAGAATGAAATATAATTTGAATAAAAGTTTGAAAAATTTTGGAGTAGCACTGTTTTTTAGTGATTTTTTGAATATAAAACTTGAAAATAGGAAACCTAGGAAACATTGGAATAGAAATTATTTCAATGCATGAAAATTAATGAGGGGGCCCTTATATAAAGATATTTTTTATATATGAACTTTTGTCTTGTAGTGAACATGGTACGTTATAAGTTCGCTAATGACAAACATTCAAAAATTCAGGATTCTACTGGATATACAAACATAATTTCTACTCTGAAATTGTCTTTTAGCCTAACAAAAAGGTGCTTAAATTAGTAAAATCTGGCTTACTGAATAAGTTTAATATCTATATATATATATATGGATACATTTTTCTATTTAAATATAAATTCAATCATATTTTACCCTAATCAAGTTAGTTATTCTTCTCTCCAGTACAGTCTCTCCGACTTATTTAAAAGAGACACTTTGCTCTGGATGGTTAGCAAGCACATTGTTAAGAAATCGTGAGAAGTAAGTTTTTGTGCTTGTTACACTTTTATGCATAGCTTATTATTTTCAGTAGTTGGATTATATTTTTTATTATTCCTATCAAGAGCTCATTTTGACCATGTTTAGCACTGTTTTAGCTACTAGATCAATTAAGTATCCTTACATATGCTTGGTTAACATATTTCCTTTCTATCTCTCCTTTCTCTTTTTGGTATTCAGATATAGAAACTGCGTGATGGGATACATTTTAGTTGCCATTTGTGATGGGAAACATTTTAGTTGCCATTCTTTCCTGAAACACAAGCATTGAGATAGGAGACTCACTTTGAGTGGATGCTTCTATTGTTATGCTACTTTCTGCATGTTTAATTTTGTCTTTGTATCATAATTACGAATTAACTTGCTTTCATGCTGTTTTTTTGTTCATTGCTTGCAATTGCACATGTAATACTTCTCATTGTTCTTATAGTTGACATTAGTGTTATGTAATTGTTAGGTACTTTGGTATATTGAATGGGATAGATACTGTCATCTGGAACCCAACTACTGATGTTTTCTTGCCTGCCAAATTTAATGGTAATGTTATTTTCTACCATCGTGTAGCACTTATTTTCTCCAAATGAGCTTTGTATAGACAGTAGCTATGTTCCTGGAAAGAAACTTGGAAGAAATGACAAGTAGCAAATTTCAATGCATATTTATAATGGGAGGAATTTCCTTAAGGAAGAATTGTTGTGTTCTGTTTTTGTATATGTAATTATGGGTTTATCCTTGTGTCTGTCACACTTTCATCACAGATTTACAATTACACTTATAAACCATAAGTTGTTGGGACTCTAACTTGGTGAATAGTGGAATTGATAGAAGTTATTAGAAAAATACTTTAAAATTGATTCCTTTGTTTCTAGCTGACATCTCTTTGGAATTGGGCAGTGGAGATAACATCCAATTTCAGTAAGGCATGCGGATATTCTGCAACTAAAGGCCTTTTTCCTAGAGTCTTTATACTTATGCTTGAGTTGCGTACTTAGGATGGGAAGATCTTTGATTAAATATTTAGTTCCATCAAAATACCAATTTCTTGCTTTATCCTAAATAATTTTTGAAAATATAATAATATAATAACCTTTGTAAAAATAATAGGGCTTGTTCATGACCGTATGATGATTGCATTTCTGTTCTTCGCAATGAAAAACAATGAGAAAAGTGTTTGTTAGTCGTGTTTTGGAAAGAAAACATGTTTACTTTTATTGAATTAAAAGTGGAAAAAATAATTTTGACGTTTTCACTATTTTGCACTTTCGTTTTTAGTTTTACTAGTTGAGAAGTTATATATTTATTACATATATATATATGGATTATATATATATTCATTTTACTATTAACAAATAGGGAAGGGTCCTTCCCTTTTGGTTTTGTGTTACTTATTTTCCCCAATCTTAATATTTGGATTCCTATTTGCCTACCATCCACACTAGAATAAATGGAGTTTTCCGAAAAAATTTGCTAGTGGAGGAGGACCTCCTAGTATGTGTGTGTGTGTATATATATATATATTTAAAAAAATTGTAATAAAGTATTATTATTTATATTCTATTATTATTATTATTTTTAATTTTTTGGAAAAACATGTAAAGACACCCATCAATAAAAATTTTAATTATATATATATATTCTAAAAATTTCAGAAGATGCATATTATAATATTATTACTAAATATAATTTTTCCAGAATATTGTTTTCAGTTTTTGTTACTAGACCTTTCTTCAAATCCTAAAATATAAATAGTAAAAATTGATATAATAGAAAATGAAAACTAAACACATTACTCAACCGTGTTTGAGTATCTTTATTTGCCCTGATTTTAGGCATTATTTTGACCACCCTAAATCGTAGTTATAACCCTTAATTCCGGGTTAAATTTGTACAATTTCTTAATCCTAGCTAATTATGTTTAATCCTTTAATTCGAGGCCAATTATGTGCAATCAAAAGTTACTATAGCTTTGTGGTTCACGAACTATATGAACTCAACCTCTTGTACATTCCTAACATAGTGAAATACACATTTGCATCTTGAATGTCTCTATCTCTCCCTATATTTTCTCTTTCTATTTTTAGTTTAAGTTATCAAACAGGCCCATAAAATCCGAAGGTGCTCTAATTTTTTGTTTCAACGTTTCTTCTTGCAGCTCAAAAACCTGAAAGCAAAAAGATATGCAAATACTATGTCCTAAGGGGGTTAGGTCTGGCATCAGAAGGCAGTCTAGTTGGTGATTCTGTGCCTTACATAACACACAATGTGCCCTTGATTGTCTGCATTACTCGTCTAGTTGCTCAAAAAGGTCTTCATTTGATTACTCAAGCAATTAAGCGTACTAAAGAACTTGTAAGTTTAATGTTGTAAATTTTCTGTATTTATGTGTGTGGTAAAGCTAATAAGAGATATTCATAAATGGGAACCATATGATGATTGCTTGTGTCTCGTTATGACCTGATACGAAAAGCATCCATTATAAAAACATATAATCTGCCCTTTATTCTTAAAGCTACTCTCGACATTGTTTTTTATACTTTGGAACAACACAATGAGTAATTATGAATCCTGCCCTATGTCCAAGTATGATAAAAGTTAAACTGTTACCAGACAGTACTTGCTATTATTCCATTTGGAAGAAAAGTCATTATTAATATCTTTCAGTTATCAAAATAAAGCAATCATGTGGTAGTCCATGCAATAACTTATAGAAGAAATTCCTTCTTCACCCTGAGCACAAATCAACTTTTCATTTTTCATTTAACAGCACATGGAAGTTAATACTATTAACGTTATCGGGAATCGTGATTATCTTGACCCTTATCAACTGCTTCTGCATTGATTTACAATGCTGCACATTGCAATAGCTAAATGAATTTTTCCTCAACATAACAGAAGGTTTTGGTACAAAAAGTAAAGAAGTAAAGTACACACACACACACACACACACATCCTATCTTATGCATAATTTTAGAAGTTGGAAATCAGCAGAAATTAGCATATTTAATTGATTCTCCTTTTCTGAAAATTCATGAGATAAATGTTATAATTCCTTGTTTTCTATAATTGGATTTACTTTCAGGGTGGACAGATGATTGTGCTGGGAAAGGCTTCTGATGGTCGGGTGCAAAGAGAATTCGAAGATCTTGCAAACTCGGTAATAAACTTGAGGTTCTAGTCTTATGAATTAAACTAAGGTTAAATTTTTTATCAAATGGAGCTGGTGTGATAACCAATTGGCATTTGCGTCACCTTGGTGTACATTTCTGCTTAGCAATCTTATTGATTCTTCTTTATGTTCATTGTCATTTAATTTTTGGGTTTTTTGGCATTGACATTCCTTGTAGCTTGCATTTACAAAATTTGGGGTGATTCCATACTGATAAATGATAATAGATTGTTAAATTTTCATTTTAGTTGTATTTTTATATTATTTGAAGTGGTTTATATATTATTAAGCCTTAAAATGTTGTGGCACCCATTTCTTTATAAAACTGTTATTATTCTCTAATTTTTCCAATGTGAGATTTACTCCCACCTCTAGCTTAGCTTGTGGCATCTCTAACATAGATTTTTCTGTCAGAACAACTATAAGCAACTTTTACAGTTATAATGATTTTCATGCTTCACGTTATACTTTTCTCAATGAACCCATACATGACTGTAGTTTTGATGTTTCTGATGGTGTCATTAATTTGGTACTTCTTTATTTTATTTAGTTTATTAATCTCAATAAAAGACTGCGCCATCACATAAACCATCACTGTTTCTTCTATAAAATTTGCAAGACGCCTTTTCTGCTGCCCAGACAAATCTCTTGGTCCAGATGGCTTCCACATTGCCTTTTTTTAGAATTGTTGGAAGTTACCGGAGGATCAATGTCGGTCTTCAAGGAATTTCATGAAAATGGTGTGCTCAATGAAATTACAAATGCTATGTATTTTTACTTTTTCCCCTATTCTGAAGAAAAAAGAATCTCTAATGATAGGAAATTTCAGACCTATCTGCTTGGTATCCAGTCTTTTGCAACATCATCGCTAAACTCTGGGTTCTAAGGCTAAGAGAATCTCAATCTCAAGCAGCTTTTATTCTAGGAACGCATAATTTTTATGCTGTTTTGGTAGCAAATGAAGCGTGCAAAAGAAGGAAACTAGAAGGAATTGTTTTCAAAATTGATTTTAAGAAAGGCATATGATCATATTGCCTGGGCCTTTTAAGCATCTTGCAAATTAAAGGATTTGGATTTAGATGGAGAAACTAGTTTGAAGGATGCGTTCAATTCATCAACTTTTTTATCCTTCTAAACAGAAGATCAAAGGGTTATTTTTGGAGCTTGTAGGGAAACTGATTATTTCCCTTTCTCATCATACTGGCTGTTGATTTTTTTAGTAGAATGATAGAGAGAGTTGTACAAGCCAGTTTAATTGAAGGCTTGACTGTGAGAAAGGAAAAGATAATGGTGTCTCACTTGCAGTTTGCTGATGACGCAACATTATTCTCTACTGGAGCTAATGAAAAAGTGGAAAACCTTCTCCTATTTATGGATACTTTTATTGCCATTTCAGGCCTTAAAATAAACATGTGGCAGAGTTTATTGTAGGTAACCAACTCTCCTGAAAATAAAAATTCTGTATGCTGGCTGTTAAACTTGGTTGCAGTGAATGTAGTTGGCCCACATATAACTTGGCTTTACCCTTGGGAGGAAATCCCATAAGCAGGAGCTTTTGGGATCCTGTGGTAGGAAAAATAGAATAGTCTTTGACGGTGGAAAAAGGCCTTTCTATATTGTGGGAGCAATTATACCTTAATACAATATGTTTTATCTACCTCACCTTGATACTTTTTCTCCATTTTCAGAATCCCAAAATCAAAAGGAAGGAGCAC
Source organism: Nephelium lappaceum (assembly GCA_021234005.1). Taxonomy (NCBI): domain Eukaryota; kingdom Viridiplantae; phylum Streptophyta; class Magnoliopsida; order Sapindales; family Sapindaceae; genus Nephelium; species Nephelium lappaceum. The sequence continues at coordinate 13,396,554 of CM038002.1, read as the reverse complement.
TGTGGAGTAGGAGATGTGGAAAAGAAGAATAGGGCTTGTTGGGGAAACAACTTTGGAGATGGGCTGTAGAAAGATTCATTACGGCATGATCTCATAAGAAATAAAGAAATTTTTATAATGTAGTTTATTTGGCTCCAATAAATGCTTTTGAAATCCATCTTTTAAATTTATCATTGATTCCTAAATTTTACTAGCCCAGAGGTGAGCAATGAAGAAAGTATCCATTTCTGGGAAGATAGGTGGATAAGGGATGTTCCTCAATTTGAGACGGATACATTAGTTAAAAATTTTTGGCTCAATTAACCTTGTATAGGCTCTATTTTGTTCCACTTCTCTTGGTTTGTGAACTTCTGAGTCACTTAATTTCAATTTTTTAATATTTTTCTTGGACTTCTAAAAAAATCTTTAACATTAACTACTATATATATGATCAAGTATCTTATTTCTGACTGTAATTTTGTTTAGTAGCCATTTAAATCACGGAATTTGCATGTCTTGAGTCCTGTCTTGAGATGGCTCTACTCAACCCACTCCTTTCTACATTAAAAATCTGTCCTTGCATTTGTTGGTGTTAATGAACTTATATGTTACAGATTGCCAAATACTTTTAATTGTAGTTGTAAACACATCCGAATAAGTTTCTGTTTGAATGAAGTAGATTTGTGAGAAATTCAGAGAGAAGAAAGATATTTGAGTGCTCATTCAAAATAGATTCTTCTAGGAAATTTATTTATACAATATTCTTGTTAAATTCTTTAAAATTTATTTGATCTTTTTTAATGCTAGAAACTTGATGGGCTTATGAACTTACATCTATATTAATCTTTTGCAGCATAACCAAGGTTCTAGCATTCGGATCCTACTGATGTATAGGTAAATTACCTGGTTAGTTACATTGTCCCAGGGCTTATTCAAATTCTATATTTAAAATTGTTTGAGATTTTTTTTCATCTTTTTTCTTTTCTCTCTTATTTTCTTTCTTTTTAGTTGCTTTGAATTTCAGTTATTTGTAGGGAGCATACAAATTTGCTTCTCATAATAGTTGGAATGGCTTGCAATTTAAAGTTTGTTATGATAAACTGGACTGTAACTGTTTTTTGGTTATGCATGATTTTGTTTTTTCTTGTCTATGGTTGACTTTGTTGTCCAGTGAGGAGCTGTCCCACATGCTCTATGCTGCAGCAGACATGGTATTAGTTCCTTCCATATATGAACCATGTGGCCTTGCCCAAATGATTGGAATGCGTTATGGAGCGGTATGCACCATTTTAGTGACTAAGAATATGCAAAATATTATATAGCAGTAAGAATTTAATTTCGATATCTATGGATCATATTCTGCTCGCACTTTTTAAGAAAATCTTAGCCTTCTATCTACTAGTTGCTATGTAAGAAAGCTCTATGTTACTAGTTGAACCTTACGTAACAACTTAAGTTTTTATGTATAATAGTTGCTAATATTGTATAAAAGCTTAGTTTGTCCAATGAGTCATGGTTTAGAATCCCCTCACATACTGTCGATTTCTATATTTATTTTATAATTTGCTCATGGATTTGGGCTTGATCCATGTGCCAAGCCCATGAGTTTACCATGGGTGTGTAAGAAAGCTTTATATTGTTATTTGGACCCATACTTGACAGTTTAAGCTTTTGTGAGTAGTGTTTATTGACAGATGTACTATTTTGCGTAAAACTCCATTGTCTGTTCTATATTTGTGTTTGAACTGTTAGGGAGTCATTACACCTAAAAACTTAAATTGTTGAAAATGACCCACTTATGATATTTAAGCACTCGTTAACACACCATCACATGCAAGACCAATGGGTTTGTTGCGTGGTCACAAACCCATAACAAATAACAAATTCAGATATAAGCACATGGGAGGGTTTGTACGCAGTCACTTGTGATATAACTTACTTTAATACCATGTTAAAGTAACCATTAAAGCCAATGGTTAAACTATCGAGGAAAATGGTTAATAATAGTCTTTAAGCACTCTAACACAGATACGTGTAAACAAAACAAAAAGGAAAAAAAATACGACTAGGTATGGTGATGTTTGTTGATGGTTTAAATTGGCTATAAATGTTTATTTCAGGTCCCAGTTGTTAGAAAAACTGGTGGTCTTGCAGACACTGTTTTTGATGTGGATGACTCGTCAAACCAAGAGATGGCCAATGGGTATGTTCTTAAACTTTTGAAAAATAAAATTTAAATACTGTGGAGATTTCCACTCAGAAAAGTATTTGCATCTATTTATGCTTCCCTTAGAAATAATCTAACCAGTGCATTGTACCTATAAAAGCATAGACCACCATTTGTTTCCTGCATTGTCCATAAACATTGTACCTATAAAAGCATGAACCCTCTGATTAATTTAGAACTATTGTCCATAAACATTTGGATTTTACCATTTATTTGGAATGACTTTCCCTTGGGATATTTTTAAAATTCATTTTTGGTAGGAGTTTTTGTTATTTGTATATTTTATATGATTTGAGAAGGTAATATATAGCCATTGACTAGAAGATTTAAGTTGATTAAGGACCTTTCTCTCAGAGTTATTGCTTTCTTTCAACTGCAGTTTTAAATGTTTATTTTCTAAAATTTCAGTCAATAACTTCATACTAGGGAAAAAGTGCAAAACCATTTATCTAATCAGGAGTTGTTTTTATCTTGTCCTTAGTTAATTTTTAGATGAAACATATTGATTGGCAAAGAAATTAGATGCACGAAAAAGCTTTTAGTGGAAGCAGCTAATATGTCACCACTAAATTTTGGACTCTTACAAGTATGGCCCCTTTTAATTATGTTTGTGTGTCAATTCTAAAGTTTCCCATATTGTTTTATAATTGAGTACCTATACGTAGGATTCATTCTCTTCGTAAAAAGTAGAGCAGAATGGCAAAAGAAAATTCTTTGACAAAAATATGGAATGAGATTAATGGATTGATTAATTCTTCCATCCACATGAACTGAAAGTGAAAATTGTTACTATATTTGTATGTCTAAAATTTTGTGGTGCTTTAATTTCACCTGTACAACTTGTTTATTTTTGCAGGTTTGTCTTTGAAGGTATAGATGAAGGATCCTTAAATTGCACTCTAGACCGTGCATTTAGATACTACAGAGAGAGTAAGTTAAGCTGGTTTTGACCCTTAATTATCTAGCCTTCTATGTCAACAACTTTTGTCTTCACCACCAAGTCAGTCTAATCATGGCCCTTGGTTATGTATACATACCTGCTGACATTTGGTTGCTGGGTATTATTCCTGAACACTGGAAAAGCCTCATGGGATTTAATAGGGATATTCATTATACTGTGGTTGATGCCAATACTGCTGTGTCACAAATCATGAAAACATTTCCTTTCTGTTCTGTTAGTACCATGATAGTTTTCGTAATTGGCTAAAGGTTCTTGAAAGTGAAGTCTAATTCTTTCGTAGACTTCAAATATTCCTATCTCTCTTCTAGTTTCCTTCCGTTACATTAATTGTTGAAAGTCTGTTTCTTGCTGAATGCTACTATATTACTGAAGTTTATAAAAATAATCGTAGAACTATTGGCTGGCAACAATTTGGCTTATGGATATTAAAGTTGTCATAATTTATTGATGCAGAACCAGATGAATGGAATAGCATTGTGCAGAAGATTATGGAAATTGACAATAGCTGGAACAACACAGCTGGCAAATACATAGAGATCTACAACTCAATTAGAGTGAGATGGTGATGGTACTTGAAAGCATTACGTGGTAAGTACCGAGAATACAGGCATCAAATGTCCAGTTGGTGAAAATTGTAATGTTAACCCAATGTCTGCTCGTGGTACCACTGCAGACATTGATCATATGCTTCAATCTCAACTCCAGCACCATGAAGTGGACTATAGGATTTCCTTAGGCCTGTATAGAAAAGCATAGGCTTAAAATGGGAAATAGTGATGATACTGAGCACTTGCATCATTCCAAGCACCGGTTGTCATATTGTAGCATGTATGTCTAACTATACTTGGGCATGTAAATCATTATGTATTGACGTGTACTTTTTTGAAAATTCTTTAATAAGCAATGCATTGCAATAGTTACCAGTAGTGAGAAAATAGATTAAGTGGAAGAAAACGCTTATTTGTAAAGCTGAAGAAAGTAAATACAGAATTCAGGTATGGAATGGAGGTCTTTCTGTCTCTAGGTAAGAATTCTGCTTGAGAAGCTTATAAGCTGAAACTGGACTGGATCTACTATAGTGTCAGTATCTTTGATTGCTACACTTTAAATACAATCTTTTCCTGATGCTTAATCTACTATTTGTCCGCTGAAAAAACTCAAATGAAAAGTGAAATTTACCTAAGTTAACCTTGTAGAATAAAAGAAATTTGTTCTTAAACATAAATGAAATTTAAATCGTTCTTAACCAAATTGAAAATTTTAATCTTAGTTGCATTTTAATTGAAACGAATACATACAAAGAAATGAAGTGTTTATATCACGTTAAGGAAATAGTTTATTATTGATTTAAGTTATAAGGGTGGAGTGAAATTAATGAAATACAATAGGGTTATAATAGTCATTTTAATATTTTTGAAAAAAACACTAAAATATTTATTTGAAAAAATCCAAAATTTGAGCTCCTCTTAGTAGGTGTATTTTAACTTTTTTAATTACACAAAAGCTCTATTACAATGATAACCAAACAATATAAAACAAATCTTGAAAGAGTTTTTAAGATTAAAAGAACTCTTTTAACCAATATATAAGTTCTATCAAACATGTACTTTCATCAGACTCTTTTTCGCTTGTTGTATACATCTTTTTCATTTTGTGGTGCATTCTCATTGATAGACAGAGGGGCATGCTTGAGTCTGCAAATATTGTTCTCGCATTCCTTAAATGCGAGAACAATATTACGGCTTCTTTTCCAATCTAGATAGTTAGGTCCATTTATTCAATTTTGGTTGAGAATATATGCATAGGGGCTAAATGAAGATCTTGTCATTTTCTAAAAGAATAATGTTATATTTCCTAAAAATTTATCCAAAAATTTCAACAAAATGATGTATCAACCTTATTTGTAACTATCATATTAATTTTAGAATGATGCAATGATTAATTATAGTTACACATAAACTTGTCACATCATTTGGATAATAAATTTGAATGAATTTTTGGGTAATATAGTATTACTCTTTCTAAAAAATATACATATGAGCATACATCAATCAAACACATACATCTTTTGCTTAATAAATATGAATATGAGTTTCTCTCTCCTGATTGTTCGGGAGTAAAGTTATAATAATGACTTTAAAGTCATTATTAGAAGGTTCCGACAAATATAAGATATATTCATAATATATATATATATGAATGCATGATATGCAAATACGGAGCCCAATTATATATATATATATATTTTTTATTATGCAACGATTATCTATTTTTGATACTTAATATGCCTTCATAGGGTGGTCACACTAACTAGATTAGTACTCTTACTAATTTACTATTAGTATCTAAATATCTCATCTCAAATAATAATAAACCATTGGTTTATTTATTTTCCTAAGATTGATTAACAAAATCTCCGTTGGGAGGTTATTAATAAATTCTAAGTTGAGTGTTTAACCATTATTTCATTCAAATATATCTCTCAAATACAAATTGTTACCGTAGGGTAGTCAACCTCTAATGGGTCCTATATTGAATTTATCATTTTATGAAATCCTCCCCAGCAACCCGATTCAAGTTAATACCCTCTGTAAAGAGCTCACAAGTTTTGAGATAAGGTATTAACCTAACTTTACCGTAGGACTAGCATGAGGCCGTAAGCTTCATGCCTAAAGCCCTCTCCCACTCAATTTTTAATTTTACTAGAGTTTTTAATGCTAATTTAAAAATTAAAATATGACAGTCATCCTACTCTAATCTCATTGGAATACAAATATCATATTTAATTTATGCATGGACATGTGAAAATGGCCCCGTTAATCTAATTGACATGTTATTTATCCAATCAATTAAACAAATAAAACTTGCCCTTAATCAATGATTCTCTTTCTTAAGCGAATAAAAGTGTACATGCTACAAGCCTGAAGATCTTCAATGGGCACTATAAAAATTGAACTTGATAATACAATTTTGTCAGGCCTTGTGCAATGCATTTGATCTGTTATATTCTAATTCTTTTTATCAAATTATGGACAAACCCACAATTAGCAGATCCCAGTGAGCCCAACAATCAGCCTCAGGTTAAAGGCCATTGGATTCAGATCTGTACCCAAAATTGGCCCAAAAGACATGAAAACGTAAATTAGGGTTTATTTGTTGAATAAACCCAAAACATTTTAAATATCCATGTAATGCAATTCAGTTGAATAAAAAAAGTGTGCAGAATTAGCAACCCAAAATTTGATTTCCACATCCAAATTAGTAACACGATTAAATTTAAAATTCTACAAATTAGTATAAGCATCTAAAAATGGGGTTTAATTAGCTTACCGATTAAGATTACCCAATAAAAATTTTCAATATTCACTATTGAATTGATTGTAAGATTATTCAATAACCACTGTTACAACCAATATAAAGATAGTTATTGAAAAAAGTGGTTTGGGTAGGTAACCTTACTCAAATCAACCTGTTAGCAAAACCTCTAAAAATATGTCCAATATATTTTATACAAACAATATTAGTTATCTTTTGAAACAAACTTTTTTATACTAACAAAATTAATTGTATTCCTTTGAAACAAACTACCAACAACATTAATTATATTCCTTTAAAACAAACTTTCCTATAAAAAAGAAAATCAATTAAAAGAAACTTGCTATCTTTAGTATTTGTTTTTATTTCACTTAAATATAAATTCTTAACCCTAACACTAATCTTAATTTTACGTTTTATCAAGAGGAGGAAGAAACACCCATAGCTAAAGGTTGAAGCCACCAAATTTGCTATCAATAATAAGACTTTATTATGTATTTAAGTCAACCTTCGCTTTTAAAATGAGTGAAAATTTGGAAATTTGAAAGAAACAATATTTTGCATTTAAAAAGATTTAGAGAGTCATTTGATATGTATAAAGATCCATAAACCTTTTTGTAGATTTTCTTTAGGAACATTTGTGGAATCTTGTTTGTTTTATTTTTAACTAAGAAATGAAAATGAAAATTGTTTCAAGTACAAAAATAATTTGTGTTTGTCATTTTCTATACTTTTATTTAAGAATAATTTTATCATATAAATATTTTCAAAATGGTGGGTGTTCTAATAATTTTTATGGGTTTTGTTTGTCATTTTCTATACTTTTATTTAAGAATAATTTTGTCATATAAATATTTTTCAAATGGTGGGTGTTCTAATAATTTTTATGGGTAGTAATACGTCCTCCCATAAAAAGATGAAGTTCATTACTTTCCCATTTCGGGTTACCCTGTCCTCTCATTTATTTTTGTAGTTTTTGGCTCTTCTCCCTCGATTGTTTATCTCCATTTATATTTTAATTTCCTTCATAAAATATGAAAGGAGTGACAATTAATAAGCCTCTTTTCTTGTTATTTATCTTGTTCAAGTGGGACACCAATTTTTATTTATTTATTTTTTTGAAACAAGTGGGACACCAATTTGATTGACTGGAAAATACATGATGTAATTACTCTACCTATCAGAAAACAATTGAGAAGACGAATTTCAATGAGCAATTAATTCATTTTCAGTGATTCACAGCTCATTTTTTTTTTTTTAAGACTGGGACAGCTCAGGAAAATATAGGAGGGACCAAGCGATCTACATTTCATCGAAAGTAGATAACAACATTTATCAAGCGAGCCGAGCACATATTAATTGCGACTGATACCAAGCTGCATAAACATGATCTTACTGAAACCCACGTCCACAAGCTCGACAAACCAACCGTTCCGCCTCACTTCCAAGCCACAGTGATTCTACACATTTCCATCAATTCGAACAACGGAATTTAAGTTTTTTCAAATATATTTTATAAACATAGAAATAGATATTAAATATCTTTTAATTATAATAAATATTAAAATTATATAAATAATTATAGATTTGGATATCTCATAACAGAATTATAATATGCATTACATTTCAACTTACACCTAACAAATAATAACTTAATAAAGTGTATTTCAAAAAAAAAAAAATTAATAAAGTGAATTATCTCAATGACTCGGCATATTTAGATGGCATAACTATTTAGTTGTCTATCTTTTAAAGTCATATATATACCAAGCAAGGTTATGAAAATCACTACTTGTTGTTCAACTGACGAGACAGTGAGTAGCGAGTTTTCGATTACTCGATGATAACAACCTTGAGAGCAAAAAGAAATTAAAAAAAAAAAAAAAATTCACTAGCAATGGCGACGTCAATGACATGGGGACAAATAGATGAACAAGAGAAAAAAAGAAGAACTGAGCAGGAGATGGCTCATGATGAGGGTCCCAGTGAATTGAGAAGAAGAAAAAGAACTGAGAAGAAGAAGAAGTGAACTGATGAACGTGAGGATCCCAATGCTCATGGTAATGTTAACGACGACGAATGGAGGCAGACCGGTGAGTAGGAGAAGAAGAAAATTGACAGCTCTGAAAGATCAAGAAGAAGAAGTGAACTGAGGAAGAATAAGGAAGATTGAGAAGAAAATGACAACTCGCACCCCTTCAGCCCTTTTGACCTTTACACACCAAAATGGCGTTGTTTTGGTGTGTCCAAAACGATACCATTTTGGGTTAATTAAAAAAAATTAATTAACCCAAAATGGTATCGTTTTGGGTGTTGTTGACTTAGGGAAAAAAAATCTTGAAAGTTCATAAAGGTATTAATCAAATGATAATTATTTATTCCTATTTTATCTTTTTTTTTTCTTCTGTCCATAAAATCTAATGGATGATTGAGATTTTTTTATCATAACTTTTTTAAAGTTAAAAAACACTGACGATAGAACCATTGTTTATAAGATAATATAAAGGATATTTTAAAGAATTTAATAATGTTCTAAAGTGAAAACCTTTTTAATTGACGTTTACAATCAACGCTTAAAATCAGCTAAAATTAATCTAATCCAAGCAGCATATCCTAAACTTAGATGTGGACATCCAGCGGTTTAGAAAGTATTCACATTTATTCTTAGAAATACAATGATATGAAAGAAAATAAATGAAATGAAAAGAAATGTTAACTACCTACATTAAATTTTGTATATGTGAAAAAATATTTTAGAATTTAATAGACAAAATCAATAAGCTTTTTATAATTATAATTAAGATTTTATAGAGAGAGAGAGAAACCAATTTTTTTTTTGTGAGGGTAATAAAGGCGAGGGAATGGTGACTAAATAGTTAATATTATTAAAAAGACAAAAGCAAAAGAAAGATTATAAAAGGGCAAGTGTAGTGGCCTGAATTTTGCATCTCTTCTTGTCTCTTGGTTTCTGTCCCAACCCAACAAAGGTATTCTACATATATATATATATATATATATATATGTAAACAAGAGAAAGACATGATTATTAACACTGCTTAGCCATGCACCATCTTCTCCTATTTTCAGCTTCCACATTTTCTCAACTGCTCCATGCACGTTATGTTAATTAGACACACAAATTCCAAGTCACTTCTTGTAAGACAAAATCACACAAGTAGTGAAACATATATATGTGAAGATGGTGCATGGCTAAGCAGTGTTAGTAATCATATCGGAAGACTTTGATCCCCAGGCCCGTACCCCGCAAGAACGTGCTCATGTTGAATCACTTCGCCATCACTTTAAGATTAATCGTTTTCGACTTAAACAAAGTTCTGATCTCCTTATGAGAATGCAGGTATATCATGCTCATCATATCTTTCTCTTGTTGGAATTTGCAGTTGTTAGGCTATAATTGGTTGCATGTAAAGGCCGCTGCACATAATCTTTTCTCAATATAAGTACTATTCCGGGCAATGATTGATATTTCTACTTCTGCAAGTGTTTTAACTCAAGAGTTTTGCCTTTGTTTTTCTGCATATTTACGGGAATAAGACACACACACGACAAACCTTTCTTGATTGGCAAAATTGGGGGGAATAACACACACAGATATATATTTATATATATGTTTCGATAATTGTAATAAAAAATGATTAAAAACATATAAATTTTTGTTTTTGCTTAAAAATAATTCCTCTTTTTAGGGGTGGTCAATTTTGTATTTTATCTCAATTAAAGTAAGAGTCTTCTATAGTAAAAATTGGGCTCTTATAGAATAATATGCATGACCTAGACCCTTCTTAGAATAGTAAACACGATTTCTCTTATATATATATATATATATATATATAGAGAGAGAGAGAGAGAGAGAGAGTAAACATGATTTAACTAGTACTACAACTATGTACAATTGGTCAAATGCGTTTAAAGGACTTGATTAAGCCCAACACAAGACTAATGCGTTCTCTTAACAGTTTAGAACAAATAAATTGTTTTTGACCTCTCAAACAAGTAAATTACACCTAATATCCCATGATTCCCAAAATACCTCTATTAGTAAAATTTCAAAAATATCGTAACATGAAGAGCATTACGAGAGGCTCTCCTGTCACGTTTACCTCTCGTCACACACAAGTCTGACGGAAAGCTTTCCCGTCATGCTCAATCTTGACGGAACGTGATGGGAGGTTCTCCCGTCATACTCAAGAGTATTTTGGTTAATAGGGGGCATTAGATGTAATTAATTTGTTTGAGAGACTAAAAACAAATTTTTTCTTGCAATGGACCAAAAACTTTTTTTTTTTTTGAATTTAGGAAATTTTGACTTTTTCTCTTAAAAGAAAAAAAAAAAAATTATTGCAGTTGGTGGTGTAGTGTAATGGCACCTACCTCTTTGGTGTTGCTCCTCTTGAGCCACTAGGCTAAGGTTCGAACAGCAACTTGCCCATTTGATTTGTGAGCGATTTTTCCACTTCGTGTGGATTTCATAATTAACTATAAGATTTGGTTTGTTGTGCTTATTAAGTTGTATCTTATTTATCGTGGGTTGATTATAGTTGTACAGAGTTTTTATAGTCAGTACGTCATAATTTTTAAATTGTAAAGATCAATTACTTTAGTCATTCATTACATTTTCTCTCATAAAAAAAGATTTCTCTCTCGTTCAATGTAGATGTAATAAATGACTCAGATCGTTGATTTTAATAATTTAAAAGTCAGGACAAACCACAAAAGTTTTGAATAGTTATATTTATTTGAGTAGTTATATTAACGAGTTTTAATCCCCCTTTTATAATATAAGTTTGTATGTTTCCTTCAATAAAGAAGATGATTTATTACCTTGAAAAAATTTATGAATATGGTCAGGAATCAATTTTAAATTGATTCAGTGGGTTAACATAGAAACATTAGCTGAATATAGTTTACTTTGTAAAACAAATCATTAATGATTGTATAAATAATTTGTCAAGATTATCAAATAACATCAATAAATGTTAATAGAATTTTCTATGAAAATTCACTAGTAGATCTATAGCTCTCCCCAAGGCAAGGTGAACCTCTTCCGAAAGGTTTATCTTCCGTTACTCCTGTAGAGGTTTAAATGAACCTGAGACAGTAGATGTGCATTAAATGTACTTGGTCTCCCGTGTACCATGTTATAGATTTGACATTTATCAACAATAGGAATGGTATATATAGTACCAGTGATATCCCATGTAGGGTAAAGAATGGCAATAGAAGTATCGGTTCCTTACAGGTTACATTGATTTGGATTTATGATATCTAAAAGAGGGCTCATACATAAACAATTTCAAGCTTTGTCTAAGTACTAAAGTATTATAACTCAAAGTTAGAAAAGGCTTGGCAACTTAACTATGAAAGCAAAAAAAGTTCTAAATTCTAGAAAAAGACTGGCTTTGTTATGATGAAAGTTCATTAGGGTCGTGAGAGTGCTCCCACGTAATTGAATTGCAAAAGAAGGCACTAGTTAGTTAAAATATCGATACTGTCTTTTAATAAGATAGAGCATAGAGGAATGTTAAAATTGACATTATTGTGTGAATTTAGAATATAAGATTGTTAGAATTATGCCAGGAAAAAGCATATTAAATAAATATTTCATATTCTTTATTCTGAAATAAATATTTCTTTAATAGCATAGTGTATTAAATGAGCATCGATTGGTTCATTTTATTAATTATAAAAGATATCTAATATTTCATTCATGGTATTGTAAATACACGAGGCAAAACATGATTTTTTTTTTTTTTTTGAAAGAAGGGTAACTATGAATTAGTTCTTTATAATAAATAAAATAAAATTCCAATCGATTCTAACTCCGAACAATTCACTTGAAGAAATATTGTCGTGCTTGTACTTGGAATGATAAGAGTTTACATCATTTGAGTGGGAGTCGCCATTTGGAGTACATGTGCTGTTGTGTTGACAAATACATTAAACTGGATCATTAATTATATGAAACCATCTATTCAAAAACTATTGTTCATAATAAATGCGTAGCAACATAGCTGTTATTGGTGACAAAAAAAATCTCAACCGGGATAAAGTGGTGGATCTGTTATTGAATAGTTAAAATGTCTAATATATCAAAATATGAGATCACATTGTGATAATCGACGCCTAAATAGATAGGTGTGTAGATCATTTGATGTAGTGGAAAGATGCACTTTAAAGCATTCTGCCACTGTGAGGCAAGGATATCCCCTTCAGGAATTATGTTGGTCGTTAACTATGAAACCATGGTCATGGTATTCTATTGGGCGTACTAGAATTATTTATAATATATTTGTTATGTCATATGCAGTCAGTGGACGTAATTCGTGTGACTGACGGAATCAAATTGAAGAGGTAAAATATTGGGTTTGATGGTATAAATTTCCAATCTGATCATGGATATGCTGCAGAAGATTTAGTTATAGGTATAATAACTAGTCAGGCGCACATTGAAGTATATATACTTCATATAAATTATTATATTTTATTGTTTTGAGTATTTCTCTTAAGTATATTCGATCATGATTTTATAATGGTACAATTATGATTCATAAAACATGGAACCATAATAAATCCACTAAGAGATTTATGTTAATATAATTTTTGTGATCTTTGTAAGCCAATAATCCTGTTAAGTTGTTTCAAAAAATAAAAAATAAAGATAATCCTCATTGAGCTTGTATTATAATAATTATTGAATTATGAATATTGCTACACTTCCAAACAAATTTTACCCAAATGATATGATATGATAATTTATAACAATCATTCTCTTTATAGGATAATGTATTAATGATATAGTAATTATATATAAACTTTTCATATCGTTTGAATAATAAGTTTAGGTAAAATTTTAGGTAATATAACATTACTCTTAAATTAATTATATATTCACATGTGATTTTATACGGTATCAAATTAGTAACTAATTAGATTTGACCATTGACTTTGCTAGAATAAGAATCTTGCAATTCCCATTCTCGCCCCACTCGCCACTTAGGGTGGGGACGTGGAATCCATGTTTGGGGAAAGAGTTCCCTAGCCCCCCATACCCACCGAACCCAATCTCATTTTCTCATAACATTTTTATAATTAAGTATTTTTTTGTTAGAAGACGTAATTGTTAATCATGATTTATGAAACAATATTAAATAATATAAATAATATTTCATTCATAATAACATAGTTTATTATAAAATAAACTACCATATGTATGAGTAACATATTATTGAATTTAATAAAATTGAAATTCCAATAATAAGTTGCATGTGTTTAGATCATCCATGTCGTGCATTGGTTGAACTGAATTTATGACATGCATTGGTTGGATTGAAACTCATATCATACATTGGTCGCAGTGTATATAGTCTCATGGTATGCATTAGTTGAAGTGTGTAGAACTTGATAATTTGATTTATTAATATTATATTATAACATTATACAATCATGGGGCCTCATGGGGCAAAATAGGGTGGGGATCATGCATTGGTTGAAGTATATATAGTCTCATAGTATGCATTAGTTGAAGTGTGTAAAGCTTGATAATTTGAAATATTAATATTATGTTATAATATTATAAAATTATAAGATCCCATGGGGCAAAACAAGGCGGGGATCAAAATACTATTCCCTATTTCAAAACAAAATGGGTTTTGACATTTAATCCTAACCCCGTTCCGTATTACAATTATCATGTACCAAACTCATATCTAACAGGACGGGTTCCTACGAGGTTCATAAACTGATTTTTGACATCCTTAGTTCATAAAATGAAATAAACTCATTAGGTTGGTTAAAAGCAACCCAAATGGTTTGGGTTAGTTTGTGGGTTGTGTTTTATCAAGTCGAATAATCCAACCCAAACCATTATATATATATATATATATATATATATCATTAGTTTATATTTCTTTCTTTAGTGTTCATAGGAGAATGTGTTACATGATTCCACTTTGTTCATAGCTTCATGTTGTATAATTCATTTTTAGCTCATGTGAATTGACATCATCATTATAAGTTATTGGTTCAGTTTGGTTTGGTTTTACCTTATGATTGGTTTGGTTTGGGTTGTAAATTATTGATCTGATTAGTTAATGGTTTGGTTTGGGTAAAGTCAAACCTAACCCATGCCCACCCTTAGTTGAAGTGCTATTGGGAATTTATATTTGACGAAAGAAGTGTGGTCTTCATCAAACCAAGAATCTTGGAAATTGAAAGAAAAGAACTATATACGATTCAGTTTAAGTATGATTTCTTATTCTACTTGTAGATTTGAATCTAACTATGAGATCGTTTGTCTTCTGTTGGACGATTTTCTGCAGAGGTTTATGCAATTAAACCTTCATTACCACCGTGCTAAAAGCTTGAACTACTTGTGAAACACAACTTCATTTCCTTATTACGTGCTAGCATAAATCCTCATGTCTATATATGCTGCAGGTTGACTTGGGGCCTTCACTGTGCAGTCCCCAAGGCAACGACAATTGACAACCATGTGGATTGAAATCCACGGTTCACAAGTGAAATTATCATCCTAAAAATTGTTTGCATTAGCATTTAGAAGCGTATTTTTAAGTAACACAAAAATGGTATACTGGCTGAATAAAGACAAACCTATATACTCACATGAACATTTACTTGAACATGGCCTGCCACCATAAATTTCAAATTGAAGGATCGAAATGCTTATGATCAAATAAGACCAACACCATCTAATATATAAACAAAGGCCACTTTGCGTTAGTCGTATTTCTTTATTACTTTTCATCCCAAATTGGGTAAGTTTACAAAATCCTTTCATTAACCAAAAACAAGTAGATGAGAAATCTAGGATTACACCCATTAAGGCATCAGGCACATAGTATACAGTATACACATGTTACTCCCACAACACTCGACATTTGAGTACCCTGATATTGCCAAAACACCAACTTTAGGTAAAGAAGGACCCCAAAAAGAGGGCAGCTATATAAATCTCGAACAGTACAAACTGTGTCCTTACTGCCTTAGTAAGTCTGGATTCACTCGAAACTGCCCTCAACAATTGACCAATAAACAAAATTTAGATAGGGAAGAAAATTTGAAACGACGAAGCAAAACGAACTAGTTAGATTGCAGCCTGAATCATCGACATGCCCGATATACCAACAAATGTTGTCAGTAAGCAAAAAATTAGTAGAACCACCAAGAGAACAAGGAGTTTGTTGGGTTACGGTAAGTATGCTAAAGATGCCTGCCACAGCTACAAGTATCTGCTTCTGCTTCTAGTTGTTAGAAGGCTTATCCACAGACTCATTTCTTATGCTCACCACCTGTTTCAACTGCCAATGTTTCTTTGTTAATCTTCTTCTCTGACTGTACAGCTTCAGAAAAGCTATCAGAAGTTTGGTTTATGGAAGCATCAACAACCGTAACCAGAGCATCAGTTCTAGAAATAGCAGCTTTATCACTTGCCAGTGTTTCTTTAGCACTCTCTTCCAACTGCAAGGCTTGAGTAAAACCATCTGAAATTGAATTTATGGAGTCATCAGCAAGAGGATCGGTGGCATCTTTTGTCATGCTAGTTTGCTGTCTAGCCTTCCTTTCCTTCAATGACCTCTCCCGCTCATTGTAGAAGTCAAAATCATCTAGGAGAGATGTGTAAGCATCATGATCCTTAAAAATTTTCAACATCTCAATACCTTGTTCTAATTTCACCTAATTAAATATCAGCATAAAAAACAATGTCAGATAATTGCATCCATAAAACTGATAAGCAGAAAAGGCCAAGATCAACAGGTCATTGCAAAAAGTTGAAAAATAAGACAAACAGGCACGATTAGCACATTCATCATGACAAGAAATAGAGTATTAAGAGAGAGTTTTGGCAACAGCTCTACCATTCAATAATAGTACAGATGGTTTGAAAAGAGGACACATAGCAAGGACTCCTCAGCATTTAGCGGAACACAACATACTTAAAAAGAAGCAAGTTAAACAATTGGCTTCAAGTTATCAGGAAAAGTCTGGTTCCATCAGAGAAATAAAAAGCCAGAATCCTGGACTTTTCCAGTGAAAAAAAAAAGCATATATACATATATATATATCCTAATATGAAGCAACATCCACCTAGTCATGCAATTCCTCAAAAAGAGAATTGGCAAACTACTAAAAAATTCCAATGCATTATTTGAAATGCAGACAAAGTCCCACAGAAGAACTCAATGGGACCAGATGCCATCAGTCATCACACAACCTAAGTTATAATCTATAACCTAAACAAAGTATACATAAGTAAACATATTATAACAAAACATTATATATTGGCTGAGAAAGATTATCTAATTATGTGAAATTGAAGAAAGAATAATTAAACCAAAAATAAATAAATAAATAAATAGCTACCTCTTGAGAATCTCGGCTATGAGTTACAGGCTTATTATCATTATTTTCAAGTAGCATGTGACGAAATCTGTTGTTGGGAACATCTTTGATAATATGCCATTTGACTGGAAACTGCCCGCTCCACCTATCTTGCTGCCAATAATCAGCATTCTTCTCAAAATCCACAGGTCCCACCATTTCAGCTACCCCACAAAACTGTCCACTAGCATTAACCTGCACACAGTTACCAAAAACTTTAAACAAGAGACTAAACAGATGCAAGACTCATGTGAGCAAAAATCAGTTAAAACAAAACAAGCTACTTTTGCTGAACTAATAATTTAAAAGCAAATAAAAGATAAAGATGATGCTAACTTATCATGCAAGCATGACTTAATTAACTTAATTAATGATGTTTGAGAATACATAAAATAAATTTAAGGAAATGCCTGAAAGAAACAGCAAAACAAGAAAATTCGCCAGAGTGTCGTATAATCATGTTTGGCAGTCAACTAGAACAGAACATTACGAAAATATTTAAAAAAAACCTGGAACAACCCATCACAAGATAACAACAGCAGCATCTACAGGTGACAAAGAATAACTAGAGACAACAACTAACTTGAAGGTAGTAGGATGTACAGGACACGAGACAACAAGAACTGGCACCTTAAAAAGGGCAACTTTTAGGCCTAATTAATGGACAGAAAAAGTATCCACACACTGTGCCTCCGCTAAAAACAATAACATTCTTCAAAGCAGAGGAGCACCTGTTTACTGAAGAGACTGTTTTTCATTATCAAAAAAATAATAATAATAACATGAAAGCTAAGATACTAGGATTTAACTAACTGCACTAAGGGACTGAAAAAGTAACGTCTACTAGCAAAAACACTATCGAATTCCAATTTCACCTTGTGCCCATTATAGCAGTTCAAAACAAACTGGAGACTCATAAATTAAAAATGTTAGCTTCAGAGAAGAAACCAGCAGCAATCACTAACTAAGGCCCCTACAATCTACCAATCAACCTAATCTGTAAACATCTCTATTCAAAACGCCATAATCAATTTACCAAATTGCTCCAATACATAGAAACATTAAAAAAAGAAAAATAGTTTCAGACTTTAGTTGACAATAACATACTGAAAACAGCAGAAAGACTGGACAGCTGCCATTTTTCTCCTTTGCTTCATGATAAGCAGCATCTAATTTTTTATTTCCATGAGGCGTGCTGGCCCAAACATTGTATTTGATACTTTTGTGAACATTGTCTTCACTAAAAGACTTGATGATGAAGAACTTGGCATTTTCATAATCAGTGACAAAATCTGGTCGGTTGTATAATTCAAAATTAATTCCTGAGGAAGATGAATTGCTCTTGCTATTACCAAATGAAAAACTCTGTTCAGCATTGCTCTTGCCCTTCATCTTTGAAGCTCTAGGTCCCCGATTGCGATCGATACCATGTGAATCATTTGAAATGCAAATTGAATCCTGGTCCCTGTCTCGTCTTCTGCCCTTGTCAAAAGCAAGTCGAATTTGGTCATTATTCCCAAAATAAGAGCTTCGATGAGGGCCACCATGTGGATGGCTTCCAGTGGAAGAACTTGATGGCAATCCAAATCCATTATAAGGTCTTTGTTGCTGAAAAATATGCAGCTATACAATGTCAATGTCTAAAACACTAAATTCTATAATAAGCTCAAAAGATATTAGAATCAAAAGAAAATAAGTAACACAAAAGGGGAAAAAAAAATCCAAAAATAACATTCTTAATTCAAAAAAGAACATAATTGAAAGGAAAAAAAAAAACAAAGAGAGATCTACTATACAGTAATTATGCCTTGAAAACCAGAGCAAATAAAAAAAACAGATAAGTTGAAAGTGAAATTCTAATTTCAAATTATATCAGTACCTAAAATTTAGTCTAAAACCACTCTAGCAATTCTCAAGAACTAAAAAGCTGCCTATGAGGGAGGACATAAGGGCCAGAGTGAAAAGATGAGAAAATATGAGGAATCAAACTCTCCAACATATGATGATTTCATTACACATCTAAAAAACATGCTCGTGTTCATCACAAGTAAAGCGAGTGGCAATTTGGTTGTCACCTCAACTCCATAAGCACCATTGCACTGTCTGAAGTTACAACCTCCATTCTATTACTAGAAATGGTATCTTCATTGTCTCACACCTAGATCAATTGATTTGATATACTCTGGGCCTTAATAAGCTTATTATCACATTCAAAAATCCAAATGTAAATAACAGTAGAACTGAGGGAATACAGAGCTTACAATACATTTTCATCAAATACACTGTTTTCAGAATTCCATCATGCAATACAATAAAAGCCCTTTACAAGAGGCAAGGGATCTACAATGATTTGCATATTTCTGTATCATAAATGAGTGGTGTTTGCAACGATAGATGCTTCATATATATTTCATAGAAGAAAATAAAAACCAAAACACTGACATAGATGCTCCTAGCATATCAAGCTGACTATAGATGTCAAATAGGCTAGGTAGTTTGAACCCAACAATGTTCAGAACAATGCTGTACAAGCCAGCTCAACCCCTCAAGCCTGAGCACGAAGCCAGTCTAGCTAATTAGGCCAACCAGCCTGGTGGACCATACTGGCTTAAACAATGAAAAGAAAAATAAAACAAGCTAAAAACCAACACAGCCTGCACCAATCCAAGCACACAAATGAGCCATGTTTGCCAGGGCTTACAAGCCAGGGTGGGTTCAGCATAAACTTAAAGCCCAAGCAGCAAGCCTAACTGAATGAAAAAAAATATGGCCCACCTTAATCATACCATCCCTTTGACACCTCTGATCCAGGGGTGATGATGTGTGGGAAATAATATAACACAACAAACAATAATCATATTATATTTTCACTTTCAAGGTCCACTACGTCAAAATAAACAATTTTATATATAATATGAAAACAAACCTGCCCAACATTCTGCTCATATGACCCAAGTATGCCCATTGGTTGAGGATAAATTGGTGAAGTTAAAGGATTAGAAACAGAATTCCCAGATGGATTCCCTCCGCCAAATGATCCAAAAGGTACAATATAACCTGATCCAGGCCCAAAAAGCAAGTTGTCACCACTACTTTCTGATGTCATCAGCTCAGATGGAGAAACTGGAACAGCTGAAGGCACACCTGGAGGACCATGTTGCGGGTAATAAGATGGAGAGAATGAGATTTGCTGTGGTGAGTACAACTGACCTTCAAACATTATAGAAGGCAGTGGTGTAGCAACTGGGGAATATGGGCCGTATGCTGTATCAGGATTGAAGCCGTAACCCGGTTGGAACATAAGGGGTGTATTATCATTGTATATAACCTGAATCTTGCAAAAATAAGATCCATATACATATATAATCTACAAAATGAATTTAAAAAGATGCAGTAAGAGAAATTTTCCTTACTGGTGATATATGCAAGCCATCAGCATCAACATAGTGAGAATAACCATCCCAAGAAGTAGTACTATTCCCATAACCTGAACCCAAGAGAATTTGGAACATATGATTAAAGTCATGTCTAACATAATTGTGTGAAAGGTCCCAGACAAAATCATAACATTACATCTTCATCATTTTAAAATTCAAATTTTGATTGTTTGATTATGATGTGTCAGTTAACATTTAAGTTATAAATCGATTAGTTATTATAGCAGCAGGGGTTCAGAAACTACCCACCATATAACAAATTTTGTTCATGAGACGCATAAGAGTTCTGTGGGCGGGCAGTGCTAAGATCTCCACTGTCTGAAGATTCTGGCTGTTCCAAAACATCCTTCGAAGGCCCTATGACTGCATCCGGAGAAGGATTTGCTGAAACAATCCTTTCCTCATTGGACGAAAGAAGCTGCTAAGAGATTACAATATGAAGCGCTAATAGAATATATTCACCTCATTTAACCAAGATAGAGAAACAAATATAATTTAACTAACTAAAAAATTATCAACCACATACCTGTTGTGTAGAATTGTCTGCCCTAACAGGTCTCTCTCCTGCATCCAGCATTGAATGTTTATTGGTTAAATATAGCATATAAAACCGAGAAGTCCCAAGCAACTGTTGACAAGCTAAACAAATGTAGCAAAAAGATTGATCTAACCAAACATGCATTGCTGTACCACAGACATTCTTTAGAAATGGAAATGATAAGAAAGAAAATACATGCACATATATCCGTCATCATCCAATGAAAACACAGTCAATGACCCAGTAAAACACAAGACAGCAGAATTACAAACTGGTCACAGAAACTAAACTGCAAGTGGCATAATCCATATGTGCCGATGCAGCAGTCTGAGAACAGACTGACATTATTAATCCAATCATTAACGATCAATAAGAAACGAAATCCGCACATACACATTGGAATAAAATAAAACAAACAGGGATCCACATCCAACCAACGCCCATATAACACATGAAATGTGTAGAATCTTTCACAACCGGAAGTCCGAATCCTTCTTTGACAATAAAACACTGTCTACAGTTTCTTCGAAATGAAAAGGTCAAGTCCTTTTGCTATACATGAGTAAGTCATTAACAAGATCTACCATAGCAGAAGCTTTACACTCAATTAACATCAACAAATGAATTCCTAAACCTAATTGAAAACACCAAATTCCTAGACCCTAGAAACAGCAAATCATACATCAACCTTAAAATGAAAGCAAACAATAGAAATTAACAACAAATTGGGTTTGAAAAGGCAAAGAACCCAAACGGCATTCCCCACAAGTCAAAGCCTTGAAACACACTAAATCTCAGACAAGGCATTTCAGGAATTCGAATTACTCAAAACATAAATCTGCGTTTTAATTGAAATCAGACCGATTAAATAACCATAAACGAAATCGAACAAGCTCTGATAATAAAAAGGGAGAAGAAATACCAGTGGGGATGATTCGATCTTGATCACCGAGAAGAGTGTCCATGAATCAGAGATCTATCAACAAAAAATTGAAAATAATAGAAACCCTAATACCAATCGACAGAAATTTTGAGAGGGAAAAATAAATCTTGAAAAGTGAGGAGGGGAGAGAGAGAGAGAGAGAGAGAGAGAGAAGAGAGAGGGGTTTTTGGGGGTTTGGAATTTTTGGAGAAATCAAAATTATTTATGTCTTAACAATATGGGTCATTTTTATTATTAACACAGTTTTCTATTAAAAAATTAAAAAACTTTATTTTATTACCACCGTAAAATATAAATCAATGATAGAAAGTATTAATTCAATCTTACAGTATCGTTAAGTTAAAATCAAATGAAACGATAAGATTGGCTCAATAATATGATTACACCATTGAAATTAAAATTTTAAGTTTATGTGAATTTTCTTTATCAAATTTTAAATTAATTGTATGGTTTTTTCTTTACTTTATTATTTTATGTTTAAAATATTAAATTTTTTACAATAATCAGTTGCCATAATAATTATAGTAAACTAAAGCATAGGACCATGACTTTTATCATCAACCGCCGATAGCCCCAATACTGAATCCTTCTCAATCGCCATGTATACCTTCTTGAAATCTTCCAACTTAGCCGTTTGCAGAGGTATTTGTCCTTTGTAATTTAGGGATAATAATCTCACCTAAAAACATATGATGGATTTTTTGAGATAAACTAAACGATGGATTTTAATAAACGAGTTCATAAGCAGGTGCGGATTCAGGTTTAAGTGCTAGTGTGGGTACAATAAAATAAAATAAACAAAAATAAAAATAGACTCACACCCTCGAGCCTGCAAAAAACATATATATATATATATGTATATGTATATATAAATATTGATTGCTAGGACCTCAACCCAATCTCTTACTATTTGTTTTTGTAGGGTTTTGGGTTTTATCTCATGATGGTAGGTAGCATCTTTGAGGATTAAACCATGAATCTTAATAGTGTATTTACCTGAAAGATTAGGGTATAGGAATAAGAAATGAAAATAATTATTTATGTTTACTTACTCCAAATTAATCTGTAATAAGAATGAAATTGTAAGTCTCACATAAATTTTGGGTTGTGGAATGAGGTTGTCATTTCCCTCACCCAACTTGGGATACTCAATTCCATTAACTTTTATAATTTAAAAAATCATTTTTATCCTTATTAAAAAACCAAAAAAAAAAAAGATATAATTGCAAAAAAAAAAAAAAAGGTTGCTTTTGACAAGTCTATTTAATAATAAATAAAATTTTTATATTATTCGAATTTTAGAATTAAAATCTACTTCAGTATATCAATATTTTAAAATAATTCATGACTTGATATAACAATAAATAATAATTTATAGAATTTGTTAAAAAAATAGCTTAATAAGCATAATATTATTCTATAAAAAATCATATTTCTTGATGACAAAAAAATAATAATTTTCTTTCAAAAATGCTAAAGAAATATATATTTTTAATCAATGAGATTCTTGTAATTTGTAAGCAATTCATTCCGATTCCAAGTTGAAATAGATATCTCAAAAGGAATATCGTTAAGTTCGATTATGATTCATACCATTAAACTAAACAATTTATTCTGATTTAATTCTAGATCATTCCGATTTTAAGTCATTCCGATTACATGCAAATAAACCCACCATAAGTGTCTCTTGGTTGCAAACCTTCTACCACCAAGGCAATTTTAGAATAACAAAGATTTTGAATAATGAGAGGAAGTTCTAGGTCGTTGACACATCGAAGGCTACAAAAACTCTTTGAGAACCAACCTACACCGAAACACTTACACACATATAATTTGGATTTGATTTGATTCGAATCTGATTAGAAATTTTTAGATAAAATTTAATTCGATCTGAATAGAGAAAAAAAAAAAAACTCTTATTTAAGATATTATGATAGCCTTTGTACTGTGTGGATAGAAATATATCTAAATCTAAAAAATGCCTAAATCCCGATCCAGTCTAAATCCAAATCCAATTCAAATCCAAAACTAATCTAAATGCAAAAATTTCGAAAAAATCCAATTCTTATAGACCATGTTATGGTAAATTTTTAAAAGGAATGATATGAAAAACCTCTTAGAAAGTAAATTAATTGTGATTAGCTCCCGATTTTTTTATTAGATTAATAGCCCCCTACCACTAACATTCCATCTAAAAAGTTTACATTTTTTATCCAAATCCGTGAAATGACCAAAATATCCTTTGTAAAGATTCTAGAAAATCCTTAATGGATTGAAATGTCCTTCACATCATTTAAAAGAAATTTTTTAATTTTTCATTAAAAAATTAAAAAAACTAAATAAAAAAAATTCATCACCATTCACATCACCACACACACTCTCTCTCCTCCATTTCTTTCTTTCTTCTTCTTCTTCTTCATCGAAGTCTAGGTTCGTCATTCTTTCTTTCTCTTCTTCTTCTCTTCTTTTTCTTCTTCTTCTTCTTTTATGCTTCTTTTTCTGCTTTTGGGTTCATTGAACCCAGACGATCTAGGTTCTTCAAACCTAGATTTAACTTGGTTCAAACCTAGATCATCTAGGTTCGATGAACCCAGATATTTGAATTTTATTTTTTTAAAAATTTTTCTTAAGTTGAATTGATGCTGGATTGATGGTTTGATGATGATAATGGTGGGTTGATGTTGCTGATGCTGAGTTGATGATGGGTTGATGTTGATGAAAGTGGATTCAGGATGATATTTTAATAATCTTCCTATCATATTAATTAAGGGTTGATAATGGGTTTTTCTTCGTTTTTTTTTCTTTTTTATGAAGTTTCGTAGGTTGATGTAATCACGAGTTGATGTTGATGCAATCAATCGAAGGTAGAGATCCAATCTCCAAATTGGATCTCCACCCTTAAAAAAAAATATTTTCTTAATTTAAAAAACTTTTTATTTTTTATTTTAATGATATTCACTGTCCAACAACATGATGAATAGTGGAAATCATTGTAATTTTTTTTAAGAAAATTATTAATTTTTTTGAAATAAATTATTAATTTTTTAATTATTTTTTATTTTTTAAATTATTTTATTTTTTAAAAAAAAATTATAATTTTTTTTTATCAATTTTCCTCATTTTTAAATTTTAATTGTTTTATTAAATTACCATTTTACCCTCCAATCTTAACACTAGTTGGGTTTTTTGGACGATAGTGGCAGTTTACCTAATAAAAAAAAACTGGGGCTAATCACGATTAGTTTCATTTTCAGAGGGTTTTTCATAATATCTATTTTAAAAAAATATATATTCAATTTATGCAAAGTTTTAAATTAAAAATGTGTAACATATATAAAATATCAATTAATAAATTTGAGCAATAAATATAAAATTTTGTAATTAACTAAACCGTAGAGTCTATACTATAAGAAAAATGTTTTTTTAAAAAAATAAAATAAGCTTTTTGGTTAGTTTGATATATATCTATTAAAGTGTTAAAATATGTTTGTAGATAATAGATTATTCAAAATTATAATAAAAATGATGTAATGTAAAAACAAATATAATCTCTTTCTTACTTATGGTACCATATTTTCTATCTATAAGAAATGTTAATTATTCTATTTTTTCACATTAGGGAGCTATTTTTTATTTTTTATTTTTTTACCTATTTGAAAATATTTTTTAAATTGAAATTTTTGGAAAAAAAAAAAAAAAAAGAACAGCTCCTGAACCTTAAAAAATATAAAATTTTGTCCATAGGTATATTCCATGCTACTTAAAGTTTTTACAAATAAATCTCATAAAAATACATAAGATTTCATTTTAAAAATAAAAATGGAGGGTTTGAACTCTGGATATAACTCTTATGTAAGAGTTAGGGAGTAAGCACTAGGGAATATATGAGTAATGCTAGGTTTTTCAAATTTTTTTCTCAAATAATAATATGTTGACTACTTATATATTACATCATTTAGGTATAGATTTGAGTAAAAAAATTTGGAAAACCTAGCATTATATGTAAAAAGTAATGTTATATTTCCCAAAACTTTTACCTAGATGATGTAGAAAACTGATTTGTAGCTATCATATTAATTTTAGGATGATGTATTAATTATGTAATAATTACATATAAGCTTACCGCATCATTTAACCAATAAATTTAGGCAAGTTATTTGGTAGTGTAACATTATACATACATATATCACTAATATATACAATATATACATACATATATATATGTATATCACTAAATCTTAATAAAATGAAATATTAATGTGTCAATAATATCCATTTTAATGGTTAAACAAAATTAATAAATATAACAAATATTATTTGATAATTTTAGTATACATTCCAATTTATAAAGTGAATGAAAGAAGATCACAAATGTTTCTTGATAATTTAAAGTCATAATGTGGATGAGATATTAGGAGGTCGTTAAGGAAAAAGAGCAAGAATGGTGAGTACAATTGAAAGCTTAATCCAGATATTTGGATGTAAGACAATTTGAAATTGCATTGGAATTTTGATAACATTAAATAGTTGTTACTAATGAACAATATTAATTATATAAATGTTAATAATTTAATGTAGATTAGGGGTAGGCATATAGTTGTTTGGTTCGTTTCCTATTGGAACCAAACCGAACTGACCACTGTTCAGTTCTCAACATAAAGAATCAAACATGGTGATTTTCGGGGAGAGAAACAATTGGAACCGAACATCCTAGTTTCAGTTCTTTTTGGATCGAGTCGAGTTGGTTTCCTTGGTTTTATGGTTCATAGCGAGTTGAAGGAAAATAGCAAAAGCCACAAGGAAACATAAGCACAAACACAAGGAATAAAGTTAAATAGAGTTACTTGAGAGATTGGTGCTACAATTTACGGCGAACAGTTGGTGTTACGATTCTTTGATCGAAGAGAGATTAGTGTTGCAATGAATGGCAAACTTGTGAAACCAAAAATGAAAAAGTGAGGTCCAAATGATTAACAACTGAAAACCTTAACGAAAAAACTTACCCAAAACAACACATTAAACAGCAAACGACGATGAGCATGATTCAGGGCAATAACGATGAGCACACGACAACAGTGACAAGAGAGGAAGAAGAAAAAGGATGAGTGAGGTTGAGGTAATGGTTGCATAAAGATAAAATGAGAGTTATTAAGGGTGGACAACATTATATATAATATAAGGCACATGCGAAATTACGCATATACCCTTATGTGGTCGGGTTCTCGAGCCGGTTTATTTTTAGATGCCCAGAACCAAACCGACTCATAAAACATTCTATTCTCAACTCACAAGAACCGAACACTCTTCTATAAAACATATGACCCGAACCGAACACCCTCAGGTCGGGTCATTGGATTCAGGTCACATGTTTTATGCCCACCTTTGTAGTTTGGGAATGCAAATGATTGGTAACTAATTGGGATATATTATAGCTAGAGTGATTAATTCAAATTCCATTCATTTTACTATCATCATCATCTTCTTCTTCTTCTTCATTATCATTATCAAAATTTTATTGAAGAAATGTTTCATATTAAAATGTATTAAATTTCTTATTTGATTAGTTATGTCTAGTGTAGTAGATAAAGCCTAATCAACAAGATTAATTATTAAAATCAAGAAAATGGATTAATAAAATAATAAAACATTAATTAAAAGAAATACAATGCATCTAAATAAATTATTTTAAGTAGTGTAAATTGGAATCTAATTAGAAAATTTAATTTTTTGCAATTAGCCTCAATAGCCCATTATTAAAAGAAACTTATAATCAAATTGCATTTAATAAATTCCATTTTTTTAAAAATCCGGATCCACTCTGAATCTGGTGGAAAAACAAGTTCAATCCAAATCAAAGATTTACAAATATGAATTCGGTCTGCTTTATTCAATAGAATAGACTCCCCTCCCCCCAAAAAATCCGGGTCCAAACAATTTAGATTGAATTTGATCCGAAAATCCGAAAAATCTAAAAATAATTGAAGTCCTTTTATAGTGAGAATGTCTTAAAATATTTGTTTAACAACCACTACTTGCAACCAAATATTTTCAAAAGGTGCTATCACTATGGTAGGATCCATGGATAATGAATGATTGTAATTTATAGTCTTGAAATAAAATTATTAGGACTTCTTTATTAGAAAATTGTATGTATATAGAGAGAGAGTATTTTTCTTTTTTATTAAATAAAACTATCCTTAGAATAATGTATTTTATAATGTTGGAAAAAAATTGCAATCAACAACCACAAACCGGCATATTTTTGCACTCAAAACAATTTACTAACTCTCGTTTGAAGAGAAAATCTTTGATGAGACTTTTAGTTGACGTGTCTTACTGATATTTATATAATCTTCCAATAATAATGTGACATGTGACATTTTTCTTTCATAAAAAATTAATGTTAGTATCTTTCCTTATTTACGAGCAAATTTTCATTTTAAAAGTTATACCACTTGTCATGTTATTATTATAAGATCACACCAGCATTAATTTTTTATGAAAAAAAAATAACACTTGTCATGTTATTATTGAAATGGTCTACCAATATCGGTATGACACACCGACTGTTTACGAGTAAATTTTCATTTTAAAAGTTATGTCACGTGTTATGTTGTTATTGTAAGGTCAAACTAACCTTAATTTTTTATGAAAGAGAAATGTCACATGTCACATTATTATTGAAAAGTCATACAAACATTAGTATGGTAAGCCAACTAAACGTCTCATCGAAGATTTTCTCCTCCTTCAACATGTTCTCTGATATAGTCATTTCCACTTATACTTCCACTTGATAATGGATGGTATTGGTTTACTTGAATAGGTTATTGGATAGATGTTGATGTGAAATTTCAAACCTAATGCAGTTGGATTATATATGATTGCAAAACAAATCCACATAATATACAGAATAATATATATATATATACTCGATTGATCGGTGTAATGGATGAATAAAGTTGTCCAATTTCTTTTGAAAAATTGGTCTGTTGTGGTCGCTTTTGTTATGTTTATAACTGTCTATCTTTTTTTTTGGAATATATGTATATGATTGTCTAGACTCCTATGAGATCGAAACTTCATATTTAATTAGAGAATGGACGTCTGGCTATTTCTAGGCAATTTTATCCCCACCACTGTGGGTTGCCCCTCCTCCCTTCATCTCGTCATCTGATGTGAGTTGCTCCCCCCTGTTTTAAGAGTAAATCCTTGGGATGGGTTATAGAGTCAAATCGCAACTAGTTCCAATTGTACTGTGGACTTAATACTAATACCAAAAAAAAAAAAAAAATTCATATTTAATTCCGAAAATGTTTTCTCTAGTCTTATCCAAATGCTTAATCTTATTAAATGTTCCTCAATTGTACTACTAACATAACTAATAATAACTTCCAAAAAAAAAAGGTAAAATTACAATTGAAATCTTGAGTTTTGCAAAAATTAAACGGATGAACGAAGTTGCCCAATGTCTTTTGAAAATTTGACTTGGTTGTGGTTGGGTTGTTATGTATATGATTGTCTAGATTCTTATGAGACCAAAACTTTATATTTAATTCCAAAAAGTTTTCGTGGTTCATTTCTTGGCTTTATCTCTAGTCTTGTCCAAATGCTTAATCTTGTTAAATGTTCCTCGATTGTAATAATGTAACCACTATCAACTTAACAAAAAAAAAAAAAAAAGGTAAAACTACAATCAAGCACCTTGAGTTCGGCATAAATCAAATGCATAGCCTAATTTTTCGATTTTCCTAAATGACAGAATTGACTAGGTAATTGATTGTTAGACTTTGATAATCGAATTAACCTTCCAAGGGCATTAATGTCAATTACTGGTAATATTAATTAAAGAAAGAAATTCGTTTTGGTCCCTATGTTTTTGTAAAACTTCTCGTTATTAAATGTGAATTTGTTTATAACGTTTATGGTCGTTTACGTTTTAAAAACTCATTAAATTAATCCCTATCATTAGTAAACATGTGGTCAAATGTTACACTTGTAGGGATAATTTTGTCTTTTAACATTAATTAATGATAAAAGAACTCGTGTCAAATGGAGAAAAGGTTTTAAAAAATTAAATAAAAACAACAATAAAAAGTGTATATAAAGTTAAAAGGTAAAATAGTCTTTTATCATTTTTCGTTGACATTGACCATCAAAGATTACATCAGAGAGACTAATTTGATGAGTTTTTAAAATGTAAGAGACTATGAAAATTATAAACCGATTCACATTTAAAAATGAAAAGTTTCCCAAAAACATAGAGATAAAATGAAGTTCTACCTTAATTAAAATCAAATAATTTATTGAAAAAGTAACCATAAAAAAAAAAAAAAAATTATAAGGAGAGATTTCTTCCATATTTTGGAGATAACAAATCTCCTCAAAAAATATGTAGGATATCAATTTGATTTTCTCTGTATTAGGCAAATGTGAAAGGAGAAGAGACGGAGAGAACGGGGCCAATAGATAAGTGTTGAAGACGGGGAACAAAGATGGTTAGCTGATGGCAATGGCAGAAAGGGCAGTTTGGTGAGTAGAGGAGATCTCCATGGAGATTTGAGTTAGAAAATTTATGTTTGCATTTTTTGTGTTGGTCCTGGTATTTTTGAGAATTTTTATTTTTATTTGAGATTATTTTATTTTATTTTTTGTTTTAAGATTGAGATGTAATTATTATTATTATTATTATTGGTTTTCGGGAGTCAAAGGTTTTTGTGTATTTTTCTCGATCTTCATGTTAGATTGATACATTAAGATCTCTCATTGCACCAAATTTCTCAAATGGCTACTATTGCCATAATGTTTCATTTTTTTTTCTTTTAAACTTTCTTAATTTTTTATTATTTGCAAAGTATTATTTTAAAAAATTATTATAATATTATGTAAACGCATATTTTAGTACTTTTCAATTGAAAGTTAAAGTCATCATTAACTTTAATAGTCAACTTCCCACTCAAGGATATCTTTCTGTAATTTAGGAAAAAGTCGATCATATTATAGTTTGTGCAAAACTTAATGTACTGGGTGCAATATTTCCCAATAAAAAGGAACAATCAAAACCTAGCAATCAAATAAGTCAAAATCTTAAATATGTTTAGTTAATGAGTGTTAACAGCAATCAAAACACAAGTTTTTCGAAGATAAAATTGCACCTGAGTACTATGGTGCTGTGAATACTATTGGAATATTGTTAAGAGATGAGATTATATTCGACTAAATTATTATTGTGATGTATTTAGTGAATATGGGAGTAGACTATATATTTATGGATAATCCCAATTTCCCCCCTGTAGTTTGATGAAATAGCCAAAATATCCCCTTGCTTTAAAAAATCGTTAATATCCCCCCCATTGATTTACAAAATGGATAAAAAACCCCCTGTAGTTTATTAAAATATCCAAAAAAAAACCCCCTACCGTCAATTTGAACGTTAAAAATCAACAGTTGACCGTTAATATGGAAGGGCAAAACCGTCCAAGTGAAATAAAATATAAAAAATATAAAAATTTAATAAAATAATAATTTAATATTTAAAAATTGAAAACAATCTCCACCGTCCATCTTTAAAATGGACGGTGGTGATCAAAACTAATAAAAAAATTTTAAAAATTAAAAAAAAACTCCACTCTCTCTCTTCCTCTCTTTCTTCTTTTTCTTCTTCTTCCTTTCTCTCTTTCTCTCTCTCTCTCTTCTTCTTCTTCTTCTCGAAGCTGGGTTCCCGAAAACCCAGATCGGATCTAGGGTTCCGCAGCGGGACCCCAGATCGGATCTGGGGTTCCGCTGTGGCACCCCAGATCGGATCTGGGGTTCCGCTGATCTGGGGTCCCGCAGCGGAACCCCAGAGCCGATCTGGGGTGCCGCAACGGAACCCCAGATCCGATCTGGGGTGCCGTAGTGGAACCCCAGAGCCGATCTGGGTTCCCGCAACGGAACCCTAGATCCGATCTGGGTTCCCGCTGCGGAACCTCAGATCCGATCTAGGGTTCCGACGCGGAAACCCCGCCCAGATCGGGGTTTCCAACAGAGGAAACGCAAATCACGCGGAAACCCCCGATCGGATCTGGGCGGGGTTTCCGCGTAGGAAACCCAGATCGGATCTGGGTTTCTTACGCTGAAACCCCGCCCAGATCGGGGTTTCCGCGTCGGAAACCAAGATTCGATCTGGGTTTCCGATGCTGAAACCCAGATAGGATTTGGGTTTCCGCGTCGGAAACGCAGATCGATCTATGGGTTTCCGCGTCAGAAACCCATAGATCTACCTGTTTTCGGCGCTGGAAACCCAGAGATCTCTGGGTTTCCAGCACGGTTTCCAGTGCTGGAAACTCAAGGATTTCTGGGGTTTCCAATCCAGAATTTTTTTTTGTTTTGGTTTTTTCTTGTTATGTTGCTGTTGTGTTTTTTTGATGATGATGTTTGTGTTATGTTGCTGTTGCCTTTGATGATGGTTTGGTTGAAGAGAGATGAGTGAATGTGTCTGGGTTGAGGGGCAGTTTGGTGTTCTGGATGGTTACTGTGTTGAGGGGCAGTTTGGTCTTTTCGTTCACTATTATAATCAGAAATCAATTCTCACTAACAGAGTTAACAGAAGGGGTGAAATAGGATTTTCAGAAACTATAGGGGGGAAATTAGCGATTACATTAAACTACAGGGGGGAAACTAGGATTTTCCCTATATTTATATTTTGTTTGGTATAGCAATGGATTGGATAAAAATAATTATATTATATGTTTGACAAAGTATGAAATTTATTAATGTTAGATTAGATAAATAAAATTTTTAAATAAAATAAAATTATTTTATATTAATTTTAAGAAAAATTAAATTAAATTAATTGAATTTAAATTAGGTTAAAATTTTGTTAATAAAATAAAATAAAACATTTATTTTTTTAGAAAAATATTTAAAAATAAATAAAACTATTTACAAGTAATTTTAATTTAATTTAATATTTATCTTTTCATTATCCTCCTATACATGTGATTAATTATTAGAGTTGAATTCTAATCCAAAAATGTTTGAAATCAAAAGTTCGAAAATTTAAAACATTTATTAAGAAACATTTTTTTATCTGCCACAACCACTCATTTCACTATAATAATCCTATATAATATTTTTTTCAATTAATATAATAAGTATCACTTATTATGATATTATTTATATTGATTTTTAAATAAATTAATTATATTCAGTATTTTAACAGAAATTGAATATATATATATATATATAAAGGATGGAAGGGCTGGGACCAAATAATGTAGGGACTAATCTAGTACATATTTAGTTTGTGGGGAATTAAGAGGAAAATGGTTTAAATAATTTTTCAAAGCAAAGATCCAACTCATTATCAAGAAACTCATTAAACTTAAACAAATAAGTAAATCTTTTTTCTATTTGTTATTATATGTAATTTTAGTTAATTTAGTACAAACAAATGATAATAAATAATTTAATAAACTCTAAAATATTTTTATTTACATATTAATAAAATTATTCATAATTAAAATATGATTAAAAATATAGTAGCATTAATCATATTTTTATATTTAAATATATTAATATATTTAAGAAAACAACTAAAAAGATGAATGCTTAAATTGTAAATTAAAATATAGTAGTTTAATCCCAAAACAATTTGGGATGAATGTATTTAAAATTTTCTTTTCAAATATATTTCTTACAAATATCAAAGGGAAAACAGAAAATAAAATTTGAGTAATATAAAATTAGGATAAATTTAAAAATATATTATTTTGGAGAAAATAGATTCAGTGATTTGCAGGTAAGTGAAAAATTAAAAATTATTTACTCCCCTTTTTCAGTTATTTTTGGTAATTTTAAGTAATTTAACAACTTGAAAAAAAGACAAAAACAAATTAATAAGTTTAATTCAATACTATTAAGTTATAAGTAGGGATGATAATGGATCGGATCGGATTTGGTAAAGGCCAAACCCGATCTATACCCCAAACGAGTGGCTATTTTTCACCTCAAACTCAAACCCGATAGGAGGGACTTGCCTCAAACTCGATCCGTTGACCCGAATTAGCTTTTAACTAATGGTATAATTAATATCAAAAAATTACTATACAAACAACAAAAGAGACGAATTGGCTATGATGTCCATAATCCTTCTAAAAGAGTTACAAATTCATATGAAACTTGACAATTAACAATACAAGATTTGGATACCATATAATAACTCTCTTTAATATACAATTACAAATTTAGATTTTTTTATGTTTACATATAAACTAGATTATCGGGTTGGGTTGGACCATAAAAGCGTGCCCTAAATTCGATTCGAAAATTTTAAAGGTTGCTCCAGCCCCAACCTGTGTCTAAAATGGATAATTATTTTCTACCTTAAATTCATCCCAAATAGACCGGATTTAGACAAATTTGAATTGGATCGAATATTTTTATCATCCCTAATCATAACTGAAAAAACAAACGACCCGACGAGTATTGTCATACTGGTTTAAGTTTTCATTTTTGTCCTTGATAAATATAGTTGTAAACCGAGAATGAGGTCAAGGAAAAAAAAATGAATTTGAAAAAAATTATTCTTCGATCCACGTGCTATCCTGGTATGGGGTTGTCTGCAACAGCATCCCTCTGCCATCGATTAATTTGGACAGTTTGGCTGGTGGCTGTAAAACAATAAATTCCCATTGTTAAAAAATATATATATATATGTATATATATATATATATATTTCCATCATATTGAAATAATGTATAGCTGTTAGATCCTGTGGATGTGGAGTACAATTAACTAGAAATTTTTTTTTTTTTTTAACTGGGGGAGAGAAGAAATCAGATTCTCCACTTAATGGAAATGGATGATTATCCCTGCGACCACGATTAGAAGCTTATTATTATTATTAAATTTATTTTCAATTTTTTATGAATCATTATTTTTTTTATTATTTATGAAAGGGATATTATCAATTTACCCCTAAAAATTAAAATAATATCAAACCACCACTGGTTTTAAAAATATTAGCAAAAAAAACCCAACCGTTAATTGGAATAGTAACTCAGTCAACAAAATAACGGTTCTGTGAAATCTAAGGGTAAAAAGGTCATTGAAGATTGAATCCATAAATGGATTCCAGCTGGACCATTCAGAATATGACACGTGTGAAATAAAAAAAAATCATAAAAATTTTGAAAATAAATAAAAATAATTGAAAATAAATTAAAAGAAAAAAAATAAAAAACACTCTCTCACCCTCTCACAGACGCCGCCGCCCACGCCCCCCCCCTCCTCCCCCCCCTCTCTCTCAAACACTCTCTCACCCTCTCTCTCTCTCTCTCATAGCCGCGGCGCCCCCCGTCTCCCCCCTATCATCGCCATTACTCTTTTTCTCTCTCTATACCATTACTCTCTCTCTCATCTCACCCAACCACCATTACCATTCAAAAACCCAAACCCATCGTCATCGCCCTCCTTTTACGCCATTGCCGAGTCCGATTCGTGGAGGAGATGGAGAGGACAGCGAGGAACGGAGCCATGTGCCATTGCGTCAAGTGGTGTGGCGATGCGGAGGTAGAGATCGGAGTGGATCTGGGCAGTGATCGGAGTGGAGTGTGCGGAGGTAGAGATCGGAGTGGCTCTAGGCAGTGTGGCGGTGCGGATCTGGGCACTGGATCTGGGCAGTGTGGCGGTGCGGATCTGGGCACTTTTTTTTTTTTTTTTTTATGTGTGTTGTGATCTTTGTGTGTTGTTGATGATGATGATAGTGTGTTTGATGTTGAAGTTAAACTGGTGATTGAAGTTGAAGTTGAATTAAAGATTGAACTGGAAAATGTTGGTGTTAAGACATTCGGTGGAGATCCAATCCAGATTGGATCTCCACCGTCCATGGTAATTGATGGACGGTGGAGATCCAATTTGGGATTGTATTTTTTATGTAAATTTCATTTAAATTTAATTAATTAATTTTTTATTTAAATTTAAATTATTTAGCTTTGATTTAAATTTTTAATTGTTTTTCAAATTCACAAGGGTATTTTGGATTTTTAATGTTTTTACCACAAAACCACTAAAAATCTGGATGAAAACCGCCTTTGGCATACGGTAGGGGGTTTTTTGGCTAATATTTTCAACAGATGGGGTAAATTGATATTATTTTTGTTTTCAGGGGGTTTTTTAGATTTCTCCCTTTATGAAAACATTAAAAAATCCCTTACCGTCATGTTTTAAAAGACTACTATTCTAAAAAACAAGGTTGTTTTTTTTTTAATGATTTTCCATAAAAAAAAAAATAATTTATCAATAATTAAGAAGAAAAATAAAAATAACTATTCTTATTATTATTATTATTATAGAAAGATTTATCTTCCTTATTAAACTACTAATCTTATTTATTAATTAAAAATTTTTAATTAACTTTAATAATTATCCTTATAGCTAATCTAAAGATTTCAATTAATGGATAAAATTAATGATTAGATAAGGTAATTAAACCTTATAAATAAATTATAAGAAGGTATATTCAAACCGTGAAAAGAAAAACGATTCAATAAATAAATTTACGATGTATTTAGTATCAATTTTAAAGTTAAAAAAATAAATAAATAAAAGAAAAAATCTACACAGAAACCTAGACACAGGTACTTGTATGAGTATTGCGATCGGAGGGTACATGTGGGTGTGGGTGTGGGTGAGAGTGGGCCTGAGAGGACGTCCAAGCCAACCATCTGGAGACGAGGCCTTCTTGTCGCTGTCTATGATCCCTGTTAAAGCCATTACTCTCTCTGGCGGAAAACCTGCTAAGCCCCGTGATTTCCGACACACTTCTCGTGTTTATTACACCACTGCCACTTCCAGACCCACTACTACTATTTTCAATTTCAATTATGTTAATATGAGGCTGCTGTTGTTTCCTAATAACTGACGGTCTGGATGATCCCGATGAAAACCTGTGGCTGTCACTTATTATCATTTCTGACCGTAGATACAACAGATCGGACGGCTGTACGTCGCTCCACCTTTGGTGGAACCCAGCGGATACAATGATCCGGTGCTCAAATCTCCGCTCGAAGCTCTTTCTGTCCGCCACCAATCCATCGGTCAACAACAGCCCGTCTTTTCTTGGACGGTCAAAGCATCCAACAGCCACCGACTCACTCGTCATTTTGACGCTATCAAGTGACCTCCTACACGACGACGTCGGATTCCCAGCACGGCTACCTCTTTCTCCTGCTGACGAATGTCTACCCGAAACCCGACGAAAACCACCCGGGATAGATTCGGCCGGGTCTGGGCGGGCCGGGCTCTGCTGATGTTGGCCCGTATCCAAGCCCAGATCTTGTCGTTGTGGTGAGCTCTGGAGAGGAGGATGGTGGTGAAACATGTTGATGTCTTGTAACAAGAGAACGTCTTCTGGGTCAACTCGGTACCGACAAAGCGGGCAAGTGGAATGAGAATCGAGCCAGGTGTCGACACATTCGACATGGAAAGCGTGCTTGCACTTGGGCAACAGTCGTAGAACCTCTGCTGGGTCGAATCTTGTCAAGCAGACGGCGCATTCGAGGCCGTCCTTTTGGCCTCTGAGGGACCCGAATCTGAATAATGGCAGTGACTCGACAACCGCCCGGTCGATGCCGGAGTTTTTCCTGTCTGAAGTAACTGGGCCGCCGTGGCCTGCTCCTGCGTTGCTGTAAATGACGACGCTTCCGTGTTTGCAGTGCTTGGCGTACAGGAGGAGGAGGAAGGTGATGGAGAACATGGTGGTTAAAACGCCTACTATGACGGCTATGCTTGGCCGGAATGGGGAGGTATCTGGTTGTTCTTGGTGGTAGGGAGGAGGAGGAGGAGGTGATGGAGATGAATGGTTTGATGCAGTTATATCACCAATGTTGGTGAGTGCATCATGTTCAGGTTCGACGAGGAAGAAGAAGAAGAAGAAGAAAGAGAGGTAGAAAGGGATTTGTGTTAGAGGCTTGGAAACGAAAACGCCCATATCTGACGCTGCACGATGGGATATTGGAATTTTTGAAAGAAAATGAGACAGATTCTGTGAGATGAGTTTGGACAATGCATACAAACAAGACCAGACAAACTCAAACCCAACGCATCTCACCATTGATTTTGTTTATTATTTTATAATAAACAGTGATATAATATTATGAATTTAATCAAAATATAGGAAGTTCGTTTTGGATAAAAGAAAAGTGGAAATTACTAGCAATGCCCATTCTAAAAGGGTGATTTTTGTTTTTACCCATTATTTAAAAAAAAAATTATTTTTAACTCCTCAAATAAATTAATTTCATCATATACCCAAATTATCCATAATGCCCCTACACATATTTATCCATAAACTCTTAACATTCAAAATATTTAAAAATACTAAAATTTGTAATTACAAAACAACCCCTATTTATATATATGTAAGAAATCGATGTAAAGTCTTGTTCAACTTTTCATTATCGATTACACATCTCAAAACTCGACCCGTTTTCTACGACCCATACCCGATTGAGATCCAACCAGTTGTTCGACCTTTTCCGACCATTCTCTCGTAGTTGCTAACCTTGCCAAACCATCTCCGATCGTCGACGACTTTCTCCATTTGGCAAGGTACTCGAATCTACCTTCCATATTGATGTTATGGATTTTTGTATTTTGTTTTGCGATTTTGAGATTTTTTTTGTGTTATGCATATTGGGTTATGATGATTAGGTTGGATTTGGTTGGATTTAAGTTGAAAATAGCCAATTTCGATAATAGAAGTATCGTTGGCATCAGTTTGGTTTTTCATAGAACGATTGGTTTTGCACTTCGGTTTTTTACTTCGGTTTCCAAAGAGTGAGTTTGATGTGAAAAACCTATCATGATGTGAAAAACCAAGTGAAAATCCCATCATGATGTGAAAAATCGATCAATAATATTGACCAGTTTTTCACACTCAGTTAAAAACCGATTTAATTTTTCACATCCTAAATGCTAATCATTTGCTTTTTTTATTTCCTACAGATGAATTTCAAGTATAAATTTAGTTCGCAAATAATTGCCAAGAATTCGAGCGGGAATACACACATTGATAAAAAAATGGCTTGGTAAAATCATTATAGTTATTACTAGATGAGGTTTGTATGATCGGTTCATAAGAGAGTGTCCATTCGGACATATTCTGGAGATAACCAACAACAATACAACTACTGCTTTTGTAATATTATGGTTTCTTATTAGAGATGTGGAGGTCCCCGGTGGGCACTGTGATGAAATGTAGTTTGAAATCAGGGGGAGAACATATAGGTTTGGGAAACAAGATTTTCTATTGGTGATACCTTTTGGGGGTATAGATCGAAAAATCTTCAATACGATGCAAAATGACGATAACAGTATCATATGGTGATTGTTCAGTGGAGTGTCACCGAGTGTGTCCAGTCTAGCCACATTTCTTGAGACAAGGAGTCATACAACGCGCTAGGGTCGTGCAGATGAAGCCATAATAAATGGTGAAGATATGTTGAAGTTAACAAATGTAGGGATCGCTTTCTATCTCTTTATGGGATAGGATGACAAGGTCAACATTAGTCACTTTATGTGTGGTATGATAGAGAATGCAGAGGTGTGGAACTCGTTCTCTTAGGGTACATTAAGCTATAATACGCTGGTCAATTGTCTCTATATGTCAATTAATAAAGAGCGGATGAAAAACCCACCGAACATTATTAATCTTTCTGGTTATGTCCCGACGTTTTAGGTATGCCTAATACGGTTAATATTTATAATTTCCTTTTAATACTGTTAATATATAGGGTTATATATATATATACACACACACACTAACTATATGTTTATTTTTTGTTTAATTATTTTTGCATTATAGTGGTGGTTAATGGAAATGTTCTCGATGTTGAGAGATAAAATAAGGAAAGATAATTAGCCCTTACAAAATGAACTACCAATGTGTAGGAGACAGACACTTAAGAGGACGCCGAAAGATATAACCAACTTGAATGATTTTCTCCCTGTAAGTGGCAAACCTAACTTAAATTGGCTTCATTTTTTTGTTTGTTTTTACTATCTTTATTTATATTAAGTATTAATAATATAACTATTTATATATGTATATATTGCAAATAGTTGCCATTGTGCAAACCTTTGAGCCTACTAATGCCGAAAAAGAGACAGATTATTAGAAATTTTTCAATCCAAAACATTTGGTTGGCGAAGAGGTACATAAAGTTGACGGCGGAATCCAGATCTCCTCTAGTTGGAGAAGATCTGCCATGATCTCTTCCAACCAAAAGAGATTTGTATAGATCTCCTCTAATCGAGGGAGATTGTCACGCAATGATCTTCCCTAATAAAAAA
Source organism: Nephelium lappaceum (assembly GCA_021234005.1). Taxonomy (NCBI): domain Eukaryota; kingdom Viridiplantae; phylum Streptophyta; class Magnoliopsida; order Sapindales; family Sapindaceae; genus Nephelium; species Nephelium lappaceum. Next base: position 13,356,402 of record CM038002.1, on the reverse strand, counting down.
AGATTGTCTAGTCGCGTTGATCTCATTCGGTTAGAGGAGATCTACATAAGTAAAAAAAAAAAAAAAAAATAATAATAATAATAATAATTATTATTATTATTTTTGTTTTGATGTGGTTTGTGTGGTTGTTTTTTTGGAGTTTTGGGTTGGATTGATGATCTGGTCTTGTCCGTGATGATGAAGATTTGGGATGTGTTTGAAATTTAGAGATGAATTGATGATGATGGTATTGAAGATAATGCGAATGATGAATAAACCAATGACGATGAATTGAATTGATCAAGTGATGATGAACTGAATTGATGAATTGATACTGAATTGAATTGATGAACTGATGATTAAGATGAATTAATTTAATTTTTGTTTTTTAATAAATAGTATGTTTTAAATATAAATTTATTAGATTTTTTTTTTTTTTTTTGGATTTTTAGTATCTTGGTCATTTCATATTTTTAACCATTGTCACTTGGCACTTAACGACTGGTGACTTTGTGTTGTATTTTTTGAAGATCATGTGGCTTTCATGTAATTAAGGTCAAATATGTCATATTGATGCAATTTAATCAAAGCTCAGGAAAATTGTGCAATTTACCCATTTTTTATTTAAGAAAAAAAGATTAATTAATGGCGATTTGCACAAACTTCCTTTGAGGTTTGTTAGAGCATCTCCAATGTAAATGTGGATTATTTTTCACAATCCATTGTCATGTCATCAATGTTTAAGGAATTGCTTCCTACATGACATTGAATAACAATTGATAGACAGTGAAATTATAAAATGTTCTTCAATGCTTCTATTCAAAATTCATATTTTGATGGGGTGTTATTTTTTTTTTAATTACAAAACTTACCAAAAAAAAGACAAAAAGAAAAGTCAACCAGTTTTTAATAGAAAAACATAAACAAATTAATTTTATTTGATGAGTTGGCTGTCTAACAAACCCTCTGAAAATAGAGGGTCATGTTGATAATGTTGATTTCTTTTTTTGACACATCAGATTTATAGTGAGTGCAATAATTGCATTGAAGAATAATATTTTGAGTCCATGTCTATTTATAATTATAGCTAGATGCGGCTTTTGGTATTTATTATTTGAATATCCCTTGTCATTAGTGGTCAACGTTATATTTAAACATTGACTTTACTGTTCATATCAAAAGTTTAAAAGATAATTAATTATTTAATTATGGAAGTATTTTTGTCATTGAACCTTCTATATATTAACTATACGATTTATCAAATTCGTATAAAAAATAATTAAAAAATCCTCTTGTTAATCAATATCCAAATAGATCTCAATTTAAATTTTTAACCTCCAAACTCCATAGGTAAAAACTGATAAATCAAATTTATATTCTTAATAATTTTTTAAAAAATAAATAAAACAATTATAAATCATATATTTAATTTTTTTAAAAAAATCATCAAAACTCCAATTTCACCCTATTCGTCAATTTGAACTCATATTTTCAACCTCTATCTCCCAACGCTTAACCAGATTGATCTTTAACCATTTATATCTAAGCCACTTTTTTCTCAACAACTCTTCAATTAAAATCATAAGTCACATTATTGTTTTTTAATATCCAAACCAATTCACTTCAAATCAAATTCAATCACAATTTTATTTAAGACAAAAAAATCAAATTCAATCACATCTTCATTAACTTAGATTATTAACCCAATTCACATCTTCATAAAAAAGAGACTCATATCTTTATCAAAACTCAGCTTCAACACAATACCTAGATCCAGATATTCATCAATTTCATCAACAAAAGCTAGATTTTTTTCAACACCCAGATGTTCAAAACAACCCAGAGCAACGTCTTCATAAACAAACCCAACTCATTTCGGGAAAATAAATAAATAAAGATTTGAATTGGATTTTTGAAGATCTAGATTTATTGAAGATCTAAGTTTTTGAAGATCTTTTATTAAGCAAATAGAAGAATAACAAATGAAGTCCAAAAATCATCTCAAAAGTCAATCCAGGCAAAAAAAAAAAAAAAAAAGAAAAAAAAAAACCAAATCTTTAACACTACCTGAATCAGACAATTAGAGGTGGCAATTTGAAACCCGACAAGACGGGTCGACATGAATCCGACATGAATATTACGGGTTAGGGTTGAGTATTAACGGGTTAAATAAATTAACGGGTCAACCCGTCTAACCCGTTTAATAATTGTGTCGGGTTCGTATTCTTTTTATCATGCCATGGGTTGACCTGTTAATGAGGGTAAAATGATAATTTTACATTAGAGGGTTCTTTATGTAAATTTACTGATAATATATATCCTTTGCAAATCACAAGATTCATAACCCTACCATTTCATTATCATCTCTTTCTTTTTTCTCTCAACCAACACCACCCAACCTAAGCTTGAGCAGCAGCCACACCACAATCCACCGTTCTGTCCGTCCACACATGCTGATTTGCCGTTGCACCGTGTCGCCTCTCCCGTCCAGCGTCTTCTCTCGTCGTCTAGCGCAGCGTCGTCGCAGCGCATCTGCTATAACGTCGTTGCAACACTACATTGTCGTCTCCTCCGCGAAGCTCGTTCTCTCCCGTCGCGCCTTGTCACCTTCGTCGTCCAGCATTTTCTCACGCCGTCTCGTGCAGTGTCGTCGTAGCGCATCTACTACAGTGTCGTCGCAACACTGTTACTGCGTCTCCTCCTCGAAGCTTGTTCTCGCCCGCCGCATCGAAGCTTGTTCTCTCCATGAGGTGGATTATTTTGGATTGTATTTGTAATTTGTGGATGTTTTGGATTATTTTGGATTGTATTTATAATTTGTGGATGATTATATTTTTAAGTTTTGGATTGTATCTGTGAATGATTGTATACTTTTTTCTTGAAATATGGATGATTGTATTTTTAGGTTTTGGATTGTATTTGAGTATTTTAATGTTATTTTTTATTAGATGTGAATTAAAATTTTAATATATTAAATATGGTTAAATTTATAAACGGGTCAATTAAACGGATCAGCTTAACGGGTCAACTAAACGACCTATTAATAAACGGGTTAATCGTGTTGTTTTCGTGTTGACCCGTTTATTATCGTGTTGTGTTCATATCGAGTGAGTTTAACCCGTTTATTTATCGTGTTGTGTACGTGTCGTGTTAAAAATTATCGTATCATGTCCAACCCGACCCGTCAACCTGGATTGCCACCCCTATTACCTGATCATGGATTGGTTCTTATAAACAAAGAACAAATCCTGATCTTTAACCATCAAGTACTAACGGAAACCCGCTAACAGCAGGGGTCATCGGTGCAATAAACATCAAAAGTTGCATTCATTTGTAATTATAGCAAACCTGAAGGTCGTTGTGTAATTCGCTCTTAAATTAAAATACTGGACAGCGACGACCGGGGAGGTCTATATACCAATATTCTAAGAACCGGGGAAGGCCTTTTCTGGTGACCGTTTTATAAATCCAATACATCACTCAACGTCAATACCTCTCTCTCTCTCTCTCTCTCTCTCTCTTTCTCTCATGTCTTTAGCTTCATTTGATCTAGCTCAAGAGCAGTCCTCTCAAGGTGTCCCCGCCGTTTGCTATATATATATCCTTGAAAATCATATATGATATGTGCATACACCTTCATTTTTCTAACCTTAATTTAATGCTCTCCGTTTTGCAGATGAGATTCGAGAGCATCTCTTGACGGTGGGAGAAGAAGATGATGTTGAGACCAAATTTTGTGTTCGAGGCTTGACAAAAGTATCTGATGCGGGAGCTCCGATTTTGAACGGGATCAACATGGACGTCCCAAAGGGTGTCATTGTAGGAATCGTAGGGCCCAGTGGAAGTGGCAAATCAACGGTCCTGAGAGCCCTCAACCGATTGTGGGAACCGCCTCCTGCCACAGTGTTTTTTGACGGTACAGATATTCTTGATCTTGATGTTCTCAGCCTTCGTCGTAAAGTTGGCATGCTTTTCCAGATTCCAGTTCTTTTTGAAGGTAGCTTTATTATTATACTTATTCTAACTTCAATCATTACTTGTTCATTATATGCCAATATGCAATTTAGTATTTGTAGTCAGCTGTCTATGATAATTTAGTTGTTAATCACATCATAATTAAGTCAGCTGATTAATATAGAAAGATAAAGGTAGATTCTTTCGATTTTAAACTCAAATTATAACATAATTTCGATATAGTATGCAAGCAAATCTTAATAAATTTGTGCCTTAAAACGAAAAGATTAAGCAGTTGGTTGTGTGGTGCATTAGCACCCACCCCTTGGTGTGGTTCCTCTTGAGCCTTCAGTTCGAGGTTCAAACTGTAGCATGTCCATCTGGCTTGTGAGCGATTTTATCATTATGCATGGGTTGACTCTCTCGGGAAGTCTTAATTCTGGGTTGCGCCTCAGTATCTTAATCAGGAGAGTCAACAGTGATAAATATATTTGTAATATATGAAAAAAAAAAAAAACCGAAAAGATTAAAAACTCATAGCAAGATAATGATTACAAACAACACGACACATATGCAGCCAAGCAGACCATAAAAGTTAGTTTAATATAACATTTTCATTGACTTATTTGTAGAATTTTGGGTTGCATTTTCTTTGAGTTTACTTTGAATGTGAATTTGTTAGTGTCCATTAATTAATGAGCTTGTGAGCCCCGTGTATGGAGGTGAATTTTGTCTCTTTGTTTTTACTGCTTTAGTTGTAAGCTTTTTCAATCATTAGCGAGTTGTTTGCATTTTGGTTTCAAATTGCCCAGTATTATTGTGCTAGCTTTCAATTTAGGTTTGTAGGCACTGAAATGAAGTGGGTTCGTTCTCCTATACTCCATGTTAGGATTGAATTGGATTGCTGGAGCTTAAGGCCATGTTTGGTAGGCGGTACTAGGGAGGATTAATTGGTTAGATTAGTATTGTCCGGTATTTGGTAAAATTTTACATGATTCAAATACTTTATCAGATTTTCATTAAAATTAATCATTTTTAATGAAAATCCCTTCCGGAGGAGGCCATGCCTCCTCTGCTACAAAGATGAAGCCACGCCTCCTCCATTGTGGAGGAGCGGCCTCCATGAAGAAACAAGGACCTCTTACAAGAGGAGAGGAGGACTGGTTCTCGTCCGGTGCCAATCTCCGACAATAAAGGTGAGATCGACCACTGGATCTGGCAGCAGTGAGAGTTGAGGCTTGAGCTGTAGAACTTGTTTTTTTTATTTTAAAAATAATTGATTTATCACATTTTTAATAAAATATTAAAAAATATATTTTGATTTAATTTTCATAAATATTAAACTTAAACAAAAATTATTTAAATTAATCCAATACTATCTGATTCCAAACACCATATTGTATTAAATTTAATCTAATACTGATTCTGTATCATTAGTCCTTTATAATACTGTCCAATGTGTTAAACAGAGCCTAATATTATTATTTATGACCATACTACTATCATGTATATCAACCTATAAGTTTAAGATTTTGATTTTCATTATAGTGCTAACTTAATATGGTATTATAACGGTAGAAAGTTAATTCTATAGTTTGTTGACGTAGAGCAGGCTCGTTAATTTACTTTTTAGGAACCTAGCAACTTGTTATCTACACAAATTGAACAAGTAGAGTGGAGGTGATCTTTGACATCGGGGTGGTGCCGGTCAAAGACACGCTGACACTCAAGTCAGAAGTGGAAATAGGATAAAAGGATTTAGTAAGTTAAGCAAAATAATAATGATGATGCCGTTGGACTTAGTATGTTATAGAACTAGTAGGAAATTGGGACAGAGTCGAATGTTTGTGCTAGAGCCTTGAACTATAAGAGTAGCTGACTGATGGGAGGGCTTCTGTCTCATTTGATAGACTGCTAAGGTGGCCCCAAGGATCGTGATTGAAGTTGACAGTATCAGAGAGAATAAAAGGCTAAGGGTTGTAAGGAGGTGAGCCTAAAAATTGTACGAGTCTGAAATGAATTTGGCAGAGTGACAGCGTAAGGGTAAAAATTGAAATCCCCCCTACTTCTGGTGGCTCTCTCTCCTTTTATAGAGAGGGAGAGAGTCATTGGTGATTTATGGTGTAGAGGGAATCAAGCCTTGGTCCATGCCTTGGCCGTTGGTGAGTTATGGTGTAGAGGGAATCAAGTCTTGATCCATGCGTTGGCATTTACTCACTGTCCATCCATTAATGCAGTCAACTCTCCTTAATGAGTCATGAGGTGGTGAGAGCCATCCCGGGTTGTGGGCTTTTGGGCTTTGGATGTTTCTTGGGCTCGATCAACACTTGAGCCCATCCATTTGGGCTTTGCTTCAACCTTTTTCTCATGGGCTTGATCTAGACAGAATTTTATCACTACAACATCTCGTTTTCTGTAAGGGATTGGGCTAGAGTCCACAGCTATGAGCGTATGACTGTGTTTAATTTTATATTTTAACTTTAGGCAAGTGCATATTTTTGTTTGTGTATGGTAATTGTGAACGATATTTTGTCTTGCATGTAGTAAAGTGAGGGTGTAATACTTTAGTTTAACCATTACTTTCGAGTTTAGAAGTAACAAATTGTGAGGGACTATAAGGTCATATACCATGTGCATAGTGTTTAGATTTTTGTATTTTCTTCACTCAAATTTTGCATTATGCTTATTTTTACATACTAGATTTGGAGTTTGAAGAATTCAAATATTACTGTTGTATAGAAATGATATATCACTATTTTTTTTTTTTTTTTTCTGAAATTGATATATCACTATTAATAGTAAAAAAAAGTGCTAGTTTTTAACCTTCAAGGAGCCATAAAGGTTGGTATCTAGAGTATGATTATGATAACATGATTTCGCATCAATGTTTTTATTTTGTGCCTACTTTTTACATGCTAGATTCGGGCTGTGGAAAATTCGAATATCAATGTTGTATGAAGGAACACAAGACATAGAAATGATATGTTACTTTTAATATTAAAAAAGTGCTAATTGTTAGCCTTTCAGGGAGACGTAAGGGTTAGTATCTAGATCAAGATTATGACTGTCTAATTTTGCATATGTTTTCATTAAGTGCATATATTTTACGTGCTAGATTCGAGGTTTGGAGAATTTGAATGTCAATGTTGTATGAAGAAACACAATAAATGAAAATGATATGTCACTTCCAATAGTCAAAAGAAATGCTAATTGTTAACTTTTCAAGGAGCCATAGAGGTTGGTATCGAGATCGTGGTTATGACTATATGATTTTGCATCGTGTTTTTATTTGTGCATACTTTTTATGTGCTCGATTTGGGGTTTGGAGAATTCAAATATCAATGAAACACAAGGAATATCAATGAAATTTCACTTCGGATGGTCAAAAGATTTGCTAATAACAAACTCTTGAGTTTTGGAGGAGCCATAAATGTTATTATCTGGATCATGGTTATGACTATAAGCACAACAATTATGCTGTCTGTTAATATCATATTTTTAGGTACAATTGCTGATAATATTCGATATGGACCACAATTGAGGGGGAAGAAGTTAACTGACAATGAGGTTTACAAGTTGCTGTCTCTTGCGGACCTTGACTCCTCTTTCTTCAACAAAACTAGTGGAGAGATATCCGTAGGTCAAGCTCAAAGAGTTGCTCTTGCTCGGACTCTAGCCAACGAACCAGAGGTAACCTTGTTAATATGTTACTTGTTATTTCTTTATAACCTTAGGAAAAAAAAAAAAGGAAAAAAAAATAGAAATTTTTTTGGAAGAGTATTGTATTTATGCTTATTAAGTCATACACTCTTGAATTATTATTCATTTTTAATTATATTTTTACATATAGCAACCTCTGACAATATCCTATCTAGTAAAGGTTTTGTTGTTGGACGAGCCGACTAGTGCCTTGGATCCAATAGCAACACAGAACATTGAGGATGTCATAATGAAGCTGAAGAAGAAGCGAGGAATGACAATTGTTATGGTTTCTCACAGCATCAAACAAATCCAAAGGATTGCTGATGTTGTTTGCCTCCTCGTAGATGGTGTGATTGTTGAAGTTTTGAAACCCGATAAGCTCTCTGAAGCCAAACATCCCATGGCATTACGGTTTCTTCAACTTGCTGCTTAGCACCACCACTACTCATCTCAGGGCTTGTTTGGAATTATTGTAAGTGCTATAATAATTACTGTGTTGAAAGAATAATTTGTTGTAAAATTAACCGAATGATTATTTTGTTAATTTTTTTTTTTTTACTTAAAACTGCTTTGGATTTTAAGGTTAGTTATTGTAAATTTATAGAATATCTAAACTTAATAAAAATAAAATGTTTTAATTTCTAATTGATATTCAAACTAAATATATATATATTTTTAAAAACTATGACTTTAACAATGTAAGGTGTCCACTGCCCACTCATTATCTTAAGTAGGGAATAAATTCTGGACAAGATTGAAAATTATGTCTACTACACATAACAACTTTAGATAAGTAAGAGCCTTAAAATGTTTACATTTGACCTAAATAATTTTTCATAAATGCTACAATATTTAAAAAGAAAATAATAATAATAAAGGTTAATTATATTATAAATAGAAATAATAAATAATAGTGTTAAAAAAAATAATAAATAATAATAAAAAAAAGAAATTATTTGAGACCTTGAGAGAAGGTACACGAATAGCGGATAAAAAGTAAAAGGCTGTTATTAACAAAGTAAAACATAATAAACAATAACAATAAAATAAAATAAAATAAAGCAAAACAACAAATAATAATAACAAAAAATAAAAATTAAAAAAATAAAAAATAAAACAAAACAAAACAAGAACACCAATTCACCAAACCTCTTTAGTACGGAGGAAGAGCAACTCTATGTGAGTCAACTCAAGAGCGCAAAACTTCAAATTTCTTTTTAAATTTTTAACAGGAATACGGGACTCATATGGTCCTATGGTGGATCTGTCCTTGGGGAAGTGATAAAGATAAGACAGTTGGATTCTTTAATGCCAATATCCACCTACACTTTTTTCATCTTTTTACTCATTATTATTAAATTGACAATTTCATAACAACCACAACAACAACAATATCTACAATATCTATATTATTATAGCTTGTCTAAAACATGAATAATATGGACGAGGAATCCTAAAGACGAAAATATAAACCATGTTGGTGGGTTATGTTGTAACCTCGACCAGATGGATTACCTCATAACCTAACGATTGTGGGTTATGATGGCTTTGTTGGGATTGGTTGTAACTTGTAAGCAATCCCAACTTCACCTAAACACTAGATTCAACAGTGAATTCAATAGTTAAATCCAACCCTATAATAAGTCCAACCATACTGCGACTAGTCCAACATCACCTAATTCAATGGTTGTAACTTGTAAGCAATCCCAATCACCACCTAAATGCTAGATTCAATAGTGAATTCAATGGTTAAATCCATACTATAAGTCCAATCATGCTACGATAAATGTTACATGGGAAAGTGAAAAGATAGAAAGATTTTTTAACGCCAATATCCACTCTTTATTATTATTATTTTTTGTTTTACTCACATTATTAAATTGACAATTTCATAATAATAACAATAATAATAATAATAATATTATTATTATTATCGTCTAAAACATGTATAATATATACAAGAAATCCGAAAGACAATTTTTTCACAATGTGTTAAGAGAGCTTCCAAGCTTTACCACCTTTCAAATTGAATAGCTTTATCCTTCCGAAGAACATGACAAAGATGAGGACCAATTTTCCCTGACTACTCCATCGTCCAACAAATCCATACCACTTGTCAATGCACGACGCATCTGCTCTCAGTCTTCGCTTACAACTATATCCAGTAGAGAATCCCACATTCCCATACGCACTGCAACATTTATTCATCAAAAAAAGAAAAGAAAAAATTAGTTCTTCAGAAAAAAAAAAAAAAAAAAAATATATATATATATATAGATTTTAATAACTTCTTCAAATATAATAATAAGTAAAGGTTTTTACCTCAGTAGGCTTACCTTATGACCTCTATTGTGATATTAAGCACATTGAAATTTAGAGGATCTTCTTTCATCTTTTGTCTCTCGGTGATGCAGACTAAAATGACAAAGATGATCATATATGAGAGTTGTGAGAATATCAGACACTCCAAAAATGTCTTTTTTCCCATTTTCCTTCACTTCTAAATCTTTCGAATCACTTTCACGATACTTTACTGGTAAAATGGAGAAATATGGTGGGAGATACCTACACAATTGGTAAGTTAAAATAGTAATTAGAATTTTACAAGAAATATTCATTAACACGCAAAATTAAAAAATGTTCATTAACATACAAAATTAGCAGAAATTAACGTATAAATAGTTTTGTTGGTTTTGGATTATCCCTTATATTAATATTTTTGGTAAACTATATAAATCTAGTGACATGTATAATCAATTATTAATATTTAGAAGTAAATACGTGGTACCCTGAGGTAAGATTTTCTACAAGCGAAAATACTTTTTCATTTTTGTAATACAAAACCCCCCACGTTAACGGTCAAACGCAATTAAAATTGACGTTTGACCTGGAAATGTTGTGCAATGACGAAAGTGCCCTTACTCTTTGAAAATGAAGGAGATTGATTGGTTTACCCATGAATAAGGACAGAAAAGTTATATTTCAAAAAAAAGGACAAAAAATTATATTAAAAATTTTAAAAATAAATCTAAAATGAACAATAATTTTTTAAAAAATATAAATGTGAAAAAAATTGATGAATCTCCACCATCCACCATTCTTGATGGATGGTGGAGATTATTATTTAAAAAACCAAAAAAATAATATAAAAAGAAAAAGAAAATAATCAAAACAATTGAAAAAGAAATTTGAAAAAAAGAAAAAACAAAAGTTAAGATCCACCAGATTGTATCTACACCGTTCATCCAGATGGATGGATGGTAGAGATCAAAGAATTAAAAAAAAAAAAACTGAAAAAAAGCAAAAAAAAAGTTAAAAAAATAAAAGAAAATTATATTTTTCTCTCTTTCCTTCTCCCATTAGTCACACTCTCTCTCTCTCTACTGTCTTCATTTAGCCCTCTCTCTCTCTCTGTCTCACACCACAATCTTCAATCTCTCTCTTTCTCTCAATTTTTCAATTCTTCATTTTTTTTTGGTTGATAATGATGGTGGGTTCCTAGATGATGTTCGTTGCAACCTAGACAAACACCATTTGGGTTCATCCTAGATGATATTCATCTGAGTTGGACGAACCTAGATGAATATCATTTGTGTTTGCAACCTAGATGAACATCATTGGTGTTGGAATCAAATGATGAAACTCTTTTTTGACGACGAAGAGTTTTCCTTTCTTTTTTTTTTTTTCTTTTTTTGTTTTTTCATTTTCCAATTTTCTAAAATCAAAGGAGAAAACAAGAGATCTTGATTCATAGGGTTTGGTGTGGGACATTTTTCAGAAAACTAGATTCTAGTAATGTCATTCCATTTGATAAACTTAGTGATAGAGCATATTGACATTTGAAGTTCTCTAGAATGACTAAACATTCAAATTTCTATTATCAATATACTTTTAGATCAATATTACCAAATCAATTGGTATAATCCCCACCACTTGTAGTCTAGTTCAACAAACTCGAAAACATCGTTTGACATATACGACACCGAACGACATATAAGTCTCAGTTTATGTTTGAGCATTATATGATGAAATTTTCTGCCTACTCATTACTTATACTTAATTTACTCTTCAAGTTTTGTCTTAGCCCCTCTCAAACCTATGGTCCGAGGAGAGTCTGTCTCTACCACATTTCTTTGAGGGCTAGACCAAACAACCCTATTAGGACACGTGGCATTCATGCATAACATGAGTCAGTTGAAAGGATGCTGACTTGATGGACACATTAAAACGCCGCCGTTGCATTAAATGAGGTCTTACCAACACTTATATCTAAATTGTCTAAATAGTTAGAAGACACAATAGAAACTATATTCATGTCAGTCAATAAGTGTCTTTGAATATTCAATCGACACATCAACATAACAAGTTTAGTCTAAAGCTTTATATAAAAATTGAACCGTCGAATGAATCATCACGATCAAATGGCAAGACTAATGTATTTCCATTCCTTTGATCGACTTTGTCTAGCAGAGCAATGAGGGACAAACTGTAGTGGCCAAAATCCCTAGGCCCATAAAGTGATGGCCCAAAAGTTCTAGATGAATGGCCTAGTCATTTGGACGGTCCAGTCTAGGTCCAACGCACAAGATTCCTTTTCTAACTTGGTCACCACTAGACTAATATGTTCATGATTTAACCCTCTACAAAGTCGAAAGATAATTCCTTTATCCTCTTTGACTACAAAATAGAAGAGAGTCCTATTGAGTAACCAATTGGAATTCTTTGTCATCTATAAAAGAATACCATTCTCAGAAAGCAGGGGGGGTACGTTCTGGAGTCTATGTATTACGGTCATCCCTCAAGAATTTGGGGGCATGAATATATATGGTTTCACGTGGTCTTTATACGCAAAACAGGATAGAAGTTCCCATCACCCAGAAACGCTCTATCATGGCCACCGCCGTGGCCATTCTCCGCTTTATTCTTTACCTCAGGTTGACCTCGTTAGCCTCCATTACCGTTCAACCACCGAGTCACCCAACTCGGTTGTGTCGCTCAAGACTTCGACACTATTAACGCCGTCCATCAGATCGGTCATCGGTGTTGCATACCGCGGCGACTGTTATCACCATCCGCCTCTGTAGCGGTTGATGCCGTCCGCTGCACCCACCACTCATTGCTTCTCCTTGCATTCATATTCACCATGCTCAGTCCTCGGGTGACGGCGCCTGGTACGACTCTTGTCGCACCCATGTTAACTGCAGTACCGTCGTGCTATCCAGTTTGGTGTTTCTCTCACCAAGCTTATTGTTGTAATCTCCATTAACGCATATAATATATTATGTATATTATAATATATCCTTCATGGGTTATGATCCCTCTTGGTTCTGTGAACCAATATCATGATAACAACATGCAATTTCATCTTTATGCATCACGATAAACAAAGACAGAGCAATATCCACACTCACGTGGTCCATGACCTGAGAAAGCACACAAACCAGGTCTGATAACTCCCCTCTCTACATTCTTTCACGTGGTCAGCTTCCTAATACTTGATATCTTATTATGCATGATCATGTATATTAATTCTTGCTTCTCAAATTACTTTTCACGGTTAGTTGAGACCTTGCTTTTGCCTAATAGTCTAGGCTACATGACCATGCTTATTATTAATTATTGTTTCCACATGACCATTCTACATGAATATGCTTGATCATATTTGTTATTGCTCAATATTTTATTCTACATGGATTACTGCTTGACAGTTCATCATACATAGTTAGTTTTATGTATATTTATTCGTCAACTCTCACTTTATCAATACTGACTTAATTTTAAGGTAATATTGATCATTATATGCAATTCTCATTCGACATGTATAATGTATATTATTGAGCCATGGTACGTATAATATGTAAATATATGTATATCTACTTAGTCAATAATTAAACTAACGGCTCTCGCACTGCGCTTGCACCAAGCGAAGCTTTATTTATACTGTCACCCTCTTCTCTATCCTACGGATGCACGGTTCTACGAATCCACACTCAAAGACATTTCTTAATTGACAGACGCATTCTTTCAATGGAACTTTGTCCCTGGTGCGGGACCACCATCTCTGACAACCATCAACGCTGCCATATGCAGCTAACAATGATAGCTTATAACGTCTTGCTCATAGTCAGATAATACTTTATTTTACTTATTTTACCTACTTTTATATAATTTACTAACTTGAGCGTCAGAGTTTCTTTGACTGACACCCCACGGGTGTCAAGATCACCCGTATTCTTTTTATTTAATTTATGCAAGACATAGGTTACTGGATTTTAAGAAAGTTGACCAACGACGCCCGCTCAAGGTTTACGTATTGTAGTTTTGATCCCACTATAGTCATTAAGCTAAATTGATAATACTATTTTTTAAAAATTGATATAGCTATCCACTATAGTCACTTATTAAAAGATTTGGAAGATTCATGTAGTTCCATCACTGATTAAACCCATCACTCATTCTTGTCTTTTATTGCCAAACAATTCTTTTAAATTTTTTATTCTTAACCATTTAATTGCAGATTTAATTATTGGCAAGAAATAATGACTAACTAGAGAAGAAAAACAAGCCAGGATTCATTTATTAGATGACGGAAAATAAAGAAATAAAAGGTCAAGAGGACTCTTGAATGATTACTAAGAAGACCATCAAATAGGAAGCATAATTTCTTAGAAGTAAACAAGAATTAATCCTAGCTACTTTTCCCATGTAGTTTGAATAAATATCCAAAATCCTCTTTTTTCACTCGTAAATAAGAGAAATTTTAAGTATTAATTCAAACTACAGAAGGGAAAACACTATTTTTTCAGTAAATATACTTGCCATCGTGAGTATATATTTGGATAGCTAATTTCTAAGCTCACAGTAATTTTAATACTAGCTAAAATTTTCTTATCATCAAAAGAAATTTCTTAATGCATTTTTATAAAAATTACATCAAATAATTTGAATAGTAAATCTAATTATTTCATTTAACATATAGTTAATTTATATTTATTATAAGTTATATCATTATGATATGATATATTCAACGTAACCTATGTTTCTTGTTGATATTATAAATAACAGGTGTGCTGCATAGTTTAACTACTTTTACATTTAAATAATTATTTATTAAAATATACTTCTTAATAGAATATACTTTTTCTTATCAACAACTCTACTAAGGGGTGGTGTATAAATCAATTTTATTTTTATTTTTTGAAATAATTAATTTTATTTTATTTTATTTTTGTTAAGAAAACATTGACTTTGTAAAATAAAATTAACTAAGTATATATTCATTTTTAAAATAACATAACTACGTAAAAAATGAGTAAGAATTCTCTGTCAATCTTTTATTTGTGTTAGTTTTTTTATGAGATGAATTTAAATTTAAGTGATGTAAAAAAAAGAAAAATTAAATAATTTTGATTGTTCACTATTTTTCATATTGATGTGTTACTAAATTATTAAAATATTAACATAAAAAAAAATAATAAAGAATTTTTACTCGTAAAAAAGACCTCTGTATATCTCAAAACCCGATTTTGAGGCATGAAACCATTCTAGATCCTTTAAAACTCCAATAACAATAAGTTTTAAACAATTATACAATAATTAAAAAAAAAAACAGTTATAAGAAATTAATATTTTTCAAATACAGTATCCACGTCTGCATAGATTATAATCTAGTTCTAGATTTACAAGAATCGAACATAGAAGTTGGCTTCTAGGGTAGACTTCTATCACGAATACAATAATCAAGGACGGAAGGTCCACTTTAAAAAATAAATAAAATAGGGAGAATTGTAAATCACCCCTAACTTTTGATAAAATGCCAAATTAAATATTCTGATTTGAACAATAAACAAAAAGATCCCATGGTGGTTTACCCATTAATTTAATTGACTTTGGTTAAAATTAAATTAATAAAGTTGTTTTTTAGTTTTGTTACATAGAAATTAACCTAAATGATCTCATTTCATGACTTTTTAACAAAAGCTATCTAAAGGTTAATTTATTATAGACAGCTGTCTTTTTTTTTTTTTTGACTCATTATACAAATCATAGGGTTTAATTTGATATTTTATTAAAATCCGGCAGATTATTTGTAACTTTTTATTAAAAAATATGGAGGAGGTGCCCTGACCAATAGTAGCGTAATTAAAAAAGAAAAAAGGATTTAAAGAGTGAAACAACTTACATCATAAAAACAAAGAGGACCAAAATTGCTGGAGAAATGACGGAGAGATCGAATGTAGATTCACCGGAATATCTTGAGTTAACGACCGTAAATAACGAAGCAATGAATTTCTGGTAGGAAGTGAGACCATCCATGGTACCTGAATTCCATTCCAAGGAACAAAACATTACCCACTGTAACAATATAAACCCCACGACTGTCACTCCTAAAAGAGATGAATGTACTCCAGAAAGCAAATGATAATATCCTATCTCTCTACTATTCCTCAGCAAGTATTCGAATTCTATTTTCTTTGTGGTTTTGTTGAGTACCCAGATGACAAAACGCAGGCAAGTTGGATACAATGTGTTGCCAAGTAGAACTTGTGGGATTAAAATCAAAAGAAGACCTGAATTCTTTTTGAAAACAATCATGTTTTCATTTGTAGGGACAAAACCACAGTTTGAGAAAGTTGAAACCGTTGTGAACACAGAGAATGTTTGTGTTAGACGACCTTTTTGGTCCAGAACTTGTCTTGCTCTTGGAACTAGGCTGACATACATAGCTACTAAACTAGAACCACCTATATGAATTACTAAAAGATATCCTAATACCACATAACTTAAAAGCTTGATGGAATTATACTTGAGAATATCATCTTTTGTAGTAGTAGAGGATTTGATGGCATTGTTATTTTCTAAGCTACTAGGATCTGGTTTCTCCTTATCTATATAAGAGACCAAATCCAACTCAACTTGATCTACAGAATTTGAAGGATTATTAGAAATTATGGATCGATTTTTGGGCAACATGGATTTCAGGAACTGAAGACCAAGCAAGGAAATGAAAACCTCCCCACCCAGTAACATCAAAATGGTCATGATAACAAGTTGAGTGTTGGAGAAAACCTCCATCTCGACTGTAGACATACTTGAATCAGTCGAAGCAGAGACGGAGGTGAAGAAGGAATCCAACTTCTTGGGTGTCAAGGAGTCAGTTTTTGTGTTTGAGACTGTCAAAGCCAAGAATCCTATTAGAGAGAGAACTGTGAAATAACAAAGACAAATAAAGATGCGGTTCCCTTTGAATAGACAGAAACGAAAACATGATCGGCTGCAACAACCGAAGTTTGGACCCAAAAAGTTACGAAAACAAGGAAAGTGATTCATCTTTTTTAGGAGATACCAATGGGAATCTAGAGTGGCTTTTTTATAGGCGGGCTATAATAAATTTTTTAAACAAAATGAAAATATTTTATAAATTAAAAAATATAAGTATATCTAATTAATTAAAGGAGATATAACAAGTTTTATTTCTTAAAATTCATATTATAAATAAATATATTAACAAAAATAAAAATAAAAAGACTAAATAAAATATTTAAGGAATCAAATTTATCAAACATAAATTATAGTTAATGTTATGACATTAATAATCTTTATTTAAACATAAATAACTTAAATTTTGACAATCATAATTTATAATTACAATCACACTTTAAATTAAAAGGTATATTAGGAGAAACACAAAAAATATTAAATTTAAATAACATATTATGCAACTTATGATAACAAAACATAAAATATGAAAAATTTAAGTAAAATTTCACAAAGTTATCACATTTACAATATTTGAATAAAAATATAAATATAAATAATAAAACACACGAAATAAGTTTGAATAAATATATATATTTTTTATATCATAAGAGTTAATAAATGAAATTTAAAATAAATATAATATAAAAGAAGTTCCACTTGAGAGATATGACTGGTAATAAATCCTGGTGATAAAACCAGAGAGAGACATCAGAGATTAAAATTATTTGTGTGAGGTAAAAAAAGAAAAAAAAACTGAAAAGAAATTAAAAAAAAAAAAACCAAAACAAAATGAAGCCCAAAACACGAAAAGAGAGATTAAAAAGAAAAAAAGAAAGTTGAAATGTGTGAAAAGAAAGAGAAAGAAAGAAACAGACCCATGCATTTGTTTTATAAATCTGAAATAACCATTAGGGGTGGTAATATTGGTTATAACATAAATTCACGAAAAATAAATGGATATGGTTTTGTATTAAATGAATTCATATTGTAATCGTGTCAACCTGCTTAACTAGTTTATTAAGCGAATCGAATTGGGTTTGTTTAAACGAAGCACGAGTTGACATGATTAAATTAGGGGTAAAATTATAATATCAACATATTATAGGAGTTAATGTATAATTATGCACGCGCACACACACACACACACACACACACACACACACACACACACACACACACACACACACACATTTAACCAAACCCTAAACCTAACCCATTCCAAATTCATTTTCATTTTCCCACAACCACCCACTCTCTCTCATTGTCACCATCTCTTCTCTCTCATGGTCATCGTCGCCTCTCCCCTTATCTTTCACAATCGCCGTTTCTCCCTCACGGTCACCGTCCCTTCTCCCTTACGGTCGTTTTTGCTTCTCCTCTTCTCTCTTATGGTCGCTGCCCTTTCTCCCTCACGGTCACCCTATCTCCACAACTTCACCACCATATCCACCATCTCCACCACCAGATCCACCACCTTCATCTCCCAAAACGGTCTCGTGTCGTTCTCTTTCATTTTCTTTTTTGTTTTTTGTATTTTGATTCTTGTTTTTATTTTATTTTTTAATAAAATAAAACCAAAACAAATGGCTACATATCTAGCTAAGTACTAGGAATTTACTTACCAAAAAGCATATCATCATTTTATTGGGTGTGCTTGATTGATCTAGAATTATTATTTAGTGAGTATAAAAGTTTTATTGAACTTAGTTATAAGTATTTGAAACTTTGAGATTTATTTGTTTGGCTATGGTTTCCCTCAAAATTCCAATCCAATATTGGATGTGTGTTGGAATCACCATTGTATCTATTGTTCATGTTTGCTTAGACGAATTAAACGAGTTAAACTAGTTAACTACGTTAAATGGGTTAAACAAATTAACGAGTTGACGAGTTAATGGATTTGGATCCTTTATGATCTAAGTAATAAACGAATTAATCATGTCATGTAATGTCATTTGTTTCTAAATGAATTCGCATCGAATCCAAAATTGCTGACCCGCCTTTTAAACGAATTTATGTCGAATTCGTCAAATCCATAAACGAATTGAATCGAATTTAGCTCGACTCAACACATCCACTCATTTTGTCACCCCTAAATTAACCATAATATAAAATATTTTTAAAGGGGGCTTGAGCCTACCCTACACCCCTACTATGCTACCTCCCAAGTGCATGGTATAAATCTCTCTAGTAGTTGGAGTTTTCTTTTTCATTTTTCACCATCATTGTAGCAGTTAGGGGCATTGCATTACAATAAAAAATGGTTATATGAAATATACATTTGTAAATTTGACATTAGAGTCGGAGGTAATGTGTGGCTAAATGTTTCCACTAATAAATGAATTGAGGATATTCCTTGTTCTTCCTCTATTATTTGAGGGAAAAATCTGAAACCCCCCGAAATGGTAAATAATCTCATTTTACCCTAACTTTTCAAAATATTAGCCCAAAAACCTTCTATTGTAAACCAAAAGCAGTTTTCACCCAAAATTTCAGTGGTTTTGTGACCAAAACATTAAAAGCCCAAAATAACCTTAATTTATTGAAAAATTAAAAATTGAATACAAAACAAATTAGTCAATTACCAAACTACCATTTCATAACCAAAAAAAAAAAAAAAAGTTAAAAAATAAATAAAAAATAAAAAGTTTTAGAATTTTACAATCAATTTTTATAAAAAAAAAAGTTAAAAAATAAATAAAAAATAAAAAGTTTTAGAATTTTACAATTAATTTTTATAAAAATAAATAAATAAATTACAATTTTAAATAATTGAAATATTAATTATTATTATTAAATAAAAATTAAATAAGTTAAATAAAAATGGTAGTTTGGACCAAAGTTGGAACCCAACAACCTGACCCACCAAGCTTACTATTTCGAGTAACAATGGCTATGTTGAACAACAAACTTGAGGGGCTCAAGCAATGAAGGGTGTTTATTAGGTTCGCTAACGATGAGCTTTTAATGTCAGAGCTCAAGCAGCTTGCCTACAAGAGTTGGCAACGACGATGAGTTGGTGTCGACGACAATGAGAGGGTAGTGGCAATGAAGCACAATGGTGGCGTAAGAGGACAACAGCAACGATGATATTGGTTGATAGGTGATGGCAGCAATGGGTTAGGGTGGTGTGTTAAGTGGTAATGGGGTTAAGTTTTGATGTTGGGTGGGTGGGTGGTGATGAAGTTGAATGGTGATGATGGTTAGATGAGATAAGAGAGAGAGAGATTAATGGTAGAGAGAGAGAGGTAATGATGATGAGACTAAAGACTTTTGCTTTAATTTTTTTTAAAATTTTATTTAATTTTTTTAATTCAACTATCCCTAATTCAAGGATGTAAAGACATTGATGATTATACCCTTAAACTTAATGGATCTATTAGTTTATTAATAGATTTACTTTGCCAAATAATGGTTGGGTCATTTTAGCTATAATTTTCAATATCCGGGGTGGTTTGATATTATTTTCAATTGCAGGGGTAAAATGATAATAACCCATTATTTTATAACAATAAAACTCTTTAGATGAGATGACATTCCTTTATGCACATCTTTTAGTTGATATTCGAAAATACAAAATCTATTTGGTAATGTCGAGTGATAATTTTGTAGAGATTTTGTTAAAAATCCATGAAATTAGATTTGTTATTTTGTTCTTTTTATTTTATAACAAGAGTTAAATACACAAAATCCCCCTAAGGTTTACTTTAAGACAGACACCTAAACATTTAGGTTTTTATAACATAATGCCCCCAAGTTAATGATCAATGTTAACAGATTGAAGGGTAGTTTGGTCAAGTTGTAAGGAAAAATATAAAAAATGACAAAAGAAAAAAAAATTTTAAATAATAAAAATTATTAATACTAAAAAGTGATAAACTCAAAATTAAGTTTATAATCTCCACCATCCATAATGCGATGGATGGTGGGGATTCATTTAAAAATATAATATAATATTTATAATTTTTTAAAAAATCATTTTTTAAAATTTTCTTTCGAAAAATAGATCTCCACCAAGTCAAAGAATTTTAAAAAAATCTGAAAAAAAAGAAAAAAAAATTTGTTTGACTGATTTGGGTTTAAAACCCAGAACTTCCAAAATAAATAAATAAATAAATAAAATTATTCATTGAAGAACAACATGCTGTTCTTATTTTTTAATGAACAAAAATGAACATAGATCTTCAACAAAAAGAAAAAAAAAAACTATTCATTGAAGAATTCTTCTTTATTCTTCATCATCTTCTTCATTCTCCTCAACAAACCACACACAAAAAAAACCATAATCCATCACAAAAAAGATCTAGGTCGCCAGAAAATTTGAAGAACAGTGTACTATTCTTCTCCATTCTTCATATTCTTCCTCATTCTTATCAACAAACCCCACAAAAAACATCAAAATCAATCAATGAGGTAGCCCATATTTGCACACACCCATCTTGAATAAAAAACATCATTGATGAAAAAACATCAAAATCCAACCAAAATTTGAATCAGAAAAAAAAAAATCTTGAATAAAAAAAAAAATCAAAATCTAACCATATTTGAACACAACCATCTTGAATAAAAAAAAAAAACCAAAATCCAACCAAACCTTCTTTAGCAAAAAAGACCCACAATCAACTGACGAGGCACCCTAAGAGACATGAGATGGCCGATGTCCAAGTGATGGTGAGGCTATAGAGACAGACGAGGGCATCAGAGATGCCATTAGGGCCGTGCTCCATGTCGATGACGACAAAGTCATAGTCGGTCAGGCTAGAGATCTCGATAAGAATAGGGGAGAAGCAAAGGAGGAAGATGCCGTAGAGAGGGGTCGACGGTGGCTTCGATGGTAAAGAGATCCGGTAGGGTTTGAGAGGACTTGAGTGGAGTCAAATTTGGAGAGATCCGTTGTTCTTCTTGGATGAAGAATAATGACGTTCTTCTTTGATGAAGAGTAATGAAGAGGATCAGTGGAAATTCTCTGATAATATTTAACTTTATTAATTTTTAGTTTTTTTAAATTTTAATAATCTTTTGTTAATTATTTTGAACTTAATCTTTGCCATCCATCATAAAGATGGATGACAGAGATTAAAGATTTTTAATAAATATTTTTTAGTTTTTCATTTTTAATTATTATAATTCAAATTGAAATTAATTAAAATTTAAAAGGCTGAGAACATATTCGTCATTGCATGAAAAATCTCGATCAACCATCATTTTAACACCTATTGACTGTTATTTGGGCACCATGGTGTTACAAAAACATAAATGTTTGGGCTTCTATTTTAAAGTAAACCCTAGGAGGGTTTTATGTATTTAACTCTTGTAATAATTATAAGGTTATAGAAAATCTTGTGGCATCAATGGTGCGAGTCGTGTTTAGGTTGTACACTCACCACTTAGTAACCAATTCAACACGATTAAGTATTAGAGTTAAAAACAAAAATGACCCACAAAAAGGATGCTGCATTATCTGTATTCCAAAAAACTTAAATGATCATTTGTGTCTTGATGTTATAATTTTGGACCAAAATACCATTTGAAAAAAAAAAAAAAAGAATAACTAACTTCTTCTTTTCTTATGCCTTTGGTCAACTTCTCTAATGTCTAGTGTCTTCTTCGATGGAATCTCTTTCTTCTCAATCTAACATCTCTCATCTCTCACTTTTTTTTCTTCATTTTTCTCGTTCTTTTTTCTTCTTCTTCCTTATTTCTTAACCTTTCTTCTTATTTCCCATTCTCGGACGAGAAGCATGAAGCTCTTCATCGAAAAAGCAGACTTACAATTTTGTAGGTCATATTTGTGACTCCAATAGTAGAAATTGTCATAAATCACAACATAATGTATTGTCATGACTCACAACACATTGTCATAGGTAATGGTACACTACCAGGGAGTCACGACGTATTCATGTTGTCATGAGTCATGACATATTGCTATGAATCACGACATAATGCTGTGAGTCATGGCAATTTCCACTATCATGACTCATGGTCGCAAATCTATAGGTTTGCTTTTTCAAGTTTGCTCCTTTGGTCACGACATAATGCTGTGAGTCATGACAATTTTCATTATCAAGAAGAAGAAGAAGAAGAAGAAGAAGATTGGTCATGACATAATGCTGTGAGTCATGGCAATTTCCACTATCAACAAGAAGAAAAAGAAGAGGAGAGAAGAGAAATTTCACTAGAGAAGATGGCGGATGGTGAAAAGGCTAACTAGAGGTGAAAGAGAATGAGAAGTTGTTAGAAGGGTAATTTTGTCCAATTTTATGTAGGTTGGGACAATCATAATATTTTAAGTTTTTGGGAATGCAAATGATGCATACCTTTTTTTTTTTAGCCTTTTCCTGGTAGTTCCACTAAATATTAAGTATATTATTTTAATTTTTTTAATCAACATTTTATCATGGTTGATTAATTTTATTTATTAAATGTGTTCAATGGATTAAATTATATAATTAAATTTAAAAGTTTCAAATTATTTCAAAGTTTTTTAATATATAAATAAATTGAATTGTATTTTCTCACATAATTAATACGATTAAAATTGATGGCTTAAACGGATCTTATTGGGTAAACCATTAATTTCATGGGTTATATTTGAATTTGAACCAATAACACAATAAGCTTAATGGATCCTATTTAGATTTTTTTTAAAAAAAAAATTACAGATTATATTTAGGTTGATATAAATATAATACGATGACTCATATTGCAACCCTTGATCCCTACCAAATAGTTTGGATTTTACTCAAAATCAATTGAGAAAACTAGGGGTGGCAATTCGGGTTGACGAGTTGGGTTGGACCCGACACGAACACGACCCAATAATTTTTAACACGACACGATAAGTAAACGAGTTGAACTCACTCGACACGAACACGACAAGATAAAAAACGGGTCAACACGAAAACGACACGATAACCCGTTTATTAACGGGTCGTTTAACTGACCCGTTTACGATCCGTTAAGCTGACCCGTTAACCCGTTTATGAATTTAACCGTATTTAATATATTTAAATTTTAATTCACATCTAATAAAAAATAACATTAAAATACTCAAATACAATCCAAAACCTAAAAATACAATCATCCATATTTCCAAAAAAAAAATATCATCATTCACAAATACAATCAACAAGTTAGTAGACTCTCGTTGACTCTTGTCCTTACCTTTGGTATTAAATAATCCAAAAGCGACCATGTCTACTATTCTCATGTTTTACGAGGGACAAAACAATGCAAGAAGCAGTTGCAACATGGGTACCAATGTAGACAATGGTTGGGAATTGTACGCTTGCTTCGAATTTGGTCAAACTCTTGGAGAAATTTTTAAAATTCTTCCTTCACTTTTTTATGTAAGAAATTGTATATTTTTTGTTTTCTTCTTTCTTTTTAGGGGAAAAATCATTTTAGTCCCTAACTTTTGAGAAATGATCAAAATTTTAACTATGTTTTGGAAAAGGACAAAATAGACCTTAATGTTTCGAAAAATTGTCAAATTAGTCTATTTCATTAGTCAACTAATGGTCAAATCTAACGGATGACATGATATACAGAGATAATTTTGTCATTTCAAATTATAACTCAAGATCTTGACACGTGTACAAACCAGATAATTTAAAAAAGTAAAAGGAAAATTAAAATAAACAATTAAAAAAATTTAAAAATAATAATAAATGAAAGAATAGATATTTAATAAAAATAAAGAATTAATACAAATTAATTTAAAAATAATAAAAATATATTTACACTTAAAAGAATTGAAATTTTTTAACATTAATGAAAAAATTAAAAAATTAAATGATTTTAACCAAAAAAAAAAAATCATCCCTGCATCGTTTCAATTCCATCAAACCCATAAATCTCATCCGTATCTCGCTCTTACCATCATTTGCAACGTCATCTCTCTTACCGCAATAGATGAGATCATATCTCTCTCTGCTGCAACGTAATGATTTTTTTAATTATTTAATGATTTTATTTTATTATTCTAGTTTACAATAACATTTAATATTTAATGATTTTTTAAAATCTGCACTAAAAAAAAAAAATTGAGTCCAAGGGCAAAGCTATAATTTCACAAAATTTACATATAAAACTAGCTAAAGATAATTTCGTAATTAAATGTTATTATAATATTTAACTATGGATGAGAATATGATGGTCTTTCTGTCCATTTTAACAAGTCCAAGGGTAAATAAATCTTTTTACGTTTTCTATTAGATTCGACCGTTAGTTGACTAATGGGAGTGACTAATTTGATATTTTTTCGAAATGTTAGGGTCCATTTTGTCTTTTTTTGAAATATAGTTAAAAATATAATCATTTCTTAAAAGTTAGGGATTAAAATGATTTTCTCCGTTTTTTTTAATGTTAAACTCCATTCAAAGATGTCCTTCGTATTGGGCAACTCGTGGCGCTCTGGACTCCAATTTTGACATTGTATCAATTTGGTGTTTGATTTTAAAAACATGTTGTTTGCATCGTAATTTAAGCACAAGAAGCTTTCATAAAGCTTTCATTCTTGACCAGCTTTCCATTAAATGGAGTTTTGTGTGAATTTTAATGATTTTTTTGAAGTAGGTCAAAATCTCCATATGACTTTTCTTTTTTCTTTGCAGCAGTGTTGTCTATCGTAAGAATAGTACTAATTAGTGGCAGTAGATTTTGAAAATATTTTTTTTATTACATTTTAGATTTTGAAAACATGTTTTTTGCATCCTAATTTAAACACAGGAAGCTTTCATGGAGCTTTCATTCTTGACTACCTTTACATTAATTGGAGTTTTGTATGAATTTTAATGATTTTTTTTAAGTAGGTCAAAATTTCCATCTAAATTTTCCATTTTCTTTGCAACAGTGTTGTCTATCGTAAGAATGGTACTAATTAGTGGCAGATTTTGAAATTATTCTTTTATTACATTTTAGATTTTGAAAACATGTTTTTCGCATCCTAATTTAAACACTGGAAGCTTTCATGAAGCTTTCATTCTCAACTATACATTAATTGGAGTTTTGTATGAATTTTAATGATTTTTTGAGAAGTAGGTCAAAATCTCCATATGAATTTTCATTTTTCTTTGCAGCAATGTTGTCTGTCGTAAGAATGGTACTAATTAGTGGCAATAGATTTTGAAAATATTTTTTTTATTACATTTTAGATTTTGAAAACATGTTTTTTGCATCCTAATTTAAACACAGGAAGCTTTCGTGGAGCTTTCATTGTTGACTACCTTTACATTAATTGGAGTTTTGTATGAATTTTAATGATTTTTTTTTTTAAGTAGGTCAAAATCTCCATCTAAATTTTCCATTTTCTTTGCAACAGTGTTGTCTATCGTAAGAATGGTACTAATTAGTGGCAGATTTTGAAATTATTCTTTTATTACATTTTAGATTTTGAAAACATGTTTTTCGCATCCTAATTTAAACACTGGAAGCTTTCATGAAGCTTTCATTCTCAACTATACATTAATTGGAGTTTTGTATGAATTTTAATGATTTTTTGAGAAGTAGGTCAAAATCTCCATATGAATTTTCATTTTTCTTTGCAGCAGTGTTGTCTGTCGTAAGAATGGTACTAATTAGTGGCAATAGATTTTGAAAATATTTTTTTATTACATTTTAGATTTTGAAAACATGTTTTTTGCATCCTAATTTAAACACAGGAAGCTTTCGTGGAGCTTTCATTGTTGACTACCTTTACATTAATTGGAGTTTTGTATGAATTTTAATGATTTTTTTTTAAGTAGGTCAAAATCTCCATCTAAATTTTCCATTTTCTTTGCAACAGTGTTGTCTATCGTAAGAATGGTACTAATTAGTGGCAGATTTTGAAAATATTCTTTTATTACATTTTAGATTTTGAAAACATGTTTTTTGTATTCTAATTTAAACACTGGAAGCTTTCATGAAGCTTTCATTTTCAACTATACATTAATTGGAGTTTTGTATGAATTTTAATGATTTTTTGAGAACTAGGTAAAAATCTCCATATGAATTTTCATTTTTCTTTGTAGCAGTGTTGTCTGTCGTAAGAATGGTACTAATTAGTGGCAATAGATTTTGAAAATATTTTTTTTTATTACATTTTAGATTTTGAAAACATGTTTTTTGCATCCTAATTTAAACACAGGAAGCTTTCATGGAGCTTTCATTCTTGACTACCTTTACATTAATTGGAGTTTTGTATGAATTTTAATGATTTTTTTAAGTAGGTCAAAATCTCCATCTAAATTTTCCATTTTCTTTGCAACAGTGTTGTCTATCGTAAGAATGGTACTAATTAGTGGCAGATTTTGAAATTATTCTTTTATTACATTTTATATTTTGAAAACATGTTTTTCGCATCCTAATTTAAACATTGGAAGCTTTCATGAAGCTTTCATTCTCAACTATACATTAATTGGAGTTTTGTATGAATTTTAATGATTTTTTGAGAAGTAGGTCAAAATCTCCATATGAATTTTCTTTTTTCTTTGCAGCAGTGTTGTCTATCGTAAGAATGGTACTAATTAGTGGCAGTAGATTTTGAAAATATTTTTTTATTACATTTTAAATTTTGAAAACATGTTTTTTGCATCCTAATTTAAACACAGGAAGCTTTCGTGGAGCTTTCATACTTGACTACCTTTACATTAATTGGAGTTTTGTATGAATTTTAATGATTTTTTTAAGTAGGTCAAAATCTCCATCTAAATTTTCCATTTTCTTTGCAACAGTATTGTCTATCCTAAGAATGGTACTAATTAGTGGCAGATTTTGAAATTATTCTTTTATTACATTTTAGATTTTGAAAACATGTTTTTCGCATCCTAATTTAAACACTGGAAGCTTTCATGAAGCTTTCATTCTCAACTATACATTAATTGGAGTTTTGTATGAATTTTAATGATTTTTTGAGAACTAGGTCAAAATCTCCATATGAATTTTCTTTTTCCTTTGCAGCAGTGTTGTCTATCGTAAGAATGGTACTAATTAGTGGCAGTAGATTTTGAAAATATTTTTTTATTACATTTTAAATTTTGAAAACATGTTTTTTGCATCCTAATTTAAACACAGGAAGCTTTCGTGGAGCTTTCATTCTTGACTACCTTTACATTAATTGGAGTTTTGTATGAATTTTAATGATTTTTTTTTAAGTAGGTCAAAATCTCCATCTAAATTTTCCATTTTCTTTGCAACAGTGTTGTCTATCGTAAGAATGGTACTAATTAGTGGCAATAAATTTTGAAAATATTTTTTTTATTACGTTTTAGATTCTGAAAACATGTTTTTTGCATCCTAATTTAAACACAAGAAGCTTTCATGAAGCTTTCATCCTTGACTGCCTTTACATTAATTGGAGTTTTGTATGAATTTTAATGATTTTTTTGAAGTAGGTCAAAATCTCCATCTGAATTTTCCTTTTTCTTTGCATCAGTGTTGTCTACCATCAAAATCTCCATCAGTGTTTTCTTGAATTTGGACAAAATCTGTTGGAATTTTCCTGCTCTTTGCTATAGTGCTGTTGAGTTTCTTCCTTTAATAATTGTTCTTTTGAAATTTATTTTACTTGAATTGATTTTTTTTTTCTCGTTTTTAGGTGAAGAGGATTTGAATTGGAATTTTATGTTAGAAATTCCATTCATTATATTGATAAATTCAAACACTCTTTTGTAATTGAGTCAAATAGGTTTTTTCTTTTTATAAATCCCTTATTTTATACATGCAAACTAAACACACTAAGCGTCCTTTTGAAGCTAATTATCTCACCTCCATAGAGATCATATTTTGACTCCAGTGATTTTGCAAAACTATCTGCTTGTTGATAAAAAAAATTTTTTTTTTCTTTTGATAGGGGCTCAAATTATATAAAATATCTTGTAGTAAGGGTGATTCAGCATGGATATACTGTAAGCAAATACCACGTACCAGACATGGAACCATCAAGGGCATGACAAAGAATTTCAATAGGGAAGGCTAAAACAAATTATAATTCTTTTTTTTTTTAAATCTGCATGGTAAAAAAAAATTCCATTAATTAAAAATCAAATATAGTCCTAAATCAAGGACATAATAAAACCTTATCCCTTGAAATGTATAAACTAAATAAATTAAATAAACTTTTGATAGAAAATCAATAAAAAATTATTTTCAAGAAAAATGAAATGCAACGTAATAAAATTCTTTAATTTTGATTGTTTAAGATTTTAATTTTTAATTAAGGCCAAGAGAGTGAGAGGTGTGAGGCTAGAACTTCGGAGAAGCAAAAAGTAGTAAAATTGAAAAGAAAATAAGGGGCTTGGTAATCGGATAAGGCTGCCTACGAGGAAATTTTTATTAATGGTATTTCTCAAAAATTTGTCAAAAAATATTACTTAAATGATGCGGTAAGTTGATTTATAGCTGCTACATTAATTTTAAAATGATATATTGATGATGTGGTAATTATATATAAGTTTGTCACATCATCTGGAGAATGAATTTAGATAAATTTTTTAAGTAATGTAGCATTACACTTAATAATAATATAATGCAATAAGGATTAAAAAATGATAACGGTGAGTGATACAACAGAATAAGTTGGTGAAGAAGAATTGAAAGAGAAGAAGTACCGGACAGACAAGAGAGAAATTTCCTTGAAAAAAGATATTGGAACATCAAAAAGATTGATTAGAGGTGGAAGAGAAAAAGAAGTTGGTGGAAGGATATTTTTATCCAATTTTATGTGGATTGTGACATAAATAATCATTTAGCTTTCCTAGGACACAGATTATTAGTAAATATGCCTTTAAGGTAAAATCATTCAAAATTATTAGGAAGAGTCCTCTCTCTCTCTGTTTTTCTTTTTTCTTCAAAAGTGAGACATGAAGAGATAGATTTTCTTCAGCAGCCCAAGATTTAGGATTACAAAATAGCATAGACGTTTGGAATAGGTATGCTATAGCTTTTTATATAATTTGAGTAATTATTCCCCTAATTTATAATTAATACAATCATATGCCAATCAATGCCAACTGAATCTTAAAGCATCTTTCATACTGTTATGAAATTTTGAAGTTCTATTCATAACACGTCATCATATATATATATATATTGAATATGAATAAACAAGAAATAGAAGTATTTATTTTCATTTCCAATGAAATTATCTACAATAAAATATACATTCAATTTATAATCAATCACCATAAAACATATATTACATTATCTCTTCTCATATAATTTAAAGTTTTGGACTCTTTGAGAAAAAAAAGGGATAGTTTTTGGGATGAAATTCTTTAATAAGAATTTTGTAATTTATTTTTGTAGGAAAAAGAATGAAACTGAAAAAGAATAAAAAAGTTGATTATCTATGGATCTTATGTAGGGACAGAGCATTGGGTAGGCGAAAAAAAAAATTATAATAATAAAACTACATTTATCTTTTATATATATATATTCATTTATTATTTTTTTTTATGTCAAAACAAATACATATTTGTTTCAAACCTATTACATGTATTTTCTTGTTTATATTTATAATTCTATTCAAATACTTAATATATAATAATTTTATTTTATATATTAGAAGTGTTACTTAAATTTTTCACATTTTGTTCTTCTTTGTCTTGTGTCATAATATTAGTTACATAATACATTACTTAAATTTAATATCGTTGGTGTTCTTCCTAATATATATTTTTAATTTAAAGTGTGGTAATAATTATGAATTATGATTGTCAAATTGTAGATTTTCTATGTCCAAAAAAAAATTGTTGATGCTATAGCATTATTAAGTTATAGTTTATATTTGATAAATTTGATCATTTAAATATTTTTAGTTACAACTTGATTAGTGTTTGATTTTACTTTCATTTCATATTTCTTTAATATTATGTTCGGTTTTTTTGCTTTTATTTTTGTTTATTTATAATATGAATTTTAAGAGGTATAAGTAAGACTTATGGCATCGCCTTGAAAAGACTCGTGGCATCTCCTTGAACTAGGTATATCTATGTTTTTTTTTTTCTTTATTTATAAAATATTTTCATACACTTAAAAATTTTATTCTAGCTCATGTATAAACAAACTACATTTAAATAAAAATTACTACTGGAAATGCTCTTAGTCAAGAGGGCATCACCTTTATACCTTTCTGATGCAAATTTATATATAAAGATATGACACTTACAATCAAATTGAAATATAGCCCTAAGAAAGATTAAAACATGTTTATTAAAAAAAAAAAAAAAGAAATTTGACTTGTTGATTATATGTCAATTAAGAACCAAAGTTATAAAGAACTTTGACCCAATAATTAGAATTTAATCAAAAACCCAAATTATAAAAAGAATGATATTGATGCAACTTTCAAGACATAGATGAGAAGATGAGAGATAAGTCATGATTTCGATCGTCACAAGTATAGTTTAATAAGATCACATGTTCAATAATAAATAAAAGAGAAACAAGTCTCTATTCTTTTCATTCAAGAAGTCGACTACATCATCATTGTTCTTTTCGCTCATGGTTACATATCTTTTTATAGACAAAGAAATAAAACCCTAACATGAAACCCAAGTCTTCTGACAATTGGGCTTAACTAAACACACTCACTTAGGCTTAAATTAAATTAAATGTCTCACCCAAAAAGCCTAGCATAAAATTGAATAAACTAAACTAAATTAAAACCCAACCCATAATACAAGTTAGGGCTAAATTAATTCAAACAAATAAATAATAGCTCAATTTGCATCCAATTGAAGTCCAATAAAGTCCAATTGCCTTCAAGAATAAGCTCGAATGTCTTCAATTACCTCGTTATCCAATTGTCTCGTTGTTCTCCATGATTGCTATCTTGGTTTCCGTCATTCCTCCTTTCTTCAAAAGGATTTGTCCTCAAATTGTAACCCATTTTTATTATTATTCAAAGACGTAATTGAAACCTGAAAAGAATGTACCTCACAACACTCTCTCACGTGTTTCACTCAACACCCCTTCACATGTTTCGTTTATATATTTTTTTCTCACTTGAACCTTTCCCACTAAGTTCTTTATAGAACAAATTGATCACACTAAGGTCACCCCTGAAGTAATCCTCCAAACAAACCTCAACAAGAAAGGAACGAACAAAACAAAAGGAAATAACGAAACAACAAACAAAACACAAAGCACGAACACAACCAATGACAAAGAAAAATACTCAGACACAATGGAACAATGAAAGAAAGCAAACCGATTTTTCAAGGATGAAAATGTGGTTCAAGTTCAAGAAACAGAGCCAAAAAAAAAAAAAAAAAAAAAAAAAAACAAACAAACAGAACAAACAAACAAGAAAGTAAGTGGCTGCAAAACACAAAAGAAGACAAATATATTATAGTATTATGGTGCAAACACAAAGTTAACGTAGAACAAATTGAATTCTCGACAAATAAATATATTATGGTGGGATAAGAAGTTAGTATCGCAGAACAGCAAGATCAAATATAAAAGGCGTACAGGGGGTCAGTGGAGTGGTAAAACACACATCCCCCTCCCCATGACTTGTTAGTCATGGGTTCAAATAGGTGCAACCCATCTCTATTAATAAAAAAAGGTGGGATTTTCTCTCGTATATATGAGTTGTTCTCACTTAAGTGTGGGTTTTATCCAGGTCGTGCCATTAGTGTTTTTCTAGTGTGGTCTCGGTTGTTTTCTGGGTTAGTCTCAATAACAGAAAAAAAAAAAAAAAGATCAAATATAAAAGAAAATATATTTGGTGCTGCACTACTAGAAAGAAGATGATGGTACGGTCAACAAGAAACAAAAAGAAAAAAAGTAATAAATTGATGATGGATGGTGGCACTACAAGAGACAAATGGAAAAAAAAAAAAAAAAAATACTATAATGATTGATATTGTGGGTTGCGGAAATTCAAGAAACAAAGAATAAATAAAATAGATTATAAAGATTGATGTTGGACTGTGAATTGTGATATTCGGCCAATTCAATCAAATTAATGACAAAATTGACTAAGCACAAGATTGATTTGGCCAAGGCAAACAAAAACCCTAAAACAAAAAAAAATTAATGACATGCCGCTAAAAAAAAAAAAAAAATAGAAACAAAACAAAGAAAAAAAATAAATCAATAAATCAAACTTGAATTAATATATAAATTTCTGATATCAACTTATGCAAACCCTATATATAAAGATAAGACATTCACAATCAAATTAAAATACAATTCCAAGAAAGATTAAAACAGATTTATAAAAGAAAAAGAATTTTGATCCATTGATTAAATATCAATCAAGAACCAAAGTTATAAAAAATTTTGACTCAATGATTAGAATTCAATCACGAACCAAAATTATAAAAAGAAGGATATTGATACCACTTCCAAGACTTAGATGAGAAGGTAGGAAATAAGTTATGATTTCAATCGTCACAAGCATAACATGATAAAATCACATGTTCAACAATAAACCAAAGAGAAACAAGTCTCTATCATTTTCATTCAAGAAGCCGGCAACATCATCATTGATCTTTTTGCTTAGGGTTATATGTCTTTTTATAGACAAAAGAATAAAACTCTAACATGAAACCCTAGCCCTCTGACAGTTGGACTTAACTAAACACACTCACATATTAAATTAAATGTCTTAGCCCAAAAAGCCTAACATAAATCTAAATTAAAACCCAACCCATAATACAAATTAGGCTTAATTTAATCCAAACAAATAAATAATAGCCCAATTTACATCCAATTGAAGCCTAATAAAGTCCAATTGCTTTCAAGAATCAACTCGAATGTCTTCAATTGCCTCATTGTTCAATTGTCTTGTTGTCCTCCATGATTGTCATCTTAGTTGTCATCATTTTTCTTCATTTTAGTGATGAGATTTAAATATCATGAAGTGTATTTTACAAACTTTGTGTGTGTGTGTAATATATATACATATATATATAATTGTAGGAGTAATTATCTTATGTCCTGAAAGTTGATAATGGGATAGTATAAGTAGTCATCATTCATGACCTAGACTAATCTTGATAGAATTCTAATTTATTTGTGTCAGCTTTAAAAAATAAAAAATTATTTAAGATAATGAAATATATATATAGAAGGTCATACAAAATAAGGGATATAAATATTACATGTTAGTATTTTACCTAGTATGATTGAAATAATGATCAATAATAGGGACATAAATTTTACATGCTAGTATTTTAAGTTGTATGATTGAAAAAATGATCAATAACGAGCGCCGAATAAGGGGAGACTTATCTTGATCAATATTTACGACTAGTTGGTCCATGCCTTCAAAAATGAATACCTTAGCTAAGTCCACATTAAGCAAGTGAGTGACAAGTTTGGTGGAATGCTTTGGTATTTAATGTCAGATGATTGAAATAATGTCAATATTTAGGATAGTTAAGCTTGAAGAAGTGGCATGATTGATTTAATGACAGAATTTTGATGGTGATCGGCAAAAACAAAGTTGTGGCATACGAAGCTTCCAGGCATTTTTCTCGGTTATCCCAAAAACTTAATGGTTTCCCCACTTTAAGCACTTAGATTGTGGGACGCCAACACCATTTTCAGTCTTGAAAGCGTGCAGGGCGCTGAGTTTGTGACATCCCATCGTAAACTCTTGTTTAGAATTCAATTATCTTTGTGCCCATTATTCCAAAAATATATATATATTTTTGTGCCCACAATTGGAATCAAACATTGGTTCAGTTGATCTGAGAAATTATAAATTATCATAAATTAACTTATCTTTATATTGAAAGCTAATGCAATTCTTATAGTGCCTGTCAATTTAGCCTGGTATTGTGGTGAGTTTGTGACATCCCCTTGTAGTCTCTCTTCGAGAGAATTCAATTATCTTTGTGCCCACTGTTCAAAAAAAAAATATTATCTTTGTGGCCACAATTAGAATCAAACGTTGTACAGTTGATCTGAGAAATTATAAATTATCATAATTTAACGTATCTTTATATTGAAAGCTTATGCAACTCTCATACTAGCTGTCAATTTAGCTTAGTATATATTCCATCATCCACACAAAATTTAATCCATTTCCACGTATATATTAGGGCTTCAAATTTAACGATCTTATATATTTGTCAATTTTCAATTGAGAATACCATTATTAAAGAAAAAGAAAATTAATCAAATTCAATGGTGTATTTAATTGACAATGTAATTATTGATGACAAGTTCAAAATTCAACAACGCAATCAAGGTATTTAATGCCAAATCAACATGACATTAAATGTGGTGGACAAGTTGCATTTTGGTGTATTTAATTAACAATGTAATGACTCAAAGACCACCACGCATTGCTCTTGTCCAACAATGACAGCACAAATGCGGTTAAATTACCGCTTTGCTCCTCCTGTGTGTGAGTAAATTATGTTTAAATCCGTTTAAAATGATAGGAGCAGTTTTTCCTTTAAAATGGGGGTCCTCTCTCTCTCGATTTCTCGATACTAAATTACAATAAAGTTTTGTATGGAGTTCTCTCTTTCAATTCCTTAAGAGTAAATTATAATAAAGTATTGTGTTCCGGACCGTATTATCAGTGTCTTATCATAGTGATCCTGGTAGTTGTAATTTGTATGAGTAATGTTAAAAGAAAAATAATAATAATTAATGATGACAACTTCAATGGTTTATTAAATTGACAATGTAATTAATGATGACAAGTTCAAAATTCACGAACATTCACCGGTATTATTTCAATCCATACAAAGACGGTTGCAACTTATTATTATTATTATTATTATTTGAACTTGTTACAACTTAATTAGTAAGCATTTTTGGTTTCTAATTTACATGCTTTAAGGATTTTGAAATCCTTAGAGATCTTCATATAAATATTAGTGCCAAGTGATCTAAAAGTAATTATATCCATCATGGGTGAATACATCTTATCATACTCAATTCCTAGTCTCTATGAGAAACCTTGTGCAATAAGCCTTACTTTATATCTTAGATTCTTATTTTTCTCATTATGCTTCCATACAATACCTATTTGTATCAAAAGGTTTGATGTCCTGAGACATTTGGACTATAGGTCCAATTATTTTATTTTTGAATAAAATACTCAATTTTGCTTGAATTGAACCTTTCCATTTAGACCAATCATGCCTCCGCCTACACTGATCAATAGTGCAGTTCTAGTCATCATTCATAATTTTAGTAGTTATTATATTTGAAAATATATCATCAATGATTGTTTCCTCACGATTTCACATATCTCTCGCATAATTTGTCGAAATTTCTTTATTTTTAGAATTTTGTACCTTTTTGGGAGTTTGTACCTCTTCGATGGTTTCGGTCTCCTCAAAGATTACTAACTCTAACAAAGTTAATTTTTGAAAGAATGTGGTTGTAACTTGATAATTATTTTCAATGAGATCTTGAATTTTCACTTTTCACTTCAGTGGATTACCAATTTTTAAGCCTAATAGTCTAACCCACTTTTGGCATATAATAGATAATTTATTTGTTTTAGTCTAATTATATTATTCTACAAAAATCATTATTCTAATTGTTGTATTAGCAGCTGACATGTATAATTTTGTTACTCTAATAGCGTTTATAAATGCATCTGGTAATTGATTTGCAATCAATTGGACATTGACTATCCTTTGTACTTCATTTTCACATTAGGTGGTACAAAAATCTAAATGAGACATTGTTATCACATTCTAAGAAAGTTCATTTTTTTCTCAAGTAGTGATTTTTCTTTTATGTTTCTCGTCAAGAGAAGTTGTTTCTACTCCTAATGGTGGGAAAGTTTTCTCATCAAAGTGACAATTTGCAAAATAGTAGTAAACATATCACTTGTCAATAGTTCAAGATATCTAATAATTTAAGGTGAATAAAGACCAACATATATCTGCAAACAACATTGAGGTACCATTTTAGTTCGTTGTAGAGGTGCAATAGAGACTTGCAGAACACAACCAAATGTGCATAGATGAGATACATTAGGTTGGTGGCCAAGCACAAATTGTAATGGAAGTATTAGTGATAAGCTGTAGGTCAAAGGTAAATCCGTATAAACCAACATGTCCCTAGACAGAAATTAGTAATTGTGTTTGCAATAACAAAATACTTATAATTACCTGAATGCGCTTCTAATAGACCATTGTAGGTATGTGCATGTGGAACGTGATGTTCAACATCAATTCCAACCGATCCTCAATAATTATCAAATTTTTTAGATGTACATTCACCAACATTATCTAGTCGTATGCTTTTAATTGGATAATTCTAAAAATTATGTTAGGAGTCTAATAATCTGAGTAAGCAATCTAGCAAAATCACTGTTACAACTAGACAATAAGCATATATATGACCATCTTGCAGATGCATCAACTAATACCATAGAGTAACAAAATGGTTTGTTTGGCAAATAAATATGTCCACGTATGTCTCTTTGAATTCTTTGTGGAAAAGATCAGGTCTCAAAATTAACCTTTGAAATAAATGGTCTAACCACCAATTTTTTGTGTGAATAAATAGTGCATTTATTCTTATTAGATAATGGAATCTTCAGATTCTTTAATGGATGTCCATGAAAATTTTCAATAATTCTATGCATCATTATAGATCCTAGATGATTAAGATAATCATGCCAAAGTTGAAATATTGTTAGTTTTAGGAACGTTTTGGCTCAAAATAGCATAACTTTCAATTGATCTTATAATTGTATAATATAATCCGGATGATAAAGTTTTAAGCTTTTCTAAAACAAGCATATGGCCTAAGATAATTATAGTGATTCAAAAATACTCAATATATTTTTTATTTGTAGTTTCAATATGATTTCCATCACTAAATATATCTTTAAAACTAAGTTCTTCTAGATCAATACATAATTTAGTACATTTGTTAATAATAATATGGCTCTTTTGAAACATGATATAGTATTTAATCACCTTGGCGTTGCTCATTGATAAATTTGAGAAATATTTCTTATTTTGAAAGATAGTATATGTTTTTGCACAGTTGCACTATCAACAATTCATATATACTCACTTCCCTTTTTTAAAAACAAATAGTTCATCCAAATCTATTTTTCATTTAGGTAACTACAAGTTAAGACATCATGATAAGAAAATATAAAGTAAAAAGTTATCTCTCTTCTAGAAAGATCAAAAGAAAAGACACAAAATTAAACATGATAATATTGACTAGATAATTTTGTAATTGGACTTGACATTTACGTCACCAATTAAGTGATTCATTTTTCTATATGCATTTTCACAGAAATCTAACATATCCAAATTTGTAATGTTTATTGGGTCATCTTGATCTATAAAAATTGTTTCAATTTTCTTTTCCTTCCTCTTTATAAAGACCTGATAAAGATTAACCAAATGCTTGGTCGTACAGTTGGTATGCGACTAGTGTTTAGATATGCCACATTAGAAACATATATCTTCATAATTTTAGGGGAAGCAGGTGGGGGGTGTTGTTTCCTCTTTATTTGTGCCCTTATCATGTTTCGCATTGTAAATATTCCATTTATGGGGCATATTTTTATGGTTTTGATGACCTGAAAATTTATGATCACTATGACCATGATAATTGCGTCCATGTCCATGCCCATTTCCATATTATTGACCTAGCAGTCTAGCACATGGCCTTTGCCTGTGCTTGCCTTTGCTTTTGGAGCTGCTATAATACTAGCTAGTCACAGTTTATGATTTTTCATCAAAAGCTCATCATTTTGTTGTCACTAAAAGATATGAAATTAATTTAGAATATTTTAGAGTTAATTGTAATAACATCCTCTGACCTTTGACCTAATTACAAGCATGTATGAGTTTTGACCATAATTAGAGAAACCTCAGGTTTCATAAGTATTGCAGTGACACTCCCTGCCGTCAGTTATGATCCATTAACCATTAGTCAAACGTATAAAAATACTATTACATCCCTATTTAATGGTAAAATATTAAAAAACTAAAATTTTAAAAAAATGATAAATCTCCACTGTCTACCATTAGAATGGATGGTGGAGACAAAACCTTAAACTTCTAAAATGTAAAAACAGTTGAATGTTAAGAAATCATAGTTAAGAAATAAAAAATAAATTTAAAATTAAAAAAAAAAATCAATCATTTTCTTTAACCTCTTCACCTCCATTTCTCATTCTTCATTACATCTCCATCCCAACATTTAATCAATTCTTCATCACTTTCATTCTCTTTTTTCCTCATTTCAACATTATTCATCACAACATCACCAAAAAAAAAAATCAAAAAAAAAAAAAAGAATATAAACCAAAGTTACAAAAATAAAACAAACCATAAAGGAAAAAAAACAAAAACAAAATAAAAACAAAAAAACTATGCTGCATCTTTGATGGAGTACGACTTGGACAAAAACTTAAATCGAGTCTCCTTCAACAGAGACATAGAACTGGATCTCCAGTTTTGTAGATGGAGACCTCTAGTGTCCTAGTTTTTTTTTTTTTTTTTTTTTTTTTAATCTTTAGTTTTAAATTCTTGATTTTTTTTTAATTTTTTTAGATATTATTTTTTAGTATTTCATATTTTTATATTTTTAGGATTTTATCCCCACTGTGTATCTTAGTGATGGGCAATAGAGAAATATCTTTTTTTTAAGTTTTATTTTTTAAATTTATTTTGTTTTATTTTAATATTTTACTTATTTATTTATTTGATATAATAGGAAAAGACCAAATTATCTTTCATTTGTTACCGTAAAGTTTTGTTAACTGTTAGTCAACTAACGATAGGAGGTATAGTTGCAATACTTTTGAAATTTGAAGGGAAGTTTCTTTAATTATGGTCAAAACTCACATGCCCATGTAATTAGGTCAAAGGTTAGAAGTGAGTGTTATTGCAATTATCTCTATTTTTTAAATCTATTCTGTTTATATTGTTGTTGCAAGAGCACAATAAAGGCATCAAAATTAGCATATATATATTTTTAAATAAATCTGTATCAATCAATGTTTTACCATACAAGTTCAGTTGTGACGTCATCTTAAACAAAGCAAAATTCATCAACTAATTTGAAATCTTGTAATCTCAAATGATTCCACGTTTACCGAACCCTAGGAAGTATAATAGTTTTTTGATAATCATACCTATCTTTCAAAATTTTTCATAAGAGTAATAATGAGTTTTCATATTCTTATACAAATTATGACGAAGAACAATCATGGCACTAGTTTCATTTTTAAGAAATGTTCAATTATTATCTCTAATAGTATCGCCCAAGTATTTGGATTGCATTTATAGCTCCATATCAAGAATCCATGAAAGATAATTTTTTCTAAATATACCAAGTAAGGCAAATTTTGGTTTTGTAGTTTTTGACATAGTTATATGCATGAAACAACATAGTCAACGACATGACAAATGTGATAAATACTATATCCACTAACAATTATATTTAATTTCTTTTATGAATATATCTAGAACTTCATGTTCAAATTTAAAACTTTAGGTTCATATCTAATGTGCTAATATTTTGAACTTTAGGTTCATAAAAAATTCATTTATACTTTTAAAACTTCACATTTAAAAACTATAATAAATTCCAGTTTTGATTAAAATAGTTTCAGAATTTCAGGCTATGATTGAATTTATTCAGAACTTCAAGTTCTAATTATAATATAACTTTTTCAGCTTCAGGTTCTGATTAGTACTTGAAGCTCCAAGCTATTTGTTTACTTTTGTTTGCAAATTATTTAGTAATTATGTTCATAAAAACCTCAGAATTTAAGTACATACAAAATAAGAATAAGAAACGGAAACATGACAACAACTTTGTTAGTTTAACAACATATATTTACAAAAGAACATATAAAAAAACCATCCTATTTTCTGATGTGGAGTATCCAAATAATTGACAACCACAAATTATACTCATAAAAAGAGTTGGAAATAAAGAAGAGAAATAAATCCTGTTGAAGATTTTGCTCAGATTTACGGTCAAAGCATCGTAACCTCAAGTTTTAAATATTATAATTAGATCAATTTCTATCAGATTAAGTTTTTCATTGTTTTGATAACTAATATGACATCAGAGTTTATGTTTTCTATTTTTTTTTTTTTTCACTGTCCTTGGTTTTCTTTACTTTGTTTATCTGTTTCAGCGGCACCACGGCAGTTCTATCTCCACCGCACATTGTCGCTAGTCTGTCTCCATCGAGGTTACATCTCTATCTACCGGTTTGGGCCTCCCTGCATTGTCACCATCGCGGACCTCACTCCTCGGTTTGTATCTCTCCACTGCTGTCACACCACCACACTGCCGGTTCTGTCTTGTCTGTTTCACTGTCGGTTCTGATCTGTTGATGCCACCATCGCTACCGCTGCCGCTGCATTGTCACCGTCGCTGCTTCTGTCCCAATTGGGCGTCCACGCTGCATGGTGAAGATTTTTACACCATCGTTGTATTCCAGTTTGCTTTCTTTTTCTCTAGTGTGCACCGCTGGCGCTATTGGGCTGTGTGGTCTGTCACCCTCTGGTTTGATCTTCACAGACTTGAAAATAGATTTTAAGTTGCTGCTTTGATTAGGCTTTTAAGTTTTATTGGGCTATTTGATTAGGTTAATTAATTCAAGGGTTGTTTTATTTATTTATTATTATTATTTTTTTAAGGCTACTTGATTAGGTTAATTAATCTCAGGGATGAAAAATTCTATTTCATCCTTGGGATTATGAAAACTATCATATTTTCAATTATTTATTGAAAATAACTCTCATCCTCCTTAAGATTTTCCAAAATACTTCAAAAAAGTCATTCTTATCAATCACGGAAGGTCAAAGGAGAAAAAGAAAGTGAAAGGACATTTTTGCCCTTAAGATTGGTTATGTTCGCTTAAATTACTATATTGTCCCTAATGAAACAATCATATTACAATGTGATTCGACTAAAATGCCCCTAAGGTATTTACTTTAAATTACAATATTAACCAACACAATTTTTTTTTTTTTTACTTACTGACACCTAACCAGATTACTACTGTCAAGATCAGTTAAGATACGATTTTGAAGTATAATATGTATTTCTACTTTCAAAAGTAAAAGAGGACTACTCATATAAAGGTGAAAAAATCGTCCACATATTAGTGAGGCTTTGGTGAGTTAAACCCACCACTTTAAGGTAAGTCGACTACTGGGAAGGACTTTTTTTAAGATGTTTTGGAAACCTTAAGGAAAATAAGAGGTGTTTTCAATAGATGATTAAAATCCTGATAATTTCCAAAGCCTCAGGTATGAAAATGAATTTTTCTCAAGTCCAATTTATGTCTTCTTAGAAATATGCCCTAAATAGAGCATGTTAAATTAATATTAATGCTAGTGCATTAACATATGACAATTGAACTGAACCATATATATCGACAATCTAAATAAAGATTAGATGTCCAATTGGACGAGA
Source organism: Nephelium lappaceum (assembly GCA_021234005.1). Lineage (NCBI taxonomy): Eukaryota > Viridiplantae > Streptophyta > Magnoliopsida > Sapindales > Sapindaceae > Nephelium > Nephelium lappaceum. Next base: position 13,314,123 of record CM038002.1, on the reverse strand, counting down.
AGTTGCATAGCAGCTCTATACCCATAGGTAACGTATGTAGGATTTAATAGCATGATAGACTAAAATAATTTTCCTTAAATGAACCTTGATGCACGATGAAATTTTATTGATTGGAAACAAAGTTACATTTAATAAAAAGAGACGTAGGGAGTCTTAACAGTCAAAATAAATAACCCAAAATCAAAAAATCAAAATAACAATAATAAAAACAACAAAATTGCTAGGGTATGTTCATCCTAACCAACGGCTAGCTACATCCCTGAGTGGTTCAATCAGATAACATGGGCACAGTCCCCTGCTTCACAAATCAATACATCTGTATACTTTTTTATTTGGCCTGCTAACTGGGGTTGGAGTTTTTGATACTGCTCCCTGACATATGATGCAGCTTCTTCTGCAAGATTGCCATCTACAATTGCAAGACAGCAGCCTCTAAATCCAGCACCACTAAACCGTGCACCAAATACTCCAGGAGCTGCCCGAAGGATCTCATTCAGTTGTATTAATGGCTCCGAACCTTTTCAATAACCACGACAAAATGGATATCAGCAGTCTTAGCTAATGTAATACAGAAACAAAACCCTCAAAGTCTAAGGATACACAACAATCAAGTGCTTCAAGGACGATGGTGCTTGAACAGACTTACAAAATTCCATTCAAACTTTTCTACTAATAGTTTGATGCAAAAACAAAATCAAATGAATTCAACAATAGTTGATGTTGGATCTTATTGGAAACACTGACACTAGACCATATTCCATGATTACAAATATAGACCATACAACATAATCAAAAAAATCATTTATAACCTCTAAGTATGACAAATTCACTTTAATTAACAGCAACTTCTAATTAATGGAAACTTAAAACATGAAACACAATGCTAAATAAAAAAGAAAAGAAAAAAACCCTGAGATACATGGATAAATATTCCCAAAAACATAAACACAAATTAAAAATTAAAAAAAAAAAAGTAATTGAAGAGGAGCTTTGGATCAACAGGTGATAACAGATTAAATGAAAATGCATGAGTTTCACATGTACATAATAAATATAACTGGAAAAAAAAAAAAAAAAAAAAAGGCATTCCTTAATAATATAAAGGAAGAAAAATCAGCAGACTGTAATCTAATAACCATTAAAGGTGGAAAATCTTGATCCTACGAAGCATAATAAAATCAAGAGTTTCAGGGCAAGAAAAAACTGATTCAAAGATGATTCTGCATCAGCAACAGTATAGGCCAAACAAGTTCTTTTATTCTAGTTCAAGACATACCCAACCATATGTCTTAGCTATATAAACGCATGGCCATGACATTAAGAATAAAATACAAAGCAAATGTAAAAAATAAATAAATAAATAAATAACAGAATTAAATGCATATATCAAGTACTCTTCAATAAAATATATATATATATATCAAGCAAGTAGTTTAGTCAAATATCATTATGGATGGTGGGAAAAAGCAATCAAATCCCATGAAACTCCCTAGAACTTATTAAAATAATGTAACTCTAATTTATTGCGTGGCCCTGAGCTCAATCATGAACCCTGCAGTAACAACGATGCTTCCATTGCTTGTTGCCAGACAATGGAAAAAGTAGAACCAGCACTAGAAAATGATAAGAGAGGAGCAACAAAGAAAGCTATGTTATACCGCATTCGTAGTTCTGAATTGAACTTAGACCAGAGTATGAGATGAGCTTTCCAAACTTTTCCATGTCACCTGATTTCCAAGCTTCAAGTCCTGGAAACAATCAATTATAACAACAAACGTTGATAACACTCAAATCTAACTATATTACTGCCCTAAATGTTTAAAAGTAAAGAATAAAACAGAAAAAGAGCATAGTGCCTTTGATAACCCGTTTGTTTTCTGAAAAATAGTGCTCAGCTCTTTTAGCTAGATTGGCTTCTAGTTTGCACTATACAGAAAAGAGAGTTGCAGATTAGATTGAAGTAGTAAGCAAATCACAAAACCAGGAGATCATAAATAAACTCTGAGCTCATCTATGTTTAATAGAACTAAATAACGAACTACAAAATTAGAACAGTGTATCCACTAAAGAACCCAACTTACATATCATTAATCAGTTACATTGCTCACATGGGGGCAGTTATTTGACATGGTAAGTGTCCTATTTATAAGCAACTGACAATAGGATGCTTTGATTGGTGTATGAAGACACCTGGCAGGTAAAACTGTATACTTTTTAAAGTAATCTGGATCAGGTGTGAGATCTAGCTATTCAGTTAAAAAGGTCCCTCATAGTTGTGTAAGAAGTCTTGGGTTTGAATCCAACTCACATCGGGTATGAATTCTTGTCTTCTTTGAAAAAATGTTTCTTAGGGGGCTATAAACCTATGCTTCACACTGAATGCAATATGTTTCTCAAATTTATCTCAAATTCTTTCTTGATTTTTTAATTTATTGTGATATTGCTAATAGAATATTTAACAAGAATTAAGATGCTGTTGTACTCTACTTTCTTAAAACAAAAGTAAGAAATACAAATAATATTCGACTACCTCGGTTTGACAGAGAGAAGAGAGATTATAGGGAAAAGTCCTAATCAACATATTCCATTACAAATAACCTTGTCAAGGTTATTTGTATGGTTTAAGGTATTTATCTACCTACACATGATCATACAAGTAATCACAGGCTATCTAAAGCTGAGGTAATTCAATCACCTTATGAGCTTCATAATCCTTTTCTTCAACTGTAGAAAACAGAAACCCAAAAATAGTACGAAAAAAATCTTTATAAGTTGTAAAATAAAATGAAGATCAAACTTGATTAAAAAAAAAAAAAAAGTTAAGGCAGAAGTGCTAGCCATTGCACAAGAGTGGTTCTATTTCAACTTTTCCAGATGCCCTGTAGAATAAGAGAAAAGAGAATGTAATTAATAAGGACTTGCCCAATCTAAACAACACTAGACACATGTTAAATCAATGTGCTATTGTCCAGAAAATATTACGTAGAAAAATGCCATATACACCTAAAAATAGGAAAATTAGTTGATATAGATCAATTCATGTAAACTTGCAGTGCTGCTGTTTATAAACTCACTAAAAGCTGTTTCATTTTATGTTAACTATGAGTCTTTTAGTAGGAATAAATTAAATTTTATAATTTACATTCAGATCAATAGCTAAGTAAATTCTTATTTAATTTACTTGAAAAACTAAATATCCAGTTGAAGGTGAAAACTGACTTTAGAACATAATCATAATAGAAGTTATACACTTCAGTGAAATCTCCAAAATATACCCAAGGTATTGCCATATTCCACTTCTTTTGCAAGGTTTGAAAAAGTTATTGAAATGGTACCTAAAGTTTCAAGCATGTGTATCATATTTAATTTTAAAATTTGGAAAAAAGAAAGAAAAAATGTCCTTTTCCATTAATATATATTCCCCAAACCATTAGTTTGACTGTATTTGACTTTTGTAAAGACAAGAATACCTTTGAAAATCAAGTGAATATTTAAAAAATACAACATAAAATTAACAAAAAATCTTTTAGTAAAACCAAATTTATAAGAATAAATAATAGAAGGCCATGTCCATGCCACCAAAAGTCGTTAAGCAGCAGATACCAAGATCTCCTCTAGAATAGGAGACGAGATCTCCTTAAATTTTTGTGGATGTATTTTTAGAGATATTTTAAGGTGCAACAGCTCGAGGGCCGAGCACTGGTTGGGTCTTGAATTTTTTCATAGGCCCTGGAGTCTCAACTCACGGACTGCCACTAGCCATATGGGTAGAAACAGAACCATGCCACTACACGCTTGCAAATGCAAGCCCGATTTTCTTGTCTCCTCCAACTCCCTATTCAGCTTTTTCACTTGGACTTGTATTTTGGGTAGTGTCTCTTAACACCTTTGCCAAAGAAGCTTCATTCTCTAGGTGGCATGCCTTTGCAGTTGACTTAAAAAATGCTAGCACACAGTCTCTCGTGGCTTTCCCACAGAGGCCTTTTAATATGCCTTTGAATTCATCCTGGAATTGTTCCATTCGGTCTTGTTGACCATTCAAATCAGACCATCCTAGTCTCCATTGCATCCATCACATACAAAATTTGATTTGATCCTAACAAGTCTTCTTCCTTTGGTTGGGGTTTGTATCCTATCCCTGAAACTTGTAATCAAAGTATTTTGTCTAATGGATCTACCCAAAGTAGGGAAAGTTGACTAAAAAATTCCGACAGTTATTATATATCATATATTTAGTTCTCATACGTATCCATTGACCTCTCCTCACCAGTCCTAGAAATAAATAGGTTCTTAAAAGTTTGTATACGTTGATCTATTTTTTAAGTTAGGTGTACAACTTTGACTATTTTACCATACTCTTACTCTCATAAATGATAAGAAATCCGTTTTCTTCTGTCCAACACAGAGTGGGATTGTATACTCACGCTGAGAAAATGGTATTTTTCTTGTTCAACATAGAGTGGATTGCACTTTGGGTTACTACATTGTAACAAGATTTGGGGTATATCACCTTGGGAAGTTCGGGTGATTGGCACCAAGAGACAAAGATGATGATTGTAAGCACAGTTCAGTGGAACACTTGTAGCTTGGAAATGTGCATATAAGTTGAGGCTTGAAGAACCATGGGAGAATAATTATGTTTAATTTCTACACGGTTTATTCTTGACTATTGTAACTATACATATTTTTTGTCATTATTTTTACTTGTGTACATTGATAGTTAGCTTTTATTTGCAAATAAGAATTCACATTATAGACAATCCGTATGCCCCTCTTCCTGGATTGTCATATCACAAGCATAATGCAACATGCAAGAGCTGCTTACATTATATCTACTCAATAAATAGGCTTTCTTTTATTTTTATTTTTACAACGCATCCTACCCAACTCCATCCCTTACATGAATACAAATTAAATTAAATCTCCCTCCAAGTGTGGTGTGGGAACAACTTAATCCTTATACCTCTTGCAACTAGAATTTATAAAAAGTATTCTATGAGGAAAAAGCATTTGGCATTGAACCTAGAATTTTTTAATCAACAACACTACCAGGATTGCTTTACTAGGCACTGCTTAACTGTTGAAAAGCTTCTGAAACTATCTGAATCAATACAGTATCTATTGAAAAGATTATTGCATAAAGTAGGTATGGACTTACTTGTTCTCACAAGGACTTGGAGTGCTTAAAAAATTTTAATTTCCATACCAAATCAATATAAGACCAGACTCGAAGCAACAAAAGGAAATACTTAAAATAAAATTAAGTACAGTTCATATACACCAACAGAAATTGGGAAAAACCAGAAAGGCCATTCGCAAGTCGCAACCGAAGAAAAAGTAAAAAGAGGAACTCTCAAGACACTAATCCCTAAAGCTACTGCTTTGTATTCTGCTTCAGTGCTACTTTTAGCCACTACACTTTGTTTCTTGCTATGCCAAGTTACCAGGTTTCCACACACAAATAAACAATATTTAGATGTTGATCTCCAGTCTGTGATGCTTCCTGCCCATTTTGCATCAGCGTAAACTTCTACCTGAAAATGTCCATTGTTCGCAAAAATAACCCTTTCCCTAGAGTACCCTTTAGGTACCTTAGAATTCTCAATACTGTCTCATAGTGTATTTGTCCTGGTGAGTAAAATGGCGTACCACACCAACAGCAAAGGTAATATTTGGTCGCTTATGAGCTAGGTAGATAAGTTTGCCTACTAGCTTTAGATCTAGCAAGTTCCATCCCTAGGAAATATTTAGCTTCCCCTAGGTCTTTAACTTCAAACTCAAGAGTCAATAACCTTTTAAGTTTCTTTATATCACAATCATCATCTCTGGTTAGGATGATATCATCAACATAAACAATTAACACTGTCTTTTTTCCTTCATTAGAATGTTGGACAAATAGGGTATGATCTCCTTGACTTTGACTAAATCTCAATTTTTTACAACTTCCCTAAATCTCTTAAAACCAGCCCCCTTGGTGACTGTTTGAGTCCATATATGGACTTAATCAATCTGCACACTTTCCCTTTACTAACTGCTCAAAACCAGGAGGAGGTTCCATGAACACCTCCTCTTTACCAAGATAGTCATTCAATAAGGCATTTTTTACATCAAATTATATAAAGGCCAGCCAAGATTTACGGCCAACGAAATGAGAGTATGAATGGAATTCACCTTGGCCATAGGTGCAAAGGTTTCTTGGTAATCTAACCCATGGGTTTGTGTAAATCACTTAGCTACTGACTTTATACCTCTTTATAGACCTATCAACCTTGCATTTAATGGTAAAAACCCACTTAAATCCGACTGGTTCTTTCCCTTTAGGTACCTTAACACTTTCCCAAGTCCTGTTTTTAACTAGTGCACTCATTTCTTCCATAACATTTGTTTTCTTGTTAAGACATTCTAAGGCTTCTTGTATGTTTCTAGGGATGGACGATGAGAAATTCCAGAGGTGAAAGCTTTATGGTTACTAGATAGTCCATGATAGGATAGATATCTAGCTAGAGGGTGATCAGTGCAGGACCGATTACCTTTCCTAAGTGCTATTGGGATGTCAAGGTATATGTTAGCTATACGGGTGTTAGGTGGAACAGTTGGTTCAGAGTTATAAGTGGTGTTTGTCTCGGACAAAGTGGAAATGAATCAAAATCAGGTAGAGTTGGAGAAATGGAAGAAATAGAAGCATTGTTTATAGAAATATTACTTGGAAGAGAAATCTGAAACAAGATCAATTGAGGTAGTCGATTAGCTTGGTTGTACTCGAGTACACTGATGATCTCTATTATTTCGAGATTTTTTCCTTGTATAAACTAATAACTCTATTGTAGGTTGATTTCCCACAACTAAGATCTAATCCTGTGATGATGTTTCCCCACCTGAAGTGAACACATTCAGATCTGGTCCAGTTTCCTTTTTGAACACAATTTTCTTGTCTTTAGTAGACTCTCTATTGTTATTAAGAAAGAATATTTCTAGGAAAACAACATTGTGTTTTTTAAAAACAGTAACCTCATCTTCATTTTTTTTATTTTTCTCCCCCTGAAGACGAGATTTAGAGAAAAAAGGTTTTTGTTCATTACATACAACATCCAAACTAACCTGAATTTTCTTTATTTTGGGGTTAAAAATCTAGTACCCTTTTTGGTTACTAGCATAACCAAAAAAACAACCTTTTCTGCATTGGGTTCAAGTTTTGCTCGGAATAAGTCTAGGATATGAGTAAAAGCAATACATCTGAAAACCTTAAGAGATAAAAGCAACTAATTATTAGGAAAGAAAACTTTTAAGGTAGATTAGGGGAGTTTTTTGATATAAAACCCTAGATGGAACCCTATTAATTTAATATGCAGTATTAAGGATCAATGTTCGTAAATACGGCCGTATTAGGCCCCTTATACACTAATACGGCCATATCGGTTGCAGGACAAACAGATACGGGCATATCTCAGCCGTAGCTGAACTTTTTCATATAATGTGTACAGGTACAACCATACGCATACGGCCGTGTATGACAATATACAGCCTAGTTGGATTGAGGGGCAAAAAGGGAAAAAATAAAAAGGGTATAAAATGTTGACTACCCTAAAAAGTCTCATATTTTCTCCCGATCGTCCGCATCCCTCCCAAACTCTCTCCTCACCGACGCTAAAAGCTTCCAATTCCGGCAACGCAGATACTTTCAAGCTGGTTTAGGTTGTCTCTCTTTTTTTTTTGGCGGGTATTTCTCCTTTTGAACTATGCTTTCTCTCTCTTCTCTTCAACTCATTTTTTCTCCGTTCTCTTGAACTAATCTTTTGCTTTTTCTCTTCTCTTTAAGTCTGTTATTGAAGACTTGAAGAATTGTTTTTATTTTGGAAAACTAGTTTATATTTTGAAATTCAGCAGAAGCTTTATTTATTTTGAAAAACTTGGCAGCCTCTCACCTTTTATTGGCAGTCTCTCTTTTAAGCTTCAAGTTTTTTTAAGCTTCAAGTTTATATTTACATTTGACACACTTGGCATTAGTAATAGCATTTGAATTTTATTTAGTTTATATTGTCACTTATAAATTGCTGGAGGCCTTGTGGTTGTAAACTTATGATTTGTGAATTGTAATAGCTAGTAATAAAAAGGATTCGGCGTAGAAGTATAGGGTCGAGATTGAAGTAGATGGGAAAAAGCACAAGCAGTGTACTTTTTGTGATAAAATAATACGAGGGGGGAGGGGGGGGTGGTTTGTATAGGATGAAAGAATACCTTGTGGATATTAAAGGGAATGTTGCCTCATCTACAACTGTTCCATCGAACGTTAGAGATGACATCAAAAGTTATATGGAGAATTCGGAGAAAGTGAAGATTTAATTAGTTCGTTAAAGAGGAAAAAAGTGAGAAATGTATGACATTGAATAGTCGATCTAAGTGTAAGAAAGGGTCGGGTAGTGGTAGTGTGACTCAGAGTCAGAGAGAGATTAGGGGACCTATGGATAGGTTTCTTAATAGTATGGAAGATGATCAGATTAAAGAATTAGGGGGAACTAAAAAGGGAGGAACTGATAAGGAGTTACGTGATCGAACATGCGATGAGATAGGTTGATTCTTCTTTGAGAATGACATCTCATTTAATATTACTGATAGTCCATCTTTTGTGGCAATGATTCGGGCAATTAGGTGCTATAGGATAGATTTGAAACCACCAAATAGCTATGAGTTGAGGACTTCTATATTGAAGAGTGAGGAACAAAACATCGAAACTATTGTAGCTAAAGTGAAGAAGACATGGACAAAAACAGGAGTGTTGATATTGTCAAATGGGTGGAAAGATATGAGGGATAGACAGTTAATCAACTTCCTTGTAAACAATCCATATGACACAGTTTTCCTTCGTTCGGTTAATGTTAGTGATGTAGTGAAAGATGCAGCATTGTTCTTCCATTTACTTGATGATGTGGTTGAAGAGATTGGAGAGGGTATTGTTGTTCAGGTGGTGACAAATAATGCCTCCAACTACAGAAAGGCTTGGGAAATGTTGATGAAGAAGAGGAAACAATTGTGGTGGATGCCATGTGCAGCTCATTGCTTAGATTTAATGTTTGAAAAACTTGGAGAACTACCCCAACACAGAAATGCATTGAGAAAAGCAAATAATGTACTATAATAGTCATAGTATTACTATTTCTTACTATATATTTTTTTTTAAACTTTACTTAACTCATGTTTTAATTAAAAAATTTATGTCCTATAATAGGAGACTAACTTCATTTACAATCATGGATGGGTGTTGACATTGATGAGAAAGTTTATAAATAAGAAATTAGTTCGACTAGCTCCTACTAGGTTTGCTACTACATATTTGACATTGCAAGACATGTCCGAACTGCGGCAACCTTTGCAACATATGTTTACTTCACCAGAGTGGGAGGGATGTTCATATGCAAAGAAGCCAAATGGGAAAAAAGTCAAGAAAATCATACTGATAGATTTGAGTTTCTAGAAAGGTATCTTTTATGCATTAAAGAAAACTAGATCTCTTGTTCATGTGTTAAGAATAACGGATTCAGAAAAAGTGCTAGCAATGAGATTTATTTATAGAGCAATGGATATGGCTAAAGAGGAGATAACTAAAAACTTGGGGAGTGATGTTGGAGCTTATTGTGAGATTTGGAAGATAATTGATGACAAATGGGAGTTCCAGATGCACCATCATTTGCACACAACTGTCTACTTTTTGAATTTTCAATATCAGTATTCACAAGAAATGACCAATTATGAGATTAAGTGGGGGTTGTATAAGTGCATGGATAAGCTCATTATAGATGATAGAGATCGAGAGAAAGCAGATTTACAGGTTGAAAAATTCACACAGGCGAGAGGGATGTTTGGCATAACCCAGGCAAAAACTTCTATCGCCAAACGTACTCCCGATATATGGAGTTTTCTTTTAGGCATTATTCAATCATTTGTGTTTTCTTACTAAAAGGATTCTTATTGGCATTGTAGTTGAATAGTGGATTCAATTTGGAGATCGCACCCCAAAGTTAAGATTTTTTGCAGTGAAGATTTTAAGCCTCACTTACTCACCCTCCGCTTGTGAGCAAAATTGGAGCGCATTTAATATGGTATGAGTTTAGTTAGGATCATTTTTTCATTGATACAGATTTTTTCATTATTAATTATTGCAGATTCATACTAAGAGAATAAATCGGTTAGCTACAGAGAAATTGAACTCATTAGTGTACATAATATACAATAAAAAGTTATGGCAGAAATTCGAGAAGCTCTAATGTTTACCTAATGATGCTGACTCCTTAGTTTTTGCTGATGTGCCTTCCGATAGTGAATGGGTCAATGAAGAAGATGTTGTGGAATCAAGTTGAAGTAGGCCACTACGACGAAAGAGGATTAGAGATACACCTGAGTTTATCATTAAGTAAATTGAGTAACTTGAATATACATTGAAATTTTTATTTATATTACTTTAAATTATTTTGGTGTAGGGGAAGGAAAGGGTGTTCAATCACTGGATGATGAAATGGAATGGGATGACATCCCTAGTGAGGAGAAGAATGATTGTGAGGATGATGATGGGGAAGATGACAATAATGACACATTCCGTTTCCATTTCAATTCTCATTTTCGACTAGAGACTTTACCAGAATCAGATGATTAGATCATCTTTTGTTTTCGTGACTTTTGTACTGTTTTTGGTTTGGTATTGGTACTACTTACTAGCAATACATTGCTGTTCATCTTTTGTTTTTGTGACTTTTGTTTTATTTTTGGTTTGATTTGATATTTAAATACATTGTTGCTCTAGAAATTTATGACATTTCCTACTTTTTTTTATTTTTTTCAACCATTTGTCGTATAATACACCCATATAATGTGTACCGGTCGTACCATACCGTACCACCGCGGGGTGCCAATACCGTACCGTCCCACGTATTTATGAACCTTGCTAAGGATTTCATCCCCATATAAATATTATGAAACATTCATAGCTAACATGAGAGCTCTACTAACCTTAAGAAGATGTCTATTTTTTCTTTCTGCAATCCATTTTGTTGGGGTGTATTGCAACAAGTAAACTAATATTGGATGCTTTTAGCATTTAAAAGTTGCCCTAAATATTGATAAAAATACTCTTAGCCATTATCAATAAGTAAGATACTGATTTTTGTTTGAAATTATGTTTCAATCAAATTATAGAACATATTGAATAAGTTTTGAACTTCAGATTTTTATTTCTTAACATAGTCAAGTGTGATCATCGATAAAGGTCACAAACCATTCTCTTACATATAAAGTTGAGGTGTTACAAGGACCTTTAGGCATTACTATAAATTTTTTTTTATAGGAAACGAAAACTTTATTACAAATAAGAAAGATAATACATTAGTGAACCAGAAATCCACCAAAAAGAAAACCAAACTAAAAATAAGTGCAAGATTGGAAGAACAAGTTAACAAACAGCTGCCTTCCAATCTAGCATGAGAAGGAATAACGAAATATCTTTAAATTCTACACTTGAAGATGCCCAAAGAGAAGCTAGATAAAACATTTTATCCCCTAAGTAGATCTCCACCTCTTCGCGTTCCTTGAAGATTCTTTTGTTTCTCTCTTCCCAAATAACCCAAAAAATGGCGAACACACCACAATACCAAAGAATACTAGCTTTCTTTCCATCTCCTAAGGCTTTAAATTCCTCCATTAAAAGGGAACATAACGAATTAAGGACGACCCACTTCACACCAACTAAAGATAGCAACTTGTTCCACAACAATCTAGCCACCGGACACTGAAGAAATAGATGATCCAAACTTTCCCCCCAATTCTTGCACATAATGCAACGGGAGGGAGAAAGACAAATACTTGAAAGCCTTTTTTGAATAATATCACAAGTATTTAGTTTCCCATGAACCATAAGCCATACCAAGAATTTAACCTTATTTGGTGCCTTTGATTTCCAAATAAGATTAGCAAAACCGAATGTAGGGACAGAGTCGTTTTGGAACAACTTGTCAAAAAAAGACTTGCACGAAAAAATGCCGGTTGAGTTTAACACTCATTTCCTACTGTCGTCCGACTCGAGATTGAAAGAAACACCCTCCAACAAAGATGAAAGAGCAGAAAATTCCTCAATTTCCCTGTCATTTAGGTTCCTCCTGAAGTCAAAACACCACCCTCCTTGAGTAGAAGAACAATCTGATCTGCTAGAAACAGTAACATTATGACAATTAGCGAGCTTGAACAATCTTGGAAACTTCAAGTTGAAAGGCTTAGCATCTACCCAACAATCCTCCCAAAACCTTATTGTAGCTCCATTTCCAACCACAAATCTTATATTACTTGAGAAATCGTGGAGACCTTGCATGATAGCTTTCCAAGGACATCGGTTGGAGCCTTTAAGAACTTTGTTTGGCTCCCAACCATATCCTTGGACGCCATATTTACTTTTAATTACTCTATGCCACAAAGAATTAGTTTCCAACGGAAACCTCCACAACCATTTACCGAGTAACGCCCTGTTCCTCTTTACAATATTCCCAATTCCTAACCCACCTTCGTTTCGAGGTCTCGAAACAACATCCCATCTTACTACATGGGTCTTCTTTCCTTCACCACTACCATCCCATAAAAAATCCCTCATAATTTTCTCAATTCTTTTTGTCACTCCTATAGGGATTCTAAATAAGGAAAGAAAGTAAGTGGGAATGCTATGCAACACCGATTGAATCAGAACCAATCTGCCGCCTCTAGATAAAAAAGCATTTTTCCATCCCTCCAATCTCCTCTCCACTTTCTGCACTACCGGTGCCCAAAACTCGACAGCTCTCGGATTACCTCCCAATGACAAACCTAAGTATTTCAAAGGCCATCTCCCAACCTCGCAACCGAAATCATTGGCCAAATCAATTACTTTCTTGTCATCGCAATTAATACCTGCCAAGACACTCTTCGCCAAATTTACCTTAAGACCGGAAACCCAACAAAACAACCGTATAACCGCAACTAGAGAAGCAAACTTCTCTTTATCACTCGAAGAGAAAAAGATGGTATCATCAGCGAATTGCAAATGAGATACTATAACATTCTCCTTACCAACACTAAAACCTTCCACTAACCGGCATTCCTTAGCTCTATCGATAAACCGACCTAGGCAATCTGCCACAAGAACAAACAAGAAAGGGGAAAGAGGGTCACCTTGCCTAAGACCTCTAGAGGCATCAAATTTTCCCCTAGGTCTCCCATTTATCATGATCAAAAAGTTTGCAGACTTTAAGCACCCCATAATCCAGTTTCTCCATCTTAACCTAAAACCTTTTGCTTCCAAGACATAGTTCAAGAAATCCCAGTCAACGTGATCATAGGCTTTTTCAAAGTCAATCTTGAAGACAACACCTTCTTTTTTCTTCGTTCTATATTCCTCCACCACCTCATTAGCCACCAAAGCGGCATCCAAAATTTGTCTACCTTTAACAAAGGCAGACTGGCAACTTGAAATAGTATCTTCCAACACTTCTTTCAATTTGAGAGAGAGAACTTTAGCCACAATTTTGTAAAGACTAGACACCAGACTAATTGGTCTAAAATCTCCAATCTTCAGAGAGTTGGACTTTTTTGGAATGAGACAGATATATGTTGCATTAGTGATTCTATTAACTATCCCATTCTCGAAAAATTCCGTGAAAACATCCATCAGATCATCTTTAATGATTTCCCAACAAGTATGGAAGAATTCAAAATTAAAACCGTCCAGGCCCGGAGCCTTATCTTTGCTACAATCCGACACAGCCCTCTTTATTTCTTCTTCTTCAAAAGGTCTTTCCAGCCACTCAGCTTTATCTGTACTAATGCCATCCCAATCTAACCCTTGAATAGTTGGTCTTTCCACCTCTTCTTTAGAATACAACTTCTGAAAGAATCGAACAATTTCATTTTCAATATCTCCTTCATTTTCAATTATGGACCCGTCACTTAACTCGATCTTATCAATATAATTCCTCCTCATTCTCCCATTGACGACCCTGTGAAAAAATTTTGAATTGCAATCGCCTTCTTTAATCCATTTAACTTTAGCCTTTTGTCTCCATAGCATTTCTTCTTTTGTCACCACTTGCTCAAGCTTCAACTTCATTTGATTTCTTTCCAATCTCGAGCATTCATTGAGCAAACCTTCAGCTTCATATCTGTCCAACTCGCAAATTTTAGACTCAATCTCATTCTTTTCCGTGAAGATGTCTCCAAATACTTCCTTATTCCAAAGTTTCAGCTTCATTTTGACCCAATCCAGTTTCTTCATGAACCTATATCCTTTCCACCCTTGAAAGTCTTTTTCACTCCACCATTCTGCCATATTTTTAGCAAAAGAACGATGTTGCAACCAAACATTTTCAAACTTAAAAGGAGTGGGACCCCATTTCTTGTGAGAGGAATCCAACAATATAGGACAGTGATCCGAAATTGTTCTCACTAACGCCCTTTGTCCAACCTTTCCCCCCACCATTTCCCCCCACTCGTTTGAAAACAGAAACCTGTCAAGTCTACAGCAAACCACATTTTGTCTAAAATTGGACCAAGTGTAATCGGAGTGGTTTAAGACAGGGTCAACCAAATTAGCTTCACGAATAAAACAATTAAAATCCTTCATGCTTTTAGTTTCCCTTCCTCCCGTGGATTTTTCAGAAGGGAATCTAACAACATTAAAATCTCCACCGATGCACCATCTTGGGGAGCAAACCCCAAATAAACCGCTCAACTCCTCCCAAAAAGCCACTCTCTCTCTTTTCTTGTTCGGACCGTACACCCCTGAAAGCCACCAATCTCTCCCATCGTCACCTAAAATATTCACGGAAGTAGAGAACTCTCCCATCATAGATCCTAGAACCTTTACAGATTTAGGTTCCAAATTACCACAAGTCCACCCTAACTCCCAACAGAAGGTAAAAAAACCCACTGCTTAAATCTTGCTCCCCACACACTCCTTATAATGTTGTGGTCCATTATTTGTTTTTTAGTCTCTATTAAGATAACCATATCAGGATTGACCTTTCTAATTGCCTCCTTAATCATCTTCCTTTTTTTCCAACACCCCAGTCCCCGAACATTCCAACTTACAATCTTTATGAAAAAACACTTGATCCCCTACCACCCTTATCTCATTCTTTCTCATAATTCAAATTCCACTGAAGATTCCTCCTTTCCCTGACTCCTTTCGCTTTCACACTTGGTTCCTTGACAGAACTGATCTGGTTTGCCTTGACAGGATGGGAAAGAGATAAATTCATCTTTTTTAATAACAGCAATCTCAATTCACCCTCCTCTGAATTTAACATACCCTGTTCTTCTGCTCCCCTTACTGTTTGATAGCTTGAATTTATTTCGTTACCATTGTGAAATGCTGCCTTCTTCCTCCTTTCATACTGAAGAAAAGTACCAACCTTCTCCCTTTTCTCACCTAACAGACTGTGACCAGGAGCTGAAGAGGATGGGTCCAAATTCTGATTATCAAACAACAGATCCAGGTTCAAGTCTTCTTCCCCGATAGACCCCTGCTGAGAAACCGCCTCTGTTTCTGCTCCGTTTCCTTCCGATTCACTGTCGGAATCCATCTCTTCATCCGAGCTTCTTTGATTGAGCTCAAAATCCTTACCTGTTACATCTGCAATTTCGAGAGAAGTTTCCGCCTCAAACCGCTGATTCACGGCTCCATCTTCTGCCACGAAGGTCCTGAACTTCGAACGACAGCAGTTGCAGCAGGGAGCGCTCTAGGCTTCCTTGTCGTCATCGTCCGAAAGCTCACCTCCTAGCAGTTCGGCACCTGCTGACTTCTCTCCGTCGGAGTCGAGATCGCTCGCCTTCAAGATGGAAGCTCCGCCAAAGTCGCGACCTGGGTTCGACTTAATAGATGAACCAGAGAGCTGTCGAGAGAAAGAGAATTGGTGGATCGGTTTTGATTTAAAGTGACCCGGTTTGGACTTGACCCACCCATCAGAAACACTGGGCCGGTTGAACAAAAACTTCTTTGGAAACTCGGCCTGACTCACTTGTCTTTTAATTGATTCCCTCAGCCCATACAGTCCTTTAGGCCCAGGATCTCTAAATTGTTCCTTCCCTCTTCTTTTGAGATGGGCCTGCTGATTAAAGTCCATCAATCCCCTAAGCCCACTCGACCCACTTAAACTTCTCCTCTAAAGGTCTGCCAAGTCTGCCAAGATCCACATGCCTCTCCCTATTCAGCTCCTTCTTTCCGTCCGACACCTGCACATCCTGTCTCTGCTCCCCGACAGACCCATTTTCGTGTAACTCTCTGAAGTCAGCCCCGACAACATTGATGCTCTGATCACCTTCTTGTTTCTGCTTCAAATCACTCAGTAAATCAGCCTCTTCTTGGAAAACAGTAAGTCCGTCTTTCTTCATCTTTGTCGCAACCTTACCCCTATTATCTCTCTTCACCTTCCAGCTCTGTTTTGATGGTTTCCTGAAAACAGACTCCTTTTAAAATTTTGAATTATCCAACCCCCATCTGCTTCCACGTGTCCGATTCCCCCTTCCGACTTCGTCTTCCACCTTCCGACTGACAGAAGGATTGCTCCTACCTGTAGCACTAGCGGGGACTGTTGACAATGGTCTGATTCTAATGTCAATAGTGCTATCTCCATCCTAAATTCCTATCATTGCAGGAATAAAACCATTCTCCATCTGACCAACTTTTATCCTTGCTTCTTTTAAAGAAAGAAGTCGCTCTGTGTCTGCATCAACCTAAAGAAGGCCCTCACATAAATCCGCTACTTTGCCTAGAGCATCCCTATTCCATAAATGAAAAGGAAGCCCTTCAATGGCTATCCATCCTCCTCCAAAAGCTATCATTTGCTTGACAGAATTAACTTCAGGGCTCCACTGTTGTAATGAAACAGAGATAGACTCTTCTAATCGACACTGTCCTAACTGACCGATTGTAGCAGCCTCCTGAGCATCATGACAAAAAAATGGCTTTGTTGTCATGGAAAGGTTTCAGCTGAATCATGAGACCCAGAAAGGTTGACAGCGCCTTCTGAATGGAACTCCATGCGACCCACCCATCCATCCTGGAACAAACCACTGCTCTTACCCATTCACCATACACAAGACATTCCGCAAAGCTTGCTCCCCTCGTGACTTCTTCCGCCCTTCTTCTCCCACTTATCTTTTCGCTACCCTTCCTTTCGGGAGTACCCCCCTTTATCCTTCTGTCCCTTTCAGAATCCATCTCCAGTCCTGTTTTTCCACCTGATGGGAAGATGCTTAAAATCATTTTAGCGCATGCAGACCACCCCACAGCATTGCTTCCCATGGGAATAACTATGCTCTTCAAACCCGATTTGCCAGCAACTAGGGAGACTTTTAAGAAATCTCCTTTGTTGTTTTCAAATCTATTCATCCACAGTTGATTCATATTGAATCTACAAGACCGAAAGAAGCTCTTATCATTGATATTATGAGCCGCTTCTAGTAAGCAATTCCCTAACCAAAAAGCACTATCCAATCCTAACTTCAACTCAAAAGCCCCATGCCTTGACCTCTCCAAGAACTTAATAACACTACCAGCATAGAACTCAACAAATGCTAAAGAAAAAACCTTGCTTTCAATCCTAATTTGCCTAGCTAGATGAGAATAACGATCTACGTTACTCATAGTTACTCATTCAAGTTCTTCACATAAATACCCCTGTGTCTTCATTGTAACATAGCTAAGCATTTATTAATGAATATATAATGCTTAGGAAAAAAAGAATAGGAAATGCATAATAGTGCAACAGACAATGATAACATTACTTGTAATAGGCATTACTATAAATTGAACAAAAGGGTTTTGAAGCCCTATAGGGTTTAGATATATATTGTTGCCGAGCACTCTTAGAAAAAGAACAAATATCACATTGAAATTGTAGATTTCACAACTTTCGAAACAAATAAGGAAATAAATGCTTCAAATAGGGGAAACTAGGGTGTCCTAACCTATAATGCTAGATCATTATATGTTCTAGGATAGAAAGAGAACTTACATCACAAGATAAACCTAGAGCTGGCTAATTCATATTGTTTTCATGATAACAAAGACCACTGTCCTCTCTAGCACTATCAATCACCTTCCTTAAGTTCTTGTCCTGAAAAATACAATTTTTGGATCTGAAAAGAACAGAATTATTACAATCTTTAGATATTTTACTTACAAATAACAAGTTACATGATAGATGAGGAACGTGTAAAACAGATTCTAATGTGATATTTTTCAAAAAGTTTAACTAAATTGTGTTCAACAATAAGAGACAAACTCCTATCTTATGTATGTACTTTTTGGTTACCTGGACAGGGGCTGTAATTTTGAAACATAGAAGAGATGTTGGTAATGTGATCGGAAACACTTGAATTAATGACCTAACATGTATGATTAAGATGACTTAAAAAACTAGTAGATAGGTTACGTGTATGAGAACAGCTAGTTATGGAGGAAGGATTCACCTATTTCAAGAGTTGATCAATCTATTCCTTTGTGAGAATGACATGATTAGCAAAGTTTGCACTAGAGGAGGGCTTATCCCGTGGCTTCCAATTTTCAGGTTTACCATGTAACTTCTAACAAGTTTCTTTGGTGTGACGAGAGAAATGATAATGGTCAAACCAGACCTTTTCCTTCTCTTTCTGCTTACGAACAAAAGCTTTAAAGGTAGAGATATCCTATGAGATTAATGCAGAGGTCTCAACAGGACTGATCATTTGTACCTCTTATCCCAACATCACTGTCCATCGACTCTCTTCTCTTTGGACTTCTACAAAGACTTTATTGAGGGGCAAAGAGGCTACTTGCCTATGATCTGTCCCTTACATCATCTAACTCCACATTTAACCCAGCTAGGAAACGAATTACCCTCGTGTTATCAACTTCCTTCTAATAATGAGCCTTATCTATAGGATCCTTCCATGTATAGTCATGGTACATATCCAATTCCTGTCATAGCCTCTTTAAGGCAGCAAAATATTTTGTGACTATATCTGTTCTCTACTTCAAGTCCCCAATCTTCAGTTGTAACTCATCAATCTGAGATTGATTGTCCAGATCAAAGTGCATCTCTGTGAGGCTGTCCTACATTTCCTTGGTTATCGAATAACCAACGTAATTTGAGCTTACATCCTCCTCCATCGAGTTGACAAGTCATGCCATCACCATTGAGTTCTTTGCATCCCAGGTAGCATACTGAGCATCTGTCGTCTCAAGTTCCTTCTTGGCACCAATCAAATAACCAATCTTATCATGCCCACAAATGTACATATGTACAGAAAGGGACCAGTGATGGAAGTTGTCTTCATTAAGTTTAATTGTGGTGATTCGGACAGTATGATGGTCCAAATGGCCAGAGGAATTTTTAGTAGGTGTGGTGTTAGAGGTGGAATCAGTAAGATTTGTATTAGCCATAATAGTCGAGAAAAAAAGAAAAAGAAAAAAAAAAAAGGCCCACTAGGATTATGTCCATAGGATTCTAAGAGAAAATTGCCTAGGTTTCAATTTGGAACCTGGCTCTAATATAATGAAGTTCTTAAGAATAAGAAAGTGTTTGAAAAGTTGCATATTACTAGTGGTTATAACATAGTTTAAACAGGAATCAAAGAGCTAATTTCTAAGACTAAATTAAGCTAATTACATATTCTAAGCTAGTCTAGTTTCTATATACAGAAAGAATAATTAGGAATTTAATTCCTAAAAAATCTCATATCTACAATTAAGGGATTCAGTCAGTTCTTTTTTTCCAATAGCCAACATTATTGTTGGATCTAACTAATTTTATTTCTCTTTGCTAACAAACCCTATTACTATGATCATCTTCTTATCCTTCCTTTCGCGTAATTGCTCTTAACCACTTGTTATCATTTTTTTTTTAAACAGATTTATCAAACTGATTCATTTTATTTATACATTACGCCAACTTGTGAATGAAACATAAGCAAAGGTTTTTAAATATGCATAACAATTGATTGTTCCATAGGATATCAGAATCAAAAGAAGCACATGCATATTAAATAGTCACCGCAAAACATTGATTAAAAAGACTACTTCCAACGAAGTAAGATCTCAATTGATAGGTAAAGGATCATACCGTAGAATAACTCTTGCTGCCTCTTGACACTCAGCAACTCGATGATTATAACCAGGGTTGTTGGTCAAGGCACCTTTCAAGCCTGAAAATGCCAATAATATTTTGTAGGATTCCTTTTCATGGTTCTCTTGAAACTTTGGTGGTTGTATAAGCTTGTATTCTTTAGTCTACACATGCCAAACAAGCTTCATGAAATACCATAGTCATATCATATAACAAAAGGAGAGGAAAATAAGAAGTCAACCAAAATAGTTAAGTTTGATAAGTAACAAATATTCACAATGCAAATGTTTAAGGAAAGTATATATAACTTTGAAAAATTATATTAGCCTACTTAGCATATAAAGACCATGAGCCTACATTAAGACGAATTTAAATTAATGTCAGTAAAAGACCAAAAATAAGAAAAAATCACCAAATACTAAGGCACTATGCAGCAATGTAACAGAAGAATAGGCTTGATATATAAAGTCCACAAGAAAAATGAGGTAAAAAAAAGAGCATAAGAACTGACAGAGCAATTAAATGATGTTAAAGTGGAATTGAAGAGATTAAATGAGTCTGACTCTGAAGAACATTTGAAGTAGACCAAAACAAATGTACATTACCTTACAATCTATGCATGCTAGACAACCATCACGTGAAAGCAATATAGCCGATTGATCCAATATGCCATTCCGTAGACCCAAATATTCATTCTCGATTAACCTGAATGTGCAGACAAAAAAGTTAACAATCAGAAAGGTATAATGCTAGAAGACAGATGAGAGCAAAAGTAGAATGTAACATCATTAAGTTATTGAGTTTCTGATAACATGAGTTATACAATGTTACTTTACTAACTATTCATTAAAACAATGAATCCCCATCTTTCCTAGGAATAGGAACATAAAATTTCATGAATCATGATTGAGTTTACAAACAAAGGTATTTTATGTCCTTTTGAGCTTCTAGAATTTTCAAGGTGCATAATGTCCTTTCCTATTCTGTTTAGAATACCTATAATCTTATGAGTTTAATATTTGAAAACTTATGAGCTGCCTAAACACATCTCACAAAGAGGCCACTCATCATATTCATTCTGTCATATTATTATGTGATAATACAACTAAATTATGGCTATGAAACCGCTAAAACCCAAACAATAATATAAAGCTCCTTAACACACCCTACATGCAAGTCCAACAAGCTTGCCAATTGCCATGTGGACCAAGCCCAACTACAAATATGGAACAAAATTACATGATAAATAATAATTACAAATTCAATCACAAGAAGGCACTCGAACCCAAACAATCTTGGTAAAACTAGATCCGATATTAAGTAATCGTGAGATCTAGAAGTTTAGACTATCAAGGGTCAAAATAATGCTATAAAGCTCTCTTATATTATATACCAAGTCTCTTTTAACATCAGTGTGAGTGGGATGCAAGAACCATCAAAACCAACAAAATTGTAGCCTCTATATCTTTCTTTCTACAACAAGATTGTCATAAACTTTTGTAATTAGAACTATAAAAAATAACATAAGTCCTCAAATTTTAACTGTCTTGGAAACAACCTAGACTTTAATTCATTGTTTCAAAATTCAACAGAGACGGAGCCTCGAAGTGACCACCTTGTTTGTTGCTAGCATGGCCCCTACTGACTGAGGAGACCGCCTCAAGGCAAGGTGGGTTGAGGCGATGGTGAGGCGGCCTTTTACGCTGGCAGCCCAAAAAAACACAATGGTGAGATGGTCACCACGTTTCCAACAATGTTTAAAGGCTTCTGAGGAGTTCCAAAAGAAAAAACACGTTGTCGGTGACCTTTGAAGACAAATTGGAGCTCAATTCAACAATATCACCTTGATTTGAAGGTTTCTTATGAGTGCTGACGAGTATCCGATGATTTATAGAGCTTTCTGGTGGGTCGCTGGCAAGAGAAGATGATTTCTGAGGGTAGATGTCACAGAGTGGCTGCTAGGAGTGTGGCTAGAGGTCAGTATTTTCGAGTTCGAGTTAGGTTGAGATAAAAATCTCTCAACCCAACATGGGTTGGGTTGAAAATTTTCAACTCAACCCATCCCAACCTACCCCAATAATAATTAGGTTGGTTTGGGTTGGATTAATCGGTTTGGATTTAATCCACCACAAAGACATAAAAGGTTTAGTTGGTAACTCTTATAGTATTAATAATTTGATTACAAATAAAATGAATGCAAATAAATATTTAATTATTCAAAATAAAAAATTTAATCCACCACAAAGGTCATTCTTTATCTTCATCCCTAGCAAATGTTCTTCTAGAAGAAGCAAAAAATCTTGGATTTAGAACTAGAGATAGACATTTGTCGGGTTGCATTGGGTTGGATTGAAAACTTTTCAACCCAACCCAACCCAATTTAATTTTCAAACCATCCCAACCCAATTTAATTTTCAACCCAACCCAACTCAACCCAACTCATCTCAATTTCATTAAGATTTAACCCAACCCAACCCAATAAAAAGTGCTTGGGTTGGGTTGGAGATGCCCACCCCTAAGTGTGGCTGCTAGGGTTTCTTAGCTACATAAAGGAATAATTGTAAACAACCCCTAGCTTTTGATAAACTACCCAATTAGACCCTCTGGTTTGAAAAATAAATAAAAAATCCCAACAATTATACATATATATAAACCCTAACTTTGTGATTTTTTTTAAAATTTTTTCGTCATTTCGAATTGATGCAGTTGTCTCAATCGCTTCAAGGCAACTACCTCGCCTCGCCTCACAATTCACCTTTTAAAACCTTGCTTCAATTCCAACTTAAATTTCCCCTTATTTCTCCAACTAATTCAAAATGCTAAAATGGATGCAGATTATTCTGAAAGCTATCCTACTGTCAGGCATTTAATTCATTAGTTGGCAAATCCAAATTCAAAATGCAAACAGATTTGTAACAGTCTTGGTTAGATCAAATGCATTTTACAAGATATTGAAGATCACAAGAAGATACAAAAGCTAGCAATAAAGCTAATCAAAAGATCTTGTAAATAATTATTTAGAAGTATGAAAGGTCAAACGAGCCAACTTAAACCTAAATGACATAGATTTGGTCATACCATAATCACTTAAGAGTGTACAATCTCAAGTACAAATAAAAGCAGAAGGAAGGACAACAAGCAGGTATGCAGTTT
Source organism: Nephelium lappaceum (assembly GCA_021234005.1). NCBI lineage: Eukaryota > Viridiplantae > Streptophyta > Magnoliopsida > Sapindales > Sapindaceae > Nephelium > Nephelium lappaceum. Next base: position 13,290,859 of record CM038002.1, on the reverse strand, counting down.
TAACTAACAGTAAGATAGGGGTGCATTGTTATTTCTGAGTCTCAACATTTCAAATTTGTTATTCACTGAACCACACAATTTTGAGAAATGGCTTTGCTGAGTACGATTTCAACTCCTTTATAAATGCTTTCATAAAGTCTTCTTCAATATAAAAGGAAAAAAAAGAAAAAATCATTTTGGTGCCCTAAGAAGCAAATAATTGTTTCTCATTAACTTCGTAGTAGAAACTTAAATGAGCTTTCTACTAAGATAATAAACAAGGCACACGAATAAAGGAATTTAATAAATAACTCATATGCTTAAGAGACATACCGATCATATTCTATGTTATCCACAGGAGATACTTCCATAGCATTTGCACATTCCAAAGCCAATAGGTAAGCAACTCCAACCTGCCACAATAGTTTAGAAGACACCAATTCCCCCCAGCAAGACAGACACAATACTCAAAAGTCAAAGCCATGACAACTACAATTTGTCTACATCTTTGTTCAAGGCTTTCTTTATTATAGTATCAATTATCTCTCTGCCTCTATTTTCAAATTTTTCTCTATATTTTTGCAAAAGGTATTTTGATTTTGGTAAGAATTTCCAATGCAATATAAGAATTTATGATAATGTCCATCAATAATTAGACTAATGTTACCCGAACTACGGTTGTGAAGACTAAAATACACACATTCTTAATTATAGTTACCAAAACATATTTTACCCATTTAAAAAAACCTCTTGTGATATTAAAAACAAGTATGAATTCCTAATATTGTATGATTGAGTTTACTCCATATTGATTAAGATTATAAATTTACAATAACAATTTCGGTCCAATTACAAAATAATTATGCTATAGGCTTTGAGTTTAACATAGAGAACATAAATGTGACATAGAGGATACTCTAGGTCAACTCACATGACCTTCAAATGTGACCTCAAACACGTGAATTGGAGTAACACGCATAACCTTGAGGTCACACTCAAACCATACATCACAATTATTAATTATTATTATTTATTAATTTATTTATTTTTGCAATCAAACTAAAGTTTTTACTATAAAGTTAAAACTTCTATCAATGTGGAGTAAGCTTGAGATAATTTTAGATAAGAGTTGCACATGTTGGAATCACAATGTTTTTTAAAATAGCTTGAACGGTTGAAGTGGCAAACAATGTCTAGAATAACTAAAGTCAATAAGACAAAGGCAGTTTGGACCGTATAACCAAGTTTGGGAAAAAAGTTCAATTCTACAAATGGATGAGTATTATTACAAATCACTTTTTTGGCACTTCTACCAATTTCGCAAAAACAATCTATTTTATATTATAATATACAAATAATGTACCATGCACATTCATGACCAGCTGAAGTCCATTCTTTATCTCTTCATATCATCTTAGTATTTAACAAAAAAAAATACATTATTTGTCTATGATTGACAGAACATTTCGTGAAGCATCTTTTTTATAGTTGAGTTTGTTCCATAATCAATGCCTTTACCATTTTCTTCTTTTCAGGTGGAAGGGTTTAGAAATGCTGTTAAGAAAATTAAGAAAAGAAAAAAAAAAATTCATGCAGAACATGTAGATTAAGCACTCCTCAACTGTTGATATATTGGAACAAGAGCAGCATCAAAAGACAAACTTACAGCAGCAGAAGAGCTAAGACCTGAACTGTCAAGATTGTCAGAACCACAAATGTACCCAATAATGCCCTGCAATAATCACAACATATTATAAGTACTGAAAATATAAATTTGATATAGAACAAGATTAGGAGCATTAAGATTCCTACAAATTATCTTTGTAGTTTAGGATTCCTATTTCTAACAGTTTTAGGATTTGATACATTATTTAAAGGCTTGGCTTGTTTGTATTTAGTATGTTATTGTTTCTTTCTTTTAGTGATAATAAACTTTAAGTTTGTGGTTTTTCGTTTCTATCAAAATTACTTGTTTAGTTTCGAAACAACCCATTCCCTGCACCAAAATTGGTATCAGAGTCTAGCCTACCCTCGTCTGATGGCTGAAATCGGTTCGAGTGAAGAACGGCGGTTTGCAATAATCGATGAACGATTTACTAGCCTCGAGCAACAACTTGACAGGATTGACAAAACGCTTCGAAACCTTCAACAAATGTTTTCAATGGTTCTCGAAGGTTGACAAGTTGCCGGCAAACAGCAACCAGATCTGACCGGTGCCCTGATTGCGACAGACGGTGAGGACATCGGAGATTGCCACGGATGGCAAGGAGGTTGGAATCTAGACGGCCATGACCCACACGACCCAAATCTGGGTAGGAGAGACCCGCAAGACTTGCGGGTAAACCTTCCAAACCTGTACACAAGTCCAACTATCCCTCCAAATCCGCGTGCAGATCCGATTCACCACCCAGGCCCCCGTAATATGGTCCACTTTGGCAGTATCCACTAATTCGGAACTTCATTTGAAAGTATTACATTTTGAGCCACCCATTTTTAAAACACCCCAATAACCAACAAATGGAGAGGAGAGTGGATCATTTCAAATGGAAACTTGATACGTCTATCCATCTACACATCTTGTTTTTACTGTTATATCCAAGTTACTCCGGTATTGGTTTTCATAACACAGTGGATTTTTTTTGTCTTGCGTTGAATCTTTTCAAAGTTAAATAGTTATTATAACATGGATGATCAAAGCTCTAATAATGACAATCAAGCTTTTCACATATAATTTATTTTTAGGGATCCCAAACTTTTGGTAACGAACCTTTATTGAGCATATTCAAATAACCCATCATAGGCAATACGATCACAATCATCCAAGTGACACTATGAGTATTAATTTATAATTGATCAATGATGACTTAAATTGACCCCAATTCCCTATATTCTAATCATTTCCGTTCCTCTTTGCAAAATTCTAGGGGAATTTTTCTCACTCTAGTTTCTTTCTATCCGAATGAAATCTCATTTCTATATTGTACAGAGTCTATTTTAGGTCTAGGGCTGTATTCCATCCATATGACATTTTATTTTGAAATGAGTTACTACGTATACAACCAAGGGACTATCTAACCAAGCAATGTTGGATTTCTATTACTCTACCCACACTACACCTCATTCATCTTTAGCCTTTATGCCTCAAGAGTATTAGATCTTAAGTTTTGAACATCTCAAAAGCTATTAATTCTCTCTGCAATTTCTTTAATAATCACCATACACTTCACGGTAGAAATATTTTCAAAGAGAAGGTAACCTTTACAACCTAAATAATCTAAAAATAACTACAAAACTTTGTGTACTTCACGTTTAAATGAAATCAATTTATCCAAATTAAATATAGTCAACAAATGAAGTTAATTCAAAATATTTTGACACTAGAAAACTCAACAGACCTTTGAATAATTAGTAACCCAAAACGGATCACTGATCACCAAAAATAAGACAAGAACAGTTCACTAAATTCCACAAAATTGCTTGACCCAGAAAGAATACTCACTTCTAAAGACACAAAATAGATAAAACTTTAGCCATGATCATCATTCATCAACATAATTTCACATATCAATAAACCAATTGTGCCTTAATGCTCAGTGCCCTATATATGTGGCAAGCCAATACTATTTATCTTCTTCCACGTTCTTTCAAGAAAATCACGTTTATCTTAGAACAAATATTTTTGTTCTTTTACCATTTAATAGGCTATATCATGAAATAACGATGAATTTCATAAAATAACAACAGGGAAATATATATAACCTGGGCAAGATTGTTCCCTCCTCTCTGCAACGCATAAAGTGCTCCTCTAGCATAATTTCCCCAACCACAAGCTTCTTCTGTTTTGTCAAAGTCACTTGTATGATTCGAATCATTTTCCTTCACGGTAGGTCTTGGTCGCTGAATTTCATCAACTCTAATAAAATACATGATAGAAAACAATTTGAATTCAATGTGAATTTTTAATATACTATAATGCATGCAAATGAATTCATGTATAAAATTTGTCAATTCCCTCTTACAAACAATCCACAAAACTATGGTTAAAAGTAGAGTAATCAACTGTTCACAACAAATCAAGTTCTTTTGTTTATACAACAGCCCATGAGAAGATCAATACCACTAAAATGGTTCAAAGAAGAAATAGTACTTTATAAATGATTCATCAATGGTATTCTCTGTGCAGCAACAGCAAGGATGGCAAAATCAATTTTTTTTTTTTCTATGTTTTTTTTGTTTGTTTTTTCAAAAAGAATTATTTTTTCTTCTTTGTTAACTCTAAAATTGTTGGAAATCATGTTGACCATATCACTTAATTCTAGGAAGAATTTTAGGAATTTAATTCCTAATTTAACGTTTCCATGTATAGAAATAGATTAGCTTAATTTGTGTAATTAGCCTAATTGTACACCTAAAAGTTAGGTGTTTATTCTCTATTTAAACCAGTTTGTAAAACCTAAAATAGTGAATATAATTCTCTCTTTTTTCTTGAATATTTTCTTGGTATCAGAGCCAGGTTTTCAACTCTGAGACTGAAGCTCTTTTTCCTTTAGTTTGTCACCATGACAACACTTCCTAAAAACTCTTTTGGTCAATCTGACCATCACACTGTCCGTATCTCTACTATCAAACTCAATGGAGATAATTTCCATCGCTGGTCCTTGTCTGTTCGCTTGTATATTCGCGGTCGTGGAAAGATCAATTACTTGACAGGTGAAAAAAAACGAAGTGTTTGCAGAAGTGAGAAGAGAAGAGAGCAGATGGGCTATAATGCTAGGAAAAAATGAGTCAACATCAAGTCCTGTTGAGACATCAGCCCTGATCTCACAAGAAAATACAGCCTTGAAGGCTACTATTCGTAAACCAGAAAAGAGGAAAAAAGTCTAGTGTGACCACTGTCATCGTCCTCATCACACCAGGGAGACTTGTTGGAAATTGAATGGCAAACCAGATAACTAGAAGGCTCGAGAAAAGACCTCATCTCATGCAAACTTGGTTAAACAGGCTACTCTTACAAAAGAACAGATAGATCAACTCCTTAAACTGGTGAATAATTCATTAACTCCTAATTGCTCTCTTGTCCATACAGGTAATTTATCCACTAGTTTTTTAAGTTTCACTAATCAAACACCTTGGGTCATTGATTCGGGTGCATCAGATCACATGACAAGTGTATCATCTCTGTTTCAAACCTATAGTCCTTGTTCTGGTAATAAAAAAGTCCGTCTTGCAGATGGCAGTCTCTCTCCGATTATAGGAAGAAGATCTGTAAAAATATCAAATACTCTAACTCTAGAATCTGTCCTGCATGTTCCTAATCTACCTTGTAATCTATTGTCTGTTAGTAAATTGTCAAAGGATTCCAATTGTTCTGTCATTTTCACATCTCAAAATTGTGTTGTTCAGGACATGAACTTGGGGAAGGAGATTGGTAGTGCTAAAGAAGAAAATGGACTCTATTATTTTGAAGATAATAGAAATCAGACAGTAGGACTGTCATATGATGTAAACTCTCTTCCAATTACAGAGCAAATAATGACTTGGCATTATAGGTTAGGTCATCCTAGTTTCCCTTACTTGAAGCATTTGTCTCCTGTCCTATTTCAAAAAATGAAAAACCAAAATTTGCAATGTGATATTTGTTCATTTTCTAAAAGTACTCGACAAACTTATAGTTCAAAACCCTATAGGGCATCAAAACCCTTTCATTTAATTCATAGTGACGTTTGGGGGCCCTATAACACCACATCTCTATCGGGTAAAAGATGGTTTGTAACATTTATTGATGACCACACTAGACTATGTTGCGTGTATTTGATGAAACAAAAATCTGAAGTCCAACACTTATTCAAAATCTTTTATAATATGATTGAAACATAATTTCAAACAAAAATCAGTATTTTAAGAACTGATAATGGAAAGGAATATTTCAATCAAAATTTAGGACAATTTTTGAATGATAAAGGCATCCAACACCAGTTTACATGCAGTCATACACCCCAATAAAATGGAGTTGCAGAAAGGAAAAACTGTCATCTCCTTGAGGTTAGTAGAGCTCTCATGCTAGCTATGAATGTCCCATATTATTTGTGGGAAGATGCTATCCTAACGACTGCATACTTGATTAATAGGGTTCCCTTTAGAGTGCTGAATCATAAAACACCCTTAAGCTGTTTAAAAGAGATCTTTCCTAATAATAGATTAAACTCGAACTAGTATCATAGCTTGAACCCGGAAGATGGGGGATTTCAGTCGTTTTAATCAGTTAATTAGACAAATTTTCTCTATAGATTTTGATGGAGCTTCAGCTGGAAGTGTAATCAAACTGATGGAGAGGAACAGAAGGAGTGGGTTTGAGTTGAAGATGGGGTTGGCAGATGCTCATTGGATATGAAATTGCTTATTAGAAGCAGTGCGGAATTTAAATGATAGGAATTTCTTTCGAATTCGTAGATTCAATGAGTACCAGCTGTGGATCAACAGATTTGAAAATTTTAGAGGAGCTTTTTTACAAGTTTCCTCAGTAGGCAGCAAATTGGGTTTGAAGAGCATTGTGATTCCAATGGGACTCAAAGCATCAGGGTGGTCTGATTGTGCAAAGCTGGTTTTAAGCATCTTTCCTTCATGTCGAGATGCAGATTCTGAGAGGGTGACAAAGGATGAAAGGACGAGTAGAAATAGGGAAAACATTTCTGCCTCGGATAATAATACAATTGGAAGGAGTAAAAGGTTGAGGATGAATGGTGATGAAAAGAAGGGTGCTAGTTTTGTTGAATGTTTTGTGTTTGGTGAATGGACCAGAGCAGTGGTCTGTTCTAAGGAGAACAACTTCGTTGATTGGAGCAGTATTCAAAGGGCCCTTTCAAAGTTTCTAGGATTCTTGGTTGAGCTAAATCCATTTTATGATGACAAAGAGGTTTTCTTTTGCAGAAATGCAATAGAGGCTGCTAATGTTGGAAAGTTAGGAAAGTGTCTTTTAGAAGGCAATGTCGTTGTTTCCTTGAAGCGCTGCAGTCCGGAAGCTAATTGTTCGAAAGAGAAAATAACTTTTGGTGGAGGGTGGATAGCCATTGAAGGGCTTCCCTTTCATTTATGGAACTTGGAGGCATTCGGTAGGATAGCTAATTTCTGTGGGGGTTTAGTTTTTTTTTTGATAGAAAACAAACACTTTATTGATAGAAAGAAAAAAGATACAACTGTGAACCAGAAGTCCACCAAAAACAAAGAAACAAAGACTAAGAAGAAAACCAAGAAAACAAGAAAACAAAGAAAACAAGAAAATAAGAATGGGATAAACAGTCACCGAACTGCAGCCTTCCAATCTAACATAATAAGAAATAAAGGGAGATCTTTGAATTCTTCACAACAAGATGCCCAAAGGGAAGATAAATAATATACTTTATCCCCTAAAAAGTTGTCTTCCTCTTCAACATCATCAAAAATTCTTCTATTTCTTTCCTCCCAAATGACCCAAAAAATGGCGAATACTCCACAATACCAAAGTATACTAGACTTCTTTCCTCCTCCTAAGACTTTAAAATCTTCCATTAAAAAAGAATATAAAGATTTAGGAGCAGCCCACTTTACACCAATTAAAGAAAACAATTTGTTCCATAAGAATCCAACCAACGGGCAATGAAGAAAGAGATGATCCAAATTCTCCCCCCATCTTTTGCACATGACACACCTAGATGGAGAAAGGCAGGTATTAGGAAATCTTTTTTGAATGACATCACCCGTACTTAGTTTCCCATGAGCCATAAGCCACACTAGAAATTTAACCTTGTTTGGAACCTTTGACTTCCAAATAAGGTTAGCCAAATCAAACTTAGGAAGAGAATCACCTTGGACCATCTTTTCGAAAAAAGACTTGCACGAATAAGTACCAATGGAATTTAACGTCCACACCCTACAATCGTCCGATCTGGGATTGAGAGAAACACTATCAAGCAAGGAAATAAAAGAAGAGAATTCTTCAATTTCCCTCTCGTTTAAGTTTCTCCTAAAATCAAAGCGCCAACCTGAATTCATAGGAGAATAATCCCATTTGCTTAATACTGAGACATTTTGAAAAGAAGTGAGCTTGTACAATCTTGGATACACCAAGCATAATGGTTGAGAATTCAACCAACAATCCTCCCAAAACCGAATTCGAGCCCCATTTCCAACTACAAACCGCAAATTCCTCGAGAAAGCATGGAAACCTTGCATAATAGCTTTCCATGGACATCTACTAAAACCTTTAAGCACCATATTAGAATCCCACCCATTTCCTTGAACCCCATACTTACTTTTAATCACTTGATGCCATAAAGAATTGGGTTCCAAAGGAAATCTCCATAACCATTTGCCAAGCAAAGCCAAATTCTTCATCACAATCTTTCCAATCCCTAAACCACCATTACCTTGAGGACGAGAAACAATATTCCAACTTATTAAATGTACCTTCCTACCTTCACCAATACCATCCCACAAGAAGTTCCTCATAATCTTCTCAATTCTTTTTGCCACTCGGATAGGAATTCTAAATAAGGATAAGTAATAAGTGAGAATGCTATGCAACACAGCTTGAATGAGGACCAATCTTCCACCCCTTGAAAGGAATGCATTTTTCCATCCCTCTAATCTCCTCTCAACTTTCTCTACCACTGGGGCCTAAAACTCAAAGGATCTCGGATTACCTCCTAACGGCAATCCTAAATATTTTAGAGGCCATCTCCCTACCTCACAACCAAAAGTGTTGGCCAAGTTAATTAGTTTCCTTTCATCACAATTTATGCCCGCCACTACACTCTTGGCCAAGTTAACCTTAAGCCTAGAGACCCAACAGAACAAACAAATCACCACCACTAAAGAGGCAAAATTATCCTCATCACCAGAAGAAAAGAACACAGTATCGTCGGCAAACTGCAAGTGAGAGACGATAACATTCTCCTTACCAACACAAAATCCTTCTACCAAATGAAAATCTTTAGCTCTGTCAATCAATCTTCCCAAACAATCTAGTTTAAGTTGATGAACATACTGCTCAGCTTCAGTTTTTGAGGGAGGCAAGGATTAAAGTCAATAGGGTGGATAATGCTTTTATACCAGCTATTATAAGAATTAAGGATGGAGAACAGAATATTGACATTAGAATCAGACCTTTATCAAAATCGCTCTTCACCTTCAGAAGATCAAATCGCCCTTTTGGCAAATGAAAGGTTGAAGACGATCTTGTCAAGGGTTAGGTTAGACGTGTCAACAGTCAGGGGTTTCGTGCAGCAAATATTAATGATGGAAGGTTGATGAGGATGAAGTTATTAACCTGTCTTCTCTGTTCGTAGACCAGAAAATGGATGAGGCTAATGTCAGCTCAATAAGGTGTGAAGAAAAGGGAGATACAAATGGTATTCTCTTACATTACCAAATGAAGAAGAAGTCAACAATTAAGGATAGTAAGGAAGGAAATTTGGTTTCTCAGGTGTCAGACAGTAAAGAAATAAAAGGTCCTTCATTTTCAAAGAAGGATATGAAGGCTTTATTGTTGTTAAAGAAGATGAATTTATCTATTTCTCATCCAGGTAATTCTGCTCAAAATTCTTCTCTTGTAGAATGGGAATCCAAGAAAGAAACAAAAAGGGAGTTGATGAATCTTCAATGGGGTTTGAATTATGAGAAATGAGGATCGATTGGCAATAAGGGTTTTCAAGTGAAATCATGAAGATTTTAAGCTGGAATATGTGGGGGTTGGGGTGTTGGAAAAAAATAAGGATGATTAAAGAGGTAATTAGAAAGGCCAATCCGGATGTAGTTATCTTAATTGAGTCTAAAAAACAGTTGGTAGATCATCGTATTATTAGAGGTGTTTGGGGAGCGCGTTTCAAGAATTGGGTTTTTTTACCCTCGGAGGGTAGATCCAGTGGTATAGTTTTGATTTGAAATTCCAAGACAGTATAAGTCTTAGGGTTAGTTATGGGAGAGTTTTCAGCGACTGCTAATGTCCTTGGTGTTGATGGTAGAGATTGGTAGCTTTCAGGTGTTTATGACCCGAACAAGAAAAGAGAGAGGGGGGCTTTTTGGGAGGAGTTGGCGGGTTTGTTTGGGTTATGTTTTTCGAGGTGGTGTATTGGTAGAGATTTTAATGTTATTAAATTCCCTTCAGAGAAGTCTACAGGGGGAAGGGAGACTAGAAGTATTAAGGATTTTAATCTCTTTATTCGTGAAACTAAATAGATTGATTTGATTCTGAATTATTTGGATTTCACTTGGTCTAATTTTAGACAAAGGGTTGTTTGCAGCAGACTAGACAGATTTTTGTTTTCAAGTGAGTGGGAAGAGTTAGTGGGGGGGAAGATCACTCAAAAAGCTTTAGTGAGAACGATTTCTGATCATTGTCCCGTCCTGTTGGATTCTTGTCACAGGAATTGAGGTCCTTTCCCTTTCAAGTTTGAGAATGTATGGCTTTAGCATCATTCTTTTTTAAGAAATGTGGCGGAGTGGTGGAATGAAGAGGATTTTCAGGGGTGGAAGGGGTTTAGGTTTATGAAAAAGCTTGAAAGGATCAAACGGAATCTGAGAACTTGGAATAAGGAAGTGTTCGGTAACATCCTTGAGGAAAAGAAGGACATCGAGTCAAGGATATCTTATTGGGATAGATCCGAAGTTGTTGGGCATCTTAGCGACTCTTTGAGATTGGAAAGATCTCAATTGAAGATGAAACTCGAGAAGTTGGTTTTGAAGGAGGAAATTTTATGGAGACAAAAGGCTAAAGTTAAATGGGTTAAAGAAGGTGATTGTAATTCAAAATTTTTCCATAAAGTTGTTAACGGGAGAATGTGTAGGAATTGCATTAATAAGCTTGAGTTAGATGATGGATCTATAATTAAAGATGAGGGGGCCATTGAAAATGAAATTATCCGTTTCTTTCAAAAGTTATATTCCAAAGAAGATGTGGAAAGATACACAATTCAAGGCCTAAATTGGGATTATGTCGGTAGAGATAAAGCTATTTGGTTAGAAAGGCCTTTTGAGGAAGAAGAAATTAAGAAGGCAGTGACGGAGTGTAGCAATGAAAAAGCTCCTGGTCCGGATGGTTTTAATTTCGCCTTCTTTCATGCTTGTTGGGAGATCATCAAAGAGGATTTGATGGATGCGTTCCTTGAATTTTTTAAGAGTGGGATAGTTAACAAAATCACCAATGCAACATATATTTGTCTCATTCCCAAAAAAACCAACTCTTTGAAGATTGCCGATTTTAGACCAATTAGTTTGGTCTCTTCTTTGTACAAAATTATAGCTAAAGTGTTATCTGTCAGATTAAAAGAGGTGTTGGACAGCACTATCTCTAATTGTCAGTCGGCTTTTGTTAAAGAAAGACAAATTCTTGATGCGGTCTTGGTCGCTAATGAGGTGGTGGAAGATTCCAGAATAGGGAAAAAATGAGTAGTCTTCAAAATTGATTTTGAAAAAGCCTATAATAATGTTGATTGGGACTTTGTGGATTTCATCTTAAAGGCAAAAGGTTTTAAGTTAAAGTGGAAAAGATGGATTATGGGCTGCTTGAAAACTACAAATTTTTCGATCTTGATAAACGGGAGACCAAGGGGAAATTTTGCTGCTTCTAGAGGTTTTAGACAAGGTGATCCTCTCTCCCATTTTTTGTTCATTCTTATGGCAATTGTTTGGGCAGGCTAATTGATAAAGCCAGGGAATGCCTTTTGGTGGAGGGTTTTTGCGTTGGAAAAGAGAATATTATGGTTTCTCATTTATAATTTGCGGATGATACAATTTTATTTTCTTCTAGTAATGAAGAGAAGTTCGACAATATGGTTGAGTTGATTCGGTTTTTTTGTCGGATTTCGGGGCTTAAGGTCAATTTGGCCAAGCGTGTTGTGGCGGGGATTAATTGTGATGAAAGTAAGTTAGTTGGCCTAGCCAATGCTTTTGAGTTTGAGGTAGGTAAATGGCCGTTGAAATATTTAGGGATGCCTTTGGGAGGTAATCCGAGATTAGACGAGTTTTGGGCCCCGATGGTGGAGAAAGTCGAAAGGAGACTAGAGGGTTGGCAAAATGCTTTCTTATCTAGAGGTGGAAGATTGGTCTTGATTCAAGTCGTGTTGCACAACATTCCTACTTATTATCTTTCCTTATTTAGAATTCCTTTTGGGGTAGCAAAAAGAATTGAGAAGATCATGAGGAATTTTTTATGGGATGGAATGGGTGAAGGAAGGAAGATTCATTTAGTTAGGTGGGATGTTGTTGCTCGTTCTCGAGATAAAGGTAGGTTGGGGATTGGGAATATCATGAAGAAGAATTTGGCTTTGTTAGGCAAATGGATGTGGAGATTTTCGTTGGAACCTAATTCTTTGTGGCATAAAGTGATAAGAAGTAAGTATGGAATTCAAGGAAATGAGTGGGATTGCAATGTAGTTCTTAAAGGTTTTAGTCGTTGTGCTTGAAAAGTTATTATGCAAGGCTACCAAGATTTCGCGAGGAATTTAAGGCTGCTTGTTGGTAATGGTGCTCGAATTCAATTTTGGGAGGATAGCTGGTTAGAACCTCAATCCTTTTGCTTAAAATTCCCAAGATTGTTTAAGCTTACCTCTGATCAGGATGTTTCAATATCAGGTAGAACGGATAGCTCTTCTATTCATGGAGGTTGGATTTTTTATTTTAGAAGAAATTTGAATGATAGGAAGGCTAAGGAATTTTCTTTACTTATTTCTCTTCTTAATAGTGTTTCTATCTTTTCTGGGTTGGAAGATCGTAGAATGTGGAGGTTAAGCTCTGATGGTTCGTTTTCGTGTAAGTCCGTTTTTGAAGAGTTGATTCAAGATTATTCTCTTCCTAGGTTTGAGTACGCTAATTTCATTTGGAAGTCTAAGGTGCCAAATAAGATTAAGTTTTTAGTTTGAATTATTGTGCATGGGAAACTAAGTACCTATGGTATTCTCCAGAAAATATATTCTAGTACTTGTCTTTTTCCCTCTCGGTGTGTTATGTGTAAGATTAGTGGAGAAACCATGGATCATCTTTTTCTTCACTGGCCGGTGGCTAGTATGTTATGGAATAAGATGTTTTCCTTAGTGGATTTGAAGTAGGCTGCTCCAAGTTCTCTTTGTTCTCTCTTGTTGGAAAAGTTTAAAGTCCTAGGAGGAGGCAAAAAGGCTAGTATTCTTTGGAATTGTGCAGTGTTTGCTTTGCTTTGGGTGATTTGGGAGGAAAGAAATAGGAGAATTTTTGAAGAAAAAGAAGAGGAGGAGCTCTTTCTTTGAGATAAAACATATTATTTGGCTTCCCTCTGGGCTTCTACTAGTAAAGATTTCAAAGATTTATTGTTATTTTTCATTATGCAAGATTGGAAGGCTACCGTTAGTCGAGGGTCTTTCTATGTTTGTCCATTGTTTTTCGTTTTTTTCTGGTTTCTTTTCATGGACTTCTAGTTCACTTTTATATTTCTCTTCGTTTTCTCATTTCTTAATAAAATTTATGTTTCCTATCAAAAAAGAAAAAAAAAAAAAAAAAAGATTAAACTCGAATTTACCCCTCAAAGTTTTTGGTTGTACTGTTTTTCTGCACATTCCAAATGTAAACCGGTCAAAATTTGCACTTAGGTCTGAAAAATGCATCTTCATTAGTTATGCAAGTAATCAAAAATGGTATAAAGTTTTTAATCCTAAAACAAAGAGAGTACATGTTAGTATGGATATCAGTTTTTTTTAACAGAAACAATTTTTTTAAAATCATCTTCAGGGGAAGAAGTATAGTGCACTTGAAGATAAGGGTATGGGTTTTGATAAGGGGTCTCAAAGTACTAGTAGAATTTCCCAATACAAATATATCAGTACAAGTTCACCTTATCTCACTAGTTTTCCAGAACCCGTAGGACCTGACCCTAATCCAAGTCAGAATTTGCTTATTTCAGAGGGAGATATAACATCACAATATCATAACCTAGTTGTAGAACATCAACCTGCATCTGAAATAATGGTTTATACCAGAAAGAGGTCTCAAAATAATAGAGATCATCAGTCTATTCAAGGCACGAGTCAACCAGCTGACCCTATAGAACCTGTTCTAAAACAATCTCATCCAGGTAACTCTTCTATGCCTAATGAACCTATTTGATCTGACCAATCTGGTATTCCTCTTACTGTGACTGATTCGAATACAGAACATAACACCAAGATATTTAACACAGACCTTGACATTCCAATTGCTATTAGATAAGGTATTAGGTCTTGTATAAATCACCCTATAGCCAGATACATGTCTTATCAAACACTGTCTAGTGATCATAGAGCTTTTACTTCAAAAATATCTCATCTTTCAATCCTACAAGAAGCTTTAATGTGTCCTAGGTGGAAAGAGGCAGTTATGGAGGAAATGAATGTACTTATAAAAAATAATACATGGAAAGGTGCCGAGTTGCCTAGAGGAAAAAAAGGAATGGAGTGTAAGTTGGTATTTACTGTTAAGTGTAAAGCTGATGGATCAATAGAAAGGTATAAAACTAGGTTGGTAGCTAAAGGATTCACTCAAACAGTGGCCTGGATTATGAAGAGACCTTTGCACCCATAGTTAAGGTAAACTCAATTCGGATCCTATTCTCTCTAGCTGCCAATCTTGGTTGGTCCCTACATCAACTAGATATAAAGAATGCTTTCCTAAATGGCTATCTAGATGAGGAGGTTTTCATGGAACCTCCACCTGGCTTTGAAAATCTAGTTGGTAAGGGAAATGTGCGTAGATTAATCAAATTCATTTATGGACTTAAACAATCACCAAGAGCTTGGTTTGAAAGATTTAGAGAAGTTGTTAAAAGACTAGGCTTTAAATAAAGCCAAGAAGATCATACTCTATTTGTAATACAGTCTAGTGAAGGGAAACGTACTGTTTTGTTTTGAAAGTGTATGTTTATAATATCATCATGACAGGAGATGATAATGATGAAGTAAATAAGCTTAAAAGTTTATTGGCCCATGAATTTGAAGTTAAAGATTTGGGAGAGGCAAAGTATTTTCTGGTCATGGAAATTGCAAGGTCAAAATAGGGAATCTCAGTTTGCCAAAGAAAATATATGTTGGACTTACTAGGGGAAACAGGTATGCTTGAATGTAGAATTATCGAGACTCCTATGGAACCTAATCTGAAATTGGAAACAGCTACACCTGAAGAACAGATTGATAAGGAGAAGTATCATAAGCTTGTAGGGAAACTTATCTATCTAACCCATACACGACTTGACATCGCCTTTGCTATAGGTGTTGTGAGTCAATTCACGCACTCACCAGTTCAGAAACACTATGAGGCGGTGATGAGAATTCTAAGGTACTTAAAGGGGACACCAGGTAAAGGTCTGTTTTTTGCTAATAATGGACATTTTCAGGTTGAAATCTACACAAATGCAGATTGGGCAGGAGATATAACAGACAGAAGATCAACATCTGGGTATTGTTCTTTTGTGTGTGGAAATCTGGTTACATGGCATAGGAAAAAACAAAATATGGTAGCAAGGAGCAGTGCTGAAGCAGAATATAGAGCAGCAGCTCTAAGCATCTGTGAAGAGCTTTGGATAAGAGGAATCTTGGAAGACCTAAATATCATATCAGCCTATCCAATAAGACTGTATTGCGATAACAAATCTACCATCGCAATAGCTCACAATCCAGTCCTACATGATAGGACTAAACATGTGGAAATCGACAAGCATTTCATTAAAGAAAAAATTAACAAAGGTCAAATATGCATGCCCTATCTGCCCACTGCAGAATAGATAGCTGATATCCTCACAAAGAGCCTTCCTAAAAGACAATTTGATGACTTGATGTCAAAGTTGGCAATGAAAGATATATTCAAACCAACTTGAGGGGGAGTGTTGAAAATCATGTTGACCATATCACTTAACTCTAGGAAGAATTTTAGGAATTCAATTCCTAATTTAACATTTCCATGTATAGAAATAGATTAGCTTAATTTGTGTAATTAGCCTAATTGTACTCCTAAAAGTTAGGTGTTTATTCTCTATTTAAACCAGTTTGTAAAACCTAGAATAGTGAATACAATTCTCTCTTTTTTCTTGAATATTTTCATATGGTTCAGATCACTAATTTCCATTGGACTAGCGAAGGCATTGTCGTAATCTTATTTTGCATTGTTCCTGCAAATTTTGTCCTATTTGCATGGAGAAATCCTACAATATAGTGAAAGTGTGCTCTTTTATGTACTTTTTGGCCTCGTTTGTTTGTTGGGATTGGATTGGGTTTGGATTGATTTTTATCCAAACCCATGTTTGGTGCACTCCACAGCCTCTTCACTAATTTATCCCAACTCATTTTTATCCCATTACTTTGGGATAAATCAATCCCACCAAAACACATGGGTTAAAATAATCCTACATCACTCACATGCGACTGGCGAATGGCGAACAGCGAACGGCGAACGGCGAGGAAGACCACGAGCGGCAAACAGTGAATGGCAAGGAAGACCACGAGCGGCGAACTACGACCGACGAGGAAAACCCAGCGACGACCGGCGAGGAAAACCCAGCGATGAACCCAGTGGTGAACTACGACCGGCAAGAAAAACCCAGCGACGACCGGCAAGAAAAACCCAGCGATAAACGGCAAGGAAGACAAAGTGAACGACAGTGGGAAAGAAGAAGGAAAGGAAAAAAAAAAAAGAGAATGACTGGACCGACAGTAGGCTAATTGACGACATGGCAATGAGAAGGGGGGCTCGATGCGGAGGACAGAGGGAGGAAAAAGATGGTGGTCGACGGTTCTGCGATTGTAGCGGCGAGAAGTGTCTGGAAATGGTGGAAAATGGGTTAAATTAATACATGTTTTGCAAAATTTCTAAAAAGACCCTAAAAAATTTCTTAAAAATCCAAGTTTATACCCACTATTTTTAATCCTATCCTACTTTCACCAAACATAGGATAATATCTAATCCAATCCCATTTCATCTCATCCAATCCAATCCAATCCAATCCCATATAAATTATCCAATCCTATCCCGCGTACCAAACTAGGCCTTTGGGTTTTATAGCAAGAAAGATATAAAAGGCTTTGTAAAGACTCTAAAGATTGGGATACGGCTAGCTGACAATATAAAATTCATAGCATGGACTGTTTACAGGCATACTAGCTGCAATGAATCACATTTTTTTACTTTCTTTTTACATTTCAAATTAGGGATTTTATAATTTAGTCCCTAAGTTCTCAAAAGATGTCACTTTTTTTAGGACTTATGTATATTAGCTTTGTTAGTCCACAAATATTCATGAATACAACAAAATGGTCCCCCAGTCAGTAAACTTTTAGTCAAAATTAATGGCAACAAATGTTTTTACGTCTTTACACATGTAACTATGCAAAGATGGCGGGTGCCAATAAAATAACTTCAAAAATCAATTTTCTAGCCACCCCTCAAGCTTTGGCCATTATTCTCCTCTAAATAGAGCAAACCAAACAATCTCCATTCACAGCCGAGTCAATTGATCAACCTCCTTGACAATGACAGGATTGTTCAATCTACTCCTCTCAAAGGAAATGGAACCCAGTGGAGGAGATTGAATAATCTCCGATCTCTCCATTGTGGAGGAGATCAAAGATATCCTCCACTGACAAAGGATATCATTGACAATGAAGGTGGCCTCCATCCTTTTTTAAATTATTTATTAAACAAATTATTTTAATAAATTATATTTGATTTTCAAAAATAATACAGATAAGAAATTATCATTTCTTATATTTGAAGGAGTGCTTACAATTATTTTTGAGTTTTTTCTGGACATTTCAAATAATTCTTATTTATCTTTTAAGGAAAAAATTGCACAAACATCTCTGGAAGTTTGCTGAAATTGAACCAATATGGCAACTTTGACCATAATGGCAGCAACTTCCCCAAACCTTTCATAAGTGAAACACAGATACCCCTCTTGTTGGTCAACCGTTAATGACTTTCCATTAAACAGTGGTCAAATGGTCCATTCACAAATCACAACACAAATATTAAATATTAAAAGAAAAAAAATAGAGATCCAATCATCCAAGGATCTCATCAGAGATAAAGACAAAATCTAGTCTCCAAGTGGAGATCAGATACGGTCTTCGATCTAGTCAGATTAGAGATCAAATTTTTGGTCTCCATCTAGAGACCAGAGCCATCGGAGATGAAGACAAGATATGGTCTACGATCTAGTCAGATTGGAGATCAAACTTTTGGTTTCCATCTAGAGACTAGAGCCATCGAAGATGAAGACAAGATATGGTCTCCAAATGGAGACCATATCTGGTCTTCCATCTAGTCCAATCGGCGACCAGTTATTCTGGTCTCCATCGAAGACCAGAATCTGGTCTCCATGAGGGACTCGAATAGCCAGTCTTCGTCTAGAGACTAGATTTCCGCCGGTGGGGTGGGGGTCTCCACCCTGCAGGTGGAGACCTGTCAGAGACCAGTCTGCTCTCCGACAATAGAACCCCAATTTTTATTTCATTTTTTTTATTTTCAAATTTAAAATATATATATTATTTAAATTAATAATAATAAAATTAGAGGGTATTTTGGTTATTCCATACCTTTGATTAACACGTAATCGTCATTGATTAATGGCAAGGGGTATTTGTGTTTCAATTATGAAAAGTCTGAGGAAGTTGCTGTTATTATGGTCAAACTTACCATATTGATGCAATTTTATCAAAGTTTCAGGGATGTTTGTGCAATTTCCCCATCTTTTAATGATTTTCTGATTTTATATTATTTTATTAAATTTAATGATACATGAGTAATTTTGTAATAGTGAATTATTTGTATGCACATTCAAGCCCTTTCTTTCATGGTTAAATTGTATACTTAACTGGTCAAATTTTTTTTTGGTCAACAATTTAAAACAGTGGCTAATAAAAGTACTTTCAACCATTTTGTTACGTTGATTGTTAGGTTTTTTTACTAGAGGGACCTATTTGATGTATATATCAAAACATGAGGACGGAAAAAGCTAATACACGTTGATAGTATACAAAGTGACATTTTTATAAACCTTAAGGACTAAATTCTCGCCCCTTAATATAAGATAAAGTTTTAGTCTCTCACAAGTAAACCTTCATTCTAACTTCCACTCTAACTTCTGACTCTATAAACTTGAATGACTTATTTCCTTGTTTAGCTTGCCCTACTCCTATAGTATACAATTCAAAAGTCAAAACAGGGCAGGAACCGCAATGAAAAGGAAAAAAAAAGTTACAACAATAAGACCACAAGCGATGTTCTTCATGCATGCAGATTTGGTTGTTGACAAAACATATATATCAGGAGTTTCCCCACACAATTGATAAACAAAAACTGGTAAAACTAATGAATGTTGTAATGAGAAAACTTTTTACACGACTGTAGCCACCTAAAACCCGGTATTTGTAATAATTAGAATAACCTCTAGATCATAGTTAGCACCAGCTAATAAGAAAGCAACATAAGAAAGTGCCACAGATGAACAACATGGTAAAAGTCCAAAGAGTAAATGGAGGAACAATTAAGCACACAAGTGGCAGCTACACTTGTAAGTACGCATGCAAAAGAAGAAAGATTCTAAGGCCAGAAGAGCTTTAGTTTGGCATGCTTTGTATGATTTACTTGGGATCTTATGTGATTAACCCAACAGCCAAAAAAGGCGTGTAGTTTCTGGAAGCCCAAAATTAGTAACAGAAATCAGAAAGTCGGTCAAAGAAATCCTAAATGCCAACTCAAAGTTATTTCACAAACCGAAGGATTTTATTTTTCTAAATAATCTTAAGAAATCAGTCAAGGTCTTGTTTTAGAGTCATCAGCGTTCTATTTTCCCAAATCTCTTCATTGTTTTCTTAGGGTCTATTTGCTGTACTCAGAAAATCAAGTTTCAGCTTTTAACATTGAGATTGAGTGACACAGTCACTTAGCCAACATTTGATGCCAAAGGCAACTTAGGATGTGATGCCAAACGCTAATATTTTGCCATTTTATTTAACTAATCTTGAATTTTGTTCACAGCCTACAAATCACCAAAAATACAGATCAAATTCTGTCCTGAATGAAGCTACTTAATTGGTGGAGCAATTCAAGAAGCTCCATCCTACTTCCTCGAAGGGGCTCCATAAAATTCACTTTTAGCTGAAGAGTGGTTCTAAAGTTTAATTAAGCATTTAGCTTTATGGATCGTCAGACAGGAAATAAACAAATTGTTATATGCTCAAGTAGTTGGTAGAAGATTACAAACAAAGCTCAAAACATTTGCTGTAAACCACATCACACAAGCACAATTTAAGATGTTAATTTATGAGATGAATTTCATTCAGACAGTGAGCGAAAAACAGTAGTTGAACTATGCTTATTCTTTTTGAGGTTTACACTTTTGAGCAAGTTATGTCTTCGACACATAAAGTTATGAAGGATCTAACCAATAAGAGATATAAGTAAATAAAAATTTTAGAAACTTACATTCTTTAAGTTTGATTTTTAGATATGCTTGCAAGGCTATAACAATTTGCAACATACACAAAAGCACTAAATATCATGACTAGTAGAATAAGATAAATGGATTAGATAAACCAGTATTCATACCTGAACCTAACTTCTCCTCTGAATTGTTTTGATTGCAGTACAACCTACACTAAACCTTTCAAATTCAGTATATATTGGAACCCATAATTTCTGCAGGGATCTGAATTACGATATGTATCACAGCTTCCAAAATTGTAATCTATCAACCATATATCATACTTTCATAAACATTCTTAATAAATTTTAAAGATAAAATAAAGGTCTTGAAAAATGTGCAAACAAAGAACTTGCTTATTGCAGCTAGATACTTCTCAAACAATCCATCCAAACATAAGTATATAGCATAGTGTCTGGGAGAAGAGAAAAAGAGAGGTGGCTCAGGGTTACTCCTTAGATATATGAAAGCGCGACTGCGCAAGTTGGCAAAAAGGATGGCTTGGGCTCCAGACGACAAAAAATACGTTCTAGCCTCATTAATGACAGCCAAGAATAAGCCTGACATGTATGAGCTGAAACAAATAGGAATATAACCTCGTAGAGGATTATTTAATGTAGGCCAAGGTTTACTGTATAAAAATTATTAAAATAAATGAAGGGAACTCTAAGAAATGTCAGTTAAAAGAGATTTGGATTTCGAACTACAAGAACAAATTCTAAAGAAGCACTGAAAGAAATTACATGACTGAATATAACAGAGTCAAACCCTTTAAATGCCACATAGAATGAAATAAAATATACCTGATAATGAGGCTTAGAGACATGAAAAGGGGTTCCGGACAAGTTTTTGTTTGTGCCATGGCAGAGATGTTTCTCAGAAATGTTTATTTGTGAAAGTGAGAATCATATATTTGATAGATGCTATGATCTTCATGACAAGCATAGCAAGAATCAAACTTGCAAGATCATTTATTCCTTTAAATTGCTTAACTGAATCCAGGTTAATGAGATGGACAAAGCAAATACTTTTACTCAGTCTTATGTATTCTACCCATATTACCACAACCAGATGCGTTAGATCAAATTCATTTTTGCTCATTTGCTCACCTCTAAGCCTTCCTTCTTGATTATTGATTGATTCAGAAATTTGTTTCACATTACAAGTGAGTATAATAAATTCAAACAGAGGGGTCCTTAGAAAATTAAGTAATTAGTGATTACCTACAAAACCCGTTCAATGACAAGTTCCTTTCCTTTTATTAATTCTAACCAAAGATGTTGACGTTACATCTTAATATACTTCAATACACCTTTTTCTTCCCATAAAACAACTACGTCTGCCTCAACAAGTTTGTTATAACTTATTGTACAAAAACAAATGTAGTTGTTTCTGTACCTTCAAAGCAGTTTATCAGGAGCAATCAAGAAAATTCGCAAATATTACTCCTACTTAAATT
Organism: Nephelium lappaceum; assembly: GCA_021234005.1. Classification (NCBI taxonomy): domain Eukaryota; kingdom Viridiplantae; phylum Streptophyta; class Magnoliopsida; order Sapindales; family Sapindaceae; genus Nephelium; species Nephelium lappaceum. The sequence goes on along the minus strand of CM038002.1, from coordinate 13,268,972 downwards.
AAAACCCTTTCACATTTCAAATTTGATGCCATATATGATTACATTCTAATACGATGTCGGTGCATAGCATAAAACGATATTGTAAAAGCTGCAACTCCAGACAACGATGACACAAAAGAATAGCAATATAAGAACAATTTATCCACACAGATTTGTTAACACATCCTCATTATTTCACGCAGTTGTAAAGTGAAACAGTTATCTCATCTTTACCTGGGGGTCACCAGAAGGTACAAACCCTAGAAGGATTCCCTTATTAATTGTCATAGCTGAAACAGTTCCCCCCTAAGAAAATCAAGAAACGCACAAAGATGTCATATTCAATTTACGAAATTTCAGAGTCATAGAATATCCACAATACAAAGATCCATTGCAAAATAATATACTCATTTTTTTATATATAATCTAAAAATCCTCTAAAACCGTTTAGCAAATTCAAGTTCGCAAACAGAGCTCCCGCTGAACCCTACAATCTTTAAGAAGTTGTAAACTATAGCCTTTTGGCCATGTAGATGCCCATGAGGATTCAAATCTTAGACCTTGAGAGAACAAACCCCAAGACCCAACAATTCTTACAAACCACTCGCAGGTGCAAAATAATATATTCATTAAATTTCACAGTGTTAACAAAATAAAATTACAAACAATGATTATTATATGTCCTGAAGAAATACATAATGAAACCACGATTTAACTACCAGTAAAACATATCATAACTAACCTGGTGATCGATATGAGCTCCCAAAGGACAAATACGATAAGGAGAAACTACCACTCGAACCTCGTCGGTACGTGCCCCAGCCATTTCACAAACCTTGTTCCTGATTGCATCCAACTGTAACGGAAACTGCATAATGTGAGTACAAAAGGGCACAAAAGCAAGAAAAATCTGAACTTTCAGATGATAAGCAAACAAAATTAGAAAAATTAAGAATGCAGGCTCTCAGAAGACACCACAAAAGCAAATCAGCATGCAAACCGGAAACCAGATATGACGGTGCATTATTACAAATAATCCAAGGGAGACTAAGATTGTCATTACCTCGGCTTCAGAAGGCCAAGACAATCTCCCCATCTCTCTGTTATTGCTCTGATTTCTCACAAAACAAAACTTGCCTCCGTCTATGCCACGAGAAATGGGGATGGATGCGAGAGAGAGAAGGAGATAATACAGTGCAGTGATGTTAAAGAAAAGCGAAATAGCCGGTGGGTGTGTCTGTTAAGATGTCATTTCATTATAAAGCAAGACAACAACTGTCAATTACCCAGATCTGCCAATTTTTTTGCTATTTACTTTGTTACGACCGAGGGGAACATCAATATTGTTACTACTTTTTTTTTGGGAAAAAATCCAAAAATCCCTAAAAACGAAAATAACCTCAATTTACCCCCTACTATAAAACTATAAGCCAAAAAACCCCTGCCGTGTCCCAAAAGCAATTTTTATCCGAATTTTTAATAATTTTGTGATAAAAATAATAAAAGATCAAAATACTCTTATAATATTAAAAAATTAAAAAAATTAAAAACAAATAATTAGTCAATTATCAAACTATCCTTTTATAACCAAAATTAAAAAATATTAAATAAATAATAAATTAATTTAAAAAAATTAAATAAATTTTTTAAATTAATCTCCACCGTCCATCTTAAGATGGATGGTGGAGATTAATTAAAAAATAAAAAAATTGAATAAATTAAATTAAAATTAAATAAATTAAATTAAAATTAAAATTAAATAAAAAATTTCCATCATATCTCTACATTTGATAAAAATTAAAAAATTAAAAAATTTTAAAAAAAAACAAACAAATGAACGAACGAACGAACGAACCCAATGTCTGGGTTACTGGATTCGTTTGAAGAACATTCATATCCCAAATCCAAAGAAAACAACCAAGAACATACATGCACATTCAACAAACCTAGTTCCTAGCCTTACAACAATCAAAACCCACAACAACCAAAACCTAGATCAAGAGATAACAACTCAGAACAATCAAAACCTATAATATTCTTCATCATCATATGTCATCCAATTACATCAAAACCTAGATTTCAGATGCCCGCACATCCACCTCTGCACCGTCGTGTTGCTCCACAACGACAGTGCATAGCCCGTCATTCCTCACTTTCCTCTCTATCTTTTCCACGAATCGCATCCAGAATAGCTTTTGCACGATTTGATCCATCCTCACATCATTGCATCGCTCAACACCTCGATGCCATAGCACACAACCCGCCGTTTCTCGTCATCCTTTCTATGATCTCCACCGCGATGTCATTTCTCCTTCGATCGATCTCCTCTTCTTCCGCTTCCATTATCGACTGGTTAGTAGTGGCATAAGAAGACAAAGAGAACCGCCTGAGATAGAGTGATAGAGAGAGAGAGATGGTGAGTGAATGAGAGAAAAAGAAAGGGTGAGTGAGCAGAAGAGAGAAAAAGATTGAGATGGAGTGACAGAAAGAGAAAGAGAGAGCGTAAGCAGGATAAAGAAAGGGACTAAGATGGAATGACAGAGAGAGAAAGAGAGAGCATGAGCTGGAGAGAGAAAGAGAGAGAGAGAAAGAGAGAGCGTGAGCTGGAGAGAGAAAGGGTGAGGGTGAGAGAGTTTTTGTATATTTTTTTTAATTTGTTTTCAAGTGTTTTTTTTTTTCTTTTTTTAATTAAAAAATTACATATTATATTTCAGCTGTAATTCACTGTTTGTGGTCACATTCAATTACCTTTTTTACCTCAATATTAACGGATTCGTCACTTTCTTAATCATTTTACTATTCTAATTGACGGTCGGGTCTTTTTGGCTAATATTTTCAAAATCGGTGGTGGTTTGACATTATTTTCATTTTTAGGGGGTAAATTGATAATAAATGTTTTTATTAATCTTTTTCCATATTGTACTACGATTAGGGGTCGGCATTAAAACCGAAACCGAATGAACTGGATCAAACGGAACTAGCCCAAACCAAAAATACCAGTTTTCCACTTGTATTCGGTTTGATTTGGTTTTTTATATATAAAATTGAATTTTTTTCAGTTTTATTTGGTTTTGGGTCCAAAAAACCGAACTGAACAATTTTTTTTTTTTAAAAAAGTGGGGTATAAAAAATGGCGAGTAATCGCTTTCAATAACTTATATAGAGGGCAAATATTATATAATGTTGGCGTGCGATTAATGTTGCAAATTACTGCTATTAAGAAGTTGCATCAACAACATGCAATATGCAACATATTGGAGTCCTAAAATATTATTCCCGAAATGCATGTTTGGTACATAGATTTACTTGAGATATTTGGAATTTCGTTTTTAAGATTTAAAATACTTATTTTGATTGTAACAACAAAGAAAGAAAGTAACTTAGAATCTAAATTTTTGGTGATTTCTATTGTTGAAAAATTTGGTTTATAAAAGCTGATATTATAAAAACCGAGAATTAGCCTTTAAAAATTTGGTTTATGAAAGCTGATTTTATATAAAGCTAATTTTAAAAATTTTGTTTATAAAGCTAAATTTGATCTTATAAAAACTGATGTTCAAGTTCTCTTAATCTCCACTTGTATTTGTTCAAAATTAACCCCCGAAAATTCAACTTGTATTGGTTAACTTTTCTTAATCTCTACTAGGTTATTTCTTTTTCAAGGCTCAAATCGAACTGAACAGATTACATCAGTTTAGTTCGATTCGATTTATGCATTACATTTGGTTTGGTTCGGTTTGCTATTTAGAAAACCGATTTTTTTTTTGTTCGGTTTGATTTTGGGCGTGCCCACCCCTAGCTAAACTAATGGGAAGTTTTAAAAATAGCACTCGAATTTTTATTATAATAAGAAAATGATTTTTTTTTTTGGAAACAACAAGAAAATGATTTGGATATCTATTTTTCTAAAAGTATTTATATGATAAAATTATTTGAAAATAAAATTATAAGAAAAAACATAAATCGGTAAAATATTTTTTTCTTTCATAATTTTTAACAATTTTCTTTTTTTTTTTTCCTTTGTTAAAAGTGAAATAAATGACGTGCTATAAATAATTCTAAAGACAATTTAAGAAAAAAAAAAAGTTCATGAATATTTAAAGAGAAAGGTTAGGTTTGCTATTTAGAAAACCCTTTTTTTTTTGTTTGGTTCGGTTTTGGACGTGCCCACCCCTAGCTACAATAATGGGAAGTTTTAAAAATAGCACTCGAATTTTTAGTATAATAAGAAAATGATTTTTTTTTTTTTTTGGAAACAACAAGAAAATGATTTGGACATTTATTTTTCTAAAAGTATTTATATGACAAAATTATTTGAAAATAAAATTATAAGAAAAAACATAAATCAGTAAAATATTTTTTTCTTTCATAATTTTTAACAATTTTCTTTTTTTTTTCTTTGTTAAAAGTGAAATAAACGACATGCTATAAATAATTCTAAAGATAATTTTTAAAAAAAGTTCATGAATATTTAAAGAGTAAGGTTGGACTTTTTAAATTTTTTGTTTAAATATGTATCCAAATGATATGACATATAAGTTGTCAACATCTTATAAATCATGAGATGTTATAATAATTATCATAACATTGATAACTCATATGTCACATCATTTGGGTATGAATTTAAATTAAAAATTTAAGAAGTCTAATATTATTCATCTTTAAATATATCAAATGACTCTTTCAATCGTTTTCAAAAAAAATAAATAAATAACTCTTTAATTCTTTTTAAATGCAAAACAATATTTTTTTTAAATTTTTATTTTTCATTCATCTAAAAAGTAAAGATTAACCTATGTACAAAATAAAGTCTTATTGGTTGTTATTGACATATTTTTAGGTGTTTATACTAATATATAGATTTTTAAACTTAGTCAATGGACATATTAATAATTTCGGTCTGAAAATGAAATTTTTGGATAACAATATCTACGCTCTTAATTTTAATAACACTAAAACCATGTTTGTACTGTTATAGAACAAAATTGCCTCTGATCCAATTCAACTCATTAATGGTTACAATTTCAAAATCAAAAGAGTTTATTTCTCTCTCACGTCCCAAAACACACCTACCCAACGTTCGATTCCATCAGACATATGTGGATAGATTTTTGTTTGCAAAGACAGTATTTTGTTAGGTTTTGTGTTTGAAATTTGGAAATTGGAATGGCTATTGAAATTGAGTGAGAGAACCGATTGAAAATGTTGAATTGAATATGGTACACAGCAATGTATTTTGGTGGTGTTCGCAAAACTGTAAGGGAGTGTTTGATGCATGGGATTTGGGATGAGATTGGGATTCAAAAATCCCAACCTTCCCAAATCCCATGTTTGGTGAGCAATTGAAATAGATGGGATTGAGATTTTTGCAATCTCAACTTCTCATCCAATCCCATTCTTTTGTCATTTTTCAATCCCATACCCACCCATGTCATTGGGTGGGATGGGATTGGATTGGATTTTATATTTTTTTTTTTCTCTCCATTAATCTCTCACACGTTTTCCTCTCACGCGGTCACACCCATGGAAGCTCCTTCTTCTTCTTTTTCTTCTTCTTCTTTCTTTTCTTCTTCTTCTTCACGCATCTAGTTCTGGGTTCGCCGAATGCCAGAACCAGATGCTGGTTCTGGGTTTGCCGAACCCAGAATCAGATACTGGTTCTGGGTTCGCCGAACCCAGAACCAGATCGGTTCTGGGTCGACGAACCCAGAACCGATCTTGTTCTGGGTAGGCAAACCCAGAACTAGATCGGTTCTGGGTCGGTGAACCCAGAACCGATTTGATTCTGGGTTCGGCGACCCAGAACCAGCACTGGTTCTGGGTCGCCGAACCCAGAGCGTGATCGGTTTTGGGTTCAGCGGTTCTGGGTAGGCGAACCCAAAACCAGATCGGTTCTGGGTTCGCCGAACCCAGAACCGATCCCGTTCTGGGTTCGGCGACCCAGAACCAATGCTGGTTCTAGGTCGCCGAACCCAGAACCAGTTTTAGTCTTTTTTTTTTTTTTTTTTTTTTTAATGTTATGATGATTTAATATTGTTGAAGATGATGTTGGTATAAGAGATGATGATGTTGATGAATTGGATTGATGATATTGATGAATTGTGTGTTGATGATGTAGAATTGTGGGAAATGATGATATGGATGAAGTGGTTGATGAAGTTGAATTGTAGGAGATTTTTTTGTTTTTGTTTTTTTAGATTTTTTATAAAATTAATTTTATATAATAAAAAAATTAAATTAATTTATTTCAATCCAATCTCAATCTACACCAAACATGGTATGGTATAATTTTTAATCCAATCCCAAGTTTTACCAAACATGAGATGGTGATTTTCCATTCCAATCCACTCCAATCCAATCCATTCCAATCCAATTCAATCCAATCCATTCCATTCCAATCCCGCGTGCTAAACGAAGCCTAAGAGCAATCATTTGCATTCGTATCACAGTATACAAGAAATAACGTGTCAGTATCATTGCCCATGCTAACCATCATTAAAGATAACGACACTTCACCTCGACGGTAAAATCGTCATTTTAAATGTGAAAAATATATGAACGGAAATGGTGTATCCAATGATTAACATGTCATGTCACACTAAATATAAAATAATTTAAAAAATAAATAAATTAAGAAATTTTTTAAAATCAAAATCAAAATCTTTTCATCATCTTTTTTTTTTTTGTTATCTTCAGCGTAATTTTCTTCTCAGATTAATTTAAAAAATCGCCCAACATCCCACTATTTTCTATCACAATATCAGAACTCACAAAACAAAAAGCCAATGAAAATTTATCAAAATAAAAATGAAGAGAAAAATAAGGAAAAAAAAAAAGATCTAAGAACAGATCTCCTTTAATGCAAAAAATTCTAATCCTTGGAAATTTCAATCTCCGTTAATAAAGATCTTCAAGGATCTCTATTTCAATAGAGATTTCTAAAGATTTTCATTAATGGATATCTTGATCTTAGTAATGGAGATCGCCAGAGATCTCCTTTAGTCGAGATCTTTAAAGGTTTTCATTAATTGAGATCTCTATTAGTGGAGACCCATATCTACATGGAGCATCTATGGAGGAGATCTAGTCCAAAATTTTGGATGTAGATTTTGCTAGTTTAGCATCCATTGAATGAAAGGTTTGACAACATTATTGATTGAATTAGATTATTCATAAATAATAATTATTTGATTAGTCGTATGTATATTAAAGAATATCTAAAAGTTATTATCAATTACTAACCTTACCCAGTTAATGAGATAACTAAACCCTTGAATGAGATAAGCTAATCTACTTTAATTTTTATTCATAATAAATTCTAAATAGTGGAGTCTTAATATTTTTTTACTCAAACTGGGTAGTCAATCTGTAAATTTTAACTAAATCAACTAACGTTAGGGCATTAAAATATCATTTCATAAAAACTGCCATTATTTACGCATTATTTGTAAGAGGTCAAGATACATGCATGTAATTCTGCTATTTTTTTTTTTTTTACCTATATTGTTCAAGTATTCTGTAGTTATAATGAAATTTCAAACATGTTGATAAGCTTCAAGGGAAAGGATCACAAGGTAAGTGCTCTGCACAAGTTTGTAGCTTCTTGAAAGAATTTAGGAATGCACGCACACACGTTTACATGTTTATGCATTTCATGTGTCACTTGTTAAAGGATTAAATTGCACCACTTAATTGTGTTTTTATTGTTGTGCCTTACATGATTAAAAAGCCAAGAAATTCAATTTTTCATAGAATTTTACAATTCGTGATTCTAAGGTCTGATGAAGAAGTTATAATGATTTTAACAACAAAATGTCATATTAGAAATCCAATGTGAAACTCTTGGTAACTAGATATTTTCTTTTTGGCTATTCAACTTGTATGTTGATAATATCTTGAGCTATACGTACCGAATTGATGCGATTTTATTGTCGCTGGAAATAAGATTCAAGGACTTATAATGATTTCCAACTTCCTCTTCTCAATTATATGTTCGAAACGTCATAGCTTCTTCAATTTGATTTTCTTTTTTTCCAATAATTTATTTTTCAACCTCTATAAATTTTGGACTTTTTCGTTTAATCAAAGTGAGTGATTTTTATGAGAGCTTTAGAGAAATTTTTTGTGCGCCCTAGTGAATTTTTTTAACGACCAGAGAGACATAAAGAGCCTTATACATATACAGACATATATATATATATATATATAGTTTGATTACTTCTATAATTTAGATTAGATTTTATAATTTAGATTAGATTCTTTTTTTTGTGTTCTTTGTTCTTTAAGTCTATACAAAGTATTTTGATTTGACGTGCATTCATACATGAGCACTTAGATCATTCTTGCGATTTGTTGAATGTTTTTTTTCTCAAGAAAGTCCAAGAAAGTATATTGAAGATTGTCGGTTTGTCGGATACGAGGGATGAGATCCAAGGTACTTAGGATTTAATAGAAAAAGGTTTGCAACTAGATAGAACAGAATATAGGCTAACAAAAGTATGAAAAGTGTAGATCAATTTGAGAATGTAATTGTTCTATCGACTAGTGAATCTCAGAATAAAATCGCCAAAGGTGTTTAGTCCCATGATTTTTACTTATTGGGGGTTTTCCATGCAAAAATATTTGTGCTAGTTTCCCTCTCTATTTATTTATTATTGCGATTTTTTGTTACGATCATTTTAATAATTGTTTGATTAATATTTTATTTAAAATTTTGATAAGAATCTATTCTCTCTCCTCTAGACCCTACATTAATTGATTATCAGTAACTTTCACAAACTATTGTTATTGCATCATGTTTGTTCAAAATAATAATAATAATAATAATAATAATAATAATAATAATAAGAAGAAGAAGGTCGGTATACCACTAATAAGGTAAGATTTATAGGCATACTGCACAGATCTCCCTGACATCTGATATAATTACATGGATGTGATTTCGAGGTATAATTAGACAAACATTACTTGATGTTTCCTGAGTGCTACAGTAATATCATAGTCAAATGTTGACCAACCTTTAAAGTAACAATTAAAGGGTAATTTTAACCTTTAATCATGCAAGACATCTAATGAAATCATTCCAACTCAAAGCACTTAATAATATAATTACAAAACATTGCCTGATGGTTTGGTGGTGGCTGGTGTGTACGTCTGTTGCGTAAGCGAAGGCGGAGGTTCGGAAGGGCACGTTGAAGCTGTTTAACAATTTTTATTTTGGATGAATTGCGCAAAAGTCCCTGAGATTTGATATAATTACACAAAAAAATATTAATAAAAAGATACATAAAAATAACGATATTTAGGAAACCCGCCTTAACCTCTAATTCAGCTCAAACTACCCTGTTTAGCATAATTCAACAATTTTAATGTTGAATTATATGTTATTATAATTCTCTCACTTTTTATAATATTATATATTAAGATTTAAGATCCCAATTTATATTATCTCAAAAAAATTAAAAAAAAATGCCAATTTGTATATACTGTCTATAAAAAAATCTAATGGTTGGATTCAACGAAAATATCATGAGAGTGACGGTGGGTCGCCAGGTCTGAGTGAGACATCTGTAGGCCAAGCACGTTCACTCTTCTAGTTCTTACTTCTCAAACCACTCAAAACGAAATGTATTGAAGCGTATAGGAGTTGCTTTCGCTCAAGTCACATGAATGGAGTCTACTTCGCGGTTGCTCTATGGTTGTAATCTCACCTACTGTCAAGAGTTGAACAAGTTAACTCTGAAGCCGACGTGTTGCAACGAGTACCATCGTCGACAAAAGAGAGAAGCATTTGGCAATTTCAAAACCAAATTTGAGTCGCCGATACAATCATTGGTCGTCAAAGCAAGCAAAAACGAGCTTGTAGAGACTAGTACTACCACTAGTACCAGTACTAGTGTTGTTGAGAAGCCTCAATCCCAAAGGTTTTATGTTTCAGAAGGTCTTCCGACGCCATTCGGTGCCACTGCTCGCGATGGCGGCGTTAATTTCTCCATTTTCTCCAGCAATGCTCTTTCCGCTTCTCTTTGCTTGATCACTCTCTCCGATTTGGAGCAGGTTTTTATTATTGTTATTATTATTATTATTAGGGATAATTCTATTTTCTCCTGTAGTTTGACATAATATTTAAATCCCTCGATATTTTTTAAAATCATTAATATCCTTTATTGTCGGTATGGAATAGATCAAATAACCCTCGTAGTGTATGAAAATGTTCAAAAAATCCCTTATTATTAAAGGTTTTTTTTTTAGGCACATTCAAGTTGATGTTAGAAATTAAAACTTAACGTATAAAGGACAAAACTATTTGAACACTTTGATCATTTCAATCATTTCAGTAACGGTAGTAACAATACTAACGATAGGGGATAAAATGAGATTCTCTGAAAGTATAGGAGGATGATTAGTGATTACGTCAAATTATATGAGAAAGTGGGATTATTCCTTATTATTATTATTATTATTTTGTCTTCCTATCAAAAAATTATTATTATTTTGTCTAAAGTTTAATCAGCTTTAATTTAATGCAGAGTGGAGTCACTGAAGAGATCCGTCTTGATCCATTGACTAATAAAACTGGAGATATATGGCATGTATTTCTCAAAGGAGATTTCAAGGACATGCTATATGGCTACAAGTTTGATGGAAAGTTTTCTCCTGAAGAAGGACATTACTATGACTCTTCTCAGATGATATTGGATCCCTATGCAAAAGTTGGTTGTTTATTTGGATATTATAATTTCAATTCACTTAATAAAGAAAGCCAAGTAACAACTTAAGTGATGTGCACTGATTTTGGTTTTACATGTAGGCAGTCATAAGCAGAGGGCAGTTTGGTGTTTTGGGACATGATGAAAGCTGCTGGCCTCAAATGGCCTGTAGGATACCTTCTTCTGAAGATGAGGTATCAATGCATATAACCTGCTATTGCTATACTTTGATTTTAGATATATTGGACCTATGAAATCTGTGTTCTTCTGAGGGTTTTATATTATTTCTGTTTGATTCAAATCATGGTCTATGCTATTTTGATCCAGATATAGGTTGAGCTACATTGTAAGGGTGAGATGCATTTGGCTACTGTGAGCTACATATTTTCACTTGAAAAGAAGAATCTAAATGTCCCTGTATATGTTGTTGTTAGCTTATGAGAAAATCATCTGCTTCCCTAACTTTCAAGGTTGTTTTTTATGGTCATTCAGCAATCAGCAAAACAATGGTGGAGTAATGTGTAAATTTTTTGTTCTTTTGTTGATTTTTTGGTGGTTCATGTGAATCAGTTCGGCTTATAGCCATCAGAATTGTACATTTTGAGTTCACTGTTCGTTGTTAGGGCTTTGTTTAGTGCTGGTTTTCCTCCTTCTTTGTAAATTCTCTTTAGACATGCAATTTTTATTTCTCATTGTTTTGAAGGGTAATATAATGTATTAGTTTATATGAAAATAAGCTTGAAACCTGATTTATGTGCTTTCTTGATGCTCTTGATTCCCTGTTCCTTTTCACTTTCTCATTTCTTTGAAGTAACTTTAAGATTGCAATAACAATTTAATCACAATTTAGATTATTTATGTGCTATTAGCAGTATTGGATCTGATTATTGTTGCAGCATCCTTGTAATTTTACACCATCTGATGTCTTCAGTTTGACTGGGAAGGAGATTTACCCTTGAAGTACCTGCAGAGAGATCTTATAATTTATGAAATGCATGTGCGTGGATTTACAAGACACGAATCAAGCGGGACTGAATTTCCTGGCACATACCTTGGTGTAGTGGAGAAGCTTGATCACTTGAAGGTAGACTGTACTGCACTTTTAGTTTTAGATTAATCTACAAGGATTACTTTTCAAGTTGGATCTCGAATGAGATGAATGGTATAATTGGCTTACATTAAAAATGTATAGCTGATGAAGTGAAGATCTCGTTTTCTAATTAGTAGATAAAATTTTTTTAATATAGTGGTCTTATGTCAACCCTAAAGACATTCGGCCCACCCTCGTGATACCCCATAGGTGTAATGATATGATAAGATCATTGTTGCACATAACAATTGGTGGATAAAGTATCTATATTGATCCTGTTTTTCTAACATTGATTTTGTGGTGTTTGACATAAGAATAAAGATACGCTATGTTGGACATCATCACTAGTAGAAGTGATTTTATGCAATTCTCAATTTGTTGTTGGTAGGTTTTTAAAGGCAATTTAGTACATTGCACTGAATAGCATTGGATTAGACCATAGTCATCTAATATACCTGATTTTTGTATAAAATATTGGACAAAATTATTATCTATTTTACTTGATGATGAAATGCGGATAGAAAAAATTATCCAAAACAGACAAAAACTGTTATAGATCCTATCATTTTTAATCTAATCATATCCCAAATATAATCTTATTTACCATATGTGGCCTTAAAAATTTGAGATGCTGAATCCTTATATAATGAGTTATATCGACAGTAGTACTTCATGTTCAGCTTTTCTTTTTCTTTCTTTCTTTTTTCTCTTCACAGCATGAATCTCACCATCAGTTACTTTAGGTGTCCACAATTAAAAAAAGTTTGGAAAAGGTAAATGCTGGAGGTAAGTTCGTGAATGTTGAGAGACTTTAGTAAATTGTTGCATTAACTGATTTTGGAGCTGACTATTTTCTACAAGTGGAAGTGATATTTAGTTTAATTTTGATTGCATTTACTTCAACAATAGTTTTGACGTATTCCTTCATATCTAATAAAAGGTGCTAAATTTAACAGAAAAAATCTTATTGGTGTTATTGATAATTTTTTATTTTGAATTCCAAAGTCATGGTGTTCATTGTTGTATTTGTATATACACCACAAGAAGAGATATCTTACTGAATGGAGAGAGGTGAGTGTTAATCTAGTTGCTCTGAAGCATGTGATTGCATGGGGGGTTAATGAATTATTGACGAGATCAGTAATTGGATTTGGATCCAAGGTATCCTTTTTCCAAGGATATCAAATAGTAAATTTCAGAATGTTCATGTTGCTTTCTTTGACATTTTCGCACATAATTACTAAAATTCAGTTAGTCCTGAAAGCATTCTAGTTTCCTGGCCTTGAGTCAATGAAGGATTTAAATTTAAAATGTAACCGTTGTTGGAATGTACATACTGTCATTAGTATTATGGAAATTTGAACTTTCAGGCATATTGGTTGATTTAAATAATTTGTGTATGAGTTTAATTTTAACATTTTAATGCTGTTAGCAGTTGAATTTTTTCGGTTCAGAACAGGTGCTGTTCCTCCCATCTTCTTTGGAGAAATTTATCGTTATTTGAGTGAATCAAGTATTGAACAAATCAAATAAAGTTATTGGTTTGGAAAGAAGAGATCCAATATATCTTCCAAAAATGTGTTGGTTACACATAGAGATATTTTTTTAAAAAAATAATAATAATAATAATTAAAAAAAAAATCTGTTCAAATTGGATAAAAAAAAAAAAAAAGGTCATGTTTCAAATTTCTGATAACTGTTTTAAGGTACTTTATCAAAATGCTAAGAAGAAAGGTGCATTTGGTAGCTTTATTCATTAAAGCATGAAAAAAAAACAGAAGAAAATGATACAGTTAGATGTGGCTTCTTGACTAGGGATGAAAATATTCTATTTTAAGGTAAATTGACTTGTCAGTGATTAATCATTACACCAATAGATGGTAGTTCAAGTTTTTATGTTAGTCATTTTATACAAACAAGGAGATATCTTGAAATCCAACAAATGATAACTCGAATCACAGAATAATGGTAGTTCAAGTTTTGAAATCCAACGTCGTTAAATATGCAATTGTTTCTTGACAGTGTGGTGACAATGATATGTGACTCATTTACTGTTATAGTTGGTCGTTATTGATTGTTATATGACTTGTATTTTTTTGTTTCGTAGGAACTTGGCGTAAATTGTATAGAGTTGATGCCATGTCATGAGTTTAATGAGCTCGAGTACTTCAGCTACAATTCTGTCTTAGGCAATTATAAGTACAGTATTTTTACCCTCTCTTTAGAAGTTGTTTTGGCAGTGTGAGCAATTTTGTAAAGGAATATCTATGACAAACTTTATTCAGTATTCTGTATAATTAAAGAAGCTCTAAAATGCCAATATGAATTGATTGAGAAATTAATTTTTAGGGTGTTCTGATGAACAATGTCAAATCTAGTAGAAAGCATAAACTAAAATAAACTGATGTTTTTCAACTTTATAATATTTCCTAATTTCAGAGACATGTTAAAGCTTCATTGTCATATCTTTTCTGAATTTATTTCTTGACAGGGTGAATTTTTGGGGATATTCAACGGTCAATTACTTTTCTCCTATGCTAAGATATTCATCTGCTGGCATATCTAACTGTGGCCAAGGTGCAATTAATGAATTCAAGTTCGTTGTTAAGGAAGCACATAAACGTGGAATTGAGGTGATAGCTGACCTCAATATATTGTGTATTTCTTTTTAGATGTTATAAAAAATTTCACATCTAATTTTAATTGTATAGGTGTTCATGGATGTCGTTTTCAATCACACAGCTGAAGGAAATGAAAAAGGTCCTATTTTGTCCTTCAGAGGTGCTGATAACAGTGTTTATTACATGCTTGCCCCTAAGGTATAGCTTTGACTTATTACTTCTATGTTAGATACCATAAAAGACTCATGATTCTTGCATCCGAGAGATTTGAGATCATAATTATGCATTCGTGTTCAAGTTTTCTAATAAATCCCTTTAGTGGGTGTGTTAATACCTAAAACATGGTTGTGTGATTGATATTACAATTGCAATAAGATAACATAATGATTCTGTTTAAGATGAGTGTCTTGATTGTCTATGTGCTTTCGTGACTAGTATAGGGAAATAGGGAGTGTGTTGATTTTAGTAAAATTGAGATGGTAAAGCGAGGTTTACATCCCCTTTTTGCCTCTTTTCAATAAATATGTAGCAGAAAACAGATGAAATGCAATTTAGGGTAAATTGTACTAAATTTCCCTAAAATATTGAAAAGCATCTCCCAAAACTTGTCATTGGGGTTTTACAAACAAATCTTCCTTATATTTAATTGTCTTTTCTTGGGACTCAAGCTTGACCATTAATAACTTAGCAAAATTCTAATATACCCACACACCCACCCCCTTCCCTTCCCCCCCTCTCGGTAAAACATAAAATAGAAAGTAAACATACAAATTTTTGTCCAAAAAAAAATTCTAAAAACATTTAATAATAAGTCAAAGAAAAATAAATTAAACTAGGGGAGCCTCTATTTAGATCTGGAAGAAGACTTTCTGATTTGTTCAAATGTTTCCCGTTTAGCGGTGAGAGGAGGCTTGTGTGAGTGTCTCCTTGTGTCTTGATCCTTATGAGTCTTCACTATGTTGGTTGCTTGCTTTTCTCCAAAAATGCTTCTTAGGACCGAATCTCATCTTGTTATGCCTCTGTGGTTGCTTAACTATAGAACTTTCTATTGCCATTGACCATTGTCACTTCTCTTCCATTAGGTTTGTGGTGCCAAAAAAAGAAGGTGGGTAATACTTTGTATCGAACAGACTATGATCATGAATATACTGGGTTTATGGGGTTTATGAAGGTGGCACCATTTTCACTGTGTTGGGGTGAATTTTGTCTTGAGCTTGGTGACGTTGAGGATGTTGGTTAGATAGATAATTTGAAAATTTGAATTTCTTTTGTTGTTTTCTTTTTGTTTTGTTTTTGTAATAAATATATTAACATGTGATGAAATTCCCGAACTACCCTTGAATGGTTTGTTTTGATTGCTAGTCAATTGACAATAAAAGAGGTTTGTCTTTAAAAAACCCCATTTATAATTTCTGAGTGTTGCTTTTCAATACTTAAGAGGAATTTAGTGTAATTTTCATACAATTTATATAATTTGTAATTACTTTGGGATAGGTTTAATAGTCTCTTTTTGTTAGTTATCATCAGATCCAAAAGTTTAAGCTGATAAGAAAGAATCCAATTATAGTATTTAAAACTTAAGGTTGACATGTGACACGCTCTCTCACGTGTAACGTGGACAAATGACAGATATCGGACACATGTTAAACGCCCCCTATTGTTATAACATGTATAATAAAAATTTGAGATAAAGAGGGAAAACAGGATTTGAACCAAAGATCTCTAATATCTGATGTCATGTTAGTTACCATCAGACTTAAAAGCTTAAACTGATAGGAAAGAGCTCAATTGTAGTATTTAAGACTTGAGATTAACATGTGACATTTTTAATTGCTCATATTGTTACACAAAGTTTCTGCCTTTAGATTGAAGGACAATGAATCGTTTAGATTAACTTAATAGAGTCAAAGATACACTCGATAACTAGCTAAATTCTCTCTTCTCTCTCATTTTTCATATTCTCTCCTCTATTTTCCTCTCTCTCCTAATTTCTAATAATAAAATTTACGTTTTCTTTATAAAACATTATGGCTAAAATGAAGCTGAAAGAAGTAAGAGTGGATTCGTATGTTGTCCACTTAGTTTCAACACTAGAGTGGGCTTTATAATCAGATGTTTGAGTGGATCCTCTTTTGTTTGTTCTTTAATTTAAATTGAATTGGTTAACCAAAAACAATTTATAATTGAAAGCTTGAAGCACTAATAAAACAGAAAATTTTGTACCATGTCTTTCTGTGGTGGGAAGAAAATGAAGAACCAAAAAGAGAGAAATGGGGTAGTTATTGACTGTATAAAATTTCATCTTTCTCAACGCAATTGTTAATCTAAACCATTCATAGCCTTTCCATTTAAATCCAAAATTTTTTATAATAATAAGGGGCTGCTGAAGGTGCCCTGTGACTTTAAAAAGAGTAAAAAGTAGCAATATAAAGGTAACATATTGTACTTTCAAAGTTTTATATATACACTGTTGTTTTTATAAAGTTGGACTAGTTGTGCTTGTTGGATATCTACTAGTGTTATCAAAATTGTTCACACTAGTTGGAAGTGAAACTATAGTGACTCCCATATTGTTGCTAAGTAACTGGTTTTAACCTTGTACCAACATAACAAGTAAATTGCCGAAATTGGTGGTCTATACATCCAGAAAATTGAATTGAACATTGGTTTTTTTATGACTTTGCCAAAGTTGACATGCAGTGTTCGTTTGGGCATAAATGCTCCAAATAAATTTCCAAAGATTAACATTTTAAGTCAACTTATCAAGTTTCAATTAGTTGAAAGTCCAAAACACTGTTTTTAAATAGTTCTCAATGGCAAGCATGTTGGTCTTACACATGAGATGGTAACAGATCAAGCTTTTGATCTAGTGGTCACTATCAATTTTAACATTCTTTGAGATCAAAATTACCGTCAACTGAATCTTATTTTATAAGTTTCCAGGGAGAATTTTATAATTATTCAGGTTGTGGGAATACGTTCAATTGCAACCATCCTGTTGTGCGCCAATTTATTGTGGATTGTTTAAGGTAAATTTACTAGTGTAACCAGATTATACTCAATTATTAGTTCCATTTAGCCTTTTTGTTTTTCACCTATTATGAGCAGAGAATGTGTGTCAATATTGCTAGCAAATCCTTTAAATTGTAGTCATTGTTTGACTGTCGATGTCTCTAGTTACTCTTGTGTATGCAAATTTAATGGATTTAGAATTACTTGATTGTAAGAATATGTTAGTAGAATTGTTTGAAGCTAACTGTTTGAGATTGGATGGGACTAGAATTGGATTTGATTGGATTGGATTACAATTTAGTGATGTCTTTTATTTGGTGCAACATGAGATTAGATTAAAGTTAAAAATAGCTAGATAGGATTAAAAGTGGTTCTCATATTGCTAATAAGGTTTCTTCATCCAATTTTACTTCTCTGAGTCTGTGGCGGATCATTACATTTTAAAAACATATATTTAAGAGAATATTAAAGATCAAAAAACACCGAAGAAACCAAAAGCATAGCATTGGCACTAAAACTCAAACTTTGATTACAGAGCTTGGATTGAGTTTGTGATAATATTTTTAGTCCTAAAGACTTCTTGTATTTACAGCTTAGCATGCTGGTAAGAAATTCTAATGTTATGACAATAAACTTAAATTTTACTCAATTGGATCGATTTGAGATGAATAGACTTTATTATGGGTGGTGATGCAAGGTGCATTATATTTTAGTAATCTCATGTTTGTTGGTGAAGGTAAGCATTTTACTTATTGTAATCGAGACCTAGGGAAAATTCAATACCTAATTGTGCAACAATGCTTATAAATTAATTTGTTGTGCTGAATGTGTTTTCCTACAAAAAAAGTTGCTTTATAAGATCATGACTCTTGACGTAATGTTCCATAATGTAAGCAAATTTTAATGTAATCGATAATTTTATAATGTGTTTTTCTTTTTCTAGCAGAATAATCGACAGTTGTGTGTTGAACTGCATAGTTGTATGGACTTGCTTAGTGAAAACATTTCTAGAACATTTTCTGCAATTCTTTCTTGTATGGTCTTGTGTACGTTACAATAAAGGTTTTGCTTGGAGCAAATGCCGATTTTCTGATATTTAATAGACTTGAGAAAATCAAGTCGGTAAATGCTGTTGCAAGGCACTGTGTTTTAGACTATGAGCTTAGCTTTATGATCTGCCCTTTTATGCTTGATATCGTGCATCTTTTTGTGCTAGACAGCTTTAGTTTTTTGCGGAACATAGTTTCTTTTACATTCTTTCTGTTGTTGTTGCCTGTTAGACTCACCCATGCCACTCTCTTAATGGAGGAGAGAGGTGTGTGCAAAACCAGTCTCATTAAGGATTGATTATTTATTTATTTTTTAAATTTGTCATGCTACAGTTAGAACCGAACAATAGAGTTTGTATATTTGTTGCAACCCTTTTCTTTATTATCACATAGGGTGGAAAGTCTTCATATCTTTTTTCTTTCGCAACAGATATTGGGTAACAGAAATGCATGTGGATGGCTTTCGCTTTGATCTTGCTTCTATCTTGACCAGGGGTAGCAGGTTATTTGCTTAGCTATCTGCCACATATCCTATGCCTTGTCAATTTATATAGCAGACTGATTTGTACTTTTTCTTTTGGATTTCTGTCTTTTGTTGTTAATCAAAGTCTCTGGGATGCTATCAATGTATATGGGATTCCAATAGAAGGCGACTCGCTAACTACTGGCACCCCTCTCAGTAGCCCACCATTGATTGACATGATAAGTAACGATTCAATACTTAGTGGGGTAAAGGTATATTCAGTAATTATCTTTCTCTTTTCTCCTTTGAAGATCTCTAATATTTTGCTCCAAGGGTATTTGCCATATATTTGTGTAAGACAGAGGAGAGAGAAAGGAGAGTTATAAGAGAGAAAATAAAAAGTGAGAAAATAACAAAAATTAGAGAGAATCATATAAAAGTGAAGAAGTGATAGCAAAGAGGATAAAAAAAATAGAACGGTGAGAGAAGAACAAATAGGAGAGGAGAAATAGAAGAAATGGAGAGGAGATACAGAAGGGCAGTTAAGATTTGAGAAATTCTTAATTATGTTAAAGAAACTGTTAAATTTAAAAGTTTAAGCCAACATTTAGGTGCATTAGGTGCTTAAAACTCCAAATATACTTTCACTGTAAATGGCTTGTCATGTGTAACGCTATAAATGGAGCCTAGCCTTGAGTTCATGATTTAATAAGTTCTATAGTTCCATAAAACCCACCCTGAGATACGTCAGAGTTATAGATGGTTAATGTTGTCAATAGAGTGGCAAACTGGTTATGCACTCTCAACTTTTATAAATTGAAGGACAGCAAAGCTGGTTATGGCTAAAATCAGGAAATACAGGCAACCCTTTGATATGGTCCTTAAGTCATCTCTAAAAATTGCAAAGATCTTTTGGTCTTAGTATCTACCATACATATGTTAAAGTATGCTCTGTTTTTCGATAAAAAAATGTAAGTGACTATAGTGTAGGTATTCTGCTTTAAGTTAAGATAATCTGAGCCCAATGATCCAAACTGCGAAACTCCATGACATAGTTCTAAATTGCGGATTCTGGTGATTTCCTTGAGCATTTGATTGCGTATTCATGCACACAGAATAAAACATAGCTTATTCACGTCATTTCTATTTTTTGTGATCAGAGTAGCTCTAACTTGTAAAATAGGAAAAGAACCTATCTATTGTGCTTTATTATGTTTTAGCAAGTCAATGTAACATAGAATTATACTCTGCATATCTATCTCTTGAGATCAGAGTGGCTCATACTTGTAAAATAGGAAAAGAACCTATCAATTGTTCTTTATCACGTTTTAGAAAGCAAATGTACTGGTGGCATTCTGTTTAATAATAGTCTTCTGAAATATTAGCTTCTCTTAACTGCCACATTATAATGTTACAGTAAAATATGTAGTTGGCTGATAAAAGCTTTCGTGCATGAAAAAATGTGTCACTACCTCCAGTGTTCTCTGCCTGCATAATGGTTGCACACCATGCCTAAAGCCTATAACAGTTATACTTGTGCCTATGTAAATTAGTTCTTCCCAAGGAGCTTCTCTAAATGCATCTATTTCCTCCTTTGTTTCGCCACGTTGTTACTATAATTTATTAAACTAACCCAAGCTCTCTTGTCTCTTCCACATAGCTTATAGCAGAAGCATGGGATACTGGTGGCTTGTATCAAGTTGGCTTGTTTCCACACTGGGGTATTTGGTCAGAATGGAATGGAAAGGTTTTTTTGTTTTTTTGTTTAAATTCTTATTTTCATGTCCCAGTTAAATTTGTGACTGTAAGATGACAAATGTAAAACACTTGATTGTGGATAAGTATTCATAATGTAAGGGCATCATGTCAAACTACTTTTCATTTTCAATTTCATCCCTATTGCAGAAGTACCCTATCTGATACCCTGAACTCAATAAGGCAGAGATGGGAAGGTCTTACACCTAATCTGATTCTTCATTAACATATGTAATTTGCAGAACATATGATACAACTGCTTGTTTCATTAAGAGTAATTACATCGCAGTTGCTTTAGTATTCTATTACAAAGCTTGTGTCAGTTGAGCACATGTACCAGAACCTGGTAACTAGTTCCTGGTTATATTGAAATTATCTGAGGAGTGGGAGCATTTGGAATCTCCTATGGTTTTTTCTCGTAGGGTGGGTGCATTTAAAGAGTCATGTAATGCCATTTCTATAGTCATTTATCAACTTACTATGATTCCTCAGTAAATCATAGGAAATTTTACATTCATGGTCTTTACTTTTTACAATTCTTATCCAATTTTTAAATTTTCCATCTATGAGCTTTTCATCTTTTATAGGGAGACTTACATGACTAATATCAAAAGGAGGATCCAGTGAGTTGATAGCATGGAAAGTAACAAATTATGATATAATACTTATGGCTTCTAGTATTCAATATTTATGTATATTGGCCTACAGGTGTTAATGGTATGGTCTTCACTTTGTTGTATCTTCTTCTTAAATCTTTTGGCTTTTTTTTTTTTTTTTTTTTTGTTCTTCAGTCAGGCCATTCCTTCCCACTTGTTGAAAACTTTCATTTGGTTATTCATATATGACCTTGTGGGCAAAACATTCTAATAATATTATCAACATCCCATGTATCTGCTAACTAACAGTATGACTTCATTTGTACTTTCATGTTGATATCAGTATCGTGACATAGTGCGGCAATTCATTAAGGGTACAGATGGGTTTTCTGGTGCTTTTGCTGAGTGCTTATGTGGAAGTCCTAATTTATACCAGGTATTCAATTATTATATTTTTATTTATTTTATTTCCTTTCAGTGAAAATTATGACTTTAAATCTTCGTTTTATGGTCTTTTTGTCACTTTTTTTGTAGGTAAATATTTTCTTTTAGCTAAACCTTGTGTCTTCTGCCTTTCCTTGGCATTATGAGAATCCCTGATTGTAAGCCATTCTTTGTATCCCCTTTATGTCCACCAAAATTACACACATTGGATTTTTTTTTTTTTTTTTTTTCAATTCAGGAGGGAGGAAGAAGACCGTGGAACAGTATCAATTTCGTATGTGCACATGACGGTTTTTCTTTGGCTGATTTAGTGACTTATAATAACAAACACAATTTGGCAAATGGGGAAGACAACAATGATGGAGAGATTCATAATAATAGCTGGAACTGTGGACAGGTAGTTCTTAACCTGCTCATGTACCGTATTCTTCCTTTTTGTATTTTGTTTTTCTTTTAATATTTGATTTTCTATTGTGATATGTTGCAAGAATGCCTAATTATCTAGAAGTAATTTATCTCTTTTTATGATCAGAAAAGTAAATAATTTATTGAATTAATATAGACACAATCCTGCTTTTCTATGTCTTAATATAATTTTCTTTCAACCCATTTGGACTGAATTTAAAACAAAATTAGTCTGGAGTTGAACTTCTTCAAATCTATGAGGGCTTTAGTTAATTATAAAAATAAGAGATCACTGAGTGTTATTCGCAAACATCAGACTAGTGCCTTCAAAATTTTGAAGTTTGCATAGACATGAATTCACATGAAATTATGGATATCTGCAGAAGTCTTTTTTTTTTTGACATTTCTGCTGAAGCTTTTAAAACTGTCAGATATAATATCCTGCAAGGTTTACTAATCTATGTTTGAATTGGAACTCGTATTGGCTGTTCTATTATTTTTGGATTCCAGTCTTCATTCTTTTAATTATAAATTACATATAGGAAGGAGAAGTTGCTAGCATTTTGGTGAAGAAACTGAGAAAACGACAAATGAGGAATTTCTTCCTCTGCCTCATGGTCTCCCAAGTAAGATATAATATGATTTTTTTTTATCATGTATATATTATCAGTATTTGGATCATTAATCATTTCCGCTCAACCTGTCACTAGTAGCATATGGCGGTAAATCTATGCCATTAACACTTTTATAGTGATTTCTATCATATTTTATCGTATCTTGTCAGTAATTTTTTCTATCATATCTAGTCAGTAATTTTTTTTTATAGTGATTTCTAACTTCCCTTGATTGCCCATTTCGTCTCCTACTACTGGGCAATTATTCAACTCATCTTCTCGGGCTCACTCAAGAAAACAAGTTCTCAGTTTTCTAGGAAAAAAATTATTTAAGTACCCATGTTTGAATGAACATCAAATAGAATGTATGATTAAAACTCTCGACATACACTAGAACAATGAAGAACTCAAACAACCAAAAGAATCTAGTGTAAATGCGATCAAACAAGAATGAGCATGTTCTCTGTCTTTGAAGTCTCTCAACACAATCCCCCTAGGCAAATACAAGTTCTCTAAGATGCTCATAAAAAATCACCCCTTAAGGTTAAAAATAAAGTCCTGTATTTATAAGGGTTGAATAAGAAATCATTGAAAAGAAATGAAGGCAGGGGGTTTCCTAATTTTGATTTTGAAAACGTTGGAATTAGGAAATCTTTGTGAAACACTAAATTTTATATCTTTGAATATTCTTTCCAATGCATCAATCTGATAAGTAAAAGCTAAGATGTGGTCAAAATATGACAGCTACACAAAATAGGAAACCAACCGAAATTCAACATGTTGCTGCGCTTGGGCACCCATCCCACACGCTCCAACGTGCTAACATAGTGAGCTTTTGCCCTTTAAGTGAATGGAAAGTGAGTGGAAATTGAAAAGACACCAAGAAGGAAGAAGATAAGAATTAGAAAATCTCTTCTAAATAATATCGCAATTATTTATTTTCTCATGAGCTATTAACCATCCAAAAAACGCAATTTTGTTAGGAACCTTCGACTTTCAAATTACATTGGCAGGCTCGAGTAATGAATGTGACTTATCATTAGCTAAACATTCAAAGAATTTGCAGAAGATACTCCTTTAGAATCCTTGCACCATGCCTCCTATCTTTTCCTCCCAAATTGAAAGAAACAAAATTTTTTGCACAAAGAAAGAAGGTGCAGGGAGAACTGGAGAAGTGAACAAAAAGTCTATGAAAACTCCAAGCAAACAGAGGTTAAGAAGTAGAAATGGTTAGAGCAGAGCAGGGGACAAAAACTGTCTATAATATACAAGAGCTGCCCTCAATCCATGTTCCATACGAAACTAGAGCAAAAAGTGGGAACGCTCTTCTCACTTCACTTCTGCTTTCCACTTCTTAAAAATGAAGAAGAGAAAAATGATCTGGGCTGAATTTAGAAGAAACTGATGTCTACAGAGACACCCAAAAGTTGACTTTATCCCTTAAGCATTCACTTCCATGACCTTTATTATCTTTAAAAATTCTCTTATTTTTCTCATTCCAGACCACCCAAAGAGTGGCCATAATTGCACATCTCTAATGAAGAGATGGTGAGAAGAGGTAATTGACACTAGATATTCTTCACATTGTGAAGAGTAGATAGTAAGTAATGCAAATGGTATTAGGAGCAATGGGGGACTCCCCAAAACTGCTTGCTTATCACAACAATGAAAACGGTGAAGTAAATGGATGTACCAATTTGTTACCTTTTTGGTGGAAAGAAATATAAATGAAGTTATAAAATATGAATTAAGAAAATTTGTTTAGAACTGTATTGTCACACAATGCTCATGTCAGGTTTTGCAGTAGACAAATGAAAGAAAGTTGTCAAGTATGAAGGCGTGTATTGCTTTACAACTGAGTAGCAGTGAGATTTTCTGTAAGATAGGATATAGTGGTTTCAAATGATCTCTACACAATGTCCAAATGTTAATGTAACAAGTATCTAACCATGGTAACTGTGATTAACATAAGTAAGAAAAATTGGTGCAAATGTAATAATTTGTTCTTTTGTCACTTTCATCTGATTACTGTTTAATCTTTGCCTGCCAGGGTGTCCCAATGATTTCCATGGGGGATGAATATGGTCACACAAAAGGGGGGAACAACAATACATATTGCCATGATAATTATGTGATCTTCTATACCCTGTGAATATCTGGCAGTTCTAGTTGCTGATTGTGATGACTAATTGTCAGTCATGATGCAGATCAACTACTTCAGGTGGGATAAAAAGGAAGAGTCCTCATCAGACTTTTTCAGATTTTGCAGCCTAATGACCAAGTTCCGCCAGTAAGATTAGTGATTTTGAATATGTGGTTTGCTTTCTGGTTTATCTTTTACAGTGCTCTCATTTTAGCTACCTTCTTGTAGTGCATGTGAATCACTTGGCTTAAATGATTTTCCAACGGCAGAGAGGTTGCAGTGGCATGGTCATTCTCCTGATAAGCCAGACTGGTCTCACACAAGCCGTTTTGTGGCTTTCACTCTGGTAACTGTTTTATTGCATATTGAACTGCATTCGAATATTTGATTTCTTTTTGTTTATTGGTTCAATTTGCTGTCTGGTTGGATCATAATTCTAAGATTGCACTTGAGTTGATTTATTATGGTGTCGACTGGCTTAGATGACCACAATCGAAGTTTGCATTATGACTTGAGTGCTGGAAAACAGTTGTGTGTGTGACTCCAAATCTCCCTTTATCTAATATATTTGTAAACTGTGTAAAAGTAAGATATCATGCAGAATCAATGCAGAAAGAACAGAACAACAGAACTTTTAGCTGGAATGATAAAAGGGTAGCGTTAACCTGTGCTCTAAGAATACCTAGGAAATTGAAATAAAAGTCACAATTAACCAATGAATGAATGCATTTATTTTCTTTGTTCGTTCTTTCTCTTTTATTCATTCATTGGCTAATTGTGATGTTAACTTGTGCCTTAACACTACCCATGATAAAATCAATCACTTTCCCATGATCAAGATGCTATTTCCTTAGCAGAAAAATAATGCTTCCTGAGCATTTTGATAAATGTTTTTGCATGCTGTTTAAAATTGTATTTATTGCATACCAGCCAAGTCTCAGTGGATTGTTCTATTGATTTGTTTGGTTCCACTTGTAATTCCATGTGCTTTTCTCCATTGCCGTATGTGTAGGAGAATATGGTCATGGACGTCATTTTTCATCTTCTAATCCTATTTTCTTTTCTTTTTTTCTTTCATTTATTTCTTCTGCACTGACCTTAAATGAAGGTAGCTTAGTCATGGATAGTAAATTTTCAGCCTTGCACAGATACATTCTTTGAAATATTTGCTGGCATGTTGAAAAATATAGGCATCGTAAGACTAAAATGTTTTCAGTGAGATAAAACTTTACCCTGTGAATCTCTAGGTTTTTCGATGACATAACTTTGCCTTTTGAATCTCTAGGTTTTATAAAAAAATTTCATCGATTTCTTGCAACATGACACAGTGAAAAAACATTTCTTTTCTTGGTTTAATAATTTAAAAGCTATTATCATTTTCTCCTCTAATGATTGATGAATTATCATTTTTCCTTTTGATAATTTTAAAATAGTCAAAAAACTCTCTGAAATAATATCAATTTAAGTCAAAAGAAAGGATAAAATAATATTTCTTGAATCGTGAGGGCTGGGGGGGGGGGCGGCGTGGTGGTGGGGTTGGAGATAATGACGATTCATTAATAATCGTCGGAGGGAAAAATGATACTAATGAATCATAGGGGGAAAAATGACGATTTATTAATCGTTAGAGGAGAAAATGATACTAACTCATAGTATAAATTCTTAAACAGATTGACTCAGTGAAGGGAGAAATCTACGTTGCCTTCAATGCTAGTCACTTGCCTGTTACTATTTCACTGCCAGAGCGGCCTGGATATAGATGGGAGCCCTTGGTAGACACCAGCAAGCCTGTACCATTTGACTTCCTCTCCAGTGACCTTCCAGGCAGGGAGATAGCAATTAAACAGTATGCTCAGTTCCTTGATGCCAATCTTTACCCTATGCTTAGTTATTCTTCTATCATTTTATTATCATCACCAGATGAGAATGCTTAGTTAAAGCCCTATTGATGAATGGGGCTTATCTATTACTGTGAAGATACACTGCCTCAAAACTAGATTATTAAGTTGTCAAATGATGTCACTTGGTTGCCACCACCTACAGTTGCGGATGGCGTACCTTATTGTAGATTAAGCTTTGTATTATAATGATGTGTTCTCCACAACACTCATTCTTGTGTCCCCTTTTCTTACTATTGGCCCAGAACACACACAGAAGAATGTCTTCTGGATGTCATGAATTTCTATTTTGAGATGATCTTGGTATCTACTATCTTATAAGCTTGATCACATGAAAATAACTTAAAATGAAACTTACACTAACCTGCCCTAAGGTTTGGCCTAATTACAGGCAGGGATGAAATTTGCATTTCCTTACACAAATCCTCCACAGCTGTTGGTGAGTTTCTGTTGAATCTTGAACAACCTAGGGATGTGTATTTGTCATTTCATTTGTATAAAATATTACCATCGCTTTTCAAAAGAAAAGATATTTCAGTATAAAACAATAATTTATGAAAACAAGTGGTACAATATTCATTTTACCCTAAACAATAAAGGCATATTCATTTTTGGTGTAAAAATAGAAGTTATTCGTTTGTAGTTTTAAATGAAATTTAGTTGCTTTTATTCATTTTCAATCCTTTGAAACCCGATTAAATCATTGAGGACAAATTCAATGTAAACCAAACAAGAAAGAGACATTCATTTTGGCCCAAATGTGAACGTTATCATTTGTTGTTCCAAATAAAATTTTAATCATTTTCAGGCTACAAAAAAATTTCATATGTAACAGTGCACATAAAATGTTTTATTTAGGAAAAGTATTTCATTTATATGAAATGTTCACTTGAAAACATTTGATTGCAACATTCACATAAAATGATTTAACTAGGAAATATTTTTTACAAGTGAAAAAATTTCTCGTAATTTTTTTTTTTTTAAAAAAAAAAAAAACCCACCAATTGCAGTTACATTTTGGCTTTAAAATGCTATGCTTTATCTTTTGGCTTGCTTAAAAACAAATATCCTCCTTCCAGAGCATGTTTTATAATTTGACTACACCTTGAGGTGTGGCACATATACTTTCAGGCATCAAAGTATTTGAGATGTTTAAATAAGTTTTTTGGTTTAAGTAATCAATCGGATGTTTAAATAAGTTTTTTGGGTGATAATATAAGCACGTGTCTCTAATTATTTTAAGTAAGGCAAAAACAGAAAATCCATTACCCACAACACTTGACACTAGATAGAATGCATTGATGAATTTCAAATTAATCTTTATTGCATGCTATAGTTACACAGTAGCTTAAATAATTGAATTATGAATCATCCAGCAGACTTAATCAAAGAGGATAGTAAGACATCCACCTTTCAATCATCGCAGAACACTCCTTGATTTTGTGCTCAGCAGCAAAGTGACCAGCACCCTATATCCAATGTACTTCAAATTACAATAATGTTCTTCGTAAATATAGTTTGTTTGGTAAAATGCAAGTACAATTTCGATTAAAAACAATGCTTTAAACAAACGAAATTGATAAGTGACACTTCAAAAGTTTTCTTTAAATATCAAGGAAGAAATCATTTAAGAGGACACCAAAAACACTCCTACATAGGGTAATAATAAAGGGTTTAATTTTCTTGCCTTGACAGTTGCATATGTCAAACTAAAGTCCCTATTCTTCATAAACTTGGTTGTATATCTGCATAAAACTAATATAAGAATATAATAAATGTAAGACGTTAATAAAGGATATGGTGAGCTTTAAAACTAACCCAGCTGTTTGCCCATCAACAGACCAGGCTCTCCAACTTTCTTTTAATGTCATATTAAGAGACATAATCCATTGCTGTGTTCCAATGTGTGGGATTGCCATGTCAACATCTCCACTAGCCAAGTAAAAAAAATCATGATGAGAGAAACTTATTAGCTAATGATTACATTGGAAAGCTCTTAAAATCTTCAATTAGACTGTCTCATAGTTGATGTGACGAGACGGATCAATGAAATAATACTATTTCTTTTTTACTTATCTTTTTCATTGGTCTATTTTTTCTTCTTACTTTTCCCATTGATCTGTTTTACCACATTACATATAAAACAGTCAAATGAAAGATTTTTTTTTTCATGTTTGGATATACATTTAATAATGATTCTACCTGTATATAAGGACTCGAAGTTTGGTCTTGGAAAGCTTTCGATAATAGTCGACCACACTCGTGACATTATGAGTGTAAGCTCTATTTAACGTGTCGTTACAGTATTGCCAAGAGCTTTTTCTTACCTGTTATATAACATGCTATCCACAATGTTTAAGGGAAACAAGTAATCCAGATACAGTTTGAAAAAAATGGGAACCATTTTAAAGTTTTGTAATTGTATTGAGAAACAAAATTTCTAATACAATTTAACTTGAACAATTTTTTTTTTTCTTTCGAAGCCTTCATATCTCTTGTAAAATAATACTTTGTTTGGATGGCAAATCAAACAGTATCCAAGACTCAAAAGATTGCACATACCTTGTGCACATGAAGTGCTTCTTGGACAGCTTTATCGTTTGCCCAGATGTAGGAAAATACTTGATTATATTCCTAGTATAAGAATAAGACACAACGTACGTATTTAGTTCAACACTTCACTAAATTATGATAGGGATAGTATTTAATCAAGTGAGGAAGAGAGATTCACCCGGCACCAAAGTTGAGGACCATTAGGTTGTGAACCAAATAAACCTGATCTGTACTTGTCTTTCAGATATTGTCGAGCTTTATTTTCATCACTTAGTTTCGGCAACATATTTAAACAGAATGGTTCAAATATTTGTACTGTATTTATTTTGTTGATAAGCTGCAAATTAAATGATTACTCTTGATGGCTATGGAATTCAAAATTGTGATGAATGTGTCATATATATATATATGAATGGATTCTAATAATATTAGTTTCAATATTGTGAATCATTTGATGCATTGACTTTTTTCATAATTAATACTTGACATTAATCATTTATATATAATCAATATATCATAATATTGAAATTGATTAAAATCGGTTCGTCTTTATAGTAGAAAGTTTCTCTCTATATATATTCTCCCCTTACCTTATTGATAGACTTGATATGAGAAGCACATTTTTTGCTTTGATTCAGAGCAATAAAATCACCATTGCAATTTGTTTTGGCCGCCTGGAAAGTGCGAACAACATTAGATGGTATTTGGACTAGTATCCCATTCATAAGACACTTCTAAGGCATCAAAACATTATCAATATGTCTGATTTCAATAATAAAAATAAATAAATTAAAAAAATAAATAAAAAACATCATCACTATGTCACCATGAAAAGATACAACTATATATATATACTTTTTCTAATAAAAAGAAAACAAGGGCAATTACCAAATATTTTTCATTATCCAAATCGTTTATGAGTTTTGCAATTTTGATCAAATTGGTCCTCATATTTTTCATAAGTACCGAATAAATCCTTAATTT
This sequence comes from Nephelium lappaceum, assembly GCA_021234005.1. NCBI lineage: Eukaryota > Viridiplantae > Streptophyta > Magnoliopsida > Sapindales > Sapindaceae > Nephelium > Nephelium lappaceum. Next base: position 13,238,657 of record CM038002.1, on the reverse strand, counting down.
TTTAGAAATAACTAATATGATCCCCCGTTATCAAACTTAACATTTGACTTCAACAAAATTGGTTAAAGTAAGTTAATACTCATGATTCATCTTATTAGAGTAAAATTGATTAAATAATTTTAAAAACATAATTAAAGTAAGAATAAACTAATATTTATATTATTTAAGTAATAAACCAACATTATTATTTTAAAAAATAATTAGTTACAATAAATTTATATTTATATTTATAATAAATCTAATCTAAAATTATACTAAAAAAAATCAAATAATTGATAAAATAATTGAAAACATCAAATGAAAAAAGATTATACCATCATTGATTATTTTTGTCTTTTTACAATTCAAACACTAAACATGTCAATTTTGTAATGGGTTTGACTTAAACTAACTTTATCCATAAAATGTTAAAGTTGAATATTGAAAATTAGTAAGAGGAATTAATTTGGTACTTATGAAAATGTAGTAAATAATTTGGTCAAAAATGAAAAGTCAGAAATTAATTTGAATTATCAAAGAGTGTTGAACTTGTTGATAATTTGACAAATTACTTTTTATCCCCCACAAGAATGCCAAACAAAAATAAACTAGCATGAAAAAATAACACTTAAAAAACTGCTACTGGCCAACAGCTGGTAGCTATTGGATTGTTCACGTTCAATTAAATGCAATTCAGTAATCTCTTATATCTATCGAATCTAGTAGTAGTAGTAAAATTATTATAAATATCTTTAATTAAGTCACCTGAAAGAGTTTATCTGGTACAAGTGACATTCGGTGAGCAAAAGGGATTCTTGAATTAAAATCAATGTGGGTGTCTGTCCCTGGATTCCCAAGCAAGTATCCCTGAAGAGACCAGTTATACTACTTGAGTACAACTTAGAAAATTAAGTTTGTGTTTAAAGAGAAAGATGTCTGAAACAGGACAAAAAACACATACCTTGAGATTAAGCATTGGCATATGTACTCCGACTTCATTACCTACAATTTAGAGCTAATGTTTTGAGAAGAAGAAAATATATAAAAAGATAATTGCTTTTACTTCGGTGTGATAGCATTTTATCAAAAGTTACCTTTATTATCTCTCGCGCTATCATTGGAACAATATTTCCCGAATATCCTTCACCACCAATGTAGAATTGATTTCCCATAAATTTGGGATGTTTCATGAACCACTACATAAAATCAATCATGAAACCGAAGTTAGAATAAATGAAAAAATAATTCTAAATGAATTAAAATGAAAAAAAATAATTAATTTTTGTGTTGGGTTACTGTTTACACAATAAATAAGCAGGTCATATCATATTTGAGTTGATTAAGAGTTAAAAAGATTGTATTTGTTTGAAGTAAAGCATGACATGATAACCTAAATTGCCACCGCAATCATAATCAGCAAGAAGTTGCACGCTAGCTACCATTCACATGCTTTTATCACTTGCCTTCACTCATTGTTACACTATTTAACTACATATCTGTGTCTAATCAACGTGGTGTCCGCCTCATGCCTTGTGCTTCACTTACATCATATGCTTTTTCTTATGTCAGTTGATGCAGGGTGCCCTGATGATCTATTATTGTCTCTTTCTTGGCCCTAACTCTTATGTGGCTTGTTGTCTATAAACAACCAATTGTTGCCAAATCTAGTGTTAATTTGCTATAGTCAAATATCGTGCTTTTGCTTGTCCTGCTGCTAAAAACATTATTAGGGTGGTTCACTCTTTACTAAGAGAACCCCACTTATCATGTTACACTCCTTGTCTTCTCTAATTTGAGAAAATCTTCTATGGGTGGCATATTAATGTTGGTGTAATTAACCTTCCATATTATAATTGGAAGGTCAGAACAACATCAGTATACCATGTCAACTCAACGTCCCATTAAAGATTTTTTCAATGTCCTCTAATGTTAGGGCAACTTCTATGGTTGCCAATCCACTATTTCATGCCCACACCAAACAAGAAAAGCACGGCCCCTATTTTAACTTTGTAGTGTTTCTTATTTACCTCGGAATTGCAAGGATTTGGTTTAAATTTCCTTGTAGGTTTATTCACTCATTTTAAGTGAATACTTGTACAGAAGGTAAATTTTTACAGCTACATATACACCTAGCAACTTCACTATTTTGTTCCGAAACTTAAAACACAAAGTAAGCAAAACAAAAAGAAGAACAAATGACAAAAATGATAACATACAACAACTATAATCAACATCATTATCATGATGACAGTATTTATAACTACAGTCCATCAAAAATCAACAGTCAAGTAATTGATACAGATTACAAAGCATCAAATTGAAAATAATTAAAAATATAAATATTGTTATTTAAATATGAAAATCGTTAGTAATAAAAACGCATAGATAAAATCATAAAATGATAACTCCCAACTCTCTAAAATTTAATCATTTCAACATATAATTAATCAAGCTGATCATGTTCGAATGTAAATTTATTCAAAGATTAATGAACAAGAATGGCAAGTAATTAAGCTGCCTAAATAGTTATAATCATGTTTCTCAAGCACTATATTCTTTACCTCCAGCAAAAAGTGATAGGCATGTGCCACAAACTTGTAATCTCCAATATCATATCCTTGAGAGGTTGTTGAGTAAGAAAATCCAGTACCAGCAGGTGCATCCAAATATATAATGCTCAGTCCCTGAAAACAAAAAACGCACATCATAATGACTGTCCTTCAATTTGTCTAATTCAAAAACAAAATAGATGAAAATGGGACAAACATCCCCGACTCATTAACAAAAATGTATCTAATACAAGTTTGCGAGCTGCAGCAGTTACATATGTTTCATTCTTAAAACATATGATTTAATATTTTCAACTCTCAAAGAACTGGCAGTCCGTTTGCTAGCAACAAGTACTAATCTAATATATCAGTCATTAAATTTTTTTTTGTTTTATTTTAAGCGTACACATTTGGACATGACAAATAGCTCTTCAGTTCTCAATTTAATTATAAAATTATCTTATAAGAGTCATGTACTATCTATCGCATAAGACTTTTTATAGTGTCAGAGAGATAGGCAAGAGTCGAGTAAACACGAAAGTCACTGAGGTTATTAACTTATGTCTTTCTAACAGACAAATGTATACTGTATGTTACTTATAGAATTTTGTCTCATACAAAACATTTCAATGAAGAAGACATTCTCCTTGAAAATGAAAGCTTGTATCACCTTAGTCCACGTATATGGATTTAGAACAAGTGACGGTAGACGTCCATCGTAATATCTAACATCAAAAGTAAGTGGTCCTGTCCAAAACTCAAAATATCACTGCAAGTCTTTAAGTCACAACCACCTAATCTCATATTTGTACATTAAACCAAAAACGGACGCCTAATGAAATAATTGTAAATTCACAAAAAGTACATGTGGCTTGGGAAGTCAAAGAAGTAAGTTACCACTTTCAAAGAAAAAAGCAGCAAGAGCAGAGCAACCGGGGCCTCCAGCAATCCAAAGCATAAGAGGGTCTCGCAAAGGGTCTTTTTGAGACTCAACAAAGTAGTAAAATAGCTGCACATCCTTACCCGGTCCTACTCCCACATATCTGCATATAAATGTATACAAAATTCGTCACGCAATTACTCATCAAGCGAAGAAAATGACAACACAGAATAATTTACGTACGTACCCCGTTTCAAGAGTGAAGGGTAGATCACCAATGTAACCTGGTAACCTTCTCACGTGGCTTTTAGCATTGACTGCTATTACTAATATGACCGATACAAGAGGAAGAAACCCTTTAACATCCATGGCCTGATGGAGATCCCAGAAAATGATACAAGAGTGTTTGCACCCCATGGCCAGGTACATATCTTATAAGGAGAGTTACAATTCTGTCTTCTAGTTTTGCTGACGTCATTGATGATGAAGCTTGGACAGGGACTGAACTCACAGGCCAAACCAGGCCTTTTCCAATATAGCACTAAATCAGTGTAAAACAACAATTTGGTGTCAAAATCTTCTCCAGGCAAAATTTGGTGTGGATGAATAGAATAACACCAGGTAACACCAAATTGCACTATTCATTTGGTGTCGGAGTCTGTGCCCCTCTTTATCTATTTATTTTTTAAAATACCAATAATACCCCTCTTTACTCTTCTACAACAATATTGTTTTCCTTGGTGTCCTCTGCATATTTAATATATTGATATAATTTGATTAATAATTAAAAATATAAATTAAATTATTATAAAAATATGTATACCGTTGGAAATATTTCATTGAGATCTTTAAAATGAGTATAATATTGAAAGTATTTTAATACATTTTTAAGTTTTTAATATATATTATAAATAGTATATTAATATAAAATGAATTAAAATTTTTAAAGTATATAATTTGAGTAATTATTTGAAAATAAAATTTTATATCAAATAAATTAATTAATATTGGTTAAAGTATTGTGTATAGAATATTCTTTGAAGATATCATTTACACCAATTTGGTGTTAAATACATTGGAGTGTAAAAAAAATTAGTGATAGAAAATTTGGTGTTGACACCAAAATGATGTGAAATTTGGTGTCATACATTGGAGATGGTCTTAGAAACACGAGTTCAAGAGTGCAATGACATTTAGTCACCACGTTGGTCATTTGTCCATGTTAGGTTTGACCTTGCCTTCAGGGAGTGTGGCAAAGGCTGGGTGTTAACGTGTTCTCCTTGAAAGCCATAGAGCTGAAAGTGTGTGGAGACGAAATGCTATTATGTCTACATTGAACCACAAATGGACAAGGTAATGTTTTTAGGATTTGAACTAGTAATCTTATAGGTATCTTGATTGCAAACTTGGTACCATCAAGATAAATGGTCACACCTCTCTGGAAGCAAGGTCAAACCCACGTAGAAAATGGCCGCCATGGTGACTAAAGGGTTACTACTAGGAGGACTCCTACTATATCGAATTTGGTTACTCTTATCGTATAGTTTTATTTGTCGGTATTAGTGATGACGAGAGTTTTCGCAATTTCACGCCAAATTTAAAAACTTTCTTCCTCCTCATATGGCTTATCTCCATCCTAAATAATAATGAAATTCCATTTCTTGAAATCCTTTTTCATGAAACTTGATTCACTTTCATTTTCATTCCTGATTGATAAACATGTACGGAATGATGTATCCTAAAATTTACAAAAATTTAGACTCACATATAGGTTTTTTTAGACTGACTTTCAAGAAATATAAAGAGCCAACTGAAAATTTCAATCACTTGTCACTCCAAAAATTAATTTTCGAACCATCTCTAATAATCCATTTTGAACCTTGAGGAAAATGAAGGGAAAATAGCTCAAAGATTAAGCATTGTCATTTGTAACAATCCATTTTCAAATCCATTGTTCATTAGATAATTCGTGATGGTTAAATGGTTTTTACTTTAATAAAATATAATGATATTTTTATAAGTTTTAAAATGCAATAAAGGTATCATGAACGAATTTGCTGGGTTGTCGAAATGACGCAACCCCTTTGTCTTACTTTGATAATTAAGGGTAAGGTTCAAAACGTAAGAACCACAAAATGTGGTAATTTTTTCATTTTAAATGTGAATCGATCTCTCCTGATCTTAAAAGTAAATTTTTGAACTGCTCGTTAAGATATTCATATCAATTTGGTCTCGATAGTAATCTTATTCGGAGTCGTAAATTTCACTAACGATGTCGTAAAAATTGGGTTCCAATTATCAAAAAACATTCCTCCTGTAATTAATTTATAATTTCCTTCAGTTCAAAATAATAATAATAAGCAGCCATCGTGGGACACGTGTGTACGAAAAATTTGCAGGTAACAGAAGACGTCGATCAACCTGATCAAAATCAAACGGCCAACAGACAGACCAAATAACATCAATAAGTTAGGGTTTATACTCTTTAGTCCCAAAAAAGAGAAGAGAAGAGATTGGAGAATGGGTTCTAGGGTTACATTGAAGAGCAAGGGCAAGAACGTGAAGGGAGCCAAAGCTGCAGAGGAGAAATCGATGGCGGATTGTTTGAAGGAGTGGAGCACTTGGACCATGAAGAAGGCTAAAGTCATCACTCACTACGGCTTCATTCCTCTTATCATCATCATCGGCATGAACTCTGATCCCAAGCCTCAACTCTATCAGCTTCTCAGTCCCGTTTGATTTCTTCTTCTTCTTTCTATATATTTTTATTAAAGTTACTATTTGTCGAATCTACGTGATCCGAGGATTTTAGGGTTTTGCCTTTTTTTATATGACCTTTCTGGATTTTGTGTAAGTTTTGGATTTTATTTGTGCTAGTATAATTTTTTATACCTGAATTCGTAATTGTCAGTTTTTGATATATGGGTTGTCTTTGTTTTGTTGAATAAACATTAATGGTTGTGCTGGAAGTGATTTGTGGATGTTATATTAATATTTCAATTAACAAATTGAATCAAATTCTCTCCAAGGTTGGTTTGGTTCAGACTTGGGGGGATCTTTATCTACTAGGGGTAGATATTAAGGTTGTGCAGGTAGTGATTTATCTTGACAGAGCTCGGTAGAAAAAGGAAAAAAGAAAAGAGAAACTTGACACGTATTCGTGACTTTGTTGCCGGTGATTTATTATTCGAGTGATATATTGTATTTTTTTCTGTGTGTTAAGTTACGGATTGCATATTGGTTTTCTGTTGTTTGTTCTGTAACTGTATGCTTGAACGTGAATGTAGTGTAAATTGCATTGGTGTTTTCTACTTCACCGGCAGACTGTGAGGTTCGTTCTGTTATCAAGTGCAAGTGAAAAAGCTCCTCTGTTTCTGTCCCTTTATGAACTTGTCTGTTTTTGGTTGCCTTGGGGATATTTTTTAGTTTGGAGAGTAGGGAAAACACCCTAGACTCAGTAATTTTCTGTTGTTTGGACTTGGGAGTATTATAAATTAATTTTTGTAGACCACATTTGTTGTGTTGAAAATAAGACATTGTGTGATGCTTATTTTCCTCAGTTCCAATTCACTTCTGAAAACTATAAGTAAGACCCCTGGAGACTTTAAGTTCTTAAGTTTTTAATGTGCATGATTTTTTTTCATGTCTGCTGAAAACATTAGGCACTGGGGAAACGATATATGATTTTTGGTCCTCCAGCCTCTTTTTCTGTTGGTTTTGCGTTTTATAGAATGAAATTTAAGGGTAGTAATTACATGATTTAGGCTCAAGGAAACTAGGACAGTATAATCATTCCTACGGTCCCAGATTAATAAGAGAATTATGATGTTTTATCTTTTCTCATATGTTGTTTCTGTTTCTCTTTAAGAAAGAAATCTGTGCCTGAATGTCATCGACGATTGGATAGGGCAATTTGGAATTTTGGATGAATGTTCTATTGATTTATCTTTTAAGAAGTTGTTCACAATGCTTGAATTCTTTGCTTTTACTTACGTGTGAAATTGCTAGTATGATCCCATACTACAACAGTAATGGTGCCTCACCATTACTCTAAATGCAATATTAGCTACGCAACATGGTTTGGAATTCCCATTCAAGATTCAATAATTCCGAATTGTGCTAGTTAGATGAGAAGAAACATAAAAATTGTAAAGCGTCGTATCAGTTCATAAAACAAAATCACAGTAAACATCTTTACCATACAAGAGCGTACTACTAGTATCATTTATTTGGGTAAACTATAGAATGAACTTAATAAGGCGTTAGCGTTAAATTGTATCCATGAGTGACTTCTGTGAAAACTAAAATAAGCTACCCATGTCATTAGTGTTCAATGGTTAGAACTAGCCATTGGGCATAATGGCCGATTAAAGTGTTTAAACTAATCTTCATATTTATTTCATTATTTTTGAAGTATTTTATTTATTTAATAAAAAAATTATTATGAAAATTACAACAAACAACAACAAACGCAATTGAAAATTTGTTTTTAGCGCCAAAAGAAATATCATTTGCTTTTAGCTCTTTTTTGTTGTAATTACCATAACGCCCTTGTATAAAAGGGTTTTTCAATAGTCACCTTCTGTCTCTTCACTTCATATGGAGAGTAAGAAGTCAATTGTTTTTATCACTTTTTAGTTAATGAGTTTGAATTACATCTGTTAAGTGATTTTATTTGTTCTTTTAAATAGTCAAATCACTTAAAATTACCTAAAAATCACTAAAAGAAAAAAGCTTCAATTTTTTACTTTTATATGAACATAAAATCATTTGATGGTTTTTTACTTTTTTAAATTTATTATTCCAAATCTATCTTTCCCAAAATAATATAATTCTAAATTTGTTATAATTTTACATTATATAGATTTTTTAAAAATATAATTAATTAAATATTGCAATAACTAAAATATATATTACTTTACAATTTCAACTTTTATTGCAATAACAATTCAACTTAAAACATTTTGTTTATTTTTATTTAAATATATAAATTTAATTTACTTTATTATAATAATTTATTTATGTATATATCATTTTCAAAAAAAAATTAATTTAATATAATTATTAATCATATTTTAATTATGAATAAAAATAATGTTAATATATACATAAAAATGTTTTAGTATTTGTTATATATATTATTATAATTACTTGTATTATATTAAATGAAGTTACGTAACAACTACTAATAAAATGATATAAATATTAAACTACTAGTTTTCAAATAATTTTAATTTTAAAAAATAAACAAGGTTATTACACATTCAGAGGTAAGAAATATATTTATATATATATGTCATTCAGATTTAAAGTTTCAGTTATTATTCAGTTTTCAATAGTACTATTCAGTCTTTAAACAAAAAAACAAACAAGCCCCAAGTTTCCATCCTATCCTATGTTTATATTTGTTGATCATGATGATTTGGTTGATGATCCTTGTTGATTGTGATGATTCTTGTTGATGATGATGATGAAAGTGTTCATTTGGGATCATAGCTTTGGGTCATTTAAGCTCATATGAATCATTTTTGTATTATTACTATTTTTTTATTATTATTTTTATTTTTTCGTGTTGATGATGTTGTATGGATGGTGAATAAAAGTTATGTATGAACTAGGTGATTGATGAAGAGAAAGATGAATTGGGTGGGTGATGGACGATGTTGATGATTAAGGATTTTTTTTTTATTTGCCTTTTTTAAATTATTGTTTTTTTATTTTTAATTATTTCACATCTTTTATTTTTAGTAATTTATTATAATTTTTTTATCTTTATTCTTGGATAAATCAGTCAAACTAATTAAATTTAAAAAGCTAAGAGTATTTTTATCATTGTTCAAAAGATCCTGATCAACCGTCAATTTTAACCTCTATTGACTGTTAATATGAGGGTATTTTGTTACAAAAACATAAAAGTTAATCTATTTGCATAAAGCCTTACCTTAAGGGTGTACCGTGCATTTACTTTTAATTATAAGTAAATGATTTAGGTCCATTAAAATTTAATTAAAAAGGCACAATAAAAGTATAATCATAAAAACGTTAAAAATAAATAATATCATCAACTATTGCTCCCATTACCAAATGCATTTTTATTGTTTTCATTTTCAAACAACTGTTGTTGCCAAGAGCGTTTCTTGAAAACAAAATAAAAATACTTTTGCTTGTTTTGTTTTTCTCCAAAAAACAACAAATGACTAAACATACCAGAAGTGCACTAATTTCATTTTTTAATTTTATATTTATTTTTTTGATGGAGGTATAGATGAAAATGAAAGAGATCAAGTCTCCTCCAACCATTATTTTTTCTAGATTAGTTTAATAAATTACACATAATAACTTTCACAAAAGGAAAATTGATCATTTTACCCTTTCCCGGTTTCCCCACATACTAGAGATGGTTTGTGCCAATTTTTGCAGAAGTTACCTACGACTGCAATTAAACCTAACATCAGGGGTGCTTGTGCAAGTTACCATAAATTATATACCACCACTCTACCATAAATAAACCTATCATCCTTGAATTAGCTGAAATCAGGAAGATTGCAGTGCAGAAACAATCAAAACAATATAAAAAGTCAACCCCAATGGATTATAGTTCTCTACATGCTCCAGCATACATGCAATTTATAGGCAAGAAATTGTAAATTCAAGTTAATTCAGTATAAACTATTATAACCTAACTTTTTCTTTTCATATGTTTTCTCACACATCCATCCAAAATGAAGCTCATATCACACCATCTCCCATTCCTCTACAGCAGCATGCCCTAGTATAGAGTGAATTTTACAAAACAAAATATAAGCATTAACCACTTTGTCACCAAAAAAACAAAATGAGGATCTAAACTAAGCCTTACAGATCATAACCATTATTTGTGGATTGATCAGGCTCTTCTACCGCGACCTCATGGTGATTAAAGCTTGGATTACTACTGTACATCTGTTTTGATGATGTTCTCCTTGCTTGCTTGGTAGGCCGAGGAACAGGATCACAAATAGGAGAGTCAAGTTGTGGAGGGGGGAGAGCCGGCCTCCCAAGCTGTAAGTTTGTACTGTTATCTGGACCTGCCCATGCTAGGGGATTCACTGCAGCAAGACAAGGACACTTTTATTAGTTAGGAACCATATGTATTCTACATATATCAAAGACAACTCCTTCATCTTAATTCGAAAATCCTTTTTATCAGAAAATAATGCGGTCTAAAATCAAAGGCCATCATTCCATAAAAGCTTTGTTTAGCCTATACTTTATTGGCTCCTGCAGTCCTACACAGCTTCGTCAAAATCTTCCGTCCACCAAGTCATAGGTTTCATAGAACATATTACAAATGGAAAGCCACAAAAATAAATTGTGTCATGCAGCGCAAGAGAATGATGAGACCATGCTGAGGCCAATTTAGAATCAAAGCGATCCAGCCTTCATAAACAAGGAATAAATACAGGTTGATGCAAGATGACATCAAATTTAGGTACTTCAACAAAGACTTTAGTTAGAACACCAGCTCCCATTTTAAAATGATGTGATATGAAAGTTACCAAACGAAGTCATCAACTCACCAGGGTTTTTAATACAATATCACCAAGTTCTTAGTTAAAAAAATTGGAAGAAGAAAAACACATGCATATATACATACATGTATAAATGTATATATATATATATATATATTAGAAGAAGAAGAAACAATACTAAAAGCAGAAAAGGACATTAACCCAAAACTGACACAAGTAAAATGAAAAAACATATGCTTCAAGAGAACCAAAATATGCTAGAAACATATAGCAAGCAATTGTAAAACATAATCTTCTTTACAAGGATATATTTAAATGAGATGAGTAGAAGGCATTAGAAAGTCCCAAGAAGGCCATTGAGAAAAGCTACGAGCAAACCACATTGCTTCACATTCTAACAAATGAGAAAAAGGAGTGCACTTCCCTAAAACATTTAGGAAAGGCTTCCCATCTTATTCGGAGGAGATGCTTTCCAGGAATTGAGTTCATTGCAAAAGGATTGCTTTCCAAATATTTTAGACATCATGATATAACATAATTCCACATTACATAGCATTCAGATTAAAATCGAATCGTGCATCAAAAAAGGAAAACATTAAAGTTTCTTACTCATTAACAAAAGAAGTCAAATGAAAATTCTCAACTACAACGATTTTTCCTTCCTACCTTCACCAGGTTCAAGAGGTTTAACATTATCATGCGAAGCAGTCACACGGGCAGGACGCTTTCTGACATAGTTTTCCTGCAACGGCTTGGGGATTTGAAATGAAAACTGTGACATGCTTACTCCATCTCTGGTGTACTCAGGATGTTCCATCAAGTACCTACAAAATCAAAAGCACAAAGAGTTTAGAAAAACAAAATATTTGAAGGAGAGAATACTTGTAGCAACTACAAATGAACATTTACAAGATATCTAAAAAGCAAACAAAAAATAAATGAACAAGAGATCAGCAAAATAGGCGTGACAAGCATAAAATCTCACAACAGAAATAGTTCATTAAGAAGGAAAAGCTTACTTCTGGATCTCAACCATTGAACGAAGCCTCTTGCCAGATGGTGCAACGTAATATCTGAAAATATAAAGAAGACATTACAACAGTGTCAATGGCTGGACTGAAATATGTTTGAAAGCATCACCTCATCAAAACCCTGTTTCAGCTTTCTGACTAAGTTGTGCATGGAATAAACTTCAGCTGGAAAATAGAAAGCTAATCTACAAATATTATCATTGAATTGGAAAAAGTGACTAAATAGCAAAGCAGACATACACATCTGCAAATTTGGTACTTCCTTCCCCTCTAATCCGTAGTAGTCGTTGCCACCCAGGTGGAGGCTGCGCAATATTCGGTTTATCAATAGCCCAAAGCCGGCTTCCATCTTGGGAGATGTCTGCAGGATCATCACACGATATATCAGGTCTCCATTCACGAGCATTTTCACAGACAAAAGGATTTTCTAGAATATGTTCACGTATTTCTTCATATTTCTCCTTTGTTGGGATGAGTCTCCATTTAAAACAGTTGGCACACTGAACAGTGAAAGCCCCAACAGATGGCAAGACTCTAGAAGGCGTATTGGGACCCAAGTATTTTCCAAATCCTGGACGCTGGCATTGAATAGGTTCAGGGACAGGTTCAATTTGACCTGTACTATTAGCTGCAGGATCATAAAGCACCAATTGATTATTAGAATTTTCATTATTCTGGTCATCTTCATCCTGTGTGTCATGAGAATCATCATCAGAAGATGATGACGATGTGGTTGATGAAGAAACATCTATAGGATCCTTAAGGATACTATCCAGGTTACTTGCCAACCTTGAGCCAATAAAGTGATTAGCTTCATTTTTTACCCTAACAGATTCTTTTCCAGAATGAGACTGCATCTGGGTAATCTCAACCACCTGGTATACAGAACAATTCTGAACAAAAACACAACAAAAATTCATAAGAGAAATTCCTTGGAGAGCAAGATTTCAACCATGAAACATACAGTTAAGCACATCTTGATTCAATCAGATCAACATTAGAATTTCAAAAGACTGCTTTTAAACCAGCACATGACATGCAATAAGCCTACTTCTATAGGACCAATTTGCCAAAATCTCATAACAAAATAATCATAGGGTTACAAAAGTATACGCAGCACACCACTAGAAGAATTAATTAGAATTTCAATATCAGTTGCCCAACATGTTCATATGAGTGCCTAAAAACTTTATCAACATATTTATCACCATTAAAAAAAAAAAAAAAAAAAAAAAAGACACTAGCAAATATCCAGCAGCAAAAGAAAATCAAAAATAAAAACAAAACCCAGGAAATGAAACCTGCATAAGCAATTAAACAAACAACCGGATAAATCTAATCTAGCAACAGAATTACATTAATAAAAAAGAGCCTTAATCAGTTAACTAGTGCGAGTGATCTGCCTTATGCAACTGAAGTCCATAATTAACAAGACAAATTACACGTTTTTTCACTGCCATCAAAAACTAAAATTCTACGGACTCTCAGCATTGGTAAGAGCTGCAGATGATGCATAGCTGTTTTCAATGCCATTTATTTCAACACTAACACTTGATGACACCTCCTATCATCCTAAAAACTAGAAGACTAACGGATAATAATGATAAGAAGCATCTTAACTAACGAATCCAGACAGCAACTGGAGAAAGCAGTGACGTAATGTAATCATGCAAATCAGAAAACGCAGGAGCAACTTAGTTACATAACAAGTTGCACAACAAACAACCATCTCTAACATTCTCCCTCACATGTAAGCCCAGGTCGGCTTTTGATTCGCCACCCATTTTTCTCATTTTCACGTAACCCTTCCATAAGGCGCAGCACATTCTGATCACAATATTTGTCAAAGGCTCTTATATTATATTAAACTTCTACATTTGTTATGCCTTCGAGAAGCGGTATATATCATGGTGGATATGACAACATCATATTTTTTCTTTAATAATCCAGAAATCCGCCGAAACCGTTTGAAACTGGAGTCCTTGCTAAATCCTACCATCTCTGGGGAGCAATAAACTATAGCCTTTAACCATATAGGTGCTCACAAGAGTTTGAACCTTAGACCTTGAGGGAGCAAACCGCAAGGGGCAACCGTTCTTACTAACCAACATCATTATATCATTGCATGACAAATGAATAATAATCTCTATATATGATGAAAATGATACCTTCTACCTTAGCACAGTTTACTACACTCCAAACAACCAAATCAAAACCCTTTTCCTCTCAACTGAGAGCTGACACAACACATTTACAATCCAAACACTTTCAACATAATGCGGTACAAGGCTACACCTCCATAAAACAAAGCAACATATTTCCTCAGCAGATCAAAACAAGAAAGATTCAGAGGCATTTTAAATCAAGCATTCAAAATATTAGACGAAAAGAAAACATCGTTAAATAATAGCAAACAAACTGCATCGGGATCGAATCTGATAGATGAAACCAAACGTTAAGATATTTACAGAGATCTAAGGTGGTGACGAAACCAGAGGCGTTGATGAAGACGGAATGCGTTGCGTGTTGGTGTATACGTTGAGATTCCCCCCCTCTCCTCTGCTGCTGCTTCCGTCTTCTCCTCGATAATAGAGAGAGAAACACACATCAAGAACAAAAAGGTCGTCTAGACGCAACACCCATACACACAGATAATACCGAGCTCATCTATTCATTTTAGGGTTATTATTGTCTTTGCCCTTGTGTTTTTCCTTATTCTACAAATGCCCCTCTTTTTAGTTTATGTTTTTTTTATCTTGTTTCCTTTTGCCGTTCCATTTTCCTTTCATGAATTCCTTGATCATATCCATTCTATTAAATAAGAGGCTTGACTATAAAAACATCATTAAATTGAATGTTAATTTATTTCTAACTCCCTTTATTTAATATAATAGAAAAAATTAATACTAAAAATTAAATCTTTTATTCTAGGTTTCTTCTCTTTTTTTTATAATTCTCCCAATTTATTTCTATTATCTGTAAAATAGAACAAAATCATCAAGTTGTCAATCTTCTTTCTCTCCTTTTTTTTTCCTCTCTTTACTAGTCAATATCCCATCATTTTCTCTACATAGTTTATATCTTGTGTGTGTCTTCTTCACGACTACAAACCTAAAACCTTTCTCATCAAAATCCACACCCATTTGTATTACCATAACCTCCACCAATTCGACAACCCTCTTACTTCATCCTTGAAGTACAAATCAATGATAGGGAAGATGGATGTGAGAAAATATAAGAGTGAGAGTGTAGATGGTTGACGTGGAGGTGGTAGTACTATTGGGCAATGGTTATAGGTTTGGGTAAATTGGATTTAGCATCGGATAGTTTTAAGGATAATAGAGTCTTGATAACAATTTCAATGAAATAGAGTTTTGCTGATGGTTTTAGTGGCTCTTAAAATTTTCAGGGTTGATAGTCAATTTCTCTTCATTTTGAAGGGTGATATAGACTTTTCCCTTCTTAATATTAACTTATGTTAGTAGAAGGAATAAACTTGAGAAAAATAAAACTAGAGGGATTCATTAGAGAATATGGTAAAATATAAGGGGATACAAAAATATCACATAATTCTATTTATTTTCTTACGAGACGTGTTTGCCGAATAATACGATACGAAAATGATAAAAATATGCGATTAATTATCCATTAGTGGATAGTTTATTTTGAGTGAATTACTTTATTATAATTATTTATATTTCAGCGGGTGATATTTTATTAAAAATAATTTTTAAGAGATTTAAGTGGTGGAGATATGGAGAATCCAGATGTGCATTTAAAAAAATATATATTTTTACTATACACAGTAAAGATGGATGAAATGAGATTAAAAAATAATAATTTTATATTAAAATGATGAAATCACCTGCCATTAATTGACAGTTGACTATAGTTAACTCTAACATCATGAGACTTATTTATTAGCAAATTGAAAAGTTGGCTATGCTTGTCAAAAGTCATACCCTTCCCAAGTAGGTGACTCGTAATTTACTCTCTAAAAGGTTGGTTTTCGAATTAATGTACTAATTGTTTTAGGATATGGTTTTGGTAGATTTGTAATTATAGATATATCTAGGGTCATTATAAAATTATTATGTCTTTGAAAAATGAAATGATCAAATTAACTTCCTTAAGTTCGGTTTTAATGGGTTGACTTTAACAGCATGGGGTGACTGTTAATTTTTGTATTTGTTTAAAATTCTGCTATATTTTAAATCTGAGGGTTTCTACTACAATTAACCCAAATACATTTCTCTACAAAATTTTCGAATTAGAATGATAAAAATTTCATGTAATTAAAAACGATAGGTCTTTATACTTTCAAATTAATATAAGAATAGTTATTTTAATTTTAATGAATTGAAAATATTGTTTGAAAATATATACTGAGGCGTCGTCTCGAGGTGATGCCTCAGTGCCTTAGGCGCCTCAGTATGGGTACCTCATAGGGTGAACCATTTGGGGGCCGTCTCGACCACGCAAGACAGTTGCCTTAAACCTAAGTCGGGTTGACTTGGTCGAGTCGACCTAGAGGTGGCTTGAGTCTTAATAAATTAAAAAAAATTAAAATTAAAAGAAAAAACTAAAACTATAGATCGGATAACACCATCTCATCTTTCTTCAAAACCAACTCTTTCTCTCTTTTCAAATCGGTAAAAATGGCTCTTTCTTTCTATTAAACCGGCAACCCAAGTCGTATATTAGCTAACCGATAACTTCTAGTTTCTCTCTCAGTCGACGATCAACCGAAGCTATCTATCTCGGCCGACCAACAACCTAAGAACTTCTCTCTTTCTCTATTAAATGACCAATAACTTCTTCAACCAACAACTGAAGCTGTCTATCTCGACTGACAGGCAACCCAAGAACTTCTCTTTTTCTCTATCAAACAACCAACAGCTTCTTCAATCAACAACCGAAGCTCTCTCTCTATGAAAACTCTTCTTTCGCTCTCTTCAAATCTGTCATGTTTAAAAACTTGAATTTACTTCCAATTTCTACCACATAAATGTTATGCATATTGTTATTGATGAATTAAAGTCGCCCAATACTTTTTATGGTGGCGTTATAAATGCAATATGTCAGCAGTGTGATATTACAGTTGTATGCCGTTAAAGTAAATTTAATATTACACTAATGTCAAGTCCATATGAGTAATTTAATATTTAGGCTTAAATGTTAATTTAGTGTTATTTATATTATGTAATACTAATTTAATATTTACACAAATACTATTAGGCTTAAATTAAACTAAAACTCATTTAAATTAATGATAGAGTATTGATGTAACATAATATCACTAAATAACATACATTTTGAATTTTAATTTATAACATTTATTTCTGTTAATATTACAACCCCACAGTTTTCTCCTTCAAATTCAAAGCGTAATTCAACTAAATTACCACAAATCGCACACAATTTTAGTGATTTGTGTCTTGTTTTTATTTTTGATATCGTAGTTCTAAAAATACTTTTAAATAATTAATTTTCAATGTTTTATTGTTTTAAAAGTTTATGATATTTCGTACTGTTTTTGCTTTTTTTTTTTACCACCTCGAGGCACTCATACCGTCTCACGACGAGATATCTGCACCGCACCGCCTCACGTATTTTCGAATCTTGATTGAAAAGTGAGAACTCAAAATTTCCCTTGGAAATAAAATGAAGCATTTGTAATTTTGAATATAGTTCTTGGAAAAAGTAAAACGAAAGGAGAGAAACCGACTGCTAGAAACGCAAATTGAGGTAAAATTTCTTCATTTCTTTTCAAGGTGACTGAATATTTAATTTTAATTGTATATTCATTTAGTTCGTCATGTTTATGTTGGATTTTGGTAGATTGTTGGAGTAGGAATGATTTGGTTTAACAAATTTTTTTTATTTTTTTTTTAAATAACTTATTATAAAACCCGAATGTATAATGTAGAAATAATGATACATGAAATATCTTTAAAGTTTACACAAAATACGGTTTTAAATATTTCATGTAACAAAGATTATGCACGAAACATACGAGAAACCTTACATAAAATACAATGAAACATGAAATATATGTTTTATGTTTGATTATATTTCATGCAACATGTATTTCATGTAAGGGTTAGCGAACTTTACATGAAATATAGTCAAACATAGAACATGTTTTCAAGTTTGATCGAATTTCATGCTGGAGTTATCATATTGACTTACATGAAATATATATTAACATACACATTTACTAACTTGACACATTCTCCCTAACACTAAACATTTTTCCCCTAACTAAAACATTTTTCCTTGACATGAAATATTTTTTTAAATACATGATACATATAATTTGAAACATCTAACCAATATTTTGTCCTTAACGAATTTGAATTCGAAATTAAAGCTTTCATTAAACTCTACAATCTTTGGAAAGCAATAAACTATCCAATATTGAACATATTTTATCTACATAAAACCTTTTAACCCTGGCATGAAACATATTTTACCTATATGAAACATCAAACACCAACATGCAACATTTTTCACTAACATGAAACATCTTTTGCTTAATATGAAACATCTTTTACGTAATATGAAACATGTTTTACCTAACACTAAAATATATTTTCCTTATCATGAAACATATTTTACGTAACATGAAACATTTTCATATACATAAAACCTCTTTTCCTAACATGAAACATATTTACCCACATGAAACACCTAACCCTAACATAAAACTTTTTTCACGAACATGAAACATTATGTTTCCCTAACATAATTCCAAGAAACATGATAAGAATTAGAATTAGGTTGGTAATAAACTAAAGAAGGCAATAGGATGGTGTAGTGTATGTGGGTGATTTTTAAGCCAAATCATTCCTATCGCAACAATCTACCAAAATCCAACACAAAATTGATGAACTAAAGGGAAATTGGCAACTATATTAAAAGTCTACTCACCTTGAAACGGCAATAGAGAGATCTCTCCTCAATTTGGTGTTGCTGTAGGAATAAAGAGATCCATAAGCTTTTCAATAATTTTTCCATCACCAATCTTAGTTTGTAGTGTTTCACTAATACATCCACAAACAAAGGTGTTGGTGTTAGAGATACACATTGTATGAAAATGTTTCTAGAGAGAGAAAGCAAAAAAAAAAATAATAAGTTGTAGAAAAATAGAAGGGTATTTTGATAATAGTTGTGGCATAGAGTGAAATAAATTATGAAGAAAAGCTAAAAAGTACAAAGTATTACCTGTGGTTCAATGCTATCATTGTGTTTCTTATGACAATTTTCACAAATAATCTATATACGTTAAAACAAAACCACATTGATATCTTGAAATACAAAATGCCATTTCTTATTGACATTCTAAATCTTTTAGCAGGACCATGTTCAGTTCTCAATATTCCTCCTATCAAATATGATAGTCTTTTGTTTTAACATATACATACATAAACCTCATTGATGCTACTTTAATCTTAAGAAAATTGCAGTTCCGAAGGGACCATGTCCCTTCCGCGAACTACAAGTCACATATGACGATGGAAGATAGTGTAGGATCAGAAGCTCCACTGATGACTGTGGAAGAGAGTGAAGGATCAGAGCTTTTAATATGCATCAGGTAATCCAAAGCTCTCTGTGTAATAATTTCA
This sequence comes from Nephelium lappaceum, assembly GCA_021234005.1. NCBI lineage: Eukaryota > Viridiplantae > Streptophyta > Magnoliopsida > Sapindales > Sapindaceae > Nephelium > Nephelium lappaceum. The sequence goes on along the minus strand of CM038002.1, from coordinate 13,219,079 downwards.
CCAGGGATCATCACTGGAATCCCAGGTGGGTAAGGACATATAAGCTCCCCACATATCTTGCCAAGGCTCTCTCTAATACCAACTTTCCTTTTCCTGGAAAAGAAGGCCTCTCTTGGATTCAGACTGATATTAAAGCCAGTAAAGGGTGGCAAAACACTATGCTCCACCCTTTTCACAAAATTTTCGACAGACAAGGAAGTTGATGATACCTGCTTTATGCCTGAGACAAGCCTCTGAATATGCTCCCTACAGGTTCCAAGATTAACTGCAAAAGTGATTGATCGTATCCCAACAAGTTCACAAATGATCATATGATCCCTGGATAACATTTCATCTGCTTCATTACCAGATAAACCAAGCTGCCAAAAACCAAAAGTGAGCCGTAAGGGCTCAATTTCTGGAAAGTTAGGGAAGCTCGATGATTCAAGCACTGAGATACCTGGACTATTTTTTATAATTTTTTTTGTTTCAGTAGCCAACTTTATTGCTTCATTGAATATAGCTTCTGGATTTTCATTAAGTTGAGCTCTAGCAGCATCCAGCGATGCTAAAAGCAGATTACTAGGGCTTGTGCTTTGAAGGGTTTGGAGGCACCTACATATTCTCTCTCTATCTACGATATTGCCCGATATGTGTAACATAGACGACTGTGTAAGAGAGCATAAAACTTTATGAGTGGATTGCACAGCCAAATCAGCTCCCTGCTGGAGAGCAGAAAACGGCAGCTGGGGATGAAATCCAAAATGCGCCCCGTGAGCCTCATCAACAATCAAAGGAATTTTGTGATAATGACACAGCTGAGCAATTTCACTCAAGTTACTGCATATACCATGATATGTAGGGGAAGTGACAAAAACTGCAGCAGCCTTTTGGCCATCCTTCTCCAATTCATTGATTGCTTTCTCTACCTGTAATCACATCCAATTCACGTCTCAGTGAGTTTTCCTTTTTTTTTTTTCTAGTCTGATTAAATATTTAACAATAATTTAAATTTTTGATAAATATAATTTTTTCGATTGATCAAAGCTTCCAAACTTTTTCAAGTGGAATTGTTTGAGAAGGTGACAACATACTATGATTTACCATTTTAACAAAATTAATAGCTGAATCTATACTGTCTGTAACAGTTAACATCAGTACGTCAGACTCACCTGTGATGGAATGACACCACCAGCAATGTCCCAGTCAGAATTATACTCAGGGATGATGTACTTAGGTATCGCACCAGATAAGACCATGGCAGAAATGGCTGATATATGAGAATTTCGAGGAAGAATGAGAAAGTCTCCTGGGGAACAAGTTCCCATTATTGCTGCTTGGATGCCACAAGTGGAACCACCGACTAAAAACCATGTCTCTAATGCTCCGAATAGCTTGGCTGCTTGTTTTTGTGCCTCTAAAATAGGCCCTTCCGGACAACAGAGGCTTCCAAGCTCTGGAAGCTCAGGCAAATCATAAGTAAATGGTCTTAAACCAATGAGCTGAGTTAATGACGACGGGGCAGCACGTCCTCTGTTATGCCCAGGGAAGTGAAAAGTGGCAGCATTTTGCTTGGCTGAAGCTTCCAGTGCACTAACTATAGGAGGAAGACCATCTGGCTGAGCAAACTGGGAGTTGGGAACAAGATTATTGTTCTTTGTGACTGACTTTAAGGTTCTATCTTGCCTCTTCACTGGCTCTACGCCAATACTTTCCTGAGAAACTTTTGAAAAGTCAGCAAATTTACACTAGTGGAATTGTTAACCAATGAAATAGTGCTCTCTTTTACGTTTATTTCATATCATGAATAGAAGGAGAGAGAGCTTCATAATTTAAATGGTTTAAAACAATAGATATCATCTTTGCCCTACGACTATACCTAGATGAAGGGATTCTTGTTTACATTGAAAGACAAATACACATAAACAATTACAACTAACCAAAATTAAAAGGAAAACTACTAAAATTATTTTAAAAAATTGAAAGGAAAAAAGAAAGAAGCATAGCTTAATCTGCTAAGCCTAAGCGAATTAGAATTGAATTAAAGACAATGAGCATTCTCCTATCACACTCTATATTGTACAACCAGGGACAATGTCCAATGTCTAACACTGACAAATTTAGAGTTGTACCTTCATGCATGGAAGCCCCCAAGCAACAAAGTAGCAAGACATCTTATCATCCTATTCTGTATCTATAATTTTCTCAAAACGCAACATCGTAACTTAACCAAACCAAATAATGAAATTGCATTTAATCACTAAAACAAAGAAATAAACACAACATTAACAGACATAAACTCTGCATGTGTCCATATTGAAAAAAACGAAGAGAAGTAGTATACCGAGAAATAGGTATCTTCAGTGACGTCCTTGCCATGTGAAAAATGCCTTGGCTTGACATTTTTCAAGTTTCGACTTCCAGAATTTAGCCATTGTGGGTCATTCATGCAAAGCCAACCATATTGCTTTCTGGGTTTGTCAGAGAGCTTCGGTTCATGACAACCCAGTAGCTGGATTTCACCGGAAGACCCAGCGCTGACCATGGATACAGAAACGGACACTGCCATGGTTGCCCGTGAATCGAAAGGGAGCTTTTTTTTTTTTGTTTTTTGAAATAGAAGCTTTGTTTTTTTGAAGATTAAAAGAGAAAGTTTCAGGGCTTGTAACAGGCCCAGCTCATTGTACAGTGCTATTTGTTGTCATTTAGTGTTTTATACTTATTCGATTCTAATGTTAAATGTAATTGGATTATAGTATAATTTTACCTTAATGGTGAGAGGTTCAAGTTCCATCTAAATTCATTTTATAAGTTTTGTGTAGATTGTTTTCTTTTTGCCCAAACTATATAGCTATCCAGATTACAATAATTAACGACCGAAGTAAACTTTATATGTCAATTCTAGATTGACTACCAACTGTTAATTCAACTTAGTCAACTTTAATGCCTCTGAGGGTATTTTTCTTCTCCTTTTCCATTTTTTTTAATTTTAATTTTTAAATGAATATTAAAAATAAAAAATATATCTCCATTATGGATTTCAAGATGGATGGTAAAGATATTTTTATAGTATAAAATATAATCAAAAAATATGTTTTAAAAAGAGAGCGTAGAACTCCGCCGTCTTATGGTGGAGATCAAATACAATTATAGAAAATAATAATAATAATAATAATAACAAAAATAAAGAAAAAAAGAAAAAGAAAGAAAGTGGCTATGATACCATGTGTCCACCGAATTGGACATTTGTCCATTTTGCTTACATTTTTTTTTTAAAAAATGGGGCTAGTTCACAACACGATGGAGTGCATTTACGGCAAATAAACTTATCGTATTCTGGTTTACTAAGCAAGCCATGTGGATGCATTTAGAAAATTCACGTTCAAAAACATTTTGACTTGTAATTTTAAATGGCTCACTTATTAACTCTTATGGGCTGATTTCGCAAGCCTTGACAGTTCATTTAATATTGGTATTTCTTTAAAATAAATGGGCTTAACTACTTGTGAACTTGAATTAAAATTTCTAACTATTGAACCTTAACTTCTAAAGAATAAATCCAACCTAATAACCATTTAATTTGAACCCAAATGTCGATGTTTTCACATAAACGAAATTGGATCTTAGATTTTTGGATCTCTTGAATAGTAATTCTATAACAAGTTTGCACAAAAGGGGTTAGTGGAGTGGTAGAAGACTGTATCTCCCTCCCATGAGTCATGGGTTCAATACTATGCACACCCCACCTCCTAATAAAAATGTGAGATTTTCCCTCATACATATGAGTTATCTTTCACCAAAGTATGAGTGGCCTCCATTCGTATGAGAGTAGTTTATCCAAGTCATATCATCTGTGTTCTACCAATTTAATCTCGGTTGTCTTCTGAACTAATCTCAGTAACTCAAATAAATTATAACAAGTCTGATCGTTTTTGGGTTATTACAATTCGACCTTGTATTTGAATTTGTGCTCGAGAGTAATTAAAATTTAGCATAACACAAAGTAACCCAAAAACATTATACTATGAATATCCTGAAACGTATCTTTCTCCAAAACGTGACCGAAGTTTTTCACGCACTCTCATGCGCCAGAAGAATAGTTTTCATGCGCCCTTGCACACACTTAGCAACCGAGTGCATCTGCCACACTTGAATATGAGCCAAAACCCAACAATTTGTCAAATTCTCCTTCACTTTTAAAGGAAATCTCCAATGAATTTTATGACTATCTAAATCTATTATATTCAACCAACACAAATGCCCCCAACCTTAGCAACATTGAAATAAACGTTATCCTTGGAAAAAAGGAGACTCTCTATAGTTGAAATCACATTTATACTTGTAGTAACCTTAGTTTTCACCCATTTAAATACTTCTTCTTTTAAATGTTGCTTTTAAATTATTACATTAATTTGAGATTTTAAATAGATAATATGATTCAAACTCATGAATTCAAAAATGTAAATCTAAGGACATATTGTTTTCTCACCTCGTTAACAATTGATTGATCAATATATGTGACATATGAAACATTTCATAGTCAATTAATCAGGAAATTGACTGACCTTGATTTCTTGGAGAGAAAAATAAAAATAATTACTGGGTTTCTTGTAAAAGAAAAAGTTAGAAAGACTTGGTTTCAATGACTGCGATTAATGACAACGACATGCATGAGAAAAACGCACCCTATCATTATCATCATGATATGATTTTCCGCTTAACAACTTTATCATTTTGACATAGCAATAGAATTTATGTCCTTACGCTACCGAAAGTAGAGTCGTTTAATGAATTTTAAAGGTACATGGATTAACAAGCTATATGTTCAAGTTTGAAAAAGTAGTACGTCGTCTTTTATTTCTAGATTTAGCTATCTTATTAACTTAAACAGGATTATTAAAAAAATATTTAATAACTCTTAAATTAATTATAATATTTTTCAATAACTACCTTTATAACTATTTCAATTATTATTGTTTAAGAAATATCTAAATCAGTAACTTATCAAAATCCTTATTACAAATTATTGGACATTTCATCATTTACTAAGATGTTAGAGTTCGATTTTAATAAAATATAATAGTTTTTTTCTTTTATTATGTAGTAATTATCAACTTATGAAAGTAGATATATAAACCGCATAAAAAGTACATGTCAAATTTGAAACAAAAAATGTCTCTATATCTTTTATATACAAATAACTGGTACTTTTTTTCAAAAAAAAAAAGAAAAAAAAAAGTGAAAGAGGATAAAAATTTATTTGGTCCGAACCCTTTTCTAGTCCAGTTTCATCCACTAATCCACAAGTCTGTGAAAATTATTGATTTTTTTAATGAGATATTCAGATATCGTATAGAATACTTGAGAATATTTAAAGTTAATAAAATATTTAGAAAAAAAAAAAAAAAACTTCTCGGACACTAAAATATATTCTTACTTTTTCTGTGTTTCTCCATTTTTAATATTTTATCTTCACAAAACCTTTAGAAAAAAAAAAAAAAAAAAAAAAGCTTTTGTATCTGAAAACTTTTATAATTTTAACCTTTAAAAAAAATAAGTTTTTATATCTGAAAACTTTTATAATTTTTTTTCTAAATATATTTAGTTTTTTGTTATCTATATAAAATTTTATATTAAAGTTCATATCAAGATGTTATACCATGTCAACTAGTTAAAACATCTAGACCAACTTTTAAATAATATAATATTAATCTTTTTAACTATTATAATTAATTTAAAATTTGATTAAAAAATTACGACTTAAACTCACCATTTTAATAAAAAATAATATGCGAGACATACTAGGTGACCAATTAATCAGCTCCATTTTATTAATTTTTAATTTTTTCATTGATTTTTCTTTTTGGGTCCACAGATGTCAATTATTAAACCTGCCTCCGTATTACTCTCGCTACTTCACTTAATGAATATCCAAAACAAAATCTAGACAGCCAAAACAATATCAAGACAGAAGGACAAGATGTGACATCTAAATATATATAGGTTGACATGCACAGTTTCGTGTTTCTTTCATTATTTATTTATTTTATTATTTTTTTTTTTTACTCTTCGAACACTAAATTAGATAATTACTGAACTCTAACTGATATAATTTTTTTAGCTTCCGATCCGGAATACTACTCTCTAAAATCAGAAAAATTGACCCACATTTGAATGGAAAAATTGCTATAAGTTTTTATGACCTTTTGAGCTTGAACTTTGTCAATGCTTTATACTTATCAAGAAACAGGAAAAGTAAGGTTGCGTCAACGCGGCAATCCATAAAGCTCAATTTCTTTTATTTGTATTTTTTTATTTTTTGAAAGTGGTTGACATACAAAGTTGCTGATGATAATTAAGTTATTTTCATCAGAAAACCGGTTCGAATTTTAGAATCTCCTTTTAAAGGAAAGGAAAATAGCAAATATCATCTTATCTCTAAAAACTGATCAGGAATGACCAATGCTTTTAAAAAAAAGTTATACCCCATAATTCTTTCCAAGAAAATAAAGTTATACCCCAAAAAATCCTATAAATTTTGGTCCTTTGCACTTATACTCTTAATTAATGATCATCACAAGTTATTCTATTCGATTTTTTTTTTCTTTTTTACTTTCACAAACTTTACATATGCTGACTACACAACAACAAAACATTCCATGTGATAAATGGACGTGTGCATTAAAAGTGGAGGGTCATGTTTCACTTTCACATTTTATCATCAATTGATTGGATGTTGATGTCTATAGGTACAAGAGGAGAGATTTTATATCGGCCACCAAACAGGGCAGCGTCTGTAGGGTTGTTTATTTATGGTTTGTTTTGAAATATTTTTGTAATATATATACCAAATGAGTTTTTTTTGGTAAAACAACTCATTCATATATGCATATATATATATATAAGGGAAATTATTACAATTAACCTGATATTTGTCATATTACGCACTTTCTTCCCTCAGGTTTCATCGTCAATCAAAATTCCCCTTGTCATTTATTAATACCTTGTTAGAAAAGCTGTTTTTTGACACCTAATGAGAGTAAAAAGACTAAGTATTCTTTATTAGGTTCTTGTTTTTACTAAATATTTTATAAGAGTGATTTAAGTTTGAATGATACATGAAAGAAAAAATATAACAGTATTAACAATTTACTATTTTTTATATTGATATATCACTAGATTATCAAAAATCTAGTAAAAAAATGATAATAGAGAACTCTTACTCAAATATGAGGTTGGTTGTGAGAGGAGGGCTTTGAGGTGGAGATCCATCTAATCTATAATTGAATCTTTACTGTCCATCATTTTTATATGAACAGTGGAGATTGGATCTCCACCCCTAAAAGAATAATCTTTTTAATTTTAAAAAAAAAAATTAATTGATATTCATCGTCCATCAACATGTTGATGGTGGATATCTCAACAAATATTAACTATTTTTTTCTTTATATTTTTATATTTTTTATTTTTATTTTAATTATTTTGATCTCATCGTCTATATTAGAGATGAACTGGTAGAGATTTATCTTCTTTTTCTCAAAAAATATTTCTGATTAAATATTAATTTTTTATATATTTTATCTTGGTTTTATGATTTTATCCTTCCAGACTAATGGTCAAAGTTTTGTTTTTAACATCAACTTTGACGGTAAGGCTTTTTTTATTTTTAATTTCTTTAACCTATTAGGGGTATTTTATCTAATTAATCAAATAATAAGAGGATATTAATATTTCTCAAAATACTAAAAGATTTTGATTATTATGTCAAACTATAGGGCATGAAATAAGGATTATCCCATTGAATAATTATTTTGGACTTCATGGGTGTTTGAATTTTCCCTATTAAAATTATTAGAGATATTGCCCTAAAAAAATAATTAGGGATACTTTCATATAGTCATTGTGGTTCAACAAAAGTTCACATTTTTTTTTATTGGTTTAAGTAAAGGTGCTTCTAAGGTCTCAAAATTTAAGGGCTTGCCTAAAATATTCCCTAAATTAAAAATAAAACAACTGCTAAGTCATATATGCTCAGATTATTAGGTTGACTGGTCAAAGATAATTATACCTTTGAAATTCAAATAAATATTTCATAGCATATAAACTTACTAAATTAATAATTTGATTTCTTAAAAAAACTTCTCTATCCCAATTAAATTATATTACCTAGCCTAATTAAAAGATGAAATTCTTATTAAGCAGATGAAGCGCCATATTAGAGAAGATTAAAACAACCAACAATATTGAATTAGTATTATCTGTGTTTGATAATATTTTATACTCGTATTAAATTATATGATACAGTAAATTATACGAAGTTTGAACATATTAAATTATTGTTGAGGGAGTTGGTCTTCACTCTTCAAATGTATTGGACTAATGTATTATTTTTTAAATAATTATAAATAAATTCAAACATTAAATTGTTCACTTGTGAGGTGGTGCAGCTGATACTACTCTCCTAGTCTCTGTCTTGGAGAGACAAGTTTGAGCACCCTCCATAATGAAGTTTGTGCTAATTTTCTCACTTGTGTATATGGGTTTCTTCTCCCAATTTAAGGAGCTATGTTCCGGGCCGAGCCTTAGAGTATACATTAGGAGATCTCAACTCTAGTATTTTTACTTATACTATGTACTGTGTCAACAAAAAAGAGGAAAATCCCAAAACCACATGCTATATGAAACCAATATCCTTTTACCACTCAATATTTCATTTTTATCCAAAATCCAGTTTTTATTACCTAATTAATAGAAAATGTTTTAAAAATAGTAAAAAGACTCTTTAACCCTTGGGATTTTTATTACAAAATATAATAATTATAGAATAATATTTTAAAATAAAAAAATTATAAATTAATAAAAACCAATCTCCACCATTCATCTATGGATGGACAATGAAGATCAACACACACCAAATTAAAAAATAAAAGAATTGATAAAAATGGAAAAAAAATAAATAATATTTTAAAATAAAAATAATAAACTAATAAAAATTTATCTACTTAACAAATCAAAAAATTAAAAGTTAAAAAAAAATAAAATAAAACAAAAGGTGAAGATCCAAATTAATCTCAACCATTCATGTATATGGATGAACGGCTGGATCTCCACCAGAAACACCATCTGGAACACTATCAAACACCATTCATCACACACAATCATCAACATTAAACCACTATTACACATCATCAATCACCCACAAACACCATAAAAGCATCCAGAACACCATCAACACCAACTGTCTCCTAAACCAAAGCAGACCCCATAACCATCCAAACCCCTAAAGTAGAACACCATCAACACCAATAACCGTCAAAAACTCCCCAAAACCATACTTGACCAAATCTCTTAACCAAAGCAAACGCTTCTTACCTTCCCTCTTAAGAGTCCTTACCCCACCAACGAAGCCAACCCTCTCACCCTCCCACCACTGGAGACCGTGGTCTCCACTATTGGAGACCCATTGGAGATCATCTGGGTCTCTACCATTGGAGACCACAAACTAGTGTCGAACCCCTATAAATTCACTGTCATCATCGTTGAACCCATTAGTTGCTGCCGTTCGAACCCATCTGAAAATCTTGTCAGAAATAGAGAGGGAGAAAGGATAAGAGGAGACAGAGAGAAGAGGCAATTGAGAGAAAAAATATTTTTTTTTCTATATATTTATTTATTTATTTTTATATTTAAATAAAAATATCTTATTATTTTTTATATTTATATTTATATTTTTAAATTTAATATTATTTATTTTGATTTTTTATATTTTAATCAATTTCTATTGCTTTTATCTTTTTGTTCCTAGAGTCAAACAGTCAACTATTTCAATATTACGGTTTATGTGATCATCAGAGGCATTGTCGTCTTTTATTATGCCTCTAGAAGGGATTTTGGATATTTATATTAATGTCAAGTTGTATTTCAGATAAATATGAAATAGTAGATTACAAAATAGATATATTCTCAGTATGTCAAGTTGTTTTTTGGGATTTTTTCAAAAAAAAAAAATCAAACATTAATTTATAAAATAGGTTGGCCACTTCCTTTCTCAATGGCCTAAATAAATAATGAGAGGCATGACCTCCTTCATCGACATCAACCTCCTATGTAAAGGCTTTCTGTTAGAAGTCTGAATGAAAACTATGATAAATGATTAATGGAACTAAATGTAAAATGGAAACTAAAACATAATCTACGACTTTGGATGCTACATAAGGTCACGGAAGGTTAATCATGAGAAGAACACACACAATTCAGTGTGTAGCACAATCAAGAACGCGAGCTATGGTAGTGGAAAGGATAATCGTGCGAAGATATATATGAGGATAGTGTGCACCACAACTAAAGGAGTGTGACCTAGTGGTCGCGGCAACCTGGTCTTATAAGTTACTGTCTGAGCGACAGTGTGCACCACGACTAGAGGTGCACAACCTGGTGGTCCCAACAACCTGGTTGTGCCAGACATTGTCTGAGTAACAATGCGCACTGCGACCACAGGACGCAACCTGAGGTCATGGTAAAAGGACCAATGCTCAATGCGACTAGGAGCATGACCTAAGGTTGCGGTGACCTGATTACAGGAAGGAAAGTTTCCTTGGTAGAACACAGCACGACCTGGTGGCGTGACCACCAGGTCACAATCCAAGTGGCAATAGCCATATTCTTCAGAACAAAAATTTGAAAATTCAAGTGAAAGGTTGCAACTCTTCACATTCCATTCAGTTATGGCTAATGGCTCTCCATTAAGACATCGCCTATTAAAGGGACATTGTTGTGCATATAAATACATGCAATCACATAAGACAAAACTAGCTTTTCAAAATTAAATTATCTCATTTTACTCTAACATTTCTGCACTCTTACTCAAGAAGAAAACAACTTTAGTTGGAAGGGTCTTAGTTCAAGTGCTAAGAATCAAGATCATAGATAGTTGAATCCTAAAAGGTAACCATCTGTGTCCTTCAAGCATACAGAAGGGGTTGTCTTCAGGACTTTGCAACAAATTGCAAGCCTCTATCTACATTTGCAAGTCAGGCTTTTAATTTATTATTCATTGTTCTTGTATAATATTGCATGTTATATGTACACTTATGATTGTAGTATTTTAGTAGATTGAGTAAAGCATTCTGTCGTTCCATACATTGATTGTATTTTCCTTTTGTTTTGTATTTTCCACCTTAAATAGATTTTCTATCATCGGCAGCCATAGAGGTGGCCAGATGAAGGCAAGTTTTGGTAAAAAATAATAATAATAATTTTACTTGTAGATTTTTAATATTAATAGATTTTAAAATATAGAATAAAAACATTATTATCAATATTTTTTCATTCCAGTCAAGTTAAAACAACTTTGAAACTGGATTTCAACATTTGAGTATTGATATGTTTTTCAATCTAAGAGTTAAGATAATTGAGTTTTTATTTGAGCTTTTACCTACCACAATAGCAATCATTTTAACTTTTAAATTGAAAACACGTCAACTATTAGATGTTGGTATCAATTTCTTAAGTTGTTTTAGCATGACCTTTTTCAAATATATCAATATCTAACCGTTGATTTGTTTTTCAATCTAAGGATCAAGATAACTGAATTTTTACTTAAGGGTTTTGTATACCACATCAGCAATCATTTTGACCTTTAAATTGAAAATGCTTCAACTATTAGATGTTGATTTCAATTTTTAAAGTCAGTTTTTTAAGTTGGTGTAGCTATGAATTTTTTCAAATGTATTGATTATTTATAAAAATATATGTAATTCAAATTTTAGTCTTATAAATTTTTTAATTATTACTTATTAATATATTTTTTTAATTTCAACTTAAATGTGCGATCCAATTAATATCACCAAAAACTGTAAGGTATTAACTATATTCTACCACAACTCAATGTAATGCAATCTGATTTAGCTTTATCGAATTTAATATTACATGGTGGTGTGTCAGTAGTTTCAATTTCATTAATATGCATATTATCTATCTATACGATAATTGCGTACACGCAATGTGAAAACTTATTAGATTCTACTTTCGAATGCTAAAAGGACTCAACCTTTGAGAAGATGGAGACGGAGCAGAAAACGGCGGTCAATATTTCAAACGAAAGAGACAAAACGAAAGAGGTCAACTTTCCAGCAATAAAGATTTTAAATTCTATATTAAAAAAAAAAAAAAAAAAAAACGCCATGTAATTTTAAATGTCACGCTTTATTTGCTAGGTACAATGAACTTCATGTGATGTCATTTTTCTTATTTTGTAAAATCATGTGATGTCATTTTCATTCTACCAAATTACACATAAACCTACCAAGGTTTATCTATTTACAAGTGACGATAGCACTATAATGAAAATTAAAAGACATAACACCTTTTCTAATGTTAAGGTTGACCGTTAAAATTAACAGATGATTAAACTAAAAGAGTAAGAATATTTAAATATTATGTTACCTATTTAAATGCTTATCTATTTTGTATATGTTTAGTTAAAAGATGAACGGTAAAATTCAAATAAAAAAATTAAAAATTAAAAAAAGACATAAATTGCTAAAAGAAAAGGAAAAAAGAGTGATGATCTTTATTGATTTTTTTTTTGTTTGAATCGTTGCCAATATCTCCATCACGATGGAGATCTCTATTGGCCTTCCCATCCATTTGAGAGATGATAATTTGGTTTTTTATGATTTGTGTATAGAAATGATTTGTGAGGTAGTTGGTTCGGATATTGGTGATGGTAGCTTTGGTAGATTGCTTTGTGGATGATGTTGATAGCTGGGTTGGTTGATCTTTGATTTGTACATGGTTTTGTCGCAAACGTCCAATTCCATTAGATTCTTTTGAAATTATAATTGTATTTTTGCGATGTATATGTGTTGTGCTTGAGCATAATGGTTGAAGTTGGTGTTTGGACTTAACTTATTTGCAAATGGTGGTGATGGTTCGATTCATCATAGAAATTTGTTGCTAGGTGATTGATCTAACGATTTTTCCAATAGAGATTTAAAGGAAGATTGGATGTCCACCATCTATCATAATAGATGATGGAAGTTCAAATGTTCACATATATTTTTTTATTCTATTTATAATTATTTTGATCTTCATATTTGATTTTAGAGATAAACAATGTAGATTCATGTCATTTTTTGTTTCTAAATTTTATTTTGAGATCCAAAATTTTTTTGTTAATTAAAGAAAATATATAAAATAGGACGAAAAAACGAAGATACTCTTCCGCCAGTTAAATTTGGCCAAATTTATCTAACAGTAAATAGGTAAACTTCAAGTAGGTTGTGTGATTAGTTCTTTCATTTCTTTTACGGAAGAAATTTTAGTAAAGTTCTTACATTTTTTGTGAAATGACACATTTTAAAGGTTTATGATATATTAGCAAATTAAGTCCCCGTTTTTTTTTAATATACATCACTTCAGACCCTTTGGCCAAACTACTAATAGTCAATAATGACAAAATTCATAAAAGTAAAATTTACTTTGTTACTTTTGTTACTATTTAATCTAACTAAAAAGTTAATTTTATCATCGATTTTTTTTTTTTTGGTTATAACTTTATAGTTATGTTGAGTGGTTTGATTGTCACATGCATTCTTTCTCTTTTAAATATTTTTAATAATAACATATGTTAGTTATTTTTACTTACACGTGTCACAAATTTGAAGTCCTAATGCATTATTGACCAAAATATCCTTGAATTTGTAGCCATGACTAATGGTTATCTTGTACAAAAACGGCTTGAAGTGGCTAAAACATTTGAGAAAATAACATTTGACAAAACAAAAGGGGACTGTAGTGAATTTTGTTTTTATATGTACTTGCAAGTTGCAACGTTATCTTTTATCGCTTTCTGCCTGCCTATCTTTGGCTTTCAACTACTAAAATTAAAATCAATATCATAGTTTATATTGTTATTGCCATAATTTTTTAATGCAAAATTTCACAAATATTCCTCTATTAGATAAGAATAATAATTTTCAGTCACCTTCAATAATTTAATTGTCATACAGCATTTGGTTTTGAAAAATACCAAGATACCTTTAAATCGTTTACAAGACAACCGACTATTTTGACTTTTGGAGAGAGAGAAAGAGAGACTCTAGCCTAGTTAAAGAAAGAAGACTCCAAAGAATGGCACAAGGATGCTAATGACAATAGTGCTAGAGAAAACGTTGCCGTCGTTGGACAACAAGGGGTGAGGCATGATTATTTGTCAACGATTTGTTGAGCAATTTCTCCGTTTTCAATATATTTAATGTACAACAAAGCACAAGATTTGTCTAATATTGCAACAAAGCCTGAACGATTAAAGTTCAATAGAATTATAATCGGCAAACTTGAACTCGCATGCTAATTATCTAAAAGTCATTTAAATACTATATTTAAAAACTGAGTTTATATATACATTATTTGTTAGTGTAGTTAGTTAAGTATCTCCCATACTCATACGAGCTCAAGGGTTCAATCCCTCCTAATGTATATTAACATTATTGTGATACATAATCTCGGTTTTTACTAACACTAGTGTGGGTAGTCCTCTCTCCCGTTGATTATAACAATAGTTTGTTTCTTACTAAGACTAGTGTTATCTGGGCGGTTCTAGTATGTATAATCTCGGTATTCATTAAATTGGTGTGGGTAGCTCTTTTTCCTATTGATTGTACGAGTTGTTTATATTAGTGTATAATAGCGATTTTCACTAACATTAGTGTGAGTATTATCCTGGTTGTTCTAGTAGTGTATAACCTTAGTTTTTACTAACACTAGTATGGGTAGTCCTCTCTCTTGTTGATTATGAGAGTACTTTATTCCCCGTTTCTAGGAGAAGCTATTCGAACCGTTTTGATAGTATAAATCTTGGTTTTCACTAACACTTGTATAGTACTACCCTCTCTTGTTGATTGTGAGAGTAATTTGTTTCCCATTTTTTGGAATAACTATTTGAACTGTTCTAATAACGTATAATTTTGATGGATCTTAATAGTTCTTTAATACGCAAGATGTGATTGTAAGAGTAGTTTGCTTCTCGTTTATGAGAGTAGCTATCGTGGTCATTCTAGCGATAAATAATTTCAATGGATCTCAACAGTTCTCTGACCCCTAAGGTGTTAACTAAAAATAGAAACTGATTTGATAAAATTTAGGATACTAATTTTGAGAGAGAGAGAGAGAGAGAGATTTTATAAAATCTAGGACAAATACTAATTTTGTAATAGTAAATTCAGTTAATGGTTACACATACCGACACTTAACAGTCAATTGTAACTCCCATATTTCAATAGATCGAGGTTTAATTCTCCTTAACTTTATATTAAAGTTTATGTAGGTTGTTTTCATCCCTCATTGTAGGAAAGTTATCTCTCATTCATGATGGATAGTTTATTCTCCTTATTATGAAAATGATTATCTTTCATTCATAGGGTAAATATTCATACTGTGCAAGTAATGTTTGATCTTAATAAATCTAGACCAACTCTAATATGGTGTGAGCTTAAAAAAAAACTCATTTAATAGTTTACAATTATTGTCTAGTTTTGATAATATATATTTTTAATACATTACATTACATTATTATGACTGATCCAAAGAACAATAGAGATCAAGCGAAATCTGACACTGATGGCACAGCCTAGGAAACGGCTCTCATACGAGATAAATTGATCCAGACGTAGGTAAAGAAGCAACTCATACTTTGGTGATTGAAATTAACCCTTTTTGTGACAAGGGGGTGTCGAACCAATGACCACCCAACTGATCCTGGTGAGTCAACGGTGATTATCACTGCTGGTCACCTGACCTAATTTTAATTTTTAATTTTTTAATAAAATTAGCTTGTCCTAAGATAGCGAAAGCGGAACTGCCCAATCTCAGGCGATTAATGAACACTTGAGTGTGTTGACCTAACAATTGTACAGATCTACGGTCCTGATTGAGAATTGCACTCCAATCCTTTCTCCAAATGATTCTGATTCTAGTCCACCGTAACACTTGGAGTCCAGGTATTTACAATTTTACCCCACGGACATTTGACTACAAACAAGGAATAAAAAACAGTGACCCTAGCCGTGATATCAACGGTTGCAAATTCAACACTAGGGAAAGTCAATTCTGACCGTTGATGATGCCAGGTCAGGCGTAGGTTTGGAGACCGAGCGCACGGTTGCACAGCTCATGTCATGCACTTTATTGCTGATGGTCAAACTGGTGGGTCCTACCACTATCGTCCCCAGGAAACACGGCCTGTGGGACCCACAGCTGTCTTAGAAGAAAGCACTGGCCAATTTAAGTATTGAAATCTTTTTGGGCGCCGTAACTAACAAATACATTATTCATAATTAAAATTTATTTTACTATTTAAAAAAAAAAAATTATCTTTACATAAGATCTTTTTATATTTAATTCGCATAATGGCAAATTGCAGTAACACCTCTAAAGTTAAACAAATTATAGTAGAAACAAAATTTGTGATGGTTAACACTCACTTTCCGTAGTAGTATTAGTGCATGTCTACTACATTTAACTATTAGGTACGTGTAATTGTTGGAACAAAAAAAAGAAGGAAAAGAAGATTGTACTTTTGCAATAACGTAACTGTTATGTTGGAGGAAAAGACAATTACAATAAAATTAAATTTTAGAATGTTTTTGCAAATGTTATTGAACATGTTAAGTAAAAATAGATTACTCAAATTTATAGTGTTTACTCTCTAAATCTTTTTCAAATCTAGTCCTTCACCTTCTCTTTAATGAAACTTTTTTATTTTAATTAAACCGAAACAATACTATACATCAAAATATAAAGTATATATGAATATCTCTAGATGATCAAATAGTTTATGGGGATGATAGAGAAATTCATAAGGCTCTTGAAAGCGTTCTTTGAGTGACTTAATGTCTATATTCATAGATATTAGGGGTGGCAAAACGGATTGACGTGTCGGGTTGAACTTGATTCGATTCGATTCGTTTATGAATTCCACCAATTCGACACGAATTCGTTTATAAAGTGGGTCGATATTTTTGGATTCGACACGAATTCGTTTATAAACGAATGACACAACACGATTAATTTGTTTATTAATGAAATCATAAATGATCCAAACCCGTTAATTTATTTAATCCGTTTAACTCGTTTAACCTGTTTAATTCGTTTAACTTAAATAATATTTTAAACACACATAAAATAAATAATTCACAACTAACCACCTAATTCAACACATAAAAACCAATACATTAAATCAACTACATAACATTCCATATCATCCATAATTAAAAACCATAACAAAATAAAATGCTCCAACTCAATACAAATCCATAGAAATTAAAATTATTTAACATTATCATTCTCCAAACACAAAACATTATAATTTAAATTATTCCTCCTTTGATTCCAAGGGACCTCCAACCTACACAAAAATCACAAAAAGAAACAACATTAGATATCTACATTTTACAATTTTAAAATTTAGAAATATAATTATGAGAGTTTACCATTAAGTGATAGAATTTGAAGTTGAACCTTTCACTGATTTACTTGAAGTTGCGACCGGTGACCGTGGGAAGAAGGAGCTGTCGTACCGGTGTGGTGCGGCCGTGGAGAAGAGGACGAGCTGCTGCGACCGGCGGTGACAGTGTCAAGAATGAGCTGTCGCGTGGGTATGGTGCGGCCTTAGAGAAGAGGACGAGCTGCTGCGACCGGCGGTGACAGTGGGAAGAATGAGCTGTCGTGTGAGTGTGGTGCGGTCGTGGAGAAGCAGAACGAGCGGCTGCGACCGGCGGTGACAGTGGGAAGAATGAGCTGCCGTATGGGTGTGGTGCGGCCGTGGAGAAGGGGAGGAGCTGCCGCTGCCATCGGGTGTGGTAGGAGGAGGAGAGGAGCTACAGGTGTGTGCTGTCGGGTGTGGTGTGGCTGTGTGGTCACAAAATGAGTGAGTGAAGACTGAAAAGTGGCGGGCCGGCGGCTGCTGAAAATTTGAGATAGAAATGATAGAATGGTTAGGTTTAGTTTTTGGCTAGTGTTTATATATATATATATGTATAATTACATATTAATCCCTAAAATTTTTTAATATTATCATTTTACCCCTAATTTAATCGTGTCAACCCGCGATTCGTTTAATCAAACCCAATTCGATTCGTTTAATAAATGGGTTAAGCGGATCGACACGATTACGACGCGAATTCGTTTAACTCCAACCCATACCCATTTATTTTTCACGAATTCGTGTCGACCCGTCGTGTTGTAACCCATATTGCCACCCCTAATAGATATAACCCAAAAGTAGCAGGTTATGATGTTAGAAATTTAAAATTTTAAAACTAATTGACCAATTTTCTTATAACAAATTTTGTCCACCTAGAAATACGAACAAAATGGTTACTAGTTTGTTTGGAATTGGTTTTCCAAAATAGAGTATTAAGTGACAATTTTGCTTCATTTAGCCATATTTTAAGTTGGTTTTCAATTTTTCTTCACATTTTTGTGCCACAACCAATCCAGACAAAAAAAAAAAAACTTAAGAAAATCAATAACAACGGATCTTAAGGTCCAATCTAGAGTCATTTAAGTCTAGTCATTCAAAACACATATGTGTATTTACATGATATTAAAATTAAAAGTATATAACTAATGTTGCTTCAGATTTTAATAAAATCATAATTTTGATATCTAAAAGTTTCGTTTTTGCTTTTACATACATATATAATTGGTTTTCCCAAATTATTAAATCCTTGCACTAATTTTTATTTTCCGCTTCTATTTCAATATGCTTGAAACTTTATTAAAATCAAAGTTAAATAAACTATGTTAGAATTTCATCAATGGTTTATTATCATCGAAAGGAAGTATTAAAAGATTGTGATAACAAGTTAAAAGTGTTAAAATTCCATATATCTACATATTCAAACTACATTCAAATTAAATAAAATTTTAAGTTAAATAAAATCACTGGCTCCAATTCTTTTTCTTGTTTTCCATGTTCTTGTTATTTTAATATTTTATTAATCTTTCATATCATGTAAATATATATACATAATTTTGTATTCTATTATATTTAAAATGATAAAAATAATCTTTCAGTTGGTAGATCTTAATGAAGATATCCTAATGATAAGGAAGTCGGTGTTGAATTTTACAAAAAGCACTTTGGTTCCATCTATAAATTGTCCAACATAATAATATAATTTATTATTTTTAAATTAATAAAATTTGATAAGAAAAAATTATCTTGTAAGGAAGATAATTATTCCTGTTTTAAGTTGAATTGGTTTACGATTCTAGACTAAATTATAAAAAGTGAATTACATTTACTCTTGATAATAGGTAAATGACTATGAAACTCATGAGCGATCGACTAACTCAATCGATGAGATTTTTTGTAAAAATATAAGAGATTTGGAGATCAAATTTCACTTACATAAGGGATTCAAGAGAAATTACATTTACATTTCAGATATATTCACAATTAAGGAGACTTCAGGGCCTACAGCAAAGTATGTAAACACAAGCAATCAAATGCTACAAAATGTAGAGTCGTCAACATTGCAAATGCATATGACGCCGACATGCCAGCCATGTCAACAAGTGGTTGTTAGGGCCAGTACCCAGTCAACAAGTGGTTGTTAGGGCCAGTACCCAGTCGAATAGTTGTAGTTGTAACAGTAGTAACAAGCGATTTAAGTTCATCTTATATTTTACTTAAACCGATATATATATATATATATATATAGGTTTTACTAATTTTATATAAGGTAGCTAAACTATATATATATAGAGAAAGAGTATTTATAGCCTGGATTGATTTTGAAAAAAATTAATAGTTAGCTAATTTTTATTGGCGGAAATTTGATTCCTATTAATGAGAATTTGATTCCCACTATTTGGAATCAACTAATTATAAAAAGTTATATATGCTAAGCTTTATAATGCATTTTGATTTTAAAATACAATTTTATTTTAATTAAAATATTAAAATTCATTGGCGAAAGGTAATAAGAGAGACTGATTTAGCCTTGTGAAAAATATACAAATCAATTTGGTCAAAAATGAAACAAATTCCAAACCGCTTGAAATTAAGAAAAAGTTCAAGATAAATGAGTAGAAAATTATCGGGATTTATCAAAATTAATTATTTTATATACAGCCCAAAATCAATTCATACCTCGATAAAACTTTTATAAATAGTAATAAATATGCGTGATGAGAGATTAAGCATAGTTGTAGATTTAAACTACCATTTTATAAATGTAAAAGTAAAGTATACTAGATGTACAATTAAATCTAGTGTTTTTCCACTTAATGAGATCTTCGATCATAATTATTAGCCTATAAGATGTGACCCCACGTGCCCCATGTGGCCTTACTTATGTCCACCTCTCTAGTCCAATAATGAATGTCGCTGCAAACTTCAGGATCCAATGACGGACTTCTTTTGGAAAAAAAAAAAGTATTATTTCCTCCTGTTCTAATGACGATAGGGTTCGTTTAAATTAATAAAAAACCTCTATAATGTAATTATGTAATTCAAACATTTAGTTAATATGATAAAAATGTTTTAAAGAATATGGAGATGCGTTTTTCAATTGAGAAATTTATTTAAAATTCTAATTAGCATTATATATATATATGCACACACGCTGCGCAAACACACATATATACACAAACATACGTGTTCACACACACATACCCACATACATATACAAACACTTGCGAGTAAGCGCGCACATATATATATGTATGTGTATGAGTTCGTGTGTGCATGTGTGCATACACACATAAAAAATGTCTGTATATATACACACTCGCACGCACATATGTATATACACACACGTGTATGCTTATACACACACTATGTGTAGAGCGCTTAAAAATAGTAAGACTTTTATAATTATCACAAGATTATCAAAATGAGATTTTTAACCATTAAAACATGTGAATTATCTATTATACCATTGATTAAAGTTACTATAATTGTGCATTGAAAATAGTAGGACTTTTGTAACTACCACAAGATTATGAAAATGAGTATTTTACCGTCAAAATACGTGAATTATCTATTATACAATTTATACGAAGACTGAAAATAGTAGGACTTTTGTAACTACCACAAGTTCATTCAAGCTACGAAAAGCTTCTTGCATATTTAAGGATCTATTTTTTTTTTTTATGAACTATTTTCTTTGTCCATGTATATATTTTTTTTCGGTCTTCTTGGTTTGTAATCTAATTCTTTGTTTATGAATTAATTTTTAAAAAGGTAAGGTGAAGTGCTTTTTCAATAATTAACAACGGCAGTTCTCCTACTTTAGTATTAAAAAAATTCATTTTGATAATCTAGTTTTATTTACAAAAGTTCCATTAATTTCAATTTTATTTAACACAATTTTCGCTATTACCAATTTCAAACACTTATGATCTTTGTTTTCGTGTTTTCTCCGATTTTGAAAGTATTTCGGCCTCTATCTATTGTGTTCATTATTGTTGGAATCTTCATCACTCTCATCGGAATCCGTTCAGTTTTCCCGTTACCTTGTAACTATGTATTTCTCAATTTTGCATTTTCTTAAACCAATAAATTATCTCAAAAACTAATCAAGTGACAAATGCTTTACTTTCCAATGTAACGGACCTAACTACAAAAATAAAAATACTCTAATGATCAACTAGTTTAACTACTTTCAATATATTTTACTTTGAAATGTCAAAATGCTTGAACAAATATAAATGAATCACGAGTAAATCCAGAAGAAAAAGGAAAATTAAATCTTAAGGGCATGTTTGGTGCCTAAGACTGCACAACTAATTCTTTTTTTTTTTTTTTTGAAATTACTGCACAACTAATTCTATCATATAAGAGTTGTTGTCTAAACCCAACAACCCATTTAATCCCAATCCTATGCCAAAAGAATGACATCCCAAAAATTTAAATATAACATTATATTTTAATTACAAAATATTTAAAATAATTTAAATTATGTAAAATCTAATTAATTTAATTCCATTTGATTTTTCCTAATCCTATTCCAAACACATGACATCATTATTTATCTTATCCCATACGACACCAAATACGTTACAATACTAATTTAATTATATCATTTCTTATTTAATCTAATTCAATATAATCTTATAAATGTTGAAGACTCATGGTTTGTTGTACTGCCACATCAATAAACATAAAGAATAGATTCGTTTAAGAGAAAACCTGTAGTAGATATCAAAATACTGAAGAAAGCTTTAAGAAAAAAAAAAAGTGAAGAGAGAGATTTCAAATTTATGTACCTTAAATCAAAACTCAAAGCATAGGAAATTAGTGTCATTAATTATTTCATCTCAAACAATCTTACACAGTTAATAAGTCAATTGAATTGGTTTTAGGCATATGCATATTTTAGTGGTAAGCACACTTTTAAATATAATTTAAGTTTTTAATATTGAATCTTCCCTTCAAAGTTAAAAAAATTATCGTTTGATATGATTTATAAATCTCTCACTTGGTTTGATAATGTTTCTTGTTCGAATTACTATATAATATATAATTTTTTTTTTTTTTTAAAAAAAGTAATGAAATAAAATGTTTATTGTGATAATCATGTTAATTAGTCAAACCCTGGGAGTGATAATTTCGGATTTATTGAGAAGAACATGACGAGTTGTGGAGGAAGAGAACATGGAAAACGTTGTTGAAAATAAAGACAAAAAATAAATAGATGAGGTAAAGTAATATGAACATGTGTGAAATTGATAATGGAGATTAGTGAAACCGAGTGGTGTCTGGGATGGTGATGGTCCAAGTAATAGGTCAATAATCGCATCATTTTGTCTTCAACTTGTTGTGGGGCTGCTTGGTCCTTTAATAAGGGACAGTTCTGAAAAGAGAGAATTGCAAAAACGTCCTTGAGGTTTGCTATAATTGTAGTTGGATGCAACTCTGATATTTATTACAACAACATCCCTGTTGTTAGTGGTCAACAGTTAGATTTAACCGTTGACCTTACTATTCACATGAAAAGTCTAAACTATCCTTTAATATATATTTATTTAATTAATTAAATATATAATAAGTATTTTATTTTAACCGTGCTTGTTTCTTCTTCAATCTTTCATATATCTAAATATCTAGATAGCAGTTTGATTGAACGTTTTATCAAAATCCAATTAAAATAAAATTAAACTTTAGCTTCATTTTCATCAAACCTATACTCTTTATCAAAATCCAGATTTTCAACACATCCCAATTCTTAGATCTTCAACACATCCCATATACTGAATACAATCCTGGACCAACATCTTTTTCAACACATCCCAATTCTTAGATCTTCAACACATCCCATATACTGAATACAATCCTAGACCAACATCTTTTTCAACACCATCAATGATGTAAATCTTCATCAACACCCAGATCAATATAACCTAAAAGCACAAAAAAAATAAATAAATCAAATCATTTAAAAAAAATCACAAAAAAAAGAGAAAAATCTGATGGGGCTATCAAGCTCCATTAGACATGGGGCAAACTACTCTATTTGAGATGGAGTAGATCGTTGATGGAAAACACCTCCATCTCAGATGGAGATCTTCGAAGATAGAGTGTTTCCATCACTTCGGAGGTGCTTGATCTCATGAAGAAGAAGAAGAAAAAGAAGCTTAAACTTGGATCACTTGGACTGAAAATGCTCTATCGACGGTGCACCATTCATCGAGGTTTTGGTCATTGACTCTCCATCTTTGTTTCTTCCCAGATAAAAGAAGACGAAGCAATGTTCTCTTAAAGGAAGCAAATTTTTTTATTTAAAAAATATTTTATTTTTTAATAAAAGATTTTAAATGGTTAGACATGATTGAATGGAGGAGATTATATCTCATCCATCCATTCACTTTTTATTTTGAAAGTTATATAATTAAATAAATAGTTTTATTTATAAAAAAATAGAAATAGACCATTTTACACTTTCTTCCTGAATTTCTAAAGGCAATCTACTAATGATAGGGGATATTCCTACAATACATATCAAAAGTTATATCCAACTACAATTATGGAAAACCTCAAGGAGTTTGTGCAATTTCCCCTTCCCCAAATGCAATAAAAGCGACCATGGTTAGCACATATAAACGATATTAATGACATTGATAGTAAGGTACAAATTCAGTTATAGTCCGAAAAAAAAAAAAGAAAAATTCATTTTTAACCCAAAAAAAAAAAAAATGTTTATCTATCGCTGCAAAAGAAACTTTGATCGGTTTTAATCTATTTTTGAGCAATGATGTCAACTCCAATTGCCCTAGCTTGTCAAGTAAGGGTAATGTTCAAAACTCATTAATTTTTTCACTAAAATATGAGTTAACTCTCCTGATTTTAAGAGTGATATTCCGGATCACATACTAAAAAGATTATATCTATAGATTTCGATAGTTATCTAACCTAGTGTCAGAGAGTAAAAAAAAAATATCTCACATAACTAAACATCTCATGTACCTGAAATATTACATGTGAGCTCATAAATTAATAATAAATATGATTAGGATCAAAAGCTTTGTAATTTTTGCTTAAGGTTAATAATAGAAAATTGTAAACGCTTAAATTAATACCTTGCATATCAACTGTTGATATTTCATTTTACATGGTTTTATTGGAGTGGAGAGTAGTTTTTACTTTCACTTTCATTTTTTGAAATCGAACAGTAGTGGAATCAATATTATTCCATATCTATTTCCGAGACATATATATACCGAGACATGCTAAGTTTAGTCATTACTAAGATGATATCGAATGAGTCATATATATAATGAGACATCCTAAGTTTAGTAGTTATTTATACGATTTAAATATTTATTTTTATAATAGGAAGACAACCACTCCCATCATAAAAAAATAAAAATGTCAATATCCATTATGAGAAGGAAACAATTAATTAATAAAAAGTAAAACTTCACATCTATCTCCATTATTAGAAGGAAGCAATTAACTAATAAAAAGTAAAACTTACTCATACAAAATTTCCACAAAAAAAAAAAAAAAAAACTCAGTGAAATTTGAACCTTCATAGTAAGACCACTAGCAAGGAGGAGTACAAAGCCAATTATGTTGGTCAGTGAATTAATTAATTAATTTGTTTTTTTTAAAGTAAGAATTTGAGGAAAGGATTAATACATGGGACATGATATACATGAAAGAGGGAAGAATATAATAAAAAAAGTATTGAGAAGACAAAAGGAAAAAGAGAGAGAGAGAGAAAATGAGGGCATTTATTGGGAAAGAGGGAAAGAAAATGTCTGGCTAATGTAGGGGAAGATAGGGGCAACCAGAGCTACAGCCTCGAGCATTTGGTCCCTGCCAAACTCTACATAACCAACCAACCAACCCCCCCCTCTTCCTTTTTCCATCCTCCTTTTCACTTACTGATCCCGACCTTATTAGGTTTTGGATCCTTGATTTAATGATTTCCCCGCAGTATATGACTCTCCTCCATCAACCGTCTGTCCGAGTTTATATTTTATAGACCGAGAGGAATGAAGACGCCGGCAAACGCTTCCGCCGGAGCTTCCTCCGCGGCAGCTCCAACAACCACCAGTAGTGTCGCCGACGGTAAGCTTTTTTTGCTTTCTTTATAGAAAAGGAAACAAAAAAGGAGCATAGAAACGACCGATCAGGTTTTTGTCTTTTGTCTAATTCGAAGCTTTTCTCGTCCTCCTCATGGTTGCATACGTAATATAAAAGAAGAAATATTATGGTTAGAAGAAGAATGAATCAATGGATGACACGTGTTGCAGGAGAGAAGAAGATGATAAACTCGGAGCTATGGCACTCCTGCGCTGGTCCTCTGGTCAATCTGCCCGCTCCTGGCACTCATGTCGTCTACTTCCCTCAGGGCCACAGCGAACAGGTCTTTCTTTACTTGATTTTCCTTTTTGGAATTTTCTTTATTTCTCTTGATATGCTATTTATAGAGTCAACCGATTTTCTCCCTCTAATTTTTTTCTTCCAATTTATGGACATGGTATTTATTAAATTAGTTGAACTTATGTGAAAAAAAAAAAATTAAAGAATTATGTATTCTTATTACCGTGTTTTTTTTTTGTCTTTTATCCAAATATTTCGGAATCTTATCTACACTGTCTCCAAATAATGTGATTTGTGGCAACTGATGTTTCATTAACATATAAATCATATGATTATGCGGTAAATGATAAGATAATGATAAATCACTTGACATAGCATTATTATTATTATTATTATTTTTCCTTATTGTAGCTTCTTGTTTTGGTGTAAATTGTTTATAGTGTGATCACCAAAGTTTTGATAGATTAATAAATTATAGGTTTTTTTTTTTTTTGAGAATTAAATTAGAGGTATTGTTGTGTTACGAGTTTACTTTGTGCATTATTATTGGTATTATTTTCATTTACGGAAGTAAGTTGAGTGTGGTGACTTGAAATGAGAATTTTGGGCAACAGGTTGCAGCATCTATGAAAAAGGATATGGATGGTCAAATACCAAACTATCCAAACCTTCCATCAAAGCTACTATGTCTGCTTCACAATGTCACCTTGCATGTAAATGGTTTTCCTTTTCTATTTATGTAACCTGATCTTATTATTTCTATCATCTTCTTCTTCTTTTTTTTTAAATATATATATTTTTAACTTTCTTGTTTTTGAGTTTATAGGCGGACCCGGAAACAGATGAAGTCTATGCTCAGATGACACTCCAGCCTGTTCCTTCTGTGAGGACTTGATCTCAATTTACTGAATAAACTTCATCTTGTAATTGATACGTGCACATGTCCTTAAAGTATTATTTTTATTATCTAATATGCCTTGTGCTTTAGGAGTTGCTTCGAATCAAAATTGGAGGGCTACTAGAAGTAAAATAACCATGTTTTGCTTAATCTCTTCTCTGCCTCGAAAGCTGAATATAATAAGCATAAGCGCATTCAAGGTGCTGACTCTAACTATCAACTTCTTTTGTGCAGTGTGACAAGGATGCGCTGTTGAGATCAGATCTTGCTCTTAAGTCAAATAAACCACAAACGGAGTTTTTTTGTAAAACATTGACAGCAAGTGATACCAGCACTCATGGAGGTTTCTCTGTTCCCCGCCGTGCAGCTGAGAAGATCTTCCCTCCACTTGTAAGCCATACTTTTTCCTTCATTAACCTTTTTTTTTTTTTTTTTTTTTTTTTTTTTTCAAGTTTAATGTTAATCCTTTAACTTTGGTAGGATTTTTCTATGCAACCACCTGCTCAAGAACTTGTAGCCAGGGATTTGCATGATACTGTATGGAACTTTCGTCATATCTATCGTGGTATGTCAATTTGAAGCTTTAAGTGCTTTTACCATTATATTTGTGCGTATATATATAAACATAAGATTGATTATTTGTTTCTTTCAACTTAGGGCAACCTAAAAGACACTTGCTTACGACTGGTTGGAGTCTATTTGTTAGTGGAAAGAGGCTTTTTGCCGGTGACTCAGTCTTATTTATAAGGTAATGGTAACGAATTGATAGGTCTTTACTTAATATTTTCTGAATTGTATTTCAGATAATTTAGCTTTCTGGGAGTGGGACATATCTATGTTGGTGTTTTTCCTTATGATGCTTTATAATTGTGTGCAGAGATGAAAAACAACAGCTTCTCTTGGGCATTAGACGAGCTAACAGGCAACCTGCAAATCTCTCATCATCAGTGCTATCAAGTGATAGTATGCATATTGGAATTCTAGCAGCTGCTGCACATGCAGCTGCAAACAATAGTCCCTTCACTGTTTTTTATAATCCAAGGTCTTCAACTTCATTTCTTCCTGTTGTATTATTGTTTCGTTTTGTCCTTATACACCTTTCATAATGCTTTTAGCATCGGCACACTAGATCGGCTTATCTATTATGAATTGAATCTCTATGTGCTAGAACTTACCCTAAATAACTCTAGATTTTTTCATGCAGGGCTAGTCCATCAGAATTTGTTGTCCCATTGGCCAAGTACTACAAGGCAGTGTATAGCAACCAAATCTCACTAGGCATGCGGTTTAGGATGATGTTTGAAACTGAAGAGTCAGGAACAAGAAGGTAGTTATACTTGAGTTATTGATTTCCTTCTATATTTGGTTATGGCTTTATAAATAAGAAAAAATGATATAGGAAAGAAACAGAAAATTCAAATAATGATTTCTAGCAACATAAAAACTGAAAAGATCAATGTTTTTTCAATCAAATCTTTGGGTCCTTTATTTAAATGAAACTGAAGACTCTAGGTTCTTAATGATCTGCTTTTATAAGTATTAAGATGCTTGATTGATTAGTTGATTTGGACAAAATGATTTGGGATATTCACTTGAAAGTTGAAATAGTTTTGTAACTATAATAAAAAGGAATTCATCTGTAGGTACATGGGAACAATTACAGGTATCAGTGATCTGGATCCTCTTAGATGGAAGAACTCACAATGGCGCAACTTGCAGGTATCATATGTGCAATTAGGTATTTTTGTGATAGATGTACTTCTGCATTTGCTGCTAATAACTCAAGTCCATGATGAACAGGTTGGCTGGGATGAGTCTACTGCTGGGGAAAGGCGCAATCGTGTCTCAATTTGGGAGATAGAACCAGTGACTGCTCCATTTTTCATCTGTCCCCCTCCATTCTTTAGATCCAAGCATCCGAGATCAGGTATGACGGGTACTGCTTGTGGTTTTTAAGTGATTTTGACAGATTACAATATTTTTGATTGGATGATTGGTCACAATATTAAGTTTCATGCTTAAATGTCCCCTAAGAAGTGTGTTGCTTGGGCCCTTTCTCTATTGAGTGGAATTCTCATGATGCTTATCTGTTGTGGTATTCTTTCTATTGAGTGGGCCTACTAGAAATGTCGTTGATGATGATGATGGAATCACTTGATCACAGAAAGTAGTGAGTGAACTAGGACAGGGCTGGGCAGGATAGAACCTTTCAAGTTATCTTGTCTGGGTCATTGTTTGACCTTAATAGGTATCTGGTATGCTGAACTTTAGATAATTTCAATGTCTAAGCTTATGATTAAATTTTTTGAAGATGTTGCTCATTTGATTCCTGCCACTTTATAAAATCCTCCACTGCTCCAATTAAAGCCAAGGAAAAAGCAAGATTTATGTCTCAAACATGATTTATGTGCCAAGCATAATCCTGACACCTCACTTGGGCTTTTCCTTGCTCTTGCAGATGATGAGTCAGATATAGATAACTTATTCAAGAGGGCCATGCCTTGGCTTGGTGATGAATTCTCCATGAAAGATTCCCAGGCTTTGCCTGGCCTGAGCTTGGTACAGTTGATGAACATGCAGCAGAACCCATCCCTGGCAAACACGGTACAATCCAATTACCTCCATTCCTTGTCTGGGTCTGTTCTGCAAAACCTCACCGGAGCTGATCTTTCTCGTCAGTTAGGTTTGCAACCACAAATACCTCAGCCAAATAGTGTTCAATTTAATGCCCAGAGGCTACCACAGCAGGCCCAACAAATTGAACAGTTACAAAAGCTGCCGTCCACGGTGAATCAATTAGGCTCCATTATACCACCTCAGCAACAGATGGGCGATATTACTCAACAATCAAGGCAAAATATGATTACTCAAACTTTACCCTCTGGTCAAATTCAGGCCCAAATTCTTCAGCCACAAAGTCTTGTCCAAAATAATAATATTCTTCAGCAACAGCCATCTATTCAAAACCCTCAGGTTCCAATTAACCTTCCTCAGAACCTGCAGCAGCAGCAACAACAACATCTTATGGGTCAGAACCAACAGCAAAATCTTATGCAGTCCCAGCTTCCAGATCAAGTAAACCAACATTTACAAATAACTGACAAGCAGATTCAACTTCAATTGTTGCAGAAGCTTCAGCAGCAGTCATTTTTAGCACAACAGTCTGCACTACAACAGCCTGCTCAACTTGCTCAACTCCAAGATCAGCATAGGCAACTATTAGATGTGTCCCAAAGCTTCTCTAGGTCTGTGACACCCACCCAAATGCTGGATATGCCTCAAGCAACATCTACTTCACTCCCTCAGTCAAACCTTATCTCGCAGCAGATAACAAAGGGTAACAACCTGACAAATGGTCGATTCTCCCATCCTCCCCAGCAGCCAAAGCTTCACCAGCAGCAACCTGGCATGCTGCCTGAAATGCCTGGACATGTTGGCCTTCCCCCCACCCAAATTACCAATCAACCTTCCACAGCCGGTAGTAATGTTTTGATAGGAGCTGCTGGAGCAGGGCAATCTGTAGTTACTGATGATCTTCCATCTTGTTCCACATCACCTTCCACAAACAACTGTCAAAATGTTATTCCAGCAATGATGCACAATAGGCTCAACCGAAGTGCAACAATGGGAGAGGACATGGCTCAGTCTACCACCACGGCCCTGTGCTCAAGTGGTTTGGAAACCATGTCATCTAATGGTAACTTAGTTAAAGATTTTCAGCACAAATCTGATGTTAAGGCCATTATTGAACGTCTCCAAGAATCAAAACCAAGGTTTTTTGGCCCCTCAGACATACTTAAATGGTGCAACCACCCAGACAGATTATTTGGATACATCGTCTTCAACAACATCAGTTTGCCTTTCTCAGAATGATGTCCATTTCCAGCATAATAACAATTCATTGTCGTACCAGCCACTGTTGATGTTGAGGGATGTGAGCCAAGATGGGGAAGTTCGGGCAGATCCCATGAGCAGTCTTCCATGTGGGGCTAACGTTGATGGCACATTGGGGTTACCCATGAATCCTGATCCGTTGCTAACAAAAGGTGTGATGGGGTTGGGAAAGGATTTCGCAAATAATATCTCTTCAGGAGGGATGCTTGCTAACTATGAAAATTCAAAAGATACTCAGCAGGAACTTTCATCCTCAATTGTTTCACAATCATTTGGAGTCCCAGATATGACGTTCAATTCAATCGATTCCTCAATTAATGATAGCAGTTTCTTGAACAGGGGTCCTTGGCCCCCGCCACCACAATTTCCTCAGAGAATGCGGACATATACTAAGGTTTATTTTTGTAGCTTCAGTTTTCAGCATAGTAAGCTATGATTTCCCTTTTTCAAGGATGTTAAATCAGTTTGTTTGTTGTGAAGGTGTACAAACGTGGAGCTGTTGGAAGATCAATTGATATTACTCGTTATTCAGGTTACAATGAGCTCAAACAAGATCTGGCTCGTAGGTTTGGTATAGAGGGCCAATTGGAGGACCAGCAGAGGATAGGCTGGAAACTTGTGTATGTGGATCATGAAAATGATGTCCTTCTAGTCGGGGATGACCCATGGGAGTAAGCCCTTTGCTTCCTCTCCATTTATTATTTTCATTTCTTCAATTTTCCCTTTAATTTCCTTATTTATACAGAGCACAACGAAAGTGATAAATGACTCATGAGTTCCAATTGGTTTCATAATATTTCCCCAAGCCTGGCATTCTCCTGTCCTTTTTAATTAAGAGTTATATTAAAATACATCCAGACCCTGCTTGAGGCAGTTTGTTTAGAAAACTATGACTAGAGCCTCCTGAAGCAGAGCAATTTGTTTCTATAGGTGTTACTTTAATGTGTCTGTCTTCATGATTCATTGGTCAACATAGTTTTTCAAAAAAAGCTTGTTATTCACAAATGATTCCGAAACACAGTGGAGTTGAATAACTTTTTCCATTTAGTAAATGTCTTTTGTTCTTGACCACACATCCTCTAGAGCTCTGCTCGCATTGTTTTAGGGGGTTGCCTCTCTTCATATTTCTTCCTAGCTAATGTGCCCCCAATGGAGGTTTTAAAAGGTTTTTGCATCTAATGGTATACCAATGGAACTGTATGATTGATGATGCATCTCATAATTGAAAAAAGTTCTGTTGGCTTGAAGCCAACTTAGGGCTACACTTATAACGGATATAGGTATAGATGTAGTTATGCAAAATAAATGAAGGATTAACTAATGTCAACATAGTGGTCTGTGTTTTACATTATTTGGTTTTGGGTGTTTCAGGGAGTTTGTGAACTGTGTCCGCTGCATTAAGATCCTGTCCCCTCAAGAAGTACAGCAAATGAGCTTGGATGGTGATTTTGGGAATTCTGTCCTTCCAAATCAAGCATGTAGCAGCTCAGATAACGGGAACACATAAAAATTAGATTGTTCAAGGTGCTAACCATTTTTCTTCCGGGTTTTGGATCTTATAGTATTTATGAGATTTTTTGTTGATATAGTTGTGTATGGCGTTACTTTTTAGCCGAACACCTACTTCTGGGTTGTCTTTCCCACCTTACAGCTTGCAGGAGCAAAATTGAAGACATGATCATTGGGCAGTAACATCTTACATCGGCCGCCTTTCGTTAAATTTAGTACAGCTTCTACTTGGAATGATACGGGTTCCAAGTGAAAGAAAATGGAACTTTTCCATTTTCTTTTTTATCTGATTTATTGATGTTTCTAATTATCCTAGTTTGAAAGAAATATTTCAGCTTTAGCATAGAATTTCCTTACGATTGTGGATATATTTATAGTCAGTTTGTACCCCATTTGGATCTGGATTGTTGAGATAAAAACTCAAATCAAAGAGTTCAGGTCTTATTTTTAATGTATTATTATTTGACATTCATACAAAGCGAGAAACCTGTATGGCCTAGTTTTGGTTGTATAAATGTGTAGATTTCGTCAAATATTCAATGAAATTGGTCCATCTCAAATTTCCCAACTTTCACTGTTCTAGGCTTGCGGTTCTTGGGTCTTTATGACCTTGTTAAACCTGGAAACACTACACCAGCGATGAGGGTGTGTATGTTTGTAGTTAAAGAGTGTGTTCAAGACTTTGCCCAAACAAATGCGGTACAGGCTATTCATATCATATTAATAAATATGTTGGCCATATTGCCACCCCAAAGTTGAACGTTGATTGGTTCTCAAATATTAAATTGTATTCGAAATTGAAAACATACGAAACTCCGGTGGAATGATATATATATTCACTATTGCATTTGAATATAAATTACCTGTAATCTTGATTATTTAATTTTTAATAAGTCAGATCTAAAGGGTGCTAATCCATTAGATGAAGATTAAGATTCAACCATTAGATTTGATTAATTGAAGATTTAATTTTTAATAAGTCAGATCTAAGGGTGTTAATATATTAGATGAAGATTAAGTTTCAATCATTAAATCTGATTCATTAAAGACTAAATGATTAAGATTACAAGTACATTGTAGACTATGTTATATATATATATATATATATATATTCTTAAAGGTGACAAATTATCATCCATGATATGATTTATATATTTATATTCTATTTAAAAATTTTAATTATAAAAACGTTGTGACATAAAAGGGTTACTAAAGGCAAGTTATTTTAAGTACACTTGTTGATTTATAGTTGGAGAAAATGAGACAGTAGATGATAATTGAAACTTGTGCAAGGCTGTTTATTTGAGTAGAAATTGTCATACAAATGCATAACAATCATATGTTATCCTTGTGAAGATTTACTAATTAATGTCATGGCATTGGATGCATGACTGGATTGAACACAACAGTGGAATGGTTTGCAATATGCAAACTGAACTGTCCTCCTTTCTCTGATAAATCAATCTTGTCTACTCCTGGTGGAGTTGTCATCTCAAAATTGGACACCAGTTTTGCAATGACAAGCCCCAATATAGGCAAGGCAAGTATGATTCCAGGGCAGCTTCGGCGTCCAACACCAAAGGGTAAGTACCTGAAATCAACTTTGCCACCAGCAACAGCTTCAGTCAAACTTTCTTCCTGGAGGAACCGTTCAGGCCGAAACTCCTCAGGATTTTTCCACCATTTTGGGTTGTTGGCCAACCACCAGGCGTTGCACTACAACCTTAGACTCTTTAGGAATGGTGAAACCTCCCAGTTTTGCTTCTTGCAGGTTCATATGGGGTACCAGTAAAGGAATTGGGGTGTGTAATCTTAGTGTTTCTTTCACTGTGGCTTGTAAGTACTTTAAATCATTGAGGTTTGATTCTGTGACGGGTTTTCCTTTAAGTACCGTTGTGATTTCATGGCGGATGTTGTGTTGAACTCGTGGATTATTGACCAGCTCGGCAATTGCCCACTCCATGGACCACAGAGTTGTTTCTATGGCTGCAACGTTTATGTTCTCAACAATGTACAGTACGTTTTCCTCATTGATTTCTCCCTTCATTTGAGCTTCAATTATGTGGTCAATGGCACAGCTTATTTTGTGCTTCTCTCCATTGGCAGCCATTATTTTCCTATCAAAAATAAACAAAATGCATCGTCTAATTAGATTATAATATCGTTGGATCATAAAGCCTGCATCAGTAACGTAATCTATGCAGATATAGCATGCAGGTTGAAATTGAGAGGGTATTGACATACTTTGTGGATATAAGAATTGATTGCCTAATCATGGATATAACAGTCGATTGCTTAATTAGTAATGTAATCTATATTTACAAAACAAACAAAATTCATCATCTAATTAGATTCTACTATTAGTGTACTGGATTATGAATTGTGATACAGTAATGTAATCATACAGATGTAGCATGCGAGGGTAGTAAATGAGAAGGTGCTAATGTACTTGGTGGATATAAGAATTGATTGCGTAATCAGTAATGTAATCTACATTTACTTTATTTAAATATAGAAAAAACAAGAAAAGAAAAGTAGTACCTTCTTTTCTCTACATAATAGTTGTTGAAAAATGCCAGCCTTTTACGCTGCAAGTCTCTGCACTTGTTCAAGTAGCCTCTTAAAAAAGGTCTAAGCAAAGGAATGAAATCACCATAATTGTAGTCAAAACTTTGAGCCAATCTACTCCTCTCTGAATTGAATTTTGTTGCTTGAATGAACAAAGGGTCTTCCACTGACGTAAACTTGTCATCAAACATCATCCTGTACATGATATTGTATAGCATGAGTTGCAAACGCTTCCTCACTAAAATACCTCCGCTTCTCACATTCTCATCTCTTTTCAAGTCATCCACAACCAGCTCCATCTCGTCCTCCCACATGTCACTGTATTGATTAACAACTTTGTTGGTGAAAAATGGAAGTGTCATGATACGACGCATCTTTCGCCAGTGATCACCATACACCGTGAACACCATGTCTTGTCCATTCCCTGTGAATATGTCGAAGACAACGTTTCGAGGGCGCGAACCGAACTCTACGCCTTGAGTGTGTAGAACTTGGGTGGCAAGCTCAGGGTCTGAGACCACAACTAAGTTTTTAGAGCCAAGTTTGAGGAGGAAAATGGAGCCATAGGTGTGAGACATGGAGGCAAGTAGGCGATGGTTAAGGTCATTGCCAACTTGGAGCCAATTGCCAAAGATTGGAATGGATATGGGGGATGGAGGGAGAAGGGCGGTTGTTGCTGTTTTTGTTGTTGATGAAGAGCTGAAAATGGAGTAAGACAAGTATAAAAGGAGAGCTAGTAGAGGGAGGGACAAGGTGGTTGAAACAAACTGGAACCATTGGATGATCATGAATGTGATGACAAAAATAGTGATCAAACATAATCTACTACTAGCACCTAGATTGCCCATGTTTGATGTTTGAAGTTTGATGGGGTGCTGAATTGAGGTTTGTACCTGTGAATATGCAATATATAAGAGAAGAATTTGGGGGGTAGGAAAGTTGGTGCCAATGGTTTCAAGTGAATCCATGGGCTATTTAAGAAACTAGGTAGGAGGAGAATGACTTCTTACTTTTTCTTTGGTCAAAAATTTGGAACTTAATTAGTTGGGTAGGTAGAGTGCCCCTTAGGTTAGAAACAAGCATTACTTTCTCATTTCTTTTATTAATGAGCAAATTTCACGAAAGCCCCTCAACTATGGTCATATAATTGTAACTTTCATATTTATTACACAAAAATACCTTATCATTAGTCAACAACTATTAAAATTTATTCATTAAGACTTTAAAGTGAGAATTGCCCTTATTAACATTTTGAAAAAAGTAAAAATTTTAGAACTGGTCCAGATTTAAAAGTAAAAAAAGTATATGATTGAGATGTAAAACTAAAACAAAACAATAAATTAAAAAATTGATTGATTTCTTTAAACAGGACAGTATATGAACAATGCGACTCTATATATATAGCAGCGCAGCCTTAAAGATATAGATGAAGCAACACCAATTATGAACTCCTATGATGTGATGATAGGAGTCCATGGTGCTAGAGTGATCCAGCTAGAGTTCTGTCTTGATAATGTATTAAAACAGATAGTTTTATTATGATAGATCGATAAGTTGGATCGAACTAATCTTTAGAGAGCCTACAATGGAATTGAACTTGAATTACTCAGAGTACAAGATATTCAATGAGGTAGTATCCATTTGATCATAACATTAGTAGGGATTCTTTGTTAATTGATGAACATGGATGGAGTTCAATTAGCTCATTCTATTTATAAGAGCATACTATGCAGTTGAATGTACTGAGGCTTAGATCTACTCTCACTACACCTTTATAGCTACTTCATTATCAATGGTGCTTGTACTCCTTTTATTTTATTTGTAAGGGCGATTCTCGGGTCCAATCCATTGAGGGATAAATTTGAAAATATTTTTAAATTTAAGAGGAAAAATATAAATATAAATAATTTAAGACAAATTTTATTTTTATTTTTTATATTCTTTAAAAAAAAAACATAAAAAAAATTGAGTCTGGTCTCTTCACTCATGTACGTGGCTTCGCCACTGGTTCCTTCTATTCAATTCACCTTATTTGATGTATCTACCACGTATTTTAATTTTTCTATACAATTAATATTTTTTATTTATGTTTTATTATTATTAGCAAATTATTTACAACAATATGAGAATTGAGAGTTCAAACTTTGAGTAGAGAATACATTATCAATCTGAATTTGTATAGAATACAATATGAGCAAATTATTTTATTTTAAACATAAATAAAATACAATTAATATGCTTAGATTTTGTTTGATTCTTTATAAATTTGACTTGAATACACTTAGATTTAATTATATTTTATATAAATCTAGATTAAATACAAATAGATATTAATTAAATTCATTCAAATCTAAATTGAATACATTCAAACTTTTGAAATTTAAATTTCAATAAATTTAAATTGAATTCACCCCACATCTAGATATCAAATGTTTTATACTTTTTCTTTATAAAAATCATTATAAAATCCATCCAAATCCATTGGTTAAATAAAATTTGTAAAATCAATAGCTTTCTAAATTCACTTAAATTTCATTAGATTCCTTACCAAAATTGAGTACACCTTGATTTCATTGGAAATTTTATATAGATATGGATTGAATAAATCTATATTTCAATTGAATTCATTCAATTTACATTAAGAATACGCTGAAACTTTTAGAATATTTTAAATTCTAATGAATACACCCCCTAAAATATGTCTAGGTAAGAATTTTGAGATAAAATTTTTATCAACACAATATTAATAATTCAAAATTCATAGAAAGCCTGAACTATTTAATTTAGAGATGAGATTTGATTTAAACAAGATAAGTTTTAGGTTTTTTTTTTTTTTTTTTTTTTCTTAATTTTTAAATTTTTAATCTAGATCATCTTTTGATCAATTTTTTTTTTTTCTAATTTTTTTAAAGCATGTGATTGATGGTTGAAAAAGTAAATGTGAAAGAAATCATAACTCAACCATGAATTGATTCTAATGCTTATGTGTTATAAGATTCTACAAGGTAAGCAAAAAGTTTAGATTAGGAGAAGATCTATATATATATATATATATATATTTTTTTTTTTTTTTCTTTTTCATAAAAGTACAATAATTTAAGATGGATATAAAGCATATGTATATTTTATTTATATTATTTTAT
Source organism: Nephelium lappaceum (assembly GCA_021234005.1). NCBI lineage: Eukaryota > Viridiplantae > Streptophyta > Magnoliopsida > Sapindales > Sapindaceae > Nephelium > Nephelium lappaceum. Next base: position 13,181,245 of record CM038002.1, on the reverse strand, counting down.
CTATAAAAACAATATTATTTAAATGTATTTTTGTAATAAATCATCTTCAAAGACAGCAATGATTTAGGGTGATTTTGAATAATGTTTTCCTTGCCATAACTCATAAATGATCTGCTTATAAAGTGGAATGCATACATACATATATACATAGGTACATACATACATAAAAAATTTGTGATTACATTTCAAAATGTGTTATTGTAATTTATTATATGTGATTATAACTAAATATGTGGGATTACAATCAATATATGCGATCACATTTATTAATTTATTGATTGTGATTACATTTATTGATTGTAATCAAATGTATTTAGTTGTAATCACATATAACAAATTATAATCACATATTTTAGAAAACAATCACACATTTTTTTTTTTTATAAAGTATATGTATATCCAAGTGTATCTAAAGAGACTCCATATATACATATAATGCTTTTATAATCAGGTATCTCTAACTTTAAAAATTAGAGAAAACCATCAAATTCATTTGAATCAAATAGGAGAAAAAATTTGTTTTATGGAAAAAAAAATATAATGAATGAATTTGATTAGTTTTCCTTAATTTTTTAAAATCAGGGATATCGATTATAAAAGCACTAAATATATATTGAAACAATTATGTTTCAATATATATATATATATATACATATATATATAAAAGGAAGCAATTACTAGAAAAAGTACGAGTTGTAATTAATGATAATGAAGTAGGTCAAGAGCTTTAGACAAAGTGGCTCTAAACCTATGCACATTAGGCTTCACATTCTGTTTGTCCAAGTCAGTGGACCTAACTGCATCCCATCCCTGTTTATGAACTGACATAGGATCCCTGAAAATTACATGGTCAAGTCGGTATTGCTTTGTGAGAGAGCTCTCTTTTCTTGATATCTTGTACTCCAAGTAACTTAAGTTCATGTCTCTTCAAGGCTCTCCTGAAATCAACTCTAGCCAGCCCTTCGGTCCGTCCTAAGGGAATTATCTGAATCAGAATTGCATTGCTGGGAAGGAACACCATGTTAGTCAGTCCAGCTCCATGCACTCCCATTAACACATCACAGGAATTCACTATTTGTGCAAATTTTATTAAGTCTGTTGAAACATAGGCCTCTGCCACCACCACTTGATACCCCAAAGGCGTAGCGGCTTTACTAATCCTACCAACATTGACAGATGTCCTTGATTTTCTCCTGGATATGATCATCAGTCTAGGCCTTGTAGTACTTGTCTCTTCACCATCTCTCAATTTGATTCGCATCAGTTCTTTGCAAAGAATAACTGCTCCGATCCTTAACAACTCCCTGAAATCTTTCATGGACACCGCAGCTGGAGACTTTAAAGGGTCAATTCTCAGCTCTTTGTCATGACATTTTAGTCCAACAATCATGCTTGAATAGCAATGAACATTGTCTTGTTTATCAATGTCGATAATATCATACTTAGATAGTAACCAAAGTATTTTCCTGTACTTTGAGATGCACCAAGGTTTGTTATCTGTCACAAGAAACTGAACTTCCCCACTGAATTTTCTTGAAGTTAAATACAATGGAATCAGCAAGTCACTGAAGTCATGGAAGTGGTTTCCTAAAAATCTTGCAAGAGAGAAAAGAATAGCTGGAACACTTTGGTTTATATTACAATAAGGAACTTCTTTATGGTCTGTTACCAGATTTATTGACCAATTTTTAACCGACTTCATTGCTGCTGCACTTTCTTTTCTTGTGTAAGGCCTTATATTCCATGATTTTTTCTCTATCAGAATGCCACCTTGTAGTGAAGCCATGCAGATAGTGGAGGAATTTCCGTGAACTCTAATGTCCCCATGCAGATAGTGGAGGAATTTCCATGAACTCTAATGTCCCCACTGATCTCGCAGAAATCTGATCTTGGTTCCATGACATTGCATATTGGCCTCAGCTCTTTTGGCTCAATCTCTACAAAATGAAAAATGATTTATATGTCTTGCATGCATGTATATACTTTTTCATAATCATAGCTATACTATTAAATTTAAAATTTTGAGTTATAAACAGGTAGAGCTCAACAATAATATTTAACACATACCCTCATGAGTGACATTGGATTTGATTAAAGGGCTTGTTACGCCTGTCACAAACAAACACAGATGAAGAAATATGAAGATTGTACACATAACTATAAGTCAAATCTTAAAGAGTCCAACAATAATAATTTAAGCAATGGCTAATTTATTGAAAGGATATATTGTATAGTTAAGTTTGTTTAAGCTCAAATTGAGTTGGTATTGATTATGATAATGCAATTTCATATCAAAGGTTCTATTTATTTATTTATTTTTTATTTTGTTGATTCTTTAAGTTCAATCATACCTATATGTTGTGAGACGCTTGTATTCTTGATCATTGGCTCTTCGAAACCTGCATACTTTTGTAAACTCACTACAAGAAGAATATAAGGATTTCAGACTTCAATAATTGATCAGCAGAACATACTCCCATTGTGTTGTATTGAAAACGAAAAGAATATATTAAAAACTTACACACTGAAAATTCGCATAAAGAATACTTGAACACAATCCACATGCTGACTGCCATAATCAAGCTTTCAATGGCTCCATATCCCAACCTCTTCTTCTCATTTTTACTAAAGCTTCTAGCAAATATTGTGTTGTCCTTGTACATTATCTTTAATTTTCTCACTACTGACTCCTTTTACAAGCTCCTCTACTCTTATAAGCAATCACAATCTTGTTTCTGTCAATCACAATACTATTTTGACAGAAATTCCTGAGAGCAGCATTTATTGTATAAGTTGGAAAAATCTTTTGCACTTGGAATAGAAGTTTAGCACTTAACAGGATACTATTTTCAAGATCTCAGAAAGATTTCTTTGAAATTGAATAGTATACAGTATACCGTTGGATAAATTTATCACCAATAATTGTTTTTTTAACGAAACAAACATATCACGTCAACGTGTTAAAAAACTATTTTTACCTAATAATATATATGTATATATTATGATTGAGATGGTTAAGAATAGGGATTTGAAATACAAATTTGTACATGACAAACTGTTTGGAAAACAAACATACAAACTAAATATGGTATTACCGTTTGTTAATTAAAACCCTGCCCACTAGCTCTTGTTGCATGAACTGAATTGGCTATTATGTTCATCTAGATCTTCCAAACTGTATTTAATGGGGGGTTATTCTCCAAATTGTATTTAATGGGGAGTTATGCAAAAGAGTGTGCAAACAACCATCATTCAGTCTTGCATTGTTTAGTTAAAAATAGCTCTTAATCATGACATTCAACCACCGGACATGCCGTTCACCCTTGATAGAAACGAGCCAAGTGAAGTTGTTAACTATGATTGATTTCACTGAAGTGGTTGTCGCTTGTGCTTTTTATTCATTCATAAGCAAAATTAAATAATTATTACGGATTTAATTAACATATTTAATTGTCGCATATTTCACATACAAATAAAGAAGATCATGTGAGAATTGGATCGTAATTTTATTTTAATCAAAATAGCTCTAATATCTTGTTAAGCAATTAGTAAATCTAGGGTGTTTAATATTTCAAAAAAAAAAAAAAAAAATCTTGGTGTTTAACATTTCAGTTCAGTTTATAATTAAAAGTATTAAACCCATTTTAATGCTTTCTACATATATTAGCGACTAAAAGAAATTGATGCTTACCATTGTGCTCGATCGACAATTTTGTGGTAGTGGTATACTAGGGTATTTTTCAAAACAGAAATAATTATTTCGGTTTTTTTTTTTTGGACATATTATTTGGGTTGTGTTACTAATATATTTCAATATTAATCTAACAAAACAGACATTAACCTCAACTTATTTTTTTTTCCCCCTTTTTGCATATCTTAAATAATTCTATTTCTATACCTCACGACCTCGTCAATGTCTCGCATATGATACAACATGATTTTTTTTTTTTTTGACAGAATAATAAATATCATTGGTTTTGCTGAGATGCATACGTTGTTCCAATCGATCACATTTGGAAATATGATATATTTCTGCTTTAAAATTTATAATAACATGGATTTATTGATATATTTCAGCTATAAAATCATATTTATCAAGCTTTTTTATGACGGGATATCCTTTTTGAGATTAGAACTATTTTTAGTCAGCACCCTGCATCAATTATTCTAGATGAAGAAAAACTTAGGCAGGATAGATAAACGTCACAATGCGAGAAAATTTTTAGTGACACTATCTCACCATAAGACTTTCATTATAGTATAAGATGACACATAATTTTATTATTAGATCCATTTTGACATTAGAGCTTATAATCAAGTGGAGGTGACATGAGACGTGACACATGATTTACGAGTAGAAGTTTTCAAAGTGAGGTCATCTTTAATAAGGATGTCAAAATAATTGCGGAGATTGTAATTATTGAATAGGGATTGGGATAAATAGCAAAATATAATTAGTTGTTGGGACTTGGGTGAAGATGAGTTTTATATTCCGTGCCCATCTTAAAATATAATTTTTATATTTTTCTTATCTGTTTTTTTCTTTAAAAGATTAATAAAAGATGAAACTATATTTATAGTTTCACAAAAGGAAAAAATGTGTTCAGTTCTATTTTCATTTCACCCAACAACCAGTTTTACTTCTCTTTTGTGAGTGGATGTTAACATTTTGAGAATATGTTACATGAATATTGAAAAGAAAACTAGAAAAAATAAATATAGCTATTATTAGACAAATAACATTAAACATTTCATACATGAATTTTACTTTCAACTTTTATATTTACGTGATTAAATTTATTTGTTTTGTTTTAGATTTATATATATTTTCAACACGATTCTCAATAGTTTCTTGAAATTATTTCAAATAATGTACCAAATTCACCATGTCATACATGTATTCTTTTAATAAATAGTTTTGCAGATAAATGAGGCAGGGATGGAGAGAGGGAAAACATTCCAAAGCATTCCTAATTCTAAATGAGGCGGGGATGAACATTGGAACCGCTCATTGATCACAATACACTAAGTAAATATCGATTTCGGTGATCTAAATTTATAAAAATATCAGTTAAAATATCAAAAAGATTGAGAATATTCTCAAAATATCAAAAATATTTAAAGATATTTTCAAAGCAGCCACCTCAAAATATACAAAATGAAAAATGTAAAAAAAAAATAATATATCGAATATCATATCAATATTAATTTTCTTATAATATATATCACATAATATGAGAACTATATATGATTGGATGATCAATTGTATTCATATTATCTAAAATATGAGTAGACGAGCCCAACAAATGGATTACAATTATTGAATTGAGAGCAAATTAATAAACGAATGTTAAAATTATAAATTTAAGTCAATTTAGTGTTGATATAATGTAACCCTAATAAGAAATATAATAAATAACAAATTTATTAAATGGGTGTACAATGTACACAAGATACATCCTAATTTAGTAGTGAAACAAGTAAAGGCGCAAACCGCAAAATGCTATCGACTCCTGACACATGCATGTTACCAATAAGCTCAACTTCATTCACACTGACATAATAACATTTGAAGGTTGGACGTAGTAAGGAGGTCATGGGGGCACCATTGATCACCAATGAGCTTCTTTTGCAAAAGCTTGTGAGGAGATGTTTGGGCTGTTGGGTTAAGTAGATCTACGAAGATGGTAGCCCTACGCCATTATTGCCACTCATATCTCCACTCCACTCTTCTAAGGTCATTTCTCGTAGTAGTATTTTCCCGTGGAGAAGCTAGCTTTCTTGTTGATGATATTAAGACTCTAAGTAAGGAGGTTGGTGTTTGTAACTGTCAAACCATCCCTACAAATTGAAATCGTCTAACACATAACTTAGCTCATTTAACCTTTACCTCTTCGGAGGTTATCTAAATAGGTTTTTTGTCACTGTGGATTATATCGTTTCCAGTGCTTCTAATTTATAAAAGTTACTTGAGTCAAAAAAAAAAAAAAAAAAAATCCTCTCAACTCTTTTGTGAAAATAAAACTGTTATAACTAGCTGATTAAAGATACAACATTTAAAATAAAAAAAAATCTTATAACAGTAATTCATACCGGTGGCAAGGCATAATTCAGACGCAACTGATATTAATTCCATCAATCCACGCAAACAAAGCAAACACACCAATCAATTGAAACAACACAATACAAGGCGGGTGAGACTAGAGACGTGTTTGTGGACGCTGCTTGCATGCCAAAAGCAAATTGTTCAGGTCCTATTTTCACACACACACACACACACACACACACACATATATATATATATATATTTATCTTTATATGCTGGGTCAACCCGGAATCCTGATTCAAAACCTGTTTTTAAGCTGCCCAAATCGGGAGAATAAAAATAAATGAAACAAGAAAAGCCTTGAGGTACTGTAGGGGGATGACACAACCAAATCAAATGGTAGATAAAAATATATACTAATACCGCAAATGAATTTTAAACCAATTACTATATATTCTTGAAGTTACTTATATATATACATATATACTATTTATTTAAAATGTAATAACAATATTTTCTTTAATTCTAAAAAGTCAAACTCTAATTAATATGATATTTAAAATAAAAATTACATCCAAACTTGGTGTAATTTAATATAATTATAGTCTACCATGAAATATTACTAAACACATGGTTGACATAAGAATAGTATAGTTTAGTACAATTTGATTCAATCTAATGTAATCCACAATACAACCCAATGCAAGAAAATGCAACGTACAAAAATAGCCTCAATGTGACTTTCCAGTAAGTAATGTTAAGTTTTACAAATAGTTTATTCAAATGATGTGGTGTATAAGTTACAATACCATAGAAATCATTTTGATAATGTAATAATTATATTATTTAATTTACAAGTTACAAAAGAAAAGTAAAAGGGAAAGGTACAACACATATTCGATCACTTGAAAAATTAATATTTCATTACAGTCAAATTTGGCTCTAAAACAAAAAATTTTCTGTTACAAATTATGAATAATGTTGTAAATCTCATCTTTTATATCCTAACTTATTATAAATAAATACATTTTATAAATAAAATAAATAATAATTAATGAATGCATATTTATCCATTGATGAATTATAAGTTCAAATACAAAAGATGGAAGGTGTAATATTACTCATAGATTAATAAAGTCCGTGCCTATAAATAATATGTGAAGTGACAAAAGTACCCCCCAAATGGATTATTGAGAAACAAACAAATGAAAGAAAGAGAGGAGGCCAGCAAATATTGTCTTTTAGAATAACGACCTGCCAGTAATGATGGAAACGGCTTGCTTAACAGAAGTTTCAAGATAAAGTTGGTTTATTATTTTTGGCCAAAATGAAGAGAGAATTGTTTAGAAGGGTCTGCAGAATCAGTTAAAATGAGAAACCGATATCCACATTTGAGGTCAGTTTCAGGAAAAGCAAGTAACAATAGACAGTTGGGTTGGTTTCTGATGTGTTTTAAACAAGACATTGTCACTTTTAGAGTCATGTTAATTAGGAGCTACAATTTTTTTGATCTGAGAGACTGAAAGAAAAGAAATGGCTAGAAGAACTAATGGAGAAAATAAGCATGTTAATATAGCAGTGGCAATAGACAAGGACAAAGGAAGCCAATTTGCTTTGAAATGGACAGTTGATCATCTTCTGTCCAAAGGACAACCTCTCACCCTTGTTCATGTTAAACAAAAACTATCTTCTCTTCCCACCCCTTGTATGATCTGATACTCATCTGTTTTTTAATTTTCTGTATTGATTTCATGTTTACTGATAGATGTATCATCATACATGTGCAGCTGGGAATGCTGTTGCTATCTCGAATGTTAACGAAGACGTTGCTAGAGCATATAAACAACAACTTGATAGTCAAATCAGGGAGATGCTTCTTCCATTTCATTGCTTTTGCACCAGGAGAGATGTAAGTTTTGCTTCTATCATTCTTGCCCTTTTCTGCTATTTGTCCGGTAACTACTGGTTTTGCCCCTCCGAGCAGTTTTGGAGAAGCATAATTTATCAAAACACAAGGGTACTATATTTCACATCAATACAATCAATGATGATTATTATGGAAAAATATAGCAATATCAAATAGCAAATATGCCCTTGTGAAGAATGTTCAAAACTAATCAAAAATGAGGAAAAGAATGGTTTCTGTGTCGCAGTATTGTTAATGACTTGAATTATTCCCTACAGATAAAATGCAATGAAGTGATACTGGAAGACACAAACATAGCCAAAGCTTTAATGGATTATGTTGCATCGAATGCAATTACAACATTAGTACTGGCTGCGACAACAAGGACTGGCCTTGTCAGGTGATCATTCCTTCCCCTTTTGCACCAGAGATGAGAACCTAAAATTCTGCATTTCATAAACCAATTTAGCAAGTGTGTATTAACACTTTGTTTCATTGTCCTTCACTTTTGCAAGCACTTGACAAAAAAGCAAAGGGTTCAGCTGTTTTTCGATTGTGCTAGATTCAAAGGTGTATTTTAGGAGTGTTGTTTGTAGAATGTGCTTTTGCATAGCAGCGTTATATATGTATACACTTCAACGCATGTTCTGAAAAAGTATATATGAAATGTCTTCTAAAATCACTATTAGGAACGTATCCAAAAGATATTTTCCATGAAATTATATGTTAAAGTCATTTTCATTCTAGCACAAAAAGAAATTGTTTATTTTCAACTAAACAATACAGAATAAATCTAAAACAAACTTCAATATTTGGAAGTGCATCTGCCAATACCAAAAGACTTCACCCCATAATATCATTCTAGGATAGGTACCTAACTACATTATGTAATAAAGTTTAGTTCTAGACAATTCAGCGCTTGCAATGTTTTCCTTATAGCCTGTCATGTGTCAATCTAAAATTTTAAATCCTATAATTAGATTATTTCCTATCAGTTTAATCTTTTGATTTCGATGGTAACTAACATGACATCAGAGCTTGAAGGTCTTTGGTTCAAATCCGCTCTCCTCTCTTTTATCTTAAATTTTTGTTACACATGTTATGACGGTAAGGGGTGTTTAGCATATATCTGATATCTGTCATTTGTCTACATTATACGTGAAGGGACGTATTACGTGTCAACCTCAAATTATAAATACTATAATTGTACTACATTATACGTGAAGGGATGTATCACGTGTCAACCTCAAGTCATAAATATTATAATTAAACCATTTTCTATTAGTTTAAGGTTTTGGGTTCGATGACAACTAACATAATAAAAAAAATTATAAATCATTTATAAACAATTCTATGTCTACATAATTGTGTTCCACCTAAAATAGACAAAAAGTTTATGATTAGGAAGTACTTTGTACTTCTTTTTGAAGTAACCACTTAATAAATGTTTTTGTGGAACCCGTTCTATATCAGAGAGCATTTCATACTTCTGTACAAAGCATTTTTACTCCCAAAATGCTTACTTCTGTACAAAGCATTTTTACTCCCAAAATGCTTTCCACGGAAACAATTTTAAATGCATTCTTATGGGAATTTAGTATTACTTTCTGTTTCAACCAAGTAAAAATCAGACATAAAAATGCTGCATATGTTGATTTCTAGTGCTCTATGCATACAAATTCTAACTTTTTTTTTTCTTTTTTAATGTTGTCCCGCAGAAGATTCAAAACCACAGACATACCAAGTAGCGTTTCTAAAGGGGCACCAGAATACTGCAATGTTTATGTCATTGCAAAAGGAAAGATCGCCTCTGTGCGACCAGCCACAACTCCAGCACCTGTAAAAGCTTCTGTTTGTAATCAATTGCAAAGCCAACGCAGCCAGAATATTCCAAATCCGACTGAAGCTCCTTATATAAATAACCAGAGACTCAGAGGTTCGATTCTAATACCAAGCATCATTGTGTTATTTCCCGTTCAACCAGATTCTGTTGTCATTAGCTAGAGTTTATGTGCATGTATTACAGCACCTGCGAAGACACCACCTCCACTGCAGACCCTGCAAGACGACATGGAATTCCAGTAAGTTCAAATACAGTAATTGTCTTATAGCTGTTAATAATATGTACCAGGGACAGGCTATTCATAGCATACTAACATCAACACAAAGTTAATAAAAGTTTAAAACCCATTTGATTTGTAATCCAGGAAAAAAAAATTAGAAAATGGGATATAGTTTTGGATTTCACAAGAAAATTTAAATACAGGCCATAATTAAACAGAAAACACAGTTTCCTTGTTTTGGGATTTAGAACCAAGTTTTATGATTGTATGCTAAAAGGCGTTTGGATGAAATGCAACCAACAGTTTTTAGTAAGTTCTTCTATCCCTTGTCTTCAAAATAGATAATTGTAATCCACCATGAATCAAATGCCTCCTAAAGTTGTGTTAGACCAAAATGGATAGATTTAACCAATGTCCTAAGAGTATATGTTAAGGAAAGACTTACTGCAGGCATTTAAAAAGAACAAGAAATTGACTTTATCTAACTAATTCTGACCTCATTTGATACCTTGAGAAATAACCATTGTAACTTCTCAAATGTTTACTGCCAAGAGTCCTTACAATTTGTGCCCTCTAACAGAACGCAACTAAAAGAGAGTAGATAGCCACAAATGTTTGAATTGCCATACTATAGTCAATGAACTGACTTAACCATTGTGTAACAGATCACCATTCACAAGCGGAAGACCTTCTGTCCCTAAATATGAGCCTTCATGGCCAGAATCAGACATATCATATGTGAGCAGTGGAAGACCAAGCATTGATAGCTTGTTTCCTTCTTTCAATGACCATATGGACTATTACGAATCAAACCCTCGGCTTTCAAACGGTTCAGATTGCAACAACCCAAGTTTTGCATCATTGCATTCAGGAACCACCAAGTCAGTAGATTTCACTTCTTCACGGTATGAATTGTCATCAAGCTCGCAAGAAAATGTGAACATACCATCGACATCAGCTAGCCAGAGCGCGGTAAGGCATAAATAATAGGAAAGATTCTGCTTAATATAATAAGAACGCACAGAAAACCAAAAAAATAAAAAAAAATTGCTTCATGCATCTCTGTAACTAAGACTTTTCATGAAGTCATCATAAACTTGGCAAGAGAGTTGCTCGGGCCTAGGCTATGTTCTGGACTGACCCTAGAGTCATTGAGAAGATAATTCTCTTCTCACTTCCTAGTTTTAGCCATGTTGGTTCACAATTCTCATGTCAATTAGAAAATTACAGTAATTTCATTTGCGAACTAAAGTAACATGATTCAGGAATATGTGAGACACAGGAATTGATCGGTAAAAGTTTCATGAACAAGCATTTCTAAAACATTCAAGAGAAAATTTGCATGGACAAGAAAAGAAAAAGAATCACAAAAAGGGAAAAAGAAGAGTTGAAGACTTGAGAATTCTAATGGCTTCTAAGATTGTATTGACATGGCTCGTAAATATTCCTGTTCATGATACAATAGCTTATACAAAAGAGTCTTCTGTAGATACTGCAACAACTCCTGCCTGCATGATGTCATGATCCATGAATGTGCATACATGAGCTACATAAATTAATGTATTTTCAAGTAAATAAGGAGGAGATGAATTCTCAATTTCCTGACAAAATTATAGGAAGATGTAGAAGCTGAGATGAGAAGGCTGAGGCAAGAGCTGAAACAAACAATGGACATGTACAGTGCAGCCTGCAAGGAAGCACTCACAGCAAAACAGAAGGTACAGATGACTGAAATTTTCTCTTATTACAACCTTTTAGTTGCAGTTCATAGCAAATTATGCCGCTCTTCTCTGTTATATTCCAATGACTATTGATCAAACAACCATCAAAAGACACAACCTAAACTTCTTACTCTTTCTTCAGGGAGCATGTATATCGTCATGTTCGTTTGTATAGGCATAGAACAGAAGCATCATGTCACTAAAGGCAACTGAGCACATAATTATACATGATTTCATAACCAATTAAGTATAGCCATAACCACACAATCACATAACTTGCAACTAATGAAACCTTAAAGATTATGTCTAATTTTGAGGATATGTTATCATAGGCTAGGGAGCTTCACCGATGGAGATTAGAAGAAGAACGGAAATTGGAAGAGGCACGACTAGCTGAGGAAGCAGCATTGGCACTTGTAGAAAAGGAGAAAACAAAGTGTAAGGCAGGCCATTGAGGCAGCTGAAGCAGCTCAGAGGATTGCTGAACTAGAAGCTCAAAAGAGGAAGAATGCAGAAATGAAAGCCCTGAAAGAAGCTGAAGAGAAGAAGAAGGTACTAAGCGCTTTGAAGCATGGTGACCCCAGGTATAGAAGATATACAATAGAGGAGATTGAAGAAGCAACAGAGTACTTCTCAGACTCTCGCAAGATAGGAGAAGGAGGTTATGGACCAGTTTACAAGTGTTACCTGGATCATACATCTGTGGCAATAAAAGTTCTAAGACCAGATGCAGCTCAAGGACGATCCCAATTTCAGCAGGAAGTATGAAAATCAATTCATTAAACTAGTTTTCTTCTGATACTTTAGATTTAAGTAATAAAATAAAATACTAATTTTAGTAAATGCTCATGCAAAATCCCATAACAAGTCGATGATAAATGGAACCTTTTTTAAAATTAACTGGAAAATTATAATCTTTCTTTTCACAAGAAACAGAAAGATTATCATTTCTGATGGACTTGTGATAATTTAAGATGGGCAATTTGTGATAATTGAATTGTCCACTGAAATTACAAACAAATAAACCTAAAGTTTTCTTGAAACTCGATAGAGACAAACTGCAGAAATTAAACTAGAAATTCAAAAACTAAGCCATTGTATAAAAACTCAACAAAAATTTCAATTAGTTCAACTTACAGTGATTCCTCTGACAGTAGATTGTATTGTCTCTTGTAAATTCTTAAATAATTCAACTAAAGAGGTCATGAGTCTTCTCATACCCCATAGGTCCTTCAGAAAAAAAAATGTGTAGATGCTTTCCTTCATAAGCTATTTCTCAGTAAGTCATGTAATTGTTATGTAAAATTTAATAACTCTTATGTAGGTTGAAGTGTTATGCGCCATACGGCATCCAAACATGGTTCTCCTCCTCGGAGCTTGCCCAGAGTATGGTTGTCTAGTCTATGAGCACATGGATAACGGTAGCTTAGAAGATCGTCTGTTCTGTCGAAATGGCACTCCAGCTCTTCCTTGGCAGTTAAGATTCAGAATTGCTGCAGAAATTGGCACTGGCCTCCTTTTCCTTCACCAAACCAAACCGGAACCACTTGTGCACCGTGACTTAAAACCTGGAAACATCTTGCTTGATCGTAACTATGTCAGCAAGATTAGTGATGTTGGGTTGGCCAGGCTGGTCCCTCCATCAGTAGCCAACTCTGTAACTCAGTATCGCATGACATCAACAGCTGGAACATTCTGTTACATTGACCCAGAGTATCAGCAAACAGGCATGCTTGGAGTAAAATCTGATATTTACTCGCTTGGAATTATGCTTCTCCAAATAATAACAGCCAAGCCACCAATGGGTTTGACACATCATGTTGAGCGAGCTATTGAGAATGGGACTTTTGCTCAAATTCTAGATCCAGATGTTCCTGACTGGCCAGTTGCAAGAGGCATTAGGATTTGCCAAGCTAGCTCTTCAGTGCGCTGAACTGAGACGAAAAGACAGACCAGATCTTGGCAGTGTTCTACTACCTGAGCTTAACAGATTAAGAGCACTAGCTGAAGAAACAATGCCCAACATCAATATTCTAGGTGGAGCAGGACCCTATTCAAGTCACAGTCAAGTTTCATCAACTCAAGTGAGTGAAATACACCAAAAAGATGAAATCTATATGAATCTCACTAAGAAAATTTTAAACTTTAGACAATGATTTCAAAATTTTTATGTTCTTACAGATAACATGATATGTCCGCTTTAATACTAATCCATACTGCTATTCTTGAAAAAACTTGAAAAAGAATCTACATATGTTGTCTGGTAACCTCTCTAACAAGGTGATGCAGTAATCCTGCAACTCATCTCTCTCAACCTTTTTTTTTTTTTCTTCTTTTCTATCTTAGTACCTTAGTAGTCCTCGACTTTAAGTTTAAATGCACCTCATCTCATCAATCTTGAACTTTGTGCCTTACACCTTACAAGTCTTGAGAGTCATGGGGCGCATTATTAGATTTAAAAAGCTAAGTCACTCAAACAAATTTTTCAATAATTTTTCTTTACTCTTCTTTGCCAGGATTTGATAAGTGATTCCCAGTCACTTCAATCAGGGTATGATAGCTCAAGGAGCTGTACAAGCACACCTTCTGCAGGAAGAAGATATTGAGTTTAAATTGAGGAATATCTTCTATTTTAAAGGAAATACTTGTATTTCAGCTGCAAAGGTTATGTGACTCTAAGACGCATTTGGAAGGGAGAAAATAGGATGGAATTGGGATAAAATATTTCCCAACCCAAAAAAGCTGATGTTTGAAGCTGGTGGATTTTTGAAATCCCATCAATGCGGGATTTCTTTTTCCTTTTTAATTTAATTTATTTTTTAATTTTACTTATTAAAAAATATAAAATGTATTATAATATTAAATATATTTAATAATTATAAATTTATTTAATAGTTTTATGAAGTTTACAAATTTAAAATTTATTCAAAAATAAATTTTTACTTTTATTTATTTAACTTTTATATTTTTATTTTTTATTTATATTAAAAATATTTAAAGATTAATTTATTATATTTTATTTAAAATTCAATTTACACAAATATTAAATTAATTTAGTCTAATCCAATCTAATCCAATTCTAATTACGCCAAACACGATATAATATTAATTTAATTCATCCCGTTCCGTCCCGTCCCATCCTATCCTATCTAATCTCGTGCACCAAACAGGGCCTTATTTTACTTTCTTTGGCAGGGCATGAATGGCTTATAGTTAAACAAATTAGCAGTGTTTGATAGATAAAGATAAATCTCTTATTATGTTTGAGTTTTTATTTTCTTGAATGACAATTACAAACAATGTAATTTCATGAAATTTTGAAAAAATTGCAAAAGTTGTAATCTTTATTCTTTTTTTTTTTTTTTCATGTAATATTAGGAGAAAAAAATATCTGCATGTATATTTCGAAGCCTTCATCAAATTTCTTCCGAGGATGTGCTGTAACATGCAATGGTGCATAGTTCAGTATTTATCTCAAATGATTTAATCTCAGGTACTGCCCCTAACCATCTAAACAGGATATACTACTCTTGTGTAGTCATGAATGCCACAGGCTACAGCTTTTTGACAAAACCCTCTATCATCAAAAATTATGCAACCACATATCTTTCAATTTAAACATGACTTACCATGGGAAATGCAGTCATCATTGACTTTTCAATTTCTGCATCTGTGAAACATAAAATTGAAAACATCTATCAGCATTTTATTTGACAGATTATTATACTAGCACAACTACTAAAACAATTCTTGTCCACTTTTGGTTCAGCTAACTCTTTATCTTAACACATACTTCAAATTAAAAAGATATCCTTTAAACAGTCGATGCGTCTCATAAAGACAACCATTCCATTTTGTTTTGAGCCAAAGTATACAATATCTCAACTAGCGTAAGTGGGTTCCAACAATAACAAGCTATTCAGTCACCATCTATCATTTTGTGTATCATACATTCTTTAAAGCATTATTATTCCCATGATCAAATTTCAAGAAATTACGAAGACTACATAGTAGGAGATAAAATCAAAAGTATAAACGGGAAATATTAAATAGAATACACAATGCTTACATTTTTTTGAGTATCCATGCATGCATGTATACTAGCATATATGTACTGAGGTAAAGTTTGTAGAATAAAAGTTTTCAATTGCACACTAAACACTTCAATTTCTCCAAGAAAGATAGTAATTAAACTATCAATTGGTTTGATACAAATCTATTAAGAGTCGTTTAAAGAAAAATTAACTGCATTTAAAGAGTAGAATTATCTTGGAAGGTACTTCTTTCTTTTTCATTTTAGAATGAATCCTTTTATCTTAAGATTTTCTATTATTTGGTGTGGTTTAGGATTCTTCTAGTTTTGACTTACCATGCCTTAGGTTGTTTTATAGACAAACATGAGATAAATGCGTTAGACTTTAGAGAAACCCCAATCTCTCTTTCCCTAAAACATCTCTTTTTTTTTTTCCCTCTACTTTTTTCTCTTTTGTTTCACTTCAAATTTTTATTTATTTTCATACTTATGTCTGTTCCCTGCACACAGTCGTTCATCACGCTGTCTTATGAAACTATAAAAAAAACCAGTAAATTATAACAAAATGATAAACACTTAAACAGAACTACACACGCACACACACACACACACACACAAACACCCCAAAACAACGAGGGAAAAATGCACAGAAGAAGGTCAGGAGCTATTAAAATTGATGCTGTTGAGATATTTCTAATGAAGAAATCCATATAATTGGTTTCTTAATGATGTAGATACTCAGTACATCAAAAATAGATTCACCCTCCATGAGATAGTAGCTATAACCGTACACCATTTCCCACATAAACTTGCCTTCAAAAACACTAGAAATATTTTTGGAGCTAAAATCTAACCAAAACTATATAGAAAACATGGATGGGTGTGCAGTGTATGTGACTTGAAGTCTAGAACCACAATCCTATATTTTAGCTTCATAACAGTTTACAACTTTCTATTTAACAGAAGATATATTTTCAAACAAACAAAAAAACCCATTTAAATAGAGTTAATTCAACAAGCAAACATTCTTTCAAAACAAAAAACTGGAAAGCACTGAAAATGGTAGGGAAACAGCTTTGAACCATGTGGCATACCCAAGATCAAGTTATGGCACTCAATTGATATTATTTTCAGCAGAAGTTAAAATCATATAATATAACCAAACATGTGGCATGATGCTAGCTAATTTAATTGGTAAAGTCTCTTGTTGTAGTTCAAAAGATCTTGGGTTCAAATCCCCCCTCATATGAGGGTGGGATAGGATTTGGATTAAAATTATTGTAATGACAAAAGTTTTTTGTTAAAGGAAAAATGTGGTCTATCCTTCTTACCATTATCTACAAATAGAGCAGTTCTTTTCGCCATTATATCCGACTTGAATAACATAACGTTACTTCAGTCTTCAACATGTTGCCAATAGGATCTATCTCCAGGCTTTAGTTTCTTTGAACCTGAGAAAGAGTGACCTTCAAAAGTTTGGTATCCATGTTATGCTTAGTAACTTGACTTCTTTAACAAACTAAAAACCAGAAACTATGCAGGGTATAAGTATTTGTTATCCAGGATGACCAATATCTCTTGCAGAAATCACCAGGTTTGACATTACACATAGTAACAGCTGATCAGTTCTTTATCTGAAAGTTAAAGTAAAATTGTAATCAGTCAATAATTCCAAAATATCTGGTTTCTTCGGAATTGTTTCTTGATATATACTGCAATCAATTCCCTGTAAGTACATTTCTTCCACCTCTTGAACTCTAAAAATGCTTCTGAAAATAAATGAAAATCCCCTTTACCTAAAACCTCAAAGACAAATGGATCTGTTAATACTAACGGAGAATCATCCAAGTTCATTTTGTTGAAAACAAAGTCCAAATTTCTTCCCAGTCTTTTGTCCAAATAAGCATCAACAACACAACCATAGGTCACCAGATCAGGGACAACATATTCATGTCTCATATGTTCAAGGCTAAGATGGAGATCCCAGAACAAAGACATTCTTGAAAATGCCAGAGCTCGTATGTTGAATGTAGTGAGGTCAGGACTAAAACCAGTTTCCAACATGTTCAGAAATTCCCTTTGCAAGCTCTTCAATTTAAAATTGACAGCATACGATAACAGCAGAAGGTTCCATAAAAGATTCCCCACATCTTTCCGACCAAGACCAACATCCTTAAGGAACACCCCTAATCTGTAAAACTTTCTTTCCTTAAGATAAGCAAATGACATTGCTCTGAGTCCTTCTTTATCTATGACATGTCTAGACCTTTTAAGACGGGCATAAGCGCTCTCCATCTCTGTCAAGGAACCAAAAGTGCTATAATATTTAATAAAAGAATTTCCAGTGGCGGAATCTACTGAGAAACCCCTTGAAAGCATTGCCTTCAATGCAATTTCCATTAATTCGAGCTGTCCTTGTTTCCCAAAGCAAGAGATGGCATGCAAGTATGCTTTAGGTAATATACTGAGGTTTCTTGAACCTACTTGATCCAGAATTTTAATTATTTCATGAAATAGTCCCATCCTTGCATAAGCATCCATCAAATTTGAAACTATTTCAATACTAAACTCAAAAGAACTATTTGACAATTCCTCCCAGATGGCATGTGCCTGGGGAAAAAGGCCAGCATCCACATAACAGAGCATCAAAGCAGAAAGGGTGGAGCTGCCAGGTAAAAGACCTTCAGATTTCATCTCAAGTAAAAGCTCCCGAGCTAAATGAGGCATCCTTTTCTTACTTATGATTTGTACTAGTGAAGCACAATCCACAATATTATCCTTGTGATGGACACTCCCTTCCTGCTTCCAGTGCCGTATTATCTGCATGATTTAGAAAATGTAATAATGTATAATGCAAGAAAGGGAAAATTGCACAAACATTCCATGAGTTCAGTTGATACTATAGCAAGCAACAACAACTTTTACCAAATGTCAAAGGGAAAAAAAAAAAAAAAAAGACAACTTTTGCAGTGATTACACAAACCTCCCCTGAATACTGTTGACCAACATTAATTTTTTTTTTCTCTTAAATACTGGTTGCAAGTTTTTATTTTGTTATTTGCATCAGTAATTACAACTTTTGGATCTGTTAATAATTTCATTTAAATAGATTTGTAATCATAAAACCTTTTAGGGTTGTTTCATAATTACTTATGATTTAAATTACTTTTAAGTCAATAGTTTGTGCAATTTTGGTAAAAGTTGCTCGCTGCTACATGCAATATTGACTAAACTGATGGGATAATTGGCGCAGTTTTCGTTTAAAGAAATTATAATTGTTATAAATCACCATGTCAGAAAAAACAACAACACATGTCTCAACAATGGAAGGAAGGCCAAGCAAATCAATATCATAATTATTTATTTTGTAAAGGAAGATGCAACAAGCATAAGGCATATTTCAAAATGCTGATAGACCTGAAAACAATTAATGAAACAAAATGTTCAACACACTTAAGGAATCAATCACTACTCAATGAGGCTTGTAATGCAAAGAACATGCAAAATTTGACTGTAGTTAATATGATTACACAAAATTCATATACTAATTCTTCCCAGTCATCAAATAAATGGTACCCAGAAATACTCATCGCATAATATAAAATCAAATATGAGAAAATGTAAGTGGAAGATGTACCTTGCGCCTGTTGTTTGGTTGGGGCAGGCAGGAACGGCAAGGAGAGGCCATGGCGACGGTGAGAGGAAGACTCTTCATTTCAATCGTACAAAACATGGGTTAGATGCAACCAGCACCTGAGACAGACATCACAGTTGTAGAAATATCAAACATGATAAAAGGATGCTGCTGACATGTCATAACTCTTTTCTTTTTAACTTTAATTTGTAATTTTTAAAAAAAAAAAACTAAATTTAATTTGTATTTATTTGCCGTGTGTTTTGTACTATTTATTGATATTATTATTATTATTTTATGGTTGAGACAACCCTAAGAGAGATCAAGTAAGATTTGACTTTGAGGCGCTGTCCGGAAAAACGATTCCTATACATGAAGAATTAATTCACACATAAATAGAAAGGATAGCCCACACAAAGTGAGGGAGCAATCTACATATTTTTATATACTGAAAGAGAGATTTTTACTTTGATGAGAGTTGAAACATGTACTTATAAGACACCAAGTTAGTGACAGTACCATCACGACACTGACCAACTCTCTATGTTTTGTACTTTTTTTAACTTAGTTTTAATTTCTTTTGCTTTTGTATGCCAAAATAATTAAAATATAAATTGTTATATTAGAAAATTGGATGCTTTTACTCGCACATAATTGAAATGATTTGGAATCGAATTAATCTGAAATTGGATCGTTGTATCTGAATCAAAATAAATTATTTACTTCTACTGTAGTAATTTTAATCAAAACCAATAATATATAGATATATATATATATTGAAATGTTTACATTAATTTGAAGTCACAATGGATTGTTTACAAATTACAATAATACCTTGAATAAAAAATCTATATTCCTTTAGTATTTTTGAAAGAAAATTATGTTTTTTTTTTTTTAGTCATCAAAACATATGTATTTTTATTATAATAATATTATGCTTATTAAATTATTATTTTAATAATTATAATGATTTTGTAATAATAATTTAATGTTATCTACTCCACCATATTAAATAGAGAAAATCCCAAAAAACCTATTTCCATTTTTTGAAACATTGATGTGTTAAATATAAATAAATTTTTCTCACTTTTTACTATTTCCATTTTTTTTTTTCAAATGGAAATATAAAAGACTTTAATATTTAAAAGGGAATAAAATGAGAATCCTAATAAGGATGGGGGAATAGTAATCTCATTCCATAACTCCAAATTTATGTAGGATTTATAGTGTATTTATTTGAGGGATTAGAGAATGCAATCAGAAATGAGTATGATTATTAGTACTTATTTTCTCTAAATTAATCCGTAAGAAGAATGAAAAATATAGATTCCACATAAATTTAAAGTTGTGGAATTGAATTACCACCCCAACCCTCCCTCCCTCCCCCCAAATTTAAAGTTGTGGAATTGAATTACACCCCCCCACCACACCACCACCACCCCCCTCCCATCTCACTTAAGATTCACATTCTTATTCCCTTCTAAATATTAAAAAATTGTTTATACCTCTATTAAAAAATAAAATGTGAGAAAGACCTATTTTATATTTATCATTGGTATAGTAAATAACATTAACTTATTAGTAAAAAACCATTATTATTATTAAAAATTAGTCTAATAAGCATAATATTATTATATAAAAATACATATTTTTTTATAACAAAAAAGATAAATATAATTCAGTTTAAAAAAAAAAACATATATATACATATATATATATATAATTTTCTTTCAAAAATGCTAAAGAAATACATATTTTTAATCAAGGGCAATTTTGTAACTTAACAATAATTCATTCAAACTCCAATTTAATATCGATATATGGTTCAAGAAAAAAAACAAACAAAAACAAAAAAAAACAAAACAAAAAACCAAGAACAATTGTTCCCTGACATTGATACTCATTTAACATTGCTAAACTGATCAGCTTATATCATAGTTACATCTTTAGGCAACATAAAAAGAATCAACTATAAGTAAATCCACCAAATTAACATGACGCACTCAGGACCATCAAAATTTTAGACTATTTATGCACGGCACGTCCCTGATGGGCAATTCTACAAATACCGATAAATTGGGAATACAGTGGTCAATGCTGATACCTTCCACACTAAAAAAAACAAGAAAAAAAAAAAAAGAAAGTGACCTTTCAACTGTGATTACAGCAATTGTATATGAATGGGACTTTCCGGCAGAGACTTGTCTAAGCAGTCGCACTAGCCAACTCTTTAGGAAGCTGCTGGAATGATTGCCTGGGGCTGTGAGCACAACGCACAAAAGATTGTAGAATGAGTTTATAAATGTTTCAAACAAGAGAGGTGGAGATTAATAATAGCAGAAAAAGTAGTGACAAGGAACAACATGCATCTTTGCGTTATGTTCTGAATTCTGAATTATTTCAGATAATCTAAATTCGATGAAATGACACTTATAATGGTGTATAATAAACTTTACTGATTTAAAAATCCCAAAATTTGTTCTGAAATTTATTTCTATATCTAAGGTACGGGTACCAGTATAAACTAAGAATTCGAAACCGACTACTAGATCCAAACAACTATTTGAAACCTACTACCAAGATCCAAACAATGTAACCAATTCCTCAGTAAGTCAGCATGTCATATTTAATATAAAATTATTAATGTTCAAGTATATCATAAAAGATTTAATTAGACCACAATAATGACTTAAATTAAACATTGGGAGTCAACAGACCTGATAAACGTTCAAAAGAGAACATGGCAACGAACACTACAAATTAGGCCTACATGAAATGCAAAAGGTGAAATATCGTTGACTTCCTTTTCATCTTGCTCTAGTCTTCCTATATATCCGAAATTGTGTAGTAAAGTAATAATAATAATGATTTATAACAAAGAACTTTCTTTTTTTTTTATTGTCAAAAAAGTTCAATAATAATAAAACGAAATACAGAGGACAAGCTGTCTTCAAAGAAAGGAAAAACTTGCAAAAGCAAGTAACTTGGCCTACAACTTGCAGGATGACTATATTCAGTAGCAGTCACTTTCTTACCGCTTGTAATTCCTGCTCGTGCTTTGGAATGAAAGCTGTGTCAACCTTGCCATTTTTGAAGTCCTGTGAACATAGGCCAAACATAGCAAATTAGATTGATTCAATTTCAAAATATCCACCTCAAAGCTTAAGCTATCAGTTAAAGACCAAACAAAGATAAAAAAATAAAAATAAAAATAAAATAAAACTCTCTTAAACACCCGTCCGTGCTTAACCAATGGGTTTAATACGTAGATCAAACCTATATACAAAAGCAAAACCAAATGCCAAATGCAGAAAAAAATACAAAAACAAATGCATGCGAGGGACTCAAACGTGGGACTCTAGTTAAATCAGTATATGATATAGGTCAATAATTATTAGACCCAAAAACTTAAGCTATAAAGTCAGGGGCCTAATGTCCCAAACAACATAAAGCTCTTTTACCCTCAGATGACAGCTTTCTTACCTCAATCTCAAGGATAAGCTTGTGGTACTCAATGGTTGTCGGAACACCTAAAAATAAGAAGTAACAGTTCAGAAACATAATCGATTTTTAAGTACAAAGGAATGCACATAGCTGCAAAATGAGACCGAAAGGCAAATAACAAGGCATAGTGAATGTTAGCTACAAGTATTTATATAGCAAACTGTTATTAACATCATCATAAGGAGACTCTGTTTAACAATTGAAGCTATCTTTTTTTATAAAAACTAAATAAAACAAGACATTACTACTCCAAGCATATGGACTTACCTGTGATAATAGTGTCATCAAGAGCCCTCTTCATGCGCTCAATTGCTTTTTCTCTTGTTGGAGCCCAAACAATAAGCTACAATAAAATAACCAAATTTTCCATCAACCGGGTCAGCTTGAACTTTCATAATGGATGAGAAATAAAAAATCTGCAGGGTAACTTTAGAGTATCACATTACACGTCAGCTTATGCATATTTTCTAGGCCAAGGTACTAAGGAAAAAATAATAAATTTTTTTTTCTGAAAAAAAAAAAAAACAAAGGCAAATAGTTTGTACTTATTTAGCATTATCATAAAGAAACATCAATATTTAAGGCAAGATTTTTAATGTAGGATGATGAAAATAAGATATTATAAAGTGCAAAGTATTCCCGTGCATAAAAAAATATCTAACCTTTGAACCCTAAAAGATGATTTTTATTTCCCATTTTTATCTTCATCTATTTTCAGTTTCTTATTTTGTCATTGATTCCATTTGTTAGTCGAATTAGTTGAAACTAATTTATTTATTTTGACATTTGTTATCTCTGGCTCACTGCAATTTCTTATGATAAAGGCTCATTGGACAGTGGTTTAAGTTTAACAATATAGGACATTTGCGGTATGAACCCACTCCACATCCCAGAAAAAGGAAGTATGACAAAATCTTCCACCAGTGCAGTCTTCCCATCAAATGCTCATAAATACATAAAAATTCATACTACCTAGATACCATTTGAGTGCAAAATTGACAAACATATGTTGGCCTAACTAGACACAATGAGACTTAATTATATCTGAGAAATACAAAAAACATTGAACCAAACAAATTCGATTAACATGTGAAAACAACTAATTTCTTAGCACATTGAATGTGCATGTAAACTAGGCAAGTAAAAATACATACAAGTTTAATTGAATACACATTTGATACATAGAAAAATAAGACAAACCTTTCCAAGTAGAGAATCATAGCTTGGAGGAACCACATAGTCAGGGTAGACATGACTGTCCATTCTGACAAATGGGCCACCAGATGGCAGGTATGCTGTTATTCTCCCTGTCGTGGAAAAGGTATAAATATATCAGAATTTAGGTGAAAGCGAGTAAACTTAAGTATCCAAACTTGTTGCATTTCTTTTCACATTTATATATATGTTGATTTTTTGAAAATCTTTTCAGTGGAAGAAATAAATTGATAATTTTGAACAAGCATTTAAACAGAATAAAAATGCAACAATGCATAAATCAAAGAAAACTGGACAAAACTAGTAAATGCAATTAGTCTTGTACTATTGTAGTAAATGCAATTAGTCTTGCTAGTGACCTGATAGACCTAGAAGTTTAAGTTATTAGAAAAGGGTCTAACAATAATACTTAAACACTCACATCCCTTTACGAGCAAGACCAATGAGCTTGCCACATGGATTAAGCCCAAAAACAAACATATAAACAAATTCAAATATTGTCAAATAATAACTCAAAGACAAGCAATCTTAGTAAAATTGGCTCGTTACCTTGTCAATAACGGCTAAACCTAAAAACTTAAGTTGTTAGAAAAGAAATCAATATTTAAGCACTCAAATAAATCTGCAGGCCAGAACACCATTAAGTCATTTGACCTTGGTAAATTCCATCTATTTCCAAACAGCATCATGCTCAGTTTGGCAACCATGAAGAAGGAGAAAGTGAAAAGAAAAGAAGCCAAGTTGAAGAGTAGATTTTTATGTGAATGCAAACACTACACACAGAAAGAACTTCACCTGGCCCAGGTCTAAAGTTTTTAAAAGCATCTTCTGCATTGATACGACATTCAATTGAATGTCCTCTGAGCACAATGTCTTCCTGTAGAACAACACCAGCAAAAGGTTAACAAGATTGGCATTATGATGAGAAACATATGTCCAAATATCACATGCCAAATACCTGTTTGTAGTGGAGTCTTCCTCCCATAGCCACGTGAATTTGTTCCTCAATCAAGTCAACAGAAGAAATCATTTCTGTCACAGGATGCTCCACCTGAGTTTATTTACAAGAAGAAAATTGCTCTTTTGTATGTCATCATTCTCAATATGTAGAAACATCAATGAAACTATTCTTCAACACCTCATTCCCATATCAATTTCACTGACCTGGATACGGGTGTTCATTTCCATGAAGTAGAAGGAACCTCTTTCATCCAAAAGGAACTCAACAGGTCCCAACACCAATGTAACCTATGGACTGCTGCTGCTGCAACAGCTGCATCACCCATGGCTTTCCGTAACTCTGGGGTCAATGCAGGAGAGGGTGCTTCTTCCAAAAGCTTTTGATTACGTCTCTGCATGTCATTCAATGGTACTTGTTACTACAATAAGCTAGTTTACTACCCAAAGAATTGGAAAAAATAATAATGCAAAACAATAGAACACCTCATTAATTAAAAAAAATGTTAGTCTCCAATGCTTTAAATGCATACAAACATGGGTGAAATCTTTCAGTTCAGTACCATACCATGCTCAAGGTTGTTCGGAACCCAATGGAAAGAATTACCTCTATTTTCTTTCCCAAAAAAAGGGGAAAAAAATGTAGGCAGTGGGGGAATGGGATGGAATAGATTAAAGTTCCATTTCACATTGTTCATAAATCATTTCATTTGTTCTTTTCATACCGCATAAGTCTCCTAACTCTCTTTTTTGACTGTGCTATATTTATACTGATTGTGTGATTCCTAAGATGAACTGTGGTGTTGCGAATCTTCTTGGAATCATTTCGATTAAAATGGATGATATGATATCCAGAAGCTGCTATTTGGAGCTCATCTAATGGCCTATGTGCTGCTAAGAGAAAGTATGACGAAATGCATGCTATTGAAAAAACTTCCACATAATGTAAATGCCATGCATGTGAAGAGTCATACCTTATTTAGGTCTATATTTATATGTTTGACTTACAAGTACCAGAAGTGAGTCATTGAAAGCCAATAGCCTTAAAACTACATCACAACTGCAACTGTGATACCTTAATAAGCATCTCCAGTCCACAAAACTGGACCAAATTGAAAATCCTCCTAGTATACTGACTCAAAGTTATAATAACCAATTTAAGAATTTACCAACTCCACAAGTTTTCCCTCACAGACCTTTAGACTAGTTTGTTAAACTTCCAAGTAAAGAAAGCTATTTTTTTCTGTTTCAGTACCACCTCAGAATTGGTTTAATAGATAGTGAAGCATGACATATAATGAGATGATTATGAAAATTACCTGAATGCTGCAGTCTCGCTCACCAAAGTGAACAACATTACCATATTTATCTGCAAGAACCTGTAAAAAGATATGATATACTACAGTTAACATAATTTAAAACTTGCACTGCTGCGATTAGAAAAGAAAGGGAAAAAGAAAAGGGAATTCTTTCAAAACAATATGGTACAAGCTTACAACTCATCATGGAACTCCAGTAAAGTGTTTAAATAAGTAACATTATATGCATTGACAAGACAGCAACACTAAATGTCCTAATTTCCACATAAAAAAAGAAAAAAAAATCAATTAAATTTCTTTTGCACCTTTCAGTTGAGCAAATTTTTGTAACTCAATTGAAAATTCATTTCTACGCTCCTAAACTATACAATGCTACTGAAGATATTTAATTTGATGCCATCTTGGTTTTTAAAACAATTGAAAATAATCATTTCTAAGCTTCTAAACAAAAAGATTATGGCATATTCTCATTATTAGAATCATATCTTTAAGAAATTGGTCAACCATCCACGGTAAAGATCTGCAGCACTGGCTATGGTTTATTTTGACCAATGAAATGGTATGACATTGTAATTCTGAAGTGTATGACCTCCAGTGGAGTAGAGCCTGGTCAGGTCAAAAGGAGCTGCTTTCCAGTGTTGCTAATATACTAAGCTACAGTTTTAATGTGGGCATTAGCACTTATGAATTTATTAAAAGGATTATATCTTCATAATAAAGCTACTCAATACTGAAAAATTGACCATTTTACTGTCACAGAACAAATTCAACTTGACCTTGGTGGTTACAGTACAAGTTAATTGTGGTTTCCAAATAGTTCAGTTGGTAAAACACATTGTTATACAATAAGTCTTTGATCCTAATCTCACTTACATAAGTCTTCGCAGGCTTTGGTTATATTTAACGTAATAAAAAAAAAAGCATTGTTAAGAAAATTTCCATCAAACAACAATAAGACAATTATACTATAATATAAAAGTAAACAAGGTCAAAAGAAGCCTAAAAAGCCATATTATGCTAAAGAAAAGGGTTAATGATCTGCATTGATTCTATTTCTATTCTTCCTTTCTTACAAATTCTGTTCCTTTTCCATTAATTAAATCAAATAGTCCAATGTAGAAAAGATGATCAAAAGTCATAAAGGTCACTAGTCTACTGCCCTAACTGAACACCTTTCACGTTCCCCTCTCATTTTAGATTCATCATAACATACTCCGAATCATCTCCATTTTCCCAAGCACATGTCCAATAAACTTCCTTAGTAATTTTAGGTGCAACTTATTGCTATACATGGTTAAAAACAAAAAACACAAATTTCTTGAACTTCCTGTGAAATATGGTCTATATACAGACAGCATGGTTTAAAATATTGTCTAAATATCTACTTTATAGGTACATTCTTTTCATGAATTTTGAAAAAATTTAGAAATATAGGAGAGGATGTTGACAAAACTTAAGAAATTCAAGAAAGATTTTGGACGACACAAAAACCACAAAAGCCCCTAAATTTTTCCCTAAAGAAAATACTACTAAAACCGATTACCTGGAACTCAATGTGCCTTGGATTTTGAATGTATTTTTCCAAGTAAACTCCATCATTTCCAAATGCAGCAGCAGCCTCACTTTTAGCTTGCTACCAAAAAAAAAAAAAAAATTAACAAACTCAAACAATATAGTTAGACAGAGAAATATTATGAGAAACAGAAAATTCAAATTGAGAGGCTATCACATTAGGTAACATCCTGAAAACAACTAGCATAAGATCCACACCTGAAGTAACTTCACAAATTCGTCAGGTTCTTTAGCGAGACGCATTCCACGTCCTCCACCACCAGCTGTTGCCTAAAAGAAATAAATATTTTTTAAATCAACACAGTTCAAAGATTAAAATTCATTAGTGCGTCATACGATTGCATATAAGTATTCAGAATAGAGAAAAAATTCTGGACTCTCAGAATATGCATTTCAAACCAATATTTCACATTTCACATTATTAGTTTTCTTCAATAATAAAATGAAGTTTTGTCCTGAAAACTATATGCATTAGTCAAGGATGTAAAAATGGGTGTAAATTGTAATTTTGAAAGTCAGAGTAAGGCAGTTGAACTGGGCTAGACATTAAACTGAGAGAGGAGATCACTAACCTTGATCATCACAGGAAAGCCAATCTCATGGGCAAGCTTGATTGCTTCCTCTGTGCTCTGCATTAACAATTAATGCAACAAAGTTAACCTAATAATAGCAAATTTACCATTTTCTTTACTTGATGCATAAGTTTATACCTGTAATAATCCATCACTCCCGGGTACAGTAGGAACACCTGCATTCTTCATTGTCTCTCGGGCATTTGATTTGTCACCCATAATGCGAATACTATCAGGCTGCCAAAGCGTCATGAGAGCTTCATTATTTTGTGTTCGCCAATATATGCTTACTTGGAATTTCAAAAAGATATATTTTATGATTAGCAATGATCAAATTCAGCAAGAGCTGAAACCTGTAACTAAACTTAGACAAGTACCTTTCTGAAAGTGCAGCAAGCTTAATAGACAAATTATATACACAAATATAAAATCTACTTCATATAACTCTTTGCAAAACTATTCAAGTTCAAGAGAGCAGGTAAAAAGTTTAATTTAGGGAGGGCAAAGCAACAACCGTGAGATAGACACGTCGCAGTGAAGAACATATATGAATTTTTATGGATGATGCACATGAAAAACAACTCTTTGTCGAGTTCCAAATAAGTTCATAGTTTTCTGTATCATAGCATACAAAGAAACATCAATCTCAAAGCAAAATGAATTATATATTCCTATAAGACAAAATGAGTTGAACAGTTTGTAGATTAGGGATCTCTAAAATTTAAATGTATTGAGTTCCTGTTCTTTATGGACAGCTTAATAGTGATACTCATGCAACCACGAATATTGGCGAGAACAGCTCCAGATTTGGATCCTAAAAGTAGATTAAGAAAATGGAACCACAACAATAACATCACTAAAGCAAAAAATATTCCACAGTTTTCACAGTTAACACTAATAATTCAAAACTACAAGAGCAAATAACGGACTTCACTCTTATTTAAATAATATAGAGATTCCTAAAACCACAAGTAACAATTCTACACGATCAACCTTAGTATGAATTTATCAAAGACCTAATACTAAAATGACACTCAATATGAGACTCCAACAGATTCCTAATGCAAGCCAAAAGCAGTAAACACTGCACCAATAAGAATAGTCGAAACAGGATTAGCACCACAAAAACAACCTAATAACTACCAATGGCACTTTTTCATAGACCCAAACTGCACTTTTGCACAGAAACACCTATGGCTTCCAAACAAAAACATGCGTAATTTTTTCCTTGATTGGAAATACAGCAAATAGTATGTTTAACTCTAAAATACTGACAAAAAAAGGGAACCAGTCCATGAAAGCATAGGCTAATAATAATTAATGACCTAACAATAGAATTCAACCTCCATCACACCTTCAACGATGGAAGGCCAGATTTTTGTAACGCAGATCCAAACACAAGTATATTTTACTTTGCATTGTACTATAATTTAATCATTAGAATGATATTTCTCAGGATCCGAAGACAGACGATTCAGTCAAAAACATGCTATTACTACAAATTAACTTACGAACAAATACTAACAGTCCATTTTGGATTCTATCATATTCCATTGAAGTACTTACATTTGGACCAATAAAGTTGATTCCATGCTCTCTGCACATCTCAACAAAGACAGCATTCTCGGCGAGGAAGCCATAGCCAGGATGCAGCATTGTACATCCACGACTAATAGCAGCAGATAGAACATTTGGAATCAACAAATACCTGTAGCAACAAACAATGTTAGAGAGCAAAGGAAGATAGATAGCAGAAGAAACAAAGAGAGGAGAAAGAAGACGGAAGACAGACGATTGGCTGCTGGGCGCTTCACCAATGCAAACGGATTCATCAGCCAATTTGACATGGAGAGCATCCTTGTCTATGGTCGAATAAACAGCAACGCATGGTATTCCCATCTCATGAGCTGTTCGGATCACGCGAACCGCAATCTCCCCTCTATTCGCCACCAATATCTTCTCCGCACGGCATTTCACCTCCAGACGGCGTCCACCTCCACCACCAGTGTTGCAGAGGCGAGCAGGACCATGAGCTACCTGTCTTGGGAAACTGATTCTGGTTCCGACCATGAAGCTACATTGGGAACTCCTTATTCCTCCTCTGCTTGTTCCAACCAACAAACCCTTCCATTCCACACGATTTGTAAATTTAGTTGTTGTATCATTTTTCGTTTTTACTTGTACAAAACCAGAGATAAAGATCGGAGACTTACAGGTGCTGGAGGACGAACGGTGACTGATTTGCAGATACTCATTGACGCATCCATTTGAAGAACCAAAAAAAAAAAAAAAGAGAGACAGTAGGAGATTTAGAGAGAGAAAGGAAGAGTGGGAGAAAGCGTGGGTGTGAGTGGAGATTTGAAGGGAGAAGTTGGCGATGCAAACGAGGTGACTCACTGCTTGAATGCTCCGCCTAAACAGTTGGCCTTCTCTCCTACTCTTTCCCTACGGTTCTATCTTTACACGTCTTCTCACTTTCTCCAATCATCTCCTGCCACATTTTCTACTATATATATATATTTTTTTAGATTACCCCTTTGGAAGGATGTTAGTATATGTCGAAATTAATATTTGATTACTAATTATGAAAGGGTAGAAAACTACACAAACAAAGGAAGTAAAATGCATTATAGATGAAAAAATAGATAACCACATCTTCTATAAGATGATAAATGTCAATGTAACTTTTAAAAACCAAAATAATAATAATGATAATATTTTTTTGAAACAATGAATCGTTTTTAAAACTTATAACTATCAAGATTAATTATTATTTATATGGTTCAAATATATGTCTCGTGATGGGACATGACTATTATGCTTATAATAAGGGAAGAAATTTATCTACACAAAATTTGTAATTATCCGAATGTCACTCTAATGTTTTTGAAAGAAAAAAAATTACAATAAAAAGTATATTTAAAAAATCATTTAAAATTACAGAAAATTTTGGTTTTAAAGAAAAAAAAAATGCACTTACAATGTCATGTATGTAAGGCTCACTACCAAGAGAATAAATTCTTATTTTAGAATCACTAGTTATAACTACTCATTTTCAATGATTTCATTTGAATGAAATCCACTAAAAATGAATGATGAAAATTAATGGTCATTATTATTATTTTATATACATATGTGTGTGTGTAAAGAGACATAATTCAACCCACAATCTCTAATTATTAGAGTGAAATGTTTGATCACTGAGTTAACATAATCTTATAATAACATTAAAATAAAAAATTTTCTAAGCCTATCTAAAATATTAGAAGTAATCAAATATGAGGAGTTTTATTTTTACACTTTGGTTTCCCCGATTTGTCCTTTGTTGTACACATCATAGTTGTATTCGATGTGGGAAATCCACATTCAACTAGGGGTGTTAATATGGGTTGTGGTAGTTTTATATTTGTATAAACTCAAGTATGACCCATTAATTTTTTGTTAAATCTATCGTGCCATGAGTCAAAACCCAAACACGGTCCGTTAAATTAACGGATTACTCATTATGACCTATTTAACCCATTGATTTATGGGTTAAGTGAAATTTATAATAAATTATAATTAAATTAGACCATATATGCATTTATAATTAAGTAGAAAAATAATATTAAAATTTTAATTTATTGTATAAATGAAAATAATAATAAGTAGATAATAAATTTAAAAACATGCTTCATAACAAAACTCTATAGGTGAAAAGTAAAAATAATAACAAAATTATAACATTGGAGAATGGTGACTACCTTTTCTTTGACACTTGATCTTAAAGATTTGAAGTTTGAACTCCTAGAAAGTAAAACACTTTGAATGAGTAGGTTAAAATTTTATCAATTGACTGTAACCAAAAAAAAAAAAAGAGAAAAAAAAAGAATAAAGGAATTTATCTCTTTATATTTCTCAAATCAAATATTTACTGTCAAATTTTAATAATTAATCATGTTAAAGAGTTAACGGGATTGGGTTGGGGTTCAACTCAAACGCTACCTATTATATTAACTAGTTTAACATGTTGATTCATTAATGCTTTGAACTTAATAAGATCTAACTCACAACTGTTAATATCGTATCGTGTTCAGTATCGAGTCACCAAATTGATGAGTTTGACTTTTCAAATGAGTTTTTACTTCTTTTAATTGATAAAATTCTCTGCTTCAAAAAAAAAAAAAAAAAAAAGATAAAATTCTCTCTCTTCTTTTACCATGACTTCTTCTTTTATTGGCTACAGCTTCTCCCTTCTATTTAAATTATATTATATTATTAATATTTTAATATATAAAAATAACTTAAACAAATTAAAATCTATTAAAAATTATTAATATTAATTCCATTATTATTAGAAATATTTTTATATTTTAAAAGTATATTAAGATAATTTTATTTTACTTGTAAAAATTTATTTCAATCACATCCAATCTAGTTTATAGTACACCAAGTAAGGGATCATATTATATCTAGCATAATACAATCCATCCAATTTAATATAACATACCAAATGGGACGTAGTTGTCAAAATAAAAAAACCAGGGTCTTATTAATATACAGTACTCGTGCTGTTATAGTGGTGATTCAAATTTATTATATATGTTCATTAAAAAGCAAAAAATCATTATATTTGAATCCAGTAACATAAATAAGGAGTTATAAATACAATTAGAAATTAGCAGTGCGAAGGAGTGTTGATTTTGTAAGTGTAGGAAGTTAGTTAATCAAACAAACACCAACCTTTGACATTCACATGGCACATTGCCATGTCGTGTCGAACTTATAGTCTACTTTTACTCATGGGGTTTGATATTCATTTAATTTCTTATCAATTACCAATGATGGATGGCAAACGGATTCAAATTCAAGTTTTTATTTTTATTTTTTTATTTTTTGGGTTTTTAGATTCGTATCGAATTCGATTCAAAAATTTCAGATTCGATTTTGTGGAAAAAAATCCTATCTGATAATATAATATGGATAGGATTCGAACATGGAAGTCAATCTCAAATTCGGACCAAATTTGAACCCCGAGTCAAACTTTTTTTTTTTATAAGTTTTTTAAAATTTTGTTTAAAAGTTAGTTATATTACATTCTTTAACAAAATAATGTTATTTGTCCCCATCAGTGCCCAAAATGATGTAACATAGTCAATTGAAATTGATGAATTAAAATTTGATTGGTTAATCCTCTTAGATTCTAAATTATCACATTATTTGAGTATTAAATTTGAGCACCAATTTAAGAAAAACAGCATTACTTTTATTAAAATCTAAGATCTTTTATAGGACAATTCTAAATTCCAAAAACAAGATTCGTATAAAGATTTAGTAGATTAATTCGTATTGAGACTGGATTAGTCAAGGTCTTCGAGCTTTACTCTAAAATTTGACAGAACCTGTTCTAGTGTGAAGGGGCAGTGTTTTTAAGCTTTAGATATGAAACATTTCTGCATTAAACTTTTCATATAAAACGTTTATGGATCTACACGGTAACATCGCCTACATTTTTGGCAACAATAGACTTTAGTATCCAACGGATGCCAATGTATTAATGAAAATATTTTGTCAAGGGAAAGAACCATTTAATTGTTTTATATGTGTACAAACACTAATTCCACTCTACTTTTTGTTGAATTGTCACCACTGACTGACGTGAGTTGTAATAACGTAGAACTCTATAACTAGACTAATGCACTGTACTTATAAAGGTTAATTAGTCCTTACTCAAGACTTATGTCAATCAGTTAATCAATTAGGAATTGGCATTGTGTCAATAAATAGGAAAAGCATAGGCGGTAGCAGAGGATGCTAGAATAATGATGTGTGCTTTCCTTAAATTTAAACGACATTTAATCATAATCAATTATTATTGAATTGAATAGTTTTTACATGATGGACATCCTACGTAAAAGATCAATCCATGAAGTCAATAGGACATAGTTGTTGAGTAATTCTGCTCAATTTTATCATTTCTTTGTCTATAATTATGTTTTAGCTGCTGAGTAAGTATTCCTTCTCAATTTATCAGCATTCATCTAACACCTCAAAATTTTTAAAACCAATTATTATTTTTTCCAACAAAATATACTAATATACATCAACTAAAATGAACCTCTTATATATGTAGATTTTGAGCATTAAGTTGAATCAATTATCAATCATCGAGTTAATGGCCCTGGCAAACAACTGATAGACAACATGGTAATCACCTTGATAAAGGGCAATAAATGCATTTATAAATTTTCACACTTATGGACCTCTTACAGTTCCTATTTGTGCAATGGAAATTTCTTGAAAATTGTATCCCATTGGTATCTTGCAAGTGAGAAATTCTTGCGATACACGCTCCATTAAAGGTCGACACTCTGGTTTGGAGTGCAAGCATGCAAATGCTATGGTTGAAACATGAACTATGTCTTGCACAACCGTTCGATCTACAGGAGGTGGGAGGCGTGGGTCTAATATATCAATTAACCTTATGTTCTTGTCAAATGAAGATGATGATAATAATGATAGAAGTTCTATAGGATGTTTTCCCATTAATATTTCAAGAGCCACCACTCCAAAACTATAAACATCGCATTTTTCTGTCACAATCATGGTGTAGGCAAGTTCTACAAAAGAAATGAAGCCAATGAGATAAAGCAAAGAAATCTCTTCTTTTGAAACAAAATAATTAATTGTAGATTGATTTTGCACAAGTATTGGACGAACATGATTAATAAAAGATTTTTATTTCATCATTCAATATTATCTACTTCAAAGCAAATCAAGATTTATCTTTCAAATGATATTTTTCAAAGCCAATTCAATGAAAACAAAAGTCATACATAACGAATTATAAAAATAATAAATGGGTAGTTTACCTGGAGCAATATATCCATAAGTTCCCGCTAGTAAAGTTCTATTGGATGAGTCCGGTTGTAGAAGCCTAGCTATGCCAAAGTCAGCAACATGGGCCTCTAATTCTGAGTTAAGTAATATGTTGTTGCTTGATATATCACGATGAACAATTGTTGGTGAGCAGTTATGATGCAAGTAAGACAAAGCATGAGCCATATCTTTTACAATGTTTACCCTCTTGAGCCAGTTCAGCTCAAGAGCTTCGTCATCATTGTTTAAGATGCAAAACAAGCTTCCCCTTTCCAAGTACTCATAAACCAAAAACATGCATTTCTTATGTAGACAAAAACCATAAAGTTTCACGATGTTGCGATGTCGTATTTTGGATAGTATTTCGACCTCATTTTCAAAACTTTTGATGAAAGTTGCCTCCTCAGATTCTGTAGAGTGAAGCTTTTTCACTGCAACAATTTTTCCATTTGGTAGTTGTGCTTCATAAACACTACCATAACCTCCAGTTCCGATGCAATATTTATGGTCAAAGTTGTTTGTTGCTGCAATTATATCTTCAAATGCAATTCTACCATCATAATTCCATATGGAGAACGTATCTCCACTCTTGATTTCTCTTACATTGAGTTTAGTCCCCTTATTATTACATCTTTCAAGGAGAAATAATACTCCACAAATTATATTAGTAGTCCATATGCTAAACGAGAGGAAAATTGTAACAAATAGAATGATAGAATATGTAGGTTCGTCAGGACCGTACAAACCTTTATTGTGCGAAAGTTGTGAATTTGAGTATTTAAGTTGTAATGAATCTGGGACCTGGACTCTCTGAAGTGTTGTCTGACATGTCTATACGAAAATTTGAATGTAGAGAGTTGGAGATGGAGCCAGAAAGGTTATTGTGAGAAAGATCTAAGTAATGTAATGAAGGTAGTTGTGGAAAGTTTCCACTTATATAATTTCCACTCAAATTTAAATTCTGCAACTTCAAGCAGTTTTTGATCTCAGGCGAATTGTTCCACTAATTTTGTTGTTAGAGAGGTCTAGGTTTTTTAGGTTCAAGAGTCCTCCAATTGTAATAGGTATTGAGCCATTCAATTTGTTGCTTGAAAGAGATAAGTTGGTCAGATTGGTTAAGTGACCAAGATTTAAAGGGATCAGGTCCGCTTAGGATGTTGAATTCTAAGTGTAGGGAGACCAAATTCTTCAAATATCCAATTTCTTGGGGGATATCACCTGTGATGTATTATAGGAACAAGGTTGCAATATTTTAATTAATTGAATTAAAAATGGTAGGGAGGATTCATATAATTATTATAAAAAAAAATTTAAGAGACTAAATTAATTTACTTATTAATTCTAAATTTGACATTCATGTTCTAGCACAAAAATTCTATGAATATGAATGATAGTGACAAAGTCTTTCATGAATCTAAAAATTATCTAACAACATTTTAAATTATATAAAGAATTTTAGATATTTTCAATAAATAAAATTTTTAAGAGATATGTAGTGAATTTATTAATTACCCATATGATTAATGATCAATAAACTGTTATGTTTAATTTTCTCAAAAGAGCTTCAACCTTATAAAACTGGTCTAATAAACTTAAACTATTAAAACATACCTATGAAAGCTTACGTTCACATTAATATTTAGACATAGAAATTCAATGGATATGTGCATGAATTATTAAGAATATTTAAATTTAGTTAATTAAATCTAGATATTCAAAATCAATACTTCAAGAGATAATAAAACAAAATTGTTATATCACCTGTAAGATGAGACCTAGATAAGTTGAGGTATTTAAGCTTCAAAAGACCACCAATTTGTGATGGAATATTTCCAAATAGATTGTTATTATAACTCAAGTCTAGATAAAGCAAATTCTTCAAGTTTCCAATTTCTGAGGGGATAGCACCTGTGTATTTAAGGAAACAGGTCAGCGTAAATTTGTTGGTAGCTAGATTGGGAAAATAAATAATAGAAATTATTTCATAGAAGACAGTCATATAACTATAATTTTTAGTTGGGAAGGGTAAGAGTATTATGAAGGGGTTTGACTACCTTACCGAATCACTAACATTACCTATCAATTATAGTTTTTGGATTGATTATAATAGTGGTTATTGAAGTCAATTTAAAGACTACAATTGATGGATAATGTTAATGGTTGGGTAATATAGTTAAACCTATTACGAAAGTTTAACTATAAATTGGAGGAGACGTTGTAATGACTCCAAAATCTCGAGGCTATCTTAATTTACACTTATTGAAACCTAAAGTTCACATTAATTAATGCTCTTCTATAGAAATTCAATATATCTAAGAATTATTTAAGAATATTCTAAATTATCTAAAGAATTTGAGATATTTTTAAAATCAATACTTGTAGAGAAAGAAAGCAAATTGTTAGCTTACCTGTAAGATTGTTGGAGTGTAAGTCCAGCAGTTTAAGTTTTGAAAGAACGCCAATTTGCGAGGGAATACTTCCAGACAACACATATGAACCAGAGAGAACTTCCAAGTTTGGGAAGCAGGAGAAGTTTAATTGGCCAAGCTCCATTTCTAGAGGGCGAGAGTGGAAGCCCAAATCTATCTGCGTGGCACTACCAGCTGTATTGCAAGCAATACCAGTCCAGTTGCAATGATTAGAAGAACTAATGTTGCCAAAACTGTAGTTAAACCATCCCGTATTTATTAGAGCTTTTCTTTCTAGTTCTGTGGATGATAATTGGGAAGCTTCAACAGACATAAAAATGGTAGCCCATATAATCAGCATTTTGAAAATAATGGGAGAGGACACCATGTTTGAGTTGTTTTGGTTTATCAATTTTGCTAAGTGCCCGGGGCAAGTTTGTATCAAGGTTCAAAGTTAACTTAGTTTTATCGTGTCCCTGGCAAACATCTTAGAAATTTCATCCATTCTTGACTTTTGTGACATAAAATTAAAGTCTAAGGTCACGTGTTACATGATGAGGAGCTTTCAACTCTACACAGTTAATTATCTAGTGGATGTCAATCTCAATCGACCAATCATCCACTGTGAAGCATACAAGTCAAGGTCTTCTTCTTATTCTTTATTTCTTTTTTTTTTTTTTTTTTTTTTAAATAGCAAGTCAAGGTCTTCTAATTGTAGTGTGAAGAGCAGTTTTGTCATCAGGCTTTATGTCAATCGATAAGCGAATAGAAATTCACGATGGGTCAGTAAACATGAAAAACAGGGATGAAAGACAGGATGCTTGAATAGTTATACTTTGCTCTCTAGTAACAGTGCACATATTAATTTGATTAATAATAAAGTTTGTTGACGGAATTAGTGGCTTATCGACCACAAACTAAACTTAACTTATTGGAACATTAAAGGGATCATTAAAGAATTCAACAAGTATTACTAGAAAAGGACCTGTGTGCCGTGTGGAACAATAATTTTCTAGTGTAGACATTTCCTTGAGCTTTCTTATGGGTCATATAAACCAATTTAGCTTTCATGATAAAAAGTAGTTCCTTTGATTGATTGATTGATTGCTTGTGTCTGTTACATTTTAAAACATTTCCTTGTGATTTCTTGTGGGTCATTCATATAAACTAATATAACAAAGAATAAGTACAGAAACACAATTTTGAAATTTGAAAGCCTATTGGATATAAAAAAAATGGTATGACTACCTTACCCTACCACTAAACTTACCAATAAATTGTAGTCCTTGTATTAGCTTCAATAACTACCATTGCAATTAATCTAAATGCTACAATTTATATGTAAGGTTAATGATTGGATAAAATAATTAAATTTATCAAAAAATTAAGGCACTTTTAAACTTACCCTAACAATTTTGTACACAAACAAAATTCTACTAATTGTTAGGACAAATTTAGAAGGTACCTTGAGCGTTTTTAAAATTTTCACAACATATTTTCTACAAGTCAAGAATAAGAATAAGATTTATGTCTTCCTTTCTCTAGCTAGGATTAAAATTTGTCATTTTCACCACTATTAACGCCTTTTCTTCTGCTTAGATATATAAGCTTTTAAGAAAAAAAAAAGAAAAAAAAAAAAGAAAAAAGAGTTTTACTGTTTTTAAGTAGTTTTTATTTTTTTCAAAAAAAAAAGAAATTGATTAATTAAAGGATATATTATTACCCCATCTATAGTGTATCAGGAGGTAAGTCTTTAGTTTAAACTCCTATAATTAAAGTAACCTTCCACATAAAAAACAATATTATAATATATTTAAATATTAAAAATTCAACAAATGATTAGTGGCTTATCGACCACAAACTAAACTTAACTTATTGGAACATTAAAGGGATCATTAAAGAATTCAGCAAGTATTACTAGAAAAGGACTTGTGTGCCGTGTGGAACAATAATTTTCTAGTGTAAACATTTCCTCGAGCTTTCTTGTGGGTCATATAAACCAATTTAGCTTTCATGATAAAAAGTAGTTCATTTGATTGATTGATTGATTGCTTGTGTCTGTTACATTTTAAAACATTTCCTTGTGATTTCTTGTGGGTCATTCATATAAACTAATATAACAACGAATAAGTACAGAAACACAATTTTGAAATTTGAAAGTCTATTGGATATCAAAAAAATGGTATGACTAAGTTACTCGACCACTGAACTTATCAATAAATTATAATCCTTGTATTAATTTCAATAACTACCATTGTAATTAATCTAAAGACTATAATTTATACGTAAGGTTAGTGATTGGATAAATAATTAATTTTATCAAAAAATTAAGGTACTTTTAAACTTACCCTTACAATTTTGTACAGAAACAAAATTCTACTAATTGTTAGGATAAATTTAGAAGGTACTTTGAGCGTTTTTAAAATTTTCACAACATATTCTCTACAAGTCAAGAATAAGAATATCATTTATGTCTTCCTTCCTCTAGCTAGGATTAAAATTTGTCATTTTCACCACTATTAACGTCTTTTCTTCAGCTTAGATATATAAGCTTTTCAGAAAAAAAAAAAAATTAAAAATTGAGTTTCATTGTTTTTAAGTAGTTTTTCTTTTTTTATTTTTTAAAGGAAAAAAGAAATTGATTAATTAGAGGATATATTATTACCCCATCTATACGTGTATCAAGAGATCAGTCTTCAGTTTAAACTCCTATAATTAAAGTAACCTTCCACATAAAAAATAATATTATAATATATTTAAATATTAAAAATTCAACAAATAAAAAATTAGTTAATTAACAAACTACCCATTCATCACACATCCATCATGACCCACATTTCATGACACGTCCACCGTCGCAAAACATTCATCACACATCCACCGTCTCACATCCATTATCACAAGCCATTCATCACCCACCATTAATTAAAGGAAATTTTTCAACAGGGTCTCTACTGTTTGAAGATATATTTTTTAACCAAATATTGGTGAAATTAGGTTTGTGGTCCATAAAGTTTCATAAATTACAATCCAAGCCTAATAGACCAATAGCCAAGAAATTAAAAAGATAAGAGTACCCTTGCCAAAGGGCGAGAAGAAAAATAAAAGAAGGAAACCATTTTGAACGATCAAAACAGATCTCCTTGGTCAAAAGATCTCCTGGGAACGTCAGAGGGGCAGAAATGCCAGACCTAGCATTAGGTCCAGTATTACCGCATGGCAAAAGCAAGTTGGAACCGTACCAAGGAAAGGAAAAGAGACGGCCAACAACACACCACGTTGTACCATAGAAGAAAGGGAATAGATGAGATGAGGACTTGTGTCCGTTGCAACTAAGTCAAAGGGGAACGAAGTGAGAGACAAGAAAAAGAAGAAAGTGATGGGACAAAGGGAAGCATGACGACAAGATGCAGAGTTGTAAGTGAAGGGGGCATATAGGGAAGTAGATCACCAAAAAGCTTGGCAAAGGAAACCCAAAGGGAGCCCTAAGAGAAAGAAAGAAGGATATAAAAGGAGGGTGATTGTTCAAAGGGAGTTAAGCAATCTTTGGGGCCTAAAACACCTTGATGTGTAAAGTGACTTTCAAATAAGGATCCCTTATAAGTGTCGGGGATAGTTTAGGGTCCTATCTCCAAATAAATACGGTTCTCTCCTTTTGTCAAAAAAAAAAAAAAAAATTACTAACTTGAGAGTCGGAGGGTTTTGTACCGGCGACTCTTGACCTTTTTCTCACGTTTTGTAGATAGCTAAGGGGAAGAATGGTTCAGCCAAGAGGAGGAACAAATCGCCTAAAGAGAAGGAATGATTGGTCAAGGAGGAGAGAATCCCTCGGCGAAGGGAGTGTGGGACCTCCAAGGGGATTCCTGTTCATCCTTCATACCTTTGTCTCATTTTTTATTTCGATTTGCCTTTTCTATTGTTGGTGTAATTGGTCAAGCTAATTTTGGCATCAAAATTTGTGTATGCACTTAATTAATTAGTACACTCACCACTAAAATTTTAAAACAAAATTTTTATAAAGCACCTAGTGGATTCCTAACATAACCTAATAAAACAATTTATCATTCGTATTCAGTCTTTCTCTTGTTTTCTTATTATTGCTTTTTTTTTTTTTTTTTCTATCTTGATTCAAATCTTCATAGTCTTTAAACA
Source organism: Nephelium lappaceum (assembly GCA_021234005.1). NCBI lineage: Eukaryota > Viridiplantae > Streptophyta > Magnoliopsida > Sapindales > Sapindaceae > Nephelium > Nephelium lappaceum. The sequence continues at coordinate 13,139,285 of CM038002.1, read as the reverse complement.
AAATTGTTTGTAAAGACATCAATTTAATTAGTAAATAAAATATATTTTTTAGATGTTAACTACAAAAAAGTAAGAGAGAGGAAAGCGGAAAAAAGAAAGTCAGAAGATCAAAAGCTCTCATTAAAAACATTTGAGCAATTCACATTTTAAGTGATATTAAAATTCAAACTATTTCACTTACATTCTCATAATAGGGGCTAAAATTGGTGACAGTAACTTTCACCATGTCCACTATTCCTTAATGTAATAGCTGATTATTTATTGTTTGACCAGTTAACAGAAATTAGTTTTAAAACTTACCAAAATAAACCTTAACCTTCTAAGAGCAACTCCAAGTTGATCTAAATGGATTAGATCCTTTCAATTTAATTAATTTTTAATTATATTCATGATGAAATGATAATCTAAATATTCCTGAGAAATACAGAGAAGTAACAATAAAATAAAAGTAAAACAACCAAAATATGAAATAAACTTTGGTATTTGAGAACTATGTGGGAATGGCCTAAAGCATCTAAAACTTTAGTCTTCTCTTCACCCTCTTTGAGTGCTTTCATTTCAGCAGTGACTCTTTTTTGCACCTCTAGTTTGATTATCTTCTGAGCTGCTTCTGCTGCCTCCGTTGCTGCCTTGCATTTTGCTTTCTCCCTCTCCTCCCTCATTTCCGCTTCTTTCGATCTTTTCTCTTCATTCATTTTCCATTGTTCCAGCTGTCTTACCTGCATTAATTAATTAGTTTGTCAGGAGAAAATTCATTTTCTGTTAGAGCTATATATTTTACATTAATCAACCTATGTTAATTAATTTGCTTGTGCACAGGCTGAGGACGTACCTTTTGTTTCGCGGCAAGTGCTTCTTTGCATGCTGCATGGTACATTTCCATTGTTTGCTTCAGCTCTCTCTTTAGTCTTTTCATCTCTTCTTCCATATCCTCCTGCAATTTAGATTCTATCATGATTAATTGAATAATACACAAAAATAACTACTGAAAATCATCAACATGTATATGTATAAGTGCATGAGTAGTCTACTCCAAAGTACATAGTGATGGTTGAGTTACCACATTTTGAGAAGCAGATGAAGTTCTTCCACTACTTTCCAGACAGTTTGAAGACAATTCAGGTAGAGAGTTGTGATCAACGCCAGGCGTAGATTGGCCTGATGATGATGGTGGTAACTCATAATGATGATGATGAGGATGATCTAAGTTTGATGGTCTTGAAGAAGAGTCATGAGTAGAATGGTTGAAATTTAACCCTAGATTTTCATAAAAGGCAAAGAATGCGCTGTCGGTGCTTGCCCTCTCCGAGTTCATACATGATAAATCGGTTTCTGAAGTTGGATACTCATCATAGCTTCTTCTGCAAATCAATCAACCATATATATGACATTGTTATAAGCTCCAATGTCAATGCATTAAATTAGGTTACTTTTAAAATGAATATGTGTGAGTTTTTGAACCGTAGGTAAAGAAACATTAAAAAAAAAAAAAAACAGTAGTTCGAATTCTTTTGTTTATGAACACTTATCTTTATTCATAAACTATAATTTGTGAAATTAATGATAATAAAAAAATTTATTTTGTCATTTCGATATTGGTTAAAATCTCATATTTTTAGTGCTATTTTCTAAAATCATTGCTTTAATCAAATTTCAACATAATTTAATAAATGAAAGAACTAAGATTAATGCTTACAAGAAGGTGGGAGGATTTCTTGGGGTGCGAGGTGTGCCAGGTATAGGAAGAGGAGGGACTGCACGAGATGCAGATCGAATAGCGTTGCACTTTCCCTTTGAGACTACATATACATTGCAGAAATCTGGTGCCCATTTCATCACAGTAGCTGGGATATCTGCTGCCTTGAATAGTCTGTCCACTATTTTCATTCAATTTTCATGTCTCTTTGAAGAGTTGTGTTGTCATTTTTAATAAGGTGTGTAGGTTTTCATAGCTATCTTGTACAAACTCTAACTAACAAAAGTTGTTTGTCTTAACAAATATCACACATTTCCTGTTTCTCTAATCAACTAGTATTCTTTTTAATTAAGGTACACGTTGATGTCTAGAAAATTGGAATTTATCTTACAAATAATCAATGGATTTATTCATTCATTTATTTGTCTCTATCTTTCTTTTTCTTTAGTATGCATTCATTGGTTAATTGTGGATATTATAGACATAGGAGATAACACTATTCTTCTTTTTATGAAAATAAAATGACGAAGAATGGTTTTATTTAATGAAAATATTACATTATCTATAAGCTTATATAAATATTTTGCTAAGACAATGTGATAAATTAATTTAGCAATTATCTTGATTATCTAATGGTATAGTAAAATCCACATCATCTGGGTAATTAAATTGAAAAAATGATGATGAACATGCATCAAGAATACAAGAACTTACAAACATAAATGTCCATTGCATTATGCCTTAAATAACTCTGGTCTTAGGTCTTAAAGTTGTTAAATTGTCAAGTTTTATCCCATTCTTTTCTTTCTTCCCCCTGTGCCGCGCTCCCCCCCACCCCCTTCCCCTCCCCCTCTTTTTTTTTTTTTTTTTTTAAAAGAGACAATAAATCGATCAAAGGTATGCTAAAACCTATTGAAATCAATTACTATATATACAGTTTAAATATCTATTCTTCAGAGACAACTCCTTCTATAATAAAGAAAAAAACTACCTATACAAAACGTATAAACTGCATGAGGTGGGATATGAACCCCTCACAACTTAGAATTTATGGTTTCTATCACACAAAAATATGCTATAAGCTGATATGCTGAAAAGTGAATTTGAACTGTACATAAGAATTGAGGATGATATAGTTACCTGGTAAGACCATTCTTTGGTGGTGCTCCAAGTAACAAAGATTCAACGCCATATTGAGAAACGTACTCAATAAGTGCTCTTGCTACATCTTGACGCTCCAATACAACAAGTTCACATTTAATCTGGATTGAAGATTATATTTGCAAGGATTAATAAGATTATGAAATTAAAAAACAATCATTTAGTCTAACAATTTCTTCGGATTAAATTCCTACACTGCATATGGTATTTGAAAAAACAAAAAAAAAAAAAGAAAAGTGTGAAACTTAAAAACCCACTTGTCTACGAGCACAGAAACATTTGAAGGGAAGGAAGACATCCATGGTTTGATTATGTTCCTCATGGTCATTCCTTACTGACATTGTGGAACTAGCTAGGTTAAGCATACTATTAGATGAGGTAATTGGTGGGGATCTTTGAATAACATGGATAAGTTTGATGGTTTGCTGTCTTCCTAGAACATGTTCGATTGCCCATTTGAGTGCATGTTGGCTGGGTTTATCCCTGTCTATGGCCACACCCACTACCCTCTCCCTTTCTTCATTCTCCATTGTCACTAATCAATTATATATTTTCTTCTTTTGTTTCATCAAAAGAAAGTGATTCAAGAAATCAAACATATAATATAATTTACAACTCCAAAATTGTAAAAAAAAATAATTGGCTCTGTACATGATCAGTGAACCAACCACATACGAGCCAAGAATTTGGACGGAATGGACAAGTTGAAAAGTATCCGCCTCATGAATGAATTGAGAGAAATTAAAAACGTACGATTTAGCATCTATATGCCAATAAAAGTTGCGGCAAAATTTTTGTTAGAGCAGAGAGTCCACCATATTTAGAGGGCAGTTAGGATCCAGACGTTAAAGAAAGAAAGACCAAAATAAATCAACCCTAGTCCAGTCAAATTGCCGACCATATCTTGCCAATTGTAACACTTCAACGTAATTAAAAGATGTGGTAACGATTTGAAATATACCTGCGATCACGTTTAATCATGTTTCTAGATATATCAATGACGTTTTTTAAGCATAAATAATGATATATTTGTTGAAGCATAACTATATAAACATAATAAATTTTAAAGACAATTCTCGAAGTATAGATAACAACAAATTTTCTTTTCAAATGTTGGAATCAGCATTATGCAAGATTAAGATATACACACTAACTTATGCTCTAAGCCAGGGTGTAACTTTTAGTTACACACCACCCTTTAATATTATTAGTTGAATACCTCCTTTGACTTTTTCCCTTAACCTCTTAAGAGATCAAAAGTTTAAACTCTACCTTTATTCCTTGAAATACAATATGTGGATATGAATTTTTTCTTGGTGAAAGTTGTCATCTCCTAATTGTAATCGTAGTCATCCGGACCGCTATCAATTAGTCATTTTGATAAGTCATGACAGTCCTCTAACTCGAGAAAAATTAGTGCTTTTAGTGGGTAACCCAACCCAACCTAGCTGATGGAAAAAAATTAAACAAGCTTTACAAATTTTCTCTTTCAAAAATAATTATCTTTTATTTTCTTTTCTTTACACTAAATGCCCATTTTGGTTTTGGCTTAATTGCTAGATCTAATATATGGACAGCTCCCTACAGGACATATGTTGTATAGGAACCTGCCCTGTTACACTTTATTTGGTACACTGCATTAAATTACACCACTTATATATATATATATATATATATATTTATCTTAATCAATATTTATTTATGTTAATTATTAAATTTAGTAAACTGAGAAGATAAATAATAATAATAATTATTATTATCATCATCAATTATCTCCTTAGTTTATTTAATGAGAAAAATTCAAAACTATCCAAATTCAAAAGAAAAATTCATTTTTAGTCAATTCCAAAAAAAATATTGTTTTTACTCTCTCAAACAAATTAATTGCACATAATACATCATATTGACCAAAATACCCTTAAATAACAAAACCTTAAATTTGAGATACTGTGATAGACTCTCTCGTCATAGTGGATCGTGACGGGAGACTCTCCCATCACATTGATCAATGACGGGAGGCTCATTCATCATGGGTATTCTTATAGTTACGAGAGACTTTCTCGTCATGGACGTCTGTCATGAGAGGCTCTCCAATCATGTTTGTTCGTGATGAGAGACTCTCTCATCATGATGGATAAAATTTCAAAAATTGTGCAAGAGGCTCTTGTTAGGCATTGTGCCCTAAGAGCATTGTAATTTGTAAATATTTAAATAAATTATAAATAAATAAAGTTTATTTTATTCAAATTGATGTGCATTTATGAAATGTTTGTTTCATACGAATATCATGTAACATCCATGATTACTTATGTAGTCTCAAATTAAGCATGTAAGTGTTATATACAAGAGGATTTAGTTTGAGATTAGTAATCAAAAGAGTCCGTAGAAAGCAAACAAAGCTGGGTACTTTGTTTGTGGTAAATCTACAGTTGCGGTCCATTTCGTATTTAATACGATGATCTTATCCGGGATTGTTCATATGACGATATGAAAATGGAGGCACTTATATAATAGAGATTATATAGGACTGGACCTCGATAAAATGAGTTTCTTATTAATATCCGTTAAACAAAGAAATTCTTATTTATTGATTAGATGATCATATATGGATTGATCTTAATCCTGAGTGTTTAATGGACTCCTATTTGTTGGGTCATGTCTTTTGATTTACATGGGTGAGACTGTTATAGATTTACGGTCAATATGCTTCGCACTTTGGAGATATGATTTAATAAGTGGCTGGGAATATTCTACACAATAGTGGAATCCACTCCTTCTTAAAAGAAGTAGATGAGTAGTTCTCTTAAGTGTTGATTTAGGTCTTGAACAATAAGAGCGCTCAACTTTCTGTTTACGAGTAAACGGAAAGATAAATTCATAAGTTGTTATGGATATATTGTTCATTAGAGAATCAATGGTACTTAATGGAACAAGATATAATTAGAGAGGTATAACGGATTTTAATAACCTAGCTCTAATTATGAACTACTTGTGGAGGATCGAACCATATGAAATGATTAAATCGATGGACACTGAAAATTCAGATTGTGTAAAACATCTACAATTTTGAGAGTGCAACCTTAAGTTTTTAGTGGAGTAACTTTAAGGTTAATAATAATGAATTATTAATTAAAAAGTTTAATTAATAATTCCGATATTATTGGAGCTCAAATTGTAGGTCCATTTGGTCTCCTTACTAGCTCACAACCACATAAAGAAACAAGTTGAAGAATATAATTGGATTGTCCGATTATTGGTGTACATATAAATTTATATACATGTTCAAAAAATTATTTAAATAATTTGATTATTTAAATATTTATAATTATTTAATTAATGGTTAATTATTTAATTATTTGTAGAGGTCATGGGTTCAATTATAAATGATGTCATTAAATTAATTATGATTTAGAATCATTTAATTTAATGAAATAATCATTTAATTAATTAATGGAAATAATAATTTTATTTGGAATAAGATTCCATTTAAATTATATTAAAAGAGTTTTAATTTAATGGGAATTAGATTCCATATTAAATTAAAAGAATAGAATTCTAATCCAATAAGGAATTTGATTCCATATTGGATATGAATTAAGTCTTTCAATTTAAAATAGGAATTTGGATTCCTTGTTAAATAAGAAGTGCCCTAGTTTACCAATATATATAAAAAGTTGTTTTTATGATTGGGAATAGTAGTGGTGATTGAGAGAATTTTTGGCTACTTGAACAAAAAATTTCCATTGATTAAAAATCACCTAATAACCATCTACTTCAAAAGGATCTTCAAAAGATTGTGCCCACACACACAGTTTCTTTTGTGAAGAGTCATAGCAAGGAAGATCAGGTGGTGAAGAATCTGCGAATCAAAATAGATCAATTCAATCTTCATGCAAGGTAAGATTCGATCTTATTATTTTAATTATTGAATCGTTATTACTAGCATCGATCAGGTATGTTTTGTTTGAAAAATTTTAAAATTCACGTTTCCGCAATCGAATTAAAATCGATTTTTTCCCTTCAGCTCTTTCATTATGCTTGTCCATGACAGGAGGGCTTTTGTGATGAGAGAGCCTCCCGGCACGAATAAGTGTGACGGAAGAGCCTCTTGTCATGATATTTTTGAAATATTAACGACCGTAACGAGAGGCTCTCGCGTCACTCCTGTCACAGACAAACGTGACGCGAGGGCCTCCTGTCATGGACGAGCGTGACGAGAGAGTCTTCTGTCACAAAGTATTTTTAAAATTTTAACTACAATGTATTTACTGTTGGATTATTGGGTTGTTGGGTCGGGTCCACCCAAGATGATCCAAACCCATGACCCGATCCAAATCTATTTGAATTGGATAAGATTGAATAACCGCTGGCGGTTATTGGCGGTTACTGGCGGTTATCAAAAATAACCGCCACCTCTATAAATTCTTGAGGAATTTCATTTGTTTAGAGAATGATGGAAAATCAATTCCAGAAACCATACATACATCATACTACACATATGAGAGAAAAGAGAAACAAATGGCAAGGCAAATTACACTGTGATTTGAGGTTCCTTTCCGTCTATGTGATTGGAATCCGACCAGTTGAACAATCCAGGATCCAGGGCAATTTCCGCTGCGTAGAAACGGGTACGCTTTCGGTTTCCGTTTTACTGTTTTATTGCATTTATATAATGCTATGAATTCTTTCATTGGTATCAGAGCCCCCTTAGGGTTGTTTGCTGGTCATTAATCTTAGTTATACAATTACAATTGCCATGAAACTTGATTTTTTGGGCTGAAAACTAAGATATAGAAATATAAACCCCGAAACTTCCATGCATGATAACTCCCTGGTTAGACTTCCGTTTTGTGTGATTCAAATTTTATAAGAAAATAGACTTCAAGACGAATCATTAGCAATTTGAATCACAAAATTTCATTGTAAAACGAAGGAGAACGAATCAAAACAAGTTTGGGGTTGAAATCTGGAGGGAGTACGGTCGTCGGAGAGAAAAAACAAATTGGCGAGTGTAATACACGCGCCATACCGGCGAGTGACGCGCTGGGCCTATCCGCCTCCAGCCACGCAAGCACCACGCGGGCGACACGCGTGCGCAACCGCAGCAGTTACGCCACGTGGCGAACGTTGAATGGCTGAATGATGACGCGTGGACCGCCGCATGTGCGCCACGTGGGAGACATAGGGTTATACACGTGTGAATCATGAACCGTTAAGATCTCGACGTGTGGAAAGCGGACGTTGTGACACGTGTGGCATGTAGAATCGTGACACGTGGCTCAATCACAACACGACACATGTCACGGGGACACGTGTAGCTTACGAAGACATGTCTCGCTGAAGGGCGACACGTGTCTACATGACGTCAGCGGGCGGGCGAGGCGCGTCTTGGCGCTGGTGGCGCGTGGCCACGGTTGCTGGCGCGTGGCGGGCTTATCGGCGCGTGGCGTTCACGCGCCGCCGTCAACGGCTGCCGCCGGCGAGATTCCCGGCGAAAATTTTATTTTTCCTATTTTTTGCTCCTCTTCTCATCCCAATTAATTATTTGCTCGAATTGTGAGTGAAATAATTTTATTTGATTGATTTCACTCTATAGGGAGTAGATTTTAAAAATTTTTTAATTTTTATATTAAATTTTGTTTGGCCTAAAATTATCATGCATGTATAAATGTTTATAGTTTTAGGTTATGCCATGCAATTTTATGGGACTGGGTCAACTCATTTTGATGATGAGGTATCTGATGACGTGATTTTGATCATTGTCCTATCAGATGACGAGGAGATTACTGATATCTCAAATATTGACCAGTACCTTGAGATATATAAATCTCAGATGAGTAGTAAGACTTTGAGATCAAAATATATATATATATATATATATATATGTATATATATATCTTGGACAATAAAATGACGGAGGTCATAAAGATTCCGATTAAGAGATGTCTGAGAATATAAATATCTCAAATGATGCTATTTAAATTGTGGGTGTCCTAAAATCTTTAGAAAATGATATTAGGACTGTTTTGCGCAAAACACTTATATATATGGTTTAATGAATATTTGGAAGTTGGATGATGATGAGTAGTTTGACTATTTTTTCGATTCCTGTCCAAAGATTCTTTAATCATATTTATGAGTGTATAGTTGCTGCAATATTTTTAGTGAAATGATAGTAGATGTGCTAGTACAGACATCGACAGATATAGATCAAAAGTCTCTAAGTAGAATTAATGTCATTTGAGACAATAGTATGTGCTTCGATAATAATAGTTGTTGAACTGAATAACTATGATATTTGACACCGTAAAATTCAGTATATCCTAGAGGAGTAAGAAGCCCTCGAAACCCTAATCAATACCATGGTTAAACCTAAACATGGTACTTTTGCTCAACATAGAAAATATGTTGAGGCTTATTAGGCCTTCTAAGATAAAGAACCACATGTGCGCGAACAAAGAATATAAACGGCACTAGACATTTGACTGACTTTGAAGACAAATGTGGTGGGACATCAACCATTAAGCTGAGGAGATTCACTATCAAGTTTGATACTTATCAGAAGCATTAGGATTACAACCTAATGAAGCATCTGTGAGAGAAGTCAAACATGATATATGAGTTGAAATCCATAGGCCATGCCTTAACTAGTGAGCAGTAAGTATAAGTGGTGATCCGGTCTCTCCCAAATAATTGAAAAATATGATAAATCAACATGACTAACAACGATAACATCAAGTCGTTTTGATGATATCTCATGTCATGTTAAACTCGAAGATGAGCGCCTAGAGGCGGCTAATACTTCAAGTTAGCTTTATTTGGTTAAGTCCAATATGCGTAAGGGTTTAGGCTCTCAACGTAAGAAGGGATGAAAGAATATAAGTTGGAAGAAAGGGAAAGAGAATCCCAAAATCCAACATGGATGAGATCGAAAAACACAAGAAAGTTAAACATGGTAATGCAAGGAAGGACAAGAGTTAGTTAAAGTATTTCAACTGTGGCAAGATGGGTCATTTCACTCGTGAATGCATTGAGCATAAGAAGGAGACTTAAGAGCCACGAACTACGTAGCTAGAGACAGAGGAGCATTTGTAGAGTACCGTCGGATCAGGCGAGGAACAAAATGGATCTATATGAGGAACAACTTAAAAAAGATTGGCACCTGCAAAGTGATTCTGTGAGGTGGCCAAGTGTTGTATCTCCATGATATCCTGTATGCTCTAAAGATTCGACTGAATCTTGTCTCTGTACTTGTCCTTCTAGGTTTAGGGTATAATTTAACTTTTCATAGCAACTGTGTGAGGATTTATCTAAATTTAGTGTGATTAGGCACTAAATATCTGATGGATGGTTTTATCGTATTAAATATCAAATTTAATGGTACTATTAATGCGATGATTGTTTTTCATTAATCACTTTTGCTGATGTTGCCAATATTGATGTTCATACTTGGCATGCTAGACTAAGGCATATGGGCCAGAATCGAATGAATAGATTGCCCCAAGAGGAATTTTAAGATTTTCCCAATACGATAGATTTGCCTTTATATGAAAGTTGTCTAGCAGAAAAACAACTAGAAAACCATCTGGAAAAGGAATTAAGGCTGAGAATCAATTATAGTTAATTCATTCTAATATCTGTGGACCAATAAATGTGAGAGTTAGAAATTATAGCAATCATAGATAATTACATATTTTGGTCATATCTATCTGATCTCTAATCAATATGAAGTATTAGATTGCTTTAGAATGTATCTAAACTTAGTGGAGAATCAGTTAGATAGAACTGTTAAGGTCTTGCGGACTAACCGAGGATAAGATACTTTCTGAATAATTTGAGACATTATGTCATGAGAAAGGTATTGATATACAGTTGACCATTCCTAGGATTCCGCAGCAAAATGGTGTAGCGGAAAGAAGGAATAAAATATTATTAGAGATTGTAAGATCTATGATTGCATAAGCAAACCTCTCATATCTTACTGGGAGATATGCTATTAACAGCTGCTTACATTCTGAATAAGGTCACTACCGAATCAGTAACTTCCATACCCTATGAATTATATAGACAGGTAGGAAACCTGAACTTACTTATATGCGACCTTGGGGGTGCGCAGGATATATACATGACTTGTCCAGTAAATATGGAAAGTTAGGTGCTAGAGGAAAGAAATATATCTTTATTAGATACTCTGAGCACTCGAAATGATATGTATTCATAGGAGAAAACTCAAATGGAAGCATTACTGAATCAGAGTCACTAGATGTGAAATTCTTAGAGAATGAATTTCCTAGTAGAGGTGAAGTTGAAAAAGAATTTCAATGTTACGAGTTGAACGATTCGGATGATGTTTCATATCCGAACACTCAACTAGAGGAAGATAGAGAGTTATTTGAATACTCTATCCCTAGTGGGAGTGATAAAGTTATTGGAATAGTTTATTCATTTGTTCCCAGTGGGAGCGAATGGACTAACAAGTTAGTGTCCTCAAATAAATCAACTCGTAGAAGTAACTGTAAGATTATTCCTTATCGTTAATTTGAGATTGATGAGAAACTTTTATGCTTGCTTCACATAATTGTGATGAGCTAAAGAATGTGAATGAGGCTCTCAATTCACCTGCTAGAGATTTTTAGATTAAAGCCATACAATAAAAGATGAAGTCAATGGAGTGCAACCATGTCTGGGACTTGGTTAAATTATCGTCTGATTGGAAATCCATCAGAAACAAATGGGTTCTCCGCATCAATTGTAAGGAAAATGGCTCAATAGAGAGATACAAGGCGAGATTAGTAGAAAAATGATATACTCAACAAAAGAGTATAGACTATGAAGAAACTTTCTCCCTTATGGTAAGGTTTGCTTCTATCCGCCTTATATTAGCTATCTTACACACATGAACCTAGAATTGCATCAGATGGATGTAAACATAATATTTCTCAATGGAGAACTGGAGAAAGAAATTGACATGGAGTAGTCAGTGAATTTTGTTTAAAAAAAGGATCAAGAGCTGAAAGTATGTAAGCTCATGAGATTGATCTATGACTTGAAACAATTCTTGAAACAATTCTCCAGATAATGGTACCTCCATTTTCATGAGGCGATCATGTCCTATAGATTTCAGATGACCAAAGAGGACCGTTGTATGTATGTTAAGCTGGTAAAAGATAAGTTAATAATATTATCTTTACACGTGGACGATATTCTATTGGTCGAAAATGACAATGAGTTTAAGGTAACCATAAAGTGATGGTTATCCTCAACTTTCGAGATAAAAGATATGGGAGAGGTTACCTATATTTTAGGAGTTAAAAAATCAATAGAGATCGTTTAAAGAGAATTCTGATTTTGTCACAAGAGTCAAACATCAAAAGATTCTCGAACGATTCTAAATGGCTGATTATAAGCCTATGGATACTCCCATCTCGAATGGTCAAACTCTTAGTCATGAAATATACCTCAAGACTCCATAAAAGCATGACAGAATGCAAAGAATCCTTATTCTAGTATTATCGGAAGTCTCATGTATGCTATGATGTGTACGAGACTTGATATTTGCTATGCAGTTTGACTGATTAGTAGATATCAATCTAATCCTTGACAGAAATATTAGATTGCTGTGAAAAGAATTTTAGAAATGGACTACTGATTACTCCCTGTATTATCAAGGTGGTAATATACATTTAATTGGGTATCTAAACGCTGAAAGGGGAGATGATTTGGATAAGCGAAAATCTGTATCTGGTTATGCATTTTTTGCTCAACCAATGTGCTATTTCTTGGAGTAACAAGAAGCTATCATGCATTACGTTGTCCACCATGGAAGCTGTATTCGTAGCATGTTCAGCTATAGTCAAGGAAACAGTCTGGCTCAAGAGATTCTTGAAGAATCTGAATTCAAAACTAATGTGAAAAAGTCAATTACTGTATACTGTGATAGTTAGGCAACAATTGTCTATACTAAAGATACGAAATGTCACAGTAAATCGAAGCACATAGAGACTAAGTACGATCTCGTTAAGGATATAATGATGATAAGAATGTAACGATTTAGTATGCATCTACACATGAGATGGTATTGGATCCACTCACAAAAGCTGTGATAAGAGATATATTTATGTCACTTACTAGATCTTTGAGTTTGTGTAGATTGCGATGTTACAATTGTTACATTAAGTTATATCTGTTTTATGATTAGATACGTCATTTTGGTTATATAAAGCTAGCACATATTCATTTCATATAGATTATATATAAAAGTGTGTCGTCAGGTTTTAAGATTGGTATTCTTACACGTACAATCGCCTTGGTTGCTAGGAGAGCAAGCTAAGATGAGACACATATATTTTTAGAGAATAAAAATGAAGTTGTTCTCTTAAGGGCTTGAAATATATGAAATGTCGCCTTAACTGTAGTCAAGATGAGGTTCTACCTAAAATTAATTATTGAACCGTTCATGATGTATCCCCACCATCATGAGAACCTGATTAAGTCAGATGTGAGTTTCTCGATAATAGGTGCCAAAAAGGCAAGCTTTGGAACTCAGGTTAGGCGCTAGAATAACGTCTGAACTAAGATCTGTACAGTGAATAATCTCAATATAAAAGACATACGCGTCCTTATTAAAGGATAAGATTCACTGTAACATGCGTTTCATACCGCGTGTGCTTATAGTGACCGACATGGAAAATGAGTGAATTTATCCCTGATTGCTCATTGTGTAAGTTTCATTGAAGTTTGTATAAAATTTCTACCTATGTCCTCAATGACTGTTCACTTTGTCTCAAAGTAATGAGGTGATGTTTGTATCATTAGTGTGTCTTCTATGGCCATGATAATGCGGCCCATGGGACATTACTATGATGTCAGTCATTTTTGTTGACCGAGAGACGAAAGTGAGACAGGAAGATTTAATGAATTTTATTTTGTTCCTATAGTTACTTGTCGCGACAATTTGCAATTTGGAATTGCAATTGTGATTATATGGAATATTGGAGGATTGAGCATGTTAAGGGATTCAATATGCTCAAGCAAATAAAATTATATTAAATCTAGGATATTATAATGAACAAATTTACAATCTCTTGTATAGCAGTACAATTGAGATTTGAAAGACAAGCCACATTGTATATATTATTGTTCATAGGTCACACGGTGTATTTGCCTGTATGAATGCCTGTACTCCTTATCATAATGGGGTCACCAGTGTTTTCTCTGTGAGTTCTATTTGGCTCATCTTGTGTGAGTGGGAGATGTTGGATTATTGGGTTGTTGGGTCGGGTCCACCCAAGATGATCCAAACCCATGACCCGATCCAAATCTATTTGAATTGGATAAGATTGAATAACCGCTGGCGGTTATTGGCGGTTACTGGCGGTTATCAAAAATAACCGCCACCTCTATAAATTCTTGAGGAATTTCATTTGTTTAGAGAATGATGGAAAATCAATTCCAGAAACCATACATACATCATACTACACATATGAGAGAAAAGAGAAACAAATGGCAAGGCAAATTACACTGTGATTTGAGGTTCCTTTCCGTCTATGTGATTGGAATCCGACCAGTTGAACAATCCAGGATCCAGGGCAATTTCCGCTGCGTAGAAACGGGTACGCTTTCGGTTTCCGTTTTACTGTTTTATTGCATTTATATAATGCTATGAATTCTTTCATTTACTTTGAGGAACATTTTGAGAATCACAGGATATTGTATATAATTTATTTATTGGAAAGGTTGAAAACACGTTTTCTTTCTAGCGGAGGTAAAAACCATTTTTGGTTTTGAAATGGGCGTCCCTTTTTGAAATTTCCACTTATTTAATTATGTTGACTTCTCAACAATTATTTTAATGTTGAACTAGAACTAGAGATTTCACAGTTTGGTGTTGATTATTGTGCTTGCCCTCCTTTTGTTGGAGATTAGTGTATGAAGTTCCTTTTAGGTGGTGAACTAATAACTAAAGTAGGTGTCAACTTAATTCGTGTGTAATTAGTAATTACCAACAAGAATTTCTCATGAGGAAAAGCAGAATTTAATTCTCAATTTGTATTTTATTACTTTACTAGAAAAGGAATTTAATTAATTCTCTTATCTATCAAGGGACAGTTAAGTTGCAATTTTTTAAGATTTCCTTTTAAATGGAAGTTAATTTCCTTTTATTATAATTAATTATAATACGCATGGGAAACCATCACAATACCCCAAACGCCACCTTCAAATTAATCCATCATATTTTGCACAGAAATTACTGTAACAAAATACCGTTTACTTGCATTCTAGCACATTTAATTTAATTTTTTTTTTTTTAAAAGCACCACGTATTTCCTCTTAGTAATTTCCCTTTTAATTGAGCTCCACTAATACTTAACAAATCATTCAAGTGAAAACGAAATCATCAGATTTTCCTCTCGAAGATTTAATATCAGCTTCACTTGCACAAGAAGAAAAATCTTCCTCACCATCGCTCTCCTTCAATTCTTCAATCTTCTCAACTGCTTCCTTGAAATCCAATCTCTTGTCCACTTCTGCTTCACAACAAGCCAACGCAATATTCAATAGCTTCATCATTTCTCCTTGGCTGTTGTTTGTGCCTCCCATCTCCTTATCAAACACTTCACTTCTGTTGTCTCCATTGGCCACAACCGAATTCACCCAGCTTGGCAAATCAACATCGGTTCTCTGCTGCTTCCCTTGTTCCAAGAAGTTAGTGGGGAATTTGCCTGTCAGGATCTCCAAGATCAGTATCCCAAAACCCCAAACATCAGTCTTCTTCGTGACACGGCCTTGGTGGATGAACTCAGGTGACTTGTAAGCCACCATCAGATCTTGAGCACTCTCCTGGTTGATTACGGGGATTAGACCGTAGTCTGTGATCAGCGGCTCATATGCCTCATTAAGAAGAATGTTTGATGATTTCATGTGACCATGTGGTGCAATCAAGCTTGGAAGCTCCTTGTAGAGGTATTCAAGCCCCTTGGCCACTCCTTTAACCACCTTCAAACGTGTTGGCCAACTTAGGCTTGGTTGACCCATAGCTTGGTGTCCTGATCAAACAAACCATATTATTATTTAAAAATCAATTTAACATATAAATATAGAATTTAATTACCTTACTGATTGGGGAATCTAATCATCGGATTGGATTCAATAACCACACCTACAACTAATCCAACAGATATAATTGATGGGTAAGGTTATCCAAACAGTAAAGTAAACAAACTCGTAAATATACATATACATATATATACACGCACTACACACATGCATGCATGCATGTACACGTACCATGAAGATGAACAGCCAAGCTTCCCCTCTCAATATAATTAGAGATCAAAAGCTTCTCTTCTTTCCTATAATAATAAGCAACAAGAGGAAGCAAATTAGGATGTCTCAATCTGCCTAACCTCCTCATATGCTCTTGGAACTCTTCTCTCCCCACATTATTCATTTGTTTAAATCTCTTGACGACCATCAACTTCCCACTTGGAAGCGCAGCCTTGTACGAAGAACCGAAGCACCCACTTCCTAGTATTTCAGCTGAGGCCTTTAGCAAGTCTTGCAATTCAAATTTTTCCCCATCGTCCTTCACAAAAGACAGCTTGGTGGCCTCAGCCCTCTTCCCTCCACTGCTTCCTCCGCCAACAGACGCATCCGGTGACCCCCTCGTTGATCGTTCCGACTCCTTAATGCCCGTTTTCTTCTGCAGGTTTGATGGTAGCGGCGTTTCTATTGATGGATTCGAATTTCTCTTCTGCTTCCGCCTGCAAAGAACCAAAACAACGGCCACAATGATGGCTAGTCCCAACAACGAACCAACTGTGGCTGCAACTATAGTCAGCTTAGAGGAACCACCTTTGGATTCGGTGCTGGGACTAGCACTACTAGTTTTCGACTCCGAAGGTTTGGATTTGGATCCAGAATCAGCAGGGGCGGGAGTGGGCGCTCCGCTTTTTGATAACCCTTCATTGCCTGCATGCATGCAAATATATCACAACACAATCACTATACCAAGCTCATCCTTCCAAATTGTTGAATTTTCTTCATCGTGATTTTCTACATTTTTATCAGAGCGATATTCACACGTGAAAGGGATTCAGTTACTATACAGGATCTGTATTACCAAAAGGAAGATATATCTCTATAATTAGAGGATAGTTATTTTGTATAATGGGCAGTTATAAAATTGATTAAACAAAGTTTTTTTTAGACTCTTGGGTTAAAATTTAATTATTAGCAACCATTTCTGTAATTGTATAAAATCTGTATGGTAGCATAACATTTATTGTGGATATTTTACAACTTAAAAGACTAATTTATGTAACTTTTTAATATGTATTAGTAATTCAATATATATATATATATATATATCTGATCTCTTAAGTGTTAAATTTTTAAATCAAAACTCTTTCTATCTTTTCTTTTTTCATATGTAAGACTCTTTAACACAAATTAAATGCGATATCATCAACTTACCTATAAAACTTGATGGATCCATTTTACTTAGAGTTGAGGGGATTGAACCAGCCAAGTTGTTATAGGAAACATTGAATTGTTGCAAGTTGGGGTTTCGAAAATCAGGAATTTGGCCATCAAATTTGTTCTCTTGAAGCTTCAATTCAACAAGATGGGTCAACTTAGTCAAGGAAGTAGGAATAGGACCAGTAAAGCCGTTATGAGCCAAGTCGAGCTTCTTCAAGGAAGCCATTCCTTTTAAAGCATCATCAGGAATAGTCCCCGATAAGTGATTATTCGAGAAAAAGGCCGATTTCAAGGCTCCAAACAAGTTCAAATCGGGGAGAGGACCTTCCAAAGCATTATCAGCAAAATTCAAGCCTCTTAAATCTTGTTTCAAGTCTTTTAGAAGACCAACATCAACAGTTCCCTTGAGCCCCATATTGGGAAGTTGTAGACCCCGAATGTGACCTTTAGAACAAAAAACACCCTTCCAGTTGCATGGCGATGTCTTCTCATCCCAATTCGACAAAGCCGAGGTGTTGGTCAAAGATGCCTTGAACCTAAGAAGAGCATCCTTGAGAACGGCAGAATCCACGGCCAAAGTGGAACAAGGAAGGACAAAGATAACAACAAGAAGAAGCAAAGGTTTATATTTACATGTTGTTAAAGCCATGGCATAGTAAGGAAGATACGCGCACAATATGGGGCGTTGTGCGCGCCCTTTACACAAGGGAAAGAGGGAAATGGTGCTCTTTTGGGGGTGGAGACAAAGCTTTGCAATGATAGATGATTGTTAATTGTTCTAAAACTGGCCGACACTAAAATGTGGCTAAGAATAGCGTTGTTTTTTTTTTTTTTTTTAACGCTGTTTACTAATGAGCCTTTTTGCATGCATATTCAATGGATCTGATCCATCATTGGTTGTTTCTTATTATTATTGTTGACCAAGTCTTTTGTGGTCATCAGAATTTTCAGGACTGCCTTTCAATTTCATTCCTTTCTTTCCCCTTTTTTCTCTATATACAACAAATAATTCAGGCGTCAATTTCTTATAATTTCTCTTTCTAGAGGACTTCCACTCTATTTATCTTTGATTAATTGTCTTCAAAACCTATTTCTTCTTATTGTATAGATATATATAATCGTTTGTAGCCATGAGATCTCAAGTTCAAACTTTTAATATCCTATTCTTCATGACTTCTCCTTTCAGTCTGAGGAAAATTGTTTGGTGACAATTTGTTGGATTTTTTGGTAATATTTACCCAAAAAAAAAAAAAAAAAGCAAATCCCCCTATAGGTTTTAACCAAAAAAAAAAAAAAACTACTGATTTTCTTTTATTTATTGGATCTTACCGCTAGTAATTAAATAAAAGAACAAATTATAATTTAGTTACCCAATTCAAACTCTAATTCGAGTGGAGTAAGACTTTTGTTGTTTTTGCAATTGACCCCCCGCTGAGACTTTTGTTGTTATTGCAATTGGCCCCCCGCTGTTAGTAAGATTCTGTTACATTTGATAGTGAACAATATCAAAGTGATGAAAGGATGAAATTGCCCTTCATGATTTGAAGTGAACCCAGTTGACCATGGTGATCTGATTATATATATATATATATATATATATTTTTTATATTTAAGTTATTTCAAAGTTTTTCTTAAATAATTAGAAAAACTATCTTAAATAATTAAAAACATCATCTTCTTTATCTCTTTCTTCTCCATCTCTCTCTTTCTCATCTATCTCTGTCTCTCTATCTACCTCTTCGTCGACGGTACCGCTACCACCTACACTCCTGGATGACGTTGCCACTAGCAGTCCTCACTCTCCTCTCTCTGTCATTGCTTATCATCGCTCTCCTTAATCCTCTCTCCATTGTCGTTATTTTCTTATCGATTTTAATGGCGTCATCACTATTCGACGATAATCGAACCTAGATGATGCTCATGTGGGTTCGATTGAAACCTAGTTGGGTTCTAATCGAACCCATGTGAACATTATCTAGGTTTGATGAACCCAGACAAGTTCGAGTTTCGAAACCCATTTCTGGGTTTCCATGATCGAAACAAAGAAATGGCATCATCATATCTCTCTTCACTCTTCTCATTCTAGGTTTGGGGTATAGATTCATTAGATGAAGGTTTATGATGATGTTGGGTTTTTATTTTTGGGTTGGATTGAAGATGATGTTTGAGGTTTCTAGTTAATGTTTAGATGATGATATTTGGGGTTTGATTGAAGATGATGTTTGTGTTTGATTAAAGAATGGGGGTTCGACTGAAGATGATGTTTAGGGGTTCCAGCTAATGTTTGAAGATCATATTTTAGGTTTGATTGAAGATGATGTTAGAAGAAGGAGATGTTTGGGTATGATTGAAGACTGGAAACCTAGAAATCTGGTTTCCAATCGATTGAAAACCTGGAATTTTGGGTTTGATTGGAAACGTAGACAAAATTTGGTTTCCAGGTGATGATGATGATTTTCTTATTTAATTATATAATTTTGAATTTGTATATAATTTTTCTTTCTAATTAATCTCCATTCTAGTTAATTTTTTTATTTAATTTATTTTGAAGTTTTTAAAATTTATTTAAAAAGGGATATTATCAATTTACCCCCTCAAAATAAAAATAATATCAAACCACCACTGGTTTTAAAAATATTAGCTAAAAAGGTCCAACCGTCAATTGGAATAGTAAATTGACCAAAAATATAACAGAACCGTCAATTTTAAGGGTATAATCGTCAATATATTTGGATTGAATTAAAAATTTAAATAAAAATAAAAAATTTTCATCAAAAAAATTAAAAAGCTAAATTAAAAAAAAAAAAAAGCTCTCTCTCTCTCATTATCTCTCTCTTCTCTTTTTGTCACTCTCTCTCTCTTCCTCTCTCTCTTCTTCTTCTGTCACTCGCCCTTTTTCTCTCCTTCCTCTTATTCTTCTTCTTCCGCCGCCATCCTCTTCCACCCTCCTCTGTTGTGCCTCTTTCTCTTTCCTCTCCACCCTCCTCTGTCGTCGCTCTCTCTTCCCTCTCCACCCTCCGCCGTCTCTCCTTCGTCCCTCTCCACCCTCCGCAGTTGCTCTCTCTTCCCTTTCCTGCCTCCACCGGCGACCTCTTTTGGATCTCTGTCAGATTCGATCCAGTGGATGTGTGATGGTGTTCATCGCTGGTATTGGATGACCCTCCTCTGTCGTCGCTGATGACCCTCCTCTGTCGTCGCTCTCTCTGCTCTCTCCACCCTCCGTCGTCTCTCCTTCGTCCCTCTCCGCCCTTCGCAGTTGCTCTCTCTTCCCTTTCCTCCCTCCACCGGCGACCTCTTTTGGATCTCTGTCAGATCAGATCCAGTGGATGTGTGATGGTGTTTATCGCTGGTATTGGATGATGGTTTGATGGACAGTGGGTGTGTGACAAATGGTGGTGATGGTGATGAGAGTGGCTGGTGTGTGAATAGTGCTTGGGTGTGTGTTTATTTGTGTTTTTTGTTGTTTATTTGTGAATGGTGCCTGGGTGTGTATCAATCGAAATTTTGTTTTTTGTTTTTATTTGTTGATGAGTTTTTTTTTTTCATTTAATTAAACCCAGATCTTCAATGAACAGTTGAAGATCTGGGTTTCTCAATTTTTTTCTTTTATTTTTTTAAATTTATTGAAGAGTTTTTTTTTTTATAATTTTTGTTTCGATGAGAAACCCAGATCTGCAACTGTTCATTGAAGATCTGGGTTTCTTCAATTTTTTTTCAAATTTTTGTTGAGGTTTAGATTAATTTTTAATATTTTAATATTTTATTTGATTTAAATAAAAATTAATTATTTTTTATTTAATTAATAAAGGTATTTTGGTCTTTTACTATTTTTATCACAAAACCACTAAATGTATAGATGGAAATCGCTTTTCCCAGACGGTAGGGGGTTATTTGGCTAATATTTTCAAAAATAGGAGTGAATTGATATTATTTTTGTTTTCAGGGGGTTTTTTAGGATTTTTCTATTTAAAAAATAGAATGTAAGGTCAAAAGATAATTTTACATTTCACTAAGTTAATTTTAACAAAAGAATGTTAATGATAAGAGGGCAAATTGTAATAACACTAAAAATTTTGTTTCACTTGAATTAGAGCTTGAACTAGATAACTAAATTATAATTTACTCTAAACAAAATTATAAAAAACTAAGCTGCACATCTAAATTCTGATACAAACTCTAGCATGTTAATAAAATTTGTAGGTTATGGGCCATGTTTTAAAAATGATTTAATTATTTTTTTTTGGATTTTTATTTTTTAAGGACTGAGACTAGCATAGAGGATTATCAAAACGAACCAAAATAAAAACATTGGTAACATGGGCCGATTGCTATTATCATATGAGAGAAACCCACCTATCTAGAGTTGAAGGAATGGCCTATATGAGGGGGTGGGAGGCGGCAACCCACACAGTAACTGGTGCACTAACCGACGACGTATGTTAAGTGAAGATTCCATCCGAATCCCTAATTGACCTGTGTGTTTACAAGCAGCAAATACTTTCGATTGGTTCCTTTCAAAAAAAAAAAAGATACTTTCGATTGGGAAGAGCAAAGAATGGTTCCCTCCCTCATGTTGTGAGAGTGAGAGAGAGCTTGAGCAAGCATACTAGTGAAACACATTCACATTAGGGTTATGCCAAAATCAGTTCCAGTTGTAAACATTAGTAAAAAGATTCAAAAACATTTGATGGAAGACCAAACCCACATCAAAACCAAACTCTATTATCACTACAATCATACAGATCCATGCAAATTCGCTAGATGGACAGCGAGGGAAAGTTACCAATTCATGTATGCAAGGCCTTGGCAAGATGTTGTGGATTTTTATTCAAACATGGTGAATGGGCGCTTGTCTTTGTCAGACTTGTTTGTGACACAGGTGGGTCAACTTTACTGTTGTTTTCTAGTTGTTTGAGGTTTTTTTTTTTTTTTGGTTATGCGATTGATTTCTTATTGTTATATTTTATTCTAGAGAAGAGCAAGTTTAATTCATGATGATGATAATGAAATTCCAGAGGTTGAACTGGATAATCGATCGAGCGAAGATAGGTCTGGGAGATGGGAAAGAGTAACGTTTAAGATACTTGTATCATATCATGGTGCGTCTTTTGATGGTTGGCAAAAACAACCTGGCTTGAACACCGTTCAAGGGTAGGTAGTAGTTTTTTCCTTGTCGATTTTGGTCAATAAGATTCTTATTATCTGTTTTTATTATTTAATTTTTATGCCCATGTGACGACTACTTAAATTGTTCGTATCTTTGTTTAATTTTATTTGAAATCTTGAATTGTATATTGTTTATTCGTTTAATGATCTAAATTGTAGTTTTTAATCCTGGCTAATGTATGGATAAACTTGAGTTTGTAATTGCACCACCATGTGATAGTGATTTTCGGTTGTTGAGTGGACTCCAATTGCTGGTTCTCTATTAAAGTGTTGCCATGTTAAAAATAATTGATAACTAGTTGGGGTTTCGTTCTACTTGATCTGTGAACAATTTCTGTTTATCATTTCTACTTCTAGTCTTATATTAAAGTTTTTTACTTTGTTCAGTTTAGTGGAAAAATCTCTTGGGAGTTTTGTTGATGATAAGAAAGCGCAGTTATTGAAGGAGAAGTGCAAACCGTTGGAAGGTTGTGCTGTTGTTGCTGGTCGCACTGACAAAGGGGTGTCAGCTCTTCAACAAGTGTGCTCTTTTTGTACGTTATAACTTGTTACCTTGACTCATATAATTTTTGAGTTTTTTCTTCTGTGTTTGTTAGCTTTCTATTCATTTTCTTTATCGTTGCTTAAATTTGGCATGTATAATATCTAACACTTAAATTTTGTGAAAGAGGTGATTTTCTCCAATCTCCCATTTACTTCTGCCATTAACCTTCAAAAATCTTGCAATTTAAAATGTATGCTACAACTGTATTTAGAAAATGAAATGCAAAGTCACTGCCAGGGTTTACACCTGAATATTCATATATTAGTTAGATGATGAGAAAAATCTTTTACAAATTAAATGAATTGTTACTCTTTGCTTGAAATTTTGACTCAGACATTCTTAATTGTTAAGATGCTCTGAAACTTATATGATGGCCATTCTTTTGTTTGGACTAGGCTCTAGCTACAGCAAAGGTGTGTGGCACCTGATCCTTTTGTGTGTTGTAGGATGACTTAACAAAGGAATTTAGTTTCTAATATACTTAATGTCTTTTGGCCATGTTAGATTATGTTATTCCAATGCAATACCTTGAGCTATGGTAAAATGGAAGATGACAACAATTCTATGAGAAATGGAAAGAGGGCTATCTTGATTATTTGTGGTGGTCGACTTGTTTTCTAAATTAAACACTTTGTAATGCTATGATTTTGAGAATAGGATCACATTTTCAATGTTATTTATCCTCCAAAGTTTTAAAATTTTTCTCTTCTCTGTTTTTCAGCTGGGGTATGTCGTAAAAAATTTACATGTCAGTGAGGATGCTATCTGACTATAAAATTGTATGTCATATATTATCTTAATTTATATTCCATAATTTCATTTTCTGATATTGTTATTTGCATAAGAAAAGTTTCAATTTCCTTTTTCCTTTTTTTGAATGAAAATGTGTGGAAGTGAAACCAATTGCTCAATATAATGCTGAAGGTCATTATTTTATTACCTCAAAAGTTGAATGGGGTTACATGTGATTCTCCTTGACCTCTGAGTGATTACTTCAGATACTTGGAGAAAGGATGTTAAACCTCGTGATATTGAAGATTCCATCAACTCAGCTACACCAGGAAAAATCAGGGTCATATCTGTTTCTGAGGTAATGATTGCTTAAAGTTTCTGAGCTAGGCAGTGTTTTGCTCGTTGTTTATAAATGCTTCTGGAAAAGTGTATTTATCAATGTAATTACTGATTATTTTGAGATACCGATATTGATTGTGACTTGTTGTAGGTGTCACGTGTCTTCCATCCCAATTTCTCTGCCAAATGGAGACGGTATTTGTATATTTTTCCTTTCAACGATGGAGACAATGGAGAGCGAGGCTGTGACAGTGGGTTAGAGGTTGAGACTTTATGCTCTGATGAAGGGTTTGGTGAGCGAAGTAATGGGTGTGATGAAAATATTGAGAACTTACTCATCAACTGATGAGGGTCGGCTTGAGGGTGGAAAGAAACCTAAAAGTTTTGCTGTAAGCCATGTTAACGTGCTTTTAAAGCAACTGGAAGGAAAGTTATTATCCTACAAGATGTTTGCTCGTGATACTAAGCCTTCAAGAAACACGTAAGAACTAAAGCTTTTGTGTTGCTCGAAAAATCATACATATATCAATAGACTGGTTAGGTGTTAGTAGAAATGTCAGATTTGAATTTAAAGTCAGATATCAGGTTTTGTGAAAAATATCAGTATGTATTAGTGTTCATGACTTTGTGGTTCAGATAAAAATATAATTTTCTTTTATTGGCCTAGAGCATATGCTAAATGCTTGATATTTTAAATTATTACAGCCCCCAATTGGAGATGGTGAGAAATGAATGATTAATTATTTGGCCCATATTTCAAAATGCATCTTCTGCCAAATCACATCATTCACCAGTTGCCCTTGTAATTAAATTCAAACTGTGTAACCACTCACCTAGGAGGCTTATATTTTCCACCTAAGATGGTAAATGATCTCAGTTGGCAAACTCTTATTCACATTGTTAAGTAACTAAAAGTGCTTTCATGTTTTTTAGACTGTTGCCTTTGGTAAAAAATACAGGGTGTTTTTAGAATGTATTGATTTTATTTATTTTGTCAACTTTATTTTTTTACTTCACATTAGGTTCCTTGAGATGATTACTGATGATAGGCGCTCAACTTAGGATCTATTTATTTTCCATTGAAATTCTTTCTTAATTTGCAGTTGAGGTGTAGTAACCAAATTGATTCTGACTTTTGCAATCCTGAATTGAATTGAGTTTGTCATTTAGTTGAGAACTGAACAAATGCTGTTGCACAAGATTTTTGCCACTGCCTTACTCTGATACACAATAGGCCATTATAACTACGTCAACATTCTATTGATATGTCTTGGTTTTGCTCAATTTGTGTTCAATTTCTAATTTCAATTTTCTTGCTGTTCCAGTGGTCCTCCAACAGAGTGTTTTATTTATCATGCTCGAGCCACAGAAGCCAGATTACCGTGTTCTGCAAATCAAGTATATCTTTATTGTCTTTGTACATTTATCTCTGGTCCTCTTTTTTTACATAACCTTATGTTCAAGTTCTTTTGAATCTGCATTAGTTTGATTTATTTTTGTCTTTAGCATGATAAAATAACGTTTTTCTGTTGATGTGGCAGAATGAAATGTAACTCATTAAAATGGTTTGCACAGCAGATTGATTCAGTCAGAAGTAGTCTTTTACATTAAACAAATGCAACTGTAACCTTAACCATTCTCAGCACATTCCTTTCAATAAGTCAAATGGAGCCTTTACTCTGTTTATTGAAATGCTTGTATTTAAGATACGTTGGACTTAAAATTAATGCTTTAGTTTAATTCTTATTGTGTATAGCTTTTGGAAGCTTTTTACTTCCTAATAATATGCTTCAATTTGAGTTTAAGGATTTTAATACATTTGCTTAGTTCAATAGTGGGTAATTGAAATTGAAACTTGCTAAGCAAAGGTTGGGTCGACATTTTTCAATTAGTTGGAATAATATGTGGAAGCTCAAAGATAGGCTAGAAAGTGTTTGCAATAGCATCGAAACTTTTAGGACTATAAATTCTTGTTAGTTGGTAGCAGGAATGTGTTGGCGCATTTATATCAATAATAACTTTTATTATACTTTATAAATTTTAAGAATTATATTATAATTTTGCTGTTGTGGTTGTTAGATTGGTGTTTTTTTTTTGTTGTCGTTGTTTTCCTGAGTTTTGGCCTTTATTCAGTAATGTGTGTCCGAATTAATCAGTTTAATGTTGCCTTTTCCCATTAATGTGTTCTTGAATGTGTGTGCATATATAAATCCATGCTTCCTTCTCTTTGGATATGTAAGTAAATGCTATGATAGATATGTTGCGGTGGAGTGTGTATATAAATTTTTATGATGGATTATGTATATAAATGTTTTGATGGATATATTCTTCGACTAAGGCAATTACATACAGAAAATGATCTACAGTTAATTACATATTACTAGAATTTTACTTAAATGTATTTTGGGATAAAATTGTATGGGTATGTTTTTATGGCAGATCCTCTAATACTTCTTTCATGCTAAATTGGGCTTCTTCATGTCTTTACAATATTATGTTTTCCGGTTTCTTATATAGCTTACATGTATATTGCTCCCATTAGTTATACGAGTTCATAATTGTATCTGTTGTTAATTTTTCATATTATTTCTATTTGGGTTACATGTGTGTACATGAGCACATCTTTTCTTTTGGGTGATAATGTTTGATGAGTAGGTGAAAAGTTATTGAAAAAAAAAAAAAGGGAAAGAGACTATGATTAATGGTGTACTCACCCCAGTTGATTCATGCCATATATTTGTTGTTTTTGTTACTGACACCTTTCTCTTTTCTTGTAGGACTGTGGGGAAGGAAGAAAGGTTATGTGTGTTGAATTAGTTGCTAATCGTTTCCTACGCAAGGTTTTCACTTCACTTGTTTTGTTAATTTTTTAATCGATGGTTAACTTGTGATTGGAGTTTATGAGAATTGCAAACATGTTTGTTGTTTTTGATCTTCAGTATTGCTGGTAAAATTTATGTTTCCCTTTTCAAATAATATGTATTACTATAACAATGGCAACAGATGGTGAAAGGACCTGTTCTATGGGCCTGGCAAAGGGATATTAATTAAAAGAATTTGACATCACAAATTTGGTTTATGGAATCAATTTATGTTGATTGAGCCCCTCTTTGAACCTGTTACTCAGTTATCTCTAATGGTAGTCTATTTAGGTTTTGCTTCTTAATCGTTTAAAGGGGTTTTATTTTCAATTCATTATAATTCTATATATTTTGAAACAAGTGATTCTAAAGTTTGAAAAGTGTTGTTTGTTTGGATAACAGCCATGAACAATTTTACATACTATTGTTAAACATTTCAGATGAAAAAATTGTCTTATGTTATGTGAGATTGCATCGAATTCATATTCAGAACTCAAAATTGTATTATAGTTTCTCAAAATTTTATTTAGATCTTGAATCAAATACCTTCTTATTGTTTTTGCTCCTATACTCACTGTTACTATTATTATTGTTATTATTATTATTATTTTTCGTTTTCACGTGGAACCTCAACCCATTACATAGAGTCACACAAACACCAATCTTTGTTTTGGGGTGTTTATTATATTAAATGTGGGTACTTAAATCAAACAAAATATAGTTACTGTGGGTACTATGTATGCTAGATGGTACGGGTGCTCGTGGCCACATCGATAAGAGAAGCAGCTGCAGGTGCTGAAGAGGATGCATTGCTGAAGCTGATGGATGCTACATGTAGGCGTGCAACAGCACCCCCTGCACCGCCAGATGGCCTGTGTCTGGTAGATGTTGGCTATACTGAATTTGATCCATCTAATTCTCTTATCACATGAGGTTTATTTGCTGTAACAATCTACTGATGATTTGTATTCTATTTTGGAGTAGATACTGAAACACCGAGTTAGAACCATTGAAACTTGATGCATCATGTGAAAGAACATTAAGCATTTATTCGTAGCATCCCTTTCTGAAACATGTTTGATTATATGAAAAAACTATAGAATTCACAGTATTCCTTTCTGAATTGTGCGCCCGCATGATTGTTTTTAATTACTTCCTGGCGTTTTACAACATGGTTTGCTACAACTGAACAAAAAATATAGTTTTTATTTTTTACAAGTATCTAGTTCTTTGAGGATGTCTTATTATGTCGAACAAGTTGAGCGATTGTGAAAAACTCTAATGCCTTATTTCTATTTTGTAGAACAATTTACATACAAGTAAAATTATAAGGTTGGATATGATTTGATGTCCTAAGAATGAAGGGGATGGAATTGGTCCACTAGTTGCATGGGGGGTTTGTATCACTGCTTTCCAATTCCACTTAAAGAGTTAAGAGATTACCCTTGTCCTTGAGGGGAAGGTTGGGAAATTGCCGCTTGAGGTTTTCTTGATTTTCCTATGTTGCGTTAGTTGGAGATAGTCCCATTCCCAATGAATAGCTCATAGAATGGGCATTATATGGTTGTTTTCAATTTCTACTTGCAGTCGTTGGAAAAAATAGCGATACTTGCGCTTGTTGGAAAAAATAGCGATCTAGACTAGTGAGATTTTCAGTCATTTATGTCTAAAAATTTCTTAGAATGTTACGTTTTGTTTGTTAAAAGATTAAGGGTTCAAATTTATCTATCTCTATTAAAATGTAAGATGTGAATATGTGTTTTTTTTTTAATTAAAAAAAAAAACAATTTTGTTACCTTTAATTTTCATTCTCAAATCTGAATGGATGATCTTGCTTTATACAATATAGTAAAAAATCGGAAGTGACCACAAACAAAATCATGAAATAAAAATTCTCCACCTAACTAAGCAATTAAGTTGAATTTTGGGTATAATTTCATTATAAGATTGTTTTCAATTTCTACTTGCGGTCGTCGGAAAAAAATAGCGATCTAGACTAGTGAGACTTTCAATCATTTAAACCTAAAAATTTCCTAGAATGTTGCATTTTGTTTGTTAAAAGATTAAGGGTATATTTGAATACGTTTTTAAAATTGTAATTTTGAAAAGTATTTTTAAAACGAAAAATATGTTTTTAAAATTACGTTTTTAAAAATAATAAAGCGTTTAGTAATATTTTTTAAATAACATTTCGAAAATGAAAAATGATAAAAAGTAGTTAGGTATAATTTTTAAAAATAAGTAAAAACTGAAAATATGTTTGGATGAAAATTGTTTTTAAAAATGACGACATAACTGTTAGAGATAAATATTTTTACTTTTTGAAGTTTTACTATACAAAAAAAAAAAAAAGATTTTTGAAAATGATTGTAAACAAAAAAAAAGTCATTTTTTATTTTTACCTTAAGTTTTACTGTACATTTTTAAAAATATGTTTTTTGTTTTCGAAAATATATTTTTAAAAACGATTGACAAACACATTTTTGAACGTTTTTCGTCTATTAAAATTAAAAATAGTTTTAAAAAACGATGTCAAACACCATCTAAAGGTTTAAGTTTTATCTTTGTCTATTAAAATGTAAGATGTGAGTATAAATATTTTCTTAAATTAAAAAAAACAAAAAACAAAACAATTTCATTCCCTTTAATTTTCATTCCCAAATCTCAATATATAATCTTCCTTTATAAAATATAGTAAAAAAAATCGTAAGTGACTACAAACAAAACCATGAATTAAAAATTCTCCACGTATCTAAGCAATTAAGTTGAATTTTGGGTTTAATTAATTCCATAGATGTCCATTCGGTCAGAGTACAAGTGGCCTTGCAGTTTGAAAAGGTAATAAAAAATAGAAATGAGGTCGTTTTGTTGATGGGATGACGGATTTCAGAAGCAACCTATGTGGAAACAAGAAATGGGCAACAACATCAAGAAGGGGCGTTATGTGACAACAGCTTTGTTGTTGCTTGTACTGTTCCTGGTAGGCACATTCATCTTCTCCAAGCGTAGTCTGGAGCCATCTCTCTCTTTCTACACAGACTTCTCCACCCTTGTTGAACAGGCCGCACCCCCACCCGCCGCCACTCCTCATCAACATCAACCCCAACCCACCCTTCTTGAACAGGCCCCACCCCCTTCTCAACCCCTTTTTTCCATTCCTCCAAACATCACTATCGCGGTCACTAACAACAACCATTCTGTTGCGGAACCTGGTGATGCTGATGCTGAGAATTCCCCTTCTTGTGATTTGTACGCGGGCTCTTGGGTCAGAGATGAGCAGTACCACCCCATTTATGAACCGGGTTCTTGCCCTTATGTCGATGAAGCTTTTGATTGCCAGAAGCAATGGACGCCAAGATTCCTCCTTTCTTAAATGGCGATGGAAGCCTCACGCCTGTCATCTCCCCAGGTATCTTTTTGTTCAGCTGGACATTACTTGTAAACACCTACGTTTGAGACACCAGCAATTAATATATATTCTTTCCTTTTGTTTCAATTAATTTATAATTTATCTCATGCAATTGTCAGTCATTAATTTTTGGTTTGAATTACATACGCAAAAGGCATTTTATATGTTGAAAATAAAATTCTGATCATTTATCTGGTGTGACTGCATAGTGAGTTATTTTCTCTTGTTGATGGTTGCCTGGTTGGATATTGTTGTTTCAGAATTTAGATGGGTTTAATGTCAAGAAAAAAGTAACTAAATGAAAAAAAGAGTTTAGGTGGGTTTGAGCACCCACAATGGAATGTTTTTACCATACCTCTACTAGGTAGGGAGAGATGTGCTCTGTTGTAAGCAAGACATAGGTTCTTCTGATCAATCACTAAGTGTCTAAATGATGTAACAAATCAAATCATTACATACAGAAATTATAGGTTTTTCTTCTACTGTGGAATTCATTTTTAAATCACTTGTCTGCTACTGTTGAACTTCCAGCCTCTGCTTAACATGAAGGCTGTGTTTTAACTTTTATTGTTAATATTATTTTGCCTGTATATTCCCTTTTATTTATTTATTTTTGTTCTTTTTGCTAATTTTTCAGGGTGGTTAAAAGTTTGTTAGTTTTTCTTTTACCTTTAATTGATAGGTTTAATGCTTCAGACTTCTTGGAGAGACTAAGAGGAAAAAGGCTGATGTTGGTTGGAGACTCCATGAACCGGAACCAGTTTGAGTCATTGTTATGCCTACTCCGTGAAGGCCTAGCTAATAAAAGCAGAATGTATGAGATACATGGCCGCAGAATAACAAAGGGAAGGGGCCAATATGTATTCAAATTTCTGGTAATTCCAAACTTTATACTTTCTTGTTGCTTCTTCAGGTTAATCTAAATACCTGATCAAGTATTTATACATCTAAAGGTGTCATAGTCTTATTGTTTTATTAAAAATTTAAAAAAAAATTGTCTTTTTATTTTGTTAATGATGTGTTTCATGTTCAATGTTGTGATTTGATATGATATTGGTTATTATTGTGGTTTGCATCAAGTTTCTTAGAGCTTTCGAGTGTTGATCAAATGTGTTAAATTTTCATTATTGTTGCTTTTTACTCGTTTATGAGAAGTGGTACATGTATTGGTGGAGAGCTTTACAACTCAAAAGATTAGTCTATTGGGTTGTGACAGCCATTGATACATATACACCTTTCTCTCTCTCTCTCTCTCTCTCTTTAATTTTTTAATCTTTTTTAATCATCTTTTCAATGTAGGATTTATCCCGTCTTGTTTGGCTTTATATATTGACTCTCTAACAAAATGAATTAGTTGTGAGCATATGTGCATTGTGTGCTTTGCCAGAATTTTTACCCCTTTATGGCTATAATGTCTAATTGTGCAGTGCAACACTTGAATTAATATTAGTTGACTTCATGGTAACAGTTATTTTTAATTCTGGAGCTTAAATTCATGCAGATCTACATTTAAACATCAATTAGCTCATAATGTTTTGTTATAGGGTCATAGCATTTCGAGATCGACCTGATGTAAAAGTTTGGTTAATTAATTGTTATTAGTTGATAATTTGATTTTGTGAATTCTTGGCTAGGACTATGATTGCACGGTAGAATTTGTGAGATCACATTTCCTTGTAAAGGAAGGTGTCCGTGTAAATGAACGTGGCAATCAAAGTCCAACTCTTTCAATTGATCTAATTGACAGGACGGCTGAACGATGGAAGCGAGTCGACATTCTTGTCTTTAATACTGGCCACTGGTGGGTTCATGGAAAGACTGCTCGGGGGTATGCTAGCTATCTTGTTAATCTTATAGTTTGACTTTCATATCTTACTGCTGATTGGTTGCTTGTATGGTTATTCTTGTTGCTCAACTTTTGCCACTAATAAATTGTGATCAGAAAGCTTATATAGTTGTGCTTCCAGCATGTGAAAATCGTTCCTTTTGTTTTAACAACTTAAACCTTTAAACTCTGGAGATGTCTGTGTGCAAGCAGCTAGGCACAAATGTATGATTGATCTAATAATTTAAAAAGCTCACCCTTTCTGTTGGTTAGAATCAAGGATAAGAACAGTTTAATCATGCCATTACAAAGTGTCCTATTGAGAGGTATAAACATGCTGCTTTAGTTTCTTCCAGAAATAAAGAGCCTTCCAGTAAAATGGATTAATGAATATATATCTATCACAGGAAAAATTACTATAAAGAAGGCGATTATCTCTATCCAAAGTTTGATGCTGTTGAAGCTTATCGAAGGGCTATGAAAACCTGGGCAAACTGGATTGACGCTAACATTAAACCTGACAAGCAGTTAGTTTTCTATCGGGGATACTCTTCTGCCCATTTCAGGTATTCTGGCTTTATTTTCTGTGAACTGGCATTGCATCTTTATGTCTTTTTCTTAGATCATTGATATAATCATCTAAGTAAAATTTTAATGGGAGAAAGAAATGGCTCATCGATTTTAAATTGTTTGAAACAGAGGTGGAGATTGGGATTCTGGCGGGTCATGCAATGGGGAGACTGAACCAATCTTGAGTGGTGCTTTCCTTGATAGCTACCCCTTAAAAATGAAGATAGTCGAGGAAGTGATCCGAGAAATGCAGACTCCAGCGATATTATTAAATGTGACTAAGTTGACGAATTTTCGAAAGGATGGTCATCCATCAGTCTATGGAAAGAAGGTTATTGAAGGGAGAAAGGTTTCTACAAGACGCCAAGACTGCAGCCATTGGTGTCTTCCAGGAGTTCCTGATGCTTGGAATGAGCTTATATATGCCACTCTAGTTTTTAGACAAACAAGTTCTGGAAAAATTTAGAATCAGTGGTTTATAACTTGCTTTCTTCTCTCTGTGTTTTTACTTATTTTTTTATTTCTTAATTTTTAAAGGAAGAATGAAAATTCACATATATACCCTTGATGAGAGGTTCAGGCAACCAACCCCAAGGTGTCAATGGGTTTTCAAGTTAACATTATGGGTAGACTGCACAAACCTCCCTCGAGGTTTGACGAAATTGCACAAATATGACGATGTTTGGGTAACCTGTACGGGCATTACCTAAGATTTCAAAAACTTTGCACAAACTTCTCTTGTCATCAGTCAACTATTGTTAAATCTTTTCGATCAACGGTCAAAAATACAAAAAGACGAAAATACCCTTCGGGTCAAATTTAAAATTGACATTTTATTTTTTTATAAATTTAAAATTAAAAAAAATATTTTTAATTTGATTTAAAAAACAGAAAGTTAATATATATATATGTATATATATATTTTGAAAGGAATTGGTCTCCATTGGTCTCCATTGCCTGAGACCGGTCTGATCTCCGATTGGAGACTAGATAAAATGGTCTCCAGCGTTGGAGATAAGAAAAAATGGTGGTCTCTAGCGTTGGAGACTAGCATCTCCAGTATTGGAGATCATTTTACGTGGCCGTCAGTGCATTGGAGACCTGATAAAATGGTCTTCGACGGAGACCAGACAACTGGTTCCCATGAGAGACCACGATTGGTTCTCCCATAGAGACCAGTTATTTTTTATTTTTTATTTTTTGCTTTTTTAATTAAATTGAAAATATATTTTATTATTTTTTCTAGCTTCAATGATTCTCATTTTTTATTTTCATGCTTCTTTTTTAATGTTTTGGGTAAGATTTGAGTTATTTTGGATGCTTTGATGCGCCAAGGTTATGAACACGTTTTTTTTTTTTTTTTTTTTTTTTTTAAATTTCATGAACATTGAATATTTTGTTTTTGTTTGATTTAGGCGTGATGTTTGGTTTGATAATGATGATTAATTTGAGTTATGTTGGTTTAATGAAAATGATGAAGATGATGATTTTGATAAAGACAATACATGGATGATGATATGGAGGTGAGGATGATGAAGATGATGGAGGTAGAAGATGAGGGATTTTTTTTTTTTTTGACAAAAAAATTATATTACTATTTATTAATTTTAAATTTATAAAAAATGATAGGTTGACTTTAAATTTGACCCTAAGGGTATTTTTGTCTTTTTATACATTTGATTGTTGACCATAAGAATTCAACAGTGGTTGATTGATGTTAAAGGAGGTTTACGTAGAGTTTTTGAAAGTTTAGGTAATGCCCATGCAAGTTACCAAAATATCATCATATTTGTACAAGTTCGCCAGACCTCAGGAGGGTTTTTGCAATTTGCTTTAACATTATTGTTCCTTTGCTTGAAATTGAATGTATTGGTAGATTTTTTTTTTTTGAAAATCGATATACCTTGTTTATCTATTAGAAATATATAATAAAACAGATACTTTTTTAATCTTTGTCCTATTCGAAGGTGTCGAATTAGCAATAAAAAGTAATCCTTATATTTTAGAAATTTTTCAATGAGTAAAATTGTTAAAATTTATATTCAAGTAACATGGTATAAGAGTTCTCAAGTAGCTGGTTGATGGCGTGGTTGGTTAAAGCACCAACAGCCCCATGCCTTATGGGTATGGTTTTACACTAATCAATAACACTCCTATCACCAATTTGTATGGATAGACCCCCCACCTCCGTGTAGGCCGATCTTTTCCATATAGAAGCAACACCCCGGGCTGCACCATTAATGTCTCATCTCAGTTGGTTTTGATAGTCTCATAGACCAATCCCAGTCCTTAAAAAAAAAAAAATTCTCACTATCATATTAATTATTAAATTATCTTATGTAATATTGATAATTTATATATCATATTATTTAAGTATGAATTTAAACGAATCTTTTTGACATTTTAGTTTTATTCTTTTTCAAAATTACATTTGATTTTGAAGAAGTAATTTCTATGTATTTAATTTCTTTTTTTTGTTTGCAAAGTTTTATCGTCACCAAATAAATTCTCTCTACACGCATCATTTTTTTTTTCAATTCCTTAAATGATCATCATAAATTAAAAAAAAGGGGAACTTCAACTTATTATGGAACATCACATTTATACCAAATTTCTAGATTTTGGTTCATTGAGTCCCCACATTATAAAAAATGAATTAAGTTCCTCTATTTGTCAACCGTTGTAAAAGCTTAGCACTTCTAAGAATATTTTGGTTTTGTCATGCACAAATTTCTAAAAATGTCAATTGTCTACATTTTAAAATGAAAATGAATTATAAGTAATGAAATTAATTATTGTATTTATTAACAGTTAATATTTAAAAATTAAAATATTAAAAATAACAAAAATATATATTAACAATAAAAATAATAATAATTAAAGTGGTGGCTCTTTAGTCCATCTTTATCTTGGGTAGTGGAGATCGAACGGAGGAGGTGTCACCTCCTTCACTTTTGTAGGGAGGAATCAACGCCTCCTCCCGTTCCTCGATTTTCAGTTTGATTTTGAGAGAGGGCGTCACATCCTCCCCATAAAATTAACGGAGGAGATGGAGGCAATGCCCCCTTGATGCAATCCCCATTGCTTAAGATGCAGATCGATTATATCTCCATGTGCAAGAAATGTTAGACCTTCATTTGTATTTTTATTTTTATTTTTAGTATATAATTTTTAATTCTTAAATTTTAACATTTAAGAAATAAAATAAATAATTTGATTTCTTATTTCTTTTAAGACAAATTATTTTAATATTAATATTTTAATATTTTATGTATTTTAAGATTTTACGACATTATGAAAATGTTTATTATTTATTTATTTTATTATCTTTACCAAGTATTTAATTTACTTAACCAATCGATACAAGTTCATTTAAAAAAAAAAAACAATTAGGCTTTGTAGTTCTTAATAGAATTTTTCATAATACTTAGGACATTTCTTATTCTTTTACAAATAAAATTGTAATTTGAAGACACAAATATTAATTTTGATATTTTAAAGATTTGATATGTGTGCGTCAGTAATTTTGAAAATAATTTCCTTTTATGAAAATTAAAAGAAGACCCATGAAAAATAAAAATTCATTTTTGGCCCAAAAAATAAAGTTACTTGTTTTTAACTTTAAACAAAATTTCAATCATTTTTATCCATTTTAGGTAGATGAATATTTTACATACAACATTATATATAAAATATTTTCACGAATATATCACGTGTGTTAAACATTTCACATAAAATGTTGAAGGTAAAATGTTTCAAGGATTTGAAAATGGTTAAAAATAATTGAAATTTCGTTTGGGGTTTAAAAATAATGGGTCAAAAATGATTTTTTTTTTTTATTTGACTAAAAGTGAATTTTTCCCTTTGACTGTTTTTTTTTTTTTTTTTTTCCCTCCTTAATTTTAAGAGTAAATGCATTTTTCTCATTAAAGAAAATGGTAAACAAATGAAATGAAAATTATTAGCACTAAAATTAGTGAAACTTTTGTAACTAGATTTAGATAATGAAAATGAGGTTTTTAGCTTAAAAAAAATGTGAATTGCCTGTTATGCACTTCATTAAAGAAAAAAAAAAAAACAAAATGCTCTTTACTTATTTATGAATTAGTTCATAAACAAAAAACAATATAGCATCCGAATAAAGAAATGATTTGCAAACACAAATTTAGTTCACGAATAAATGAAATAGTTCATTAATAAAGATTTAGTTAACGAAAAAAAAAAGTTCATGAATGATGAAAATAGTCTACAGAAATAAAATGTAAATATTTAATAAAGTGGGAAGTTTTTGCACCTTTAAATGAAGGGTGTCATAGACAGTCCACTTGCTTTAACTCTACTATAATCTCATTTTAATAATCACATGTTAGGTAAAAAATTCCACTAATTTTTAATGATATGAAAAAGGAACCTCATAAATGATCAACATACATGTTTAGTAGGTATGAAAAAGTAATCATATTCCTAAATTAAAATTCTTTTTCTCAAAGATAGGGTTTGGCTACCGCTATGCCTGGCCAACTATATCAAAATTCTCTGCATCTCTAAGTAACAACAATCTTATTTATGAGATTTCATTTAGCTACATGAAAGGTTTGGAAATTAAATCTCACTCATGTTATGATTTGAAATATATCTATTTAATCTTTAGATATATCGAGAAAATGAAAGAGAAAACTTCATTACATCAATAATGAAATGATAAGATGCGTCCTTTTTGGAGAAATGTTAAGCATCTAAAAGTTTAATAAAAGAAAAATTATATTTATTTTTGATATATTAATATATATTTT
The DNA here is from genome assembly GCA_021234005.1 of Nephelium lappaceum. Taxonomy (NCBI): domain Eukaryota; kingdom Viridiplantae; phylum Streptophyta; class Magnoliopsida; order Sapindales; family Sapindaceae; genus Nephelium; species Nephelium lappaceum. Next base: position 13,101,708 of record CM038002.1, on the reverse strand, counting down.
TATATTTTAAAATAATACATACAAACGATTTCACTGTTAATCATGTTCTCTACACAAAACTAATAACATTATGATTTTTTTTTTTTTTTTTTAAAGTCGCATTCTTAACTTATTGTGTTTTAGTCCTATCACCAAATCATTAGTTTAAATATTAATGGTACCGATTATGAATAATCCCTTATATACATTGAAAAGAAAAGAAAGAGTGGTGGCTTTTGGAAAGAATCGAGGAAGAGAGAGGAGATAGAAACTAATTGACGACACTTAACAATGCAATGTGTTGGATTCCTAAAATGAATGGATCCCTAAAATAAAAAAAAAAAATTAATAATTCCCCATTTTGAAAATTAAGAAGTTTTGACGATAGAGAAATTTGAGGATGTATATAAAGTAGTTGATGCATGATTAAAAAGGAAGTGCATTAATGTTGATTAGTGAATGAGAGCCTAGAGGTGCCTATATAAAGGCCTCTACTCTCATTGTTTCAATTATCCCAGAATTGAGAGAAAAAGAGTTATGTAACTCTTTAAGTAAAAGTGAGGTTTTCTTAAGTGTTAGAGAATAATTATTCTCTCGGGTGTAGTTGGGATCTAGGTTGCGAGGATTTGATTGTTTGTAAATACTTGTTATTTTTCTCCCTATAATGAATATCCATAGTAGCTCCGCGAACGTAGTCTATTTTGAGTAAACCATGTATATTTTGTGTGTTGTTTTTGTCTATTTTAGTTCATTATTATTTTTGCATTATTTTATCGCTTCATTAATTTGGTGTTTTAGAAGATTTATTTCTTAACAATTAGTATTAAAGCTCAGGTTGTGAATTTTGCAATTTTTCCTAGTTGAGGTTAGTATTCACGTGAATAGTGAAGTCATGAATAGTAATTTTCTAGTGAGGTTACTATTCACATGAATAATGAATTTGTGTATAGTAAAATTTTTCGGCTATACCGATTCGTAGGCAACGGTGTTCCAATACATAATGATTTTGCTATGTTTAAGGAGCTTGGTGATAGCCTAAGGAAATTCTGTTTAACAAGACATAATTTTAAGTGGGATCGTTGTGACCCCTCTAGTTTTTCCTAGGAATTTTCCTAAAGTTTTGTCTAAGAAGTTTGGATTTTAAGTCAGACCGTTGTTACCTATCCAATCTTTCCCAGGAACTTTCTTGGTTGTTTAAAGCTATGAGCGAAATGTTTTACAATATTTTGCAGAAGTTCTGTGGAACTAGATTTGAGTGGGAGCGATTACAGTAGACGAAGGAAAGACCATTAAAATTGAGAAGTTCAATGGTGAAGATTTTAGCTTCTAGAAGGTGCAGATCAAAGATTGTCTATATCAAAAGGGCATGCATTTGCCTATTTTAGGGAAAAAGCCAAAATATATGAAAGTTGCAGATTGGACTCTATTGGATAGGTGGGCGATTGGTATTATCTAGTTGATATTATATCGCAATGTTGCTTTCAATAGAGCGAAGGAGAAGACCACGAAAGGTCTTATAGTTGCTCTCTCTGACATGTATGAAAGTCATTCACTTAAAATAAAGTGTACTTGATGAGACGGTTGTTCAATTCACATCAACGAATTTAGTACGATCACAACACAACTAAGTTCGGTAGAAATCAATTTCAATGATGAAGTTTGAGCATTAATCCTTCTATCCTCTTTACTAGAAAACTAGAACACGATGGTAATGATAATGACTTCTGGGAGTAAGAAGATGGTATTTAAAGATGTTTGAGACCTAATTCTAAGCGAAGAGACACGTAGGAGAGAATTAGGAGAAAAATTAGGTTCTTCCTACAATACTGAATCCAATGGTAGATCCAACGATAGAAACTGAAATTGAAGTAGATCGAAATCAAGATGAAGTCTAGATTTAGGAAGAAAGAGTATAACTGTTGGAACTATGGCAAGAGCAGTCACTTGAAGAATGATTGTAGAGCACTGAAGAAGAACAATGGCATTGTAAAAGAATATGCAAATATGGTAAAATATAATGGAGGTGCTCTAATCTTGAGTGTCAATAGCTAAATTGAATCTTGAATTTTGGATTCTGGGGCATCGTTTCACTATAGTCATATAGAGAAATCATAGAGAATTTATCGATGGTGATTTTGGGAAGGTTCATCTGACTGATGATGAGACCTTGAAGATTATAGGGAAAGACAATATCCAAGTGAAGCTGCCGAATCAAACTATGTGGAAATTAAAGGATGTGAGATTTATTTCTGGTCTAAAAAGGAATTTAATCTCAGTGGGTCAACTTGACCAAGAAGGTTATCGTATAACCTTTATAGATAGTGAATGGAAGATCACTAAGCAAGTTGTGGTTATCGCTCGTGGAAAGAAGAATGGTACTCTCTATGTTACTTCTAACATGGAGAATATAGTAGCAATTGCAGAATTAGATGACAAGTAAAAAATCTGGCACCAGAAACTCAGTTATATGAGCAAGAAAGGATTAAAAGTTCTTGTTTTGAAAGGGAAGTTATCATATCAAAAGTCGGTAGATGTTGGTCTATATGAGGACTATGTTTTCTGTAAAGAAAATGGTAAGTTTCTCAAAGATCGGTAAACCACCCAAAGCAAAGAAATTAGAGCTAGTTCACATAAATGTGTGGAGACCATCAGTAGTTTCATCCATTGGAAGCTCATTGTACGATGTTACTTTCATTGATAACTCTTCAAGGAAAGTATGCGTTTATTTTCTGAAAAAGAAATATGAGATTTGTGATGTTTTTCAGAGAATGGAAAGTCATGGTAGAGAATGAGACGGGCTTGAAAGTAAAACAATTAAGGTCGGATAGTGAAAGAGAGTACAAGGACGATAAACTAAATGAGTTTTGTGCAACTAGTGGAATTAAGCTGGAAAAGACTACTCCCAAGATACCTCAATAGAATGGTACAACAGAGTGTATGAACAGAACTCTGAATGAATATGTCAAAGGTATGAGAATACATATAGGCTTACCCAAGATGTTCTGTGCTGAAGCTGTTAACACAACGACCTACCTTATCAACTGTGGGCCCTTATTGCCTTTCAAAGAAAAGTTATTTGAGGAAGTATGAACTTGTAAAGAGGTAAACTTTTCACATTTGAGAGTATTTAGTTGTATTTCTTATGTTCATATCGACTTATCTGAAAGAAGCAAGCTTGACTCAAAGTCTAAGAAATAAGCTTTTGTTAGTTATGACATAGATGAGTTTGGCAATTTATTTTGAGATTTTGAAAATCGAAAAATCATCAGATGCAGGGATGTCATTTTCATTGAAAAAAAAAAAAATGTATAAAGATAGATTATTTGCAAAATCTACTAACACAAAAGTTAAAGCTGAAAAAAAAAAAAAAAAGAGTTTGTTGAGTTTGAAGAGAACACTTAGAAAGAAGTGCAATAAGGGAACCGACAGAGTCCTGAAAATAAAGTCTGTTAAGAAAAACCATGCACTCCTGTAGTAGAAGTGAGACACTCTTCTAAAACTCCTAAATTGATGCAATACTATTCACTTCTTGGCAATATTTATTGTTGATTGACAATGGTGAACCAGAATGTTATGATAAAGCAATTCAAGTTGAAGATTCGGTTAAGTGGGAATCTACCATGAAAGATAAGATGGACTTACTAATGTCAAATTAGACATGGGAATTGCCTTAGCTACCAGAAGGGAAGAAAACTTTATATAACAAATGAGTTTTCAAGATCAAAGAAAAGCATGATGGAAACAAGCATTACAATGCTAAACTAGTGGTCAAAGGGTTTCAGTAGAAAGCAGACATCAACTACATTTAGATTTTCTTTCCAATTGTGAAATTGACAACAATCAGGTTGGTGCTAAAGATGGTAGATGTAGAGAATTTACATCTTGAGTAGTTAGATGTAAAGACAAAATTCCTTCATGGCGATTTGGAGGAAGAGATTTATATGAAGCAACCAGAAGGCTTCATGGTAGCAAACATAGAAAGCATGTTGTGCATGCTGAAAAAGAGTCTATATGGTTTAAAATAAGCTCCAAGACAGTGGTACAAAAAATTCGATAGCTTAATGGGTAGCAACGATTTCACAAGATGTCAAGCAAATTATTGCTATTATGTTAAATGGTTTGACAATAACTTTATCATCTTTTGTATGTAGATGATATGCTCATTGTAGGTTCTGATAAGCAAGAGAAAAATAATTTAAAGCGAGAATTGTCAAAGCAGTATGCAATGAAAGATCTTGGTGTTGCAAAGTAGATTCTTGGAATGAGGATTACAAGAGATAGAACAATAACTTTGATACTGTTACAAACAGAGTATGTAATAAAGTACTCTATAGATGCTAAACCTTTCAAGGATAATTCACCGAAGACTGAGGAAGAACACGATCACATGAAGAAGGTTCTTTATACCTCAGCCATTGGAAGTTTGATGTATGTCATGGTTTGTACCATACCAGATATTGCACAAACAATAAGAGTGGTGAGCAAGTATATGAACAATCCTAGCAAGACATACTGGGAAGCAGTTAAATGGATCCTCAGATATTTGCAAAATACCACAAAAATGACACTCTATTTTAAAAGTTGAGATATGGAACTGGAAGGCTTCGTTGATACTAACTGACGTGACCCGACTCGGATACCTCTAACTCTGATCTGGTAGATCACGCCGGGCACCCCAACGGATCCCTCTCAGACTCGACTCGTCGGGCTAAGCAAAACCCGTGGAGCGAACCCTAAACTCCTGATATTTTCTAAAACATAGTTGAGTTGGTTTTTCTTTAAAAACTGAAAATGCGTAGGAAAATTTTTTATTTTTAATTTTAAATTCATTTTTCGAAAACTCATTTTTTTTTATAAAATTTCGGCAACATAACGGCTGCATTTTTAACGTTCCCGAAAAACCTGTTTACAAAAATATCAACACTTCAACTATTTTCAGCATCAACCCAACTTCTGATTGCCTGTAGGCCTCAATCATGCATTTCATTCTCAAATCAATTTAAATAAATTCTAATCACATTTAATAAATCGCATTTAAATCGAAAAACAATTTAAAAACAGTTACAAACGAATAATTACAAATGCAAATTACATTTTAAAAGAGATTTATATGAAAATATCACTAATGAAAAAATGAGCTGCTTAACGATGTCGTGCCGCGCTGGCCCGTCCACTGGAGGTGATAATGCTTTTCGGCTAACTACTGAGAGCACCTGAGGAGGTTTTTGTATAAAAACAGAAAACATAATGAGCTAGAAGCTCAGTGAGTGATAATTTATCTTTTCTTTGAAAATCTGATTTTTAAAACGCCCTCCTCTGAAAATGTTTGAAAACTATTCCTTGTTTCGAAAGCATTTCAAGTTTAAATCTCTTCAACATCAACTTAATCAAGAGAATTTATTTCTAAGCACATGCACGCATTTAAATACCAAACTTGCAACTGTAAATCATAAATAACTTCAATAATAATTATAAAATATCTTTTATCTCAAATAAGCTTTTCTTTTAAAAGTTGTTTTTCGATATCTTTTAAAATTACCATAGTATCCCTAAATCTGTGGTCTCTCAAGTCTAACGGCTATGTACGGAATTGCCCAGCGTTGACCATAGCTCGCTAGCTCGGAGACATCTCGCGGCTATGTGCGGAATTGTCCAGCGCTGACCATAGCTCGCCTGCTCTGAGACATCTCGTGGCCATGTGCGGAATTGCCCAGCGCTAACCATAGCACATGAAACACTACCCCACATCAGTAATGGCAACTCGACTGACAGACTCTAACACTTGTCCCCCTGGTTAGTAACTTATCCCTCCCCAGGACTGTGCCAACTGAAGTGGGATAGACCGATCGGGTCTAAACTGGTCTGTAATCTCTGAAAATCCCTGAGGGGATACTTTCTGGTTTTGAAAACACTTTTCCTTTTCTACTTTAACTTTCTGGTGCAAAAACACAAATCTCTTTTCTGAGTGCGTAAAGCACTAAACTCATTTTCTAAGTGCATTAAGCACTAAAACTCATTTTCTGAATGCATTAAGTACTAAAATATCTTTGGTAAGTGCAAAAGTACAAAATAACACTATTTCAATTTCTAAATTCATGCTTATATCAATGCATTTAAAATAAGCTCAAGTAAGCAATTACTTATCAAATCAAACTTAATAATTTGAAAAACTTTAAAATCTTTAAATAAAACTCACTCACAAAATTGACAACTGAAAATGGTGTGTGCGGAGCCCCTACTCCTCTCATCTCGATCCTCGAGCGCCCTCGTCACCTACATAACATATGGAAACATAAATTTACGTTCACGTCACTTCTGGAAACTCGACATTACACAATCGTCCCTATATGATCCTTTTTACGTGCAACTCTCCATTTTGATTTCTAATCTTAATCTTTCACTTTTAATAGCTTCAATACTCCTAATTAAACTCATTAGGATCGTCCAAACACTCAACGGATGTCATAAGGGTCAATTTACGAAATTGCCCTTTAAACTAGTTTATTGCGCGTTTTAGTCTCTCTCTAACTTTTTGACATTTTCTTAGTATTCTAAGCTTCCAATCAACGTCAATCCATTTATTTATCAACTTATTTTCACTCAAAACCAACCAATAACGAATCGCGATAAAATCTACTTCGAAGTCAACTCAATCATCAACTAAATCATCAATTTCAACTTAAACAACTCACCCGATTTCTTCCCTACGGAATCACTTTCTTCCTCTTCACTTTGAGCTTGATTCGGGACTGGATTGGAAGCGTAAATGAACTGATTTAGGCTGAGCTCAGGCTGGATCTCCTCTCTCTTTCTTTTCCTCCGCGGGAGCTTCTCTTTCTTCCTCGCCAATCTCACTTCACGACACTGTTTTGAGCTTGATTTCGAGCTGAAAAAGGTGTTGGTTGGAGCTGGTCTGGGCTGGGTTTTCTTCTCCTTTTTCTCCTCTCTCTTTCCCTCTCGGTTCCGCAGTGGATTTGTTGCAGTTTCGCCGTCGATCGACGTCGGTTCTGTCGCGCATGGAGGAGCTGGTTCAGCTTCGATTCAGCTTGGTTCTGCTCTCGTTTAAGTCTGATCGGCATTGGTTTTGCGGCTGGATCAACAAGCTCGGCGTCGGAATCAGCTAGAGAAGCTCGTCGGTGTCGTCGTGGCAGTGGTCGACGGTCGGTTCTGCTCGGATATGCTTCCTCTTCGCGCGCGACGTCGAGTTCTGCTCCACTTTGGTCAGCTCGGTTTTATGGCGAGGTGCGGCGAGCTTGGCGATGGTCGGTCGGCGGTGGTCGGCTCCGGCGCGGCAGTCTTCTTCCTCCTCTCTTCTTCTTCTTCTCTTCTCTTCTTCTCTTCTCTTCTGCGACAGCTCTCTCTTTCTCTTGATTTTTAAGACAACTTTTTGGCTTCTATTTTCCTCCCCAAACTATCCTCAAAATGACGGTCACGTCCTGCTAAAATTTTAGTCTCCTCCCTTGACTTTTAGCTTAATCTTACTTTGACCACAATTATTAAAACTTATCTTTAATTTAATCCCTTATCACCTTAAATATTTACTCGATTTCATTCACTATTTTATCTTTCCGTTTAATCTCCAATAGAATTTAAATCGATCTCTATGGATCCTCTATGACCTTAAGCATATCTATAAACCATTTAGGGTCTCCAATAATTATTTAGAGACTATATCTGGGAAATCCGTAAAATCAAATTCGAGGGCTTACACTGACCTAGCTGGAGATGTCGATAATAGAAAGAGCACTACGGGGTATGTGTGTACTCTTGGAGGAATTGCGTTGAGTTGGGTTTCTCAACTGTAGAAAATTGTAGTTGTCTCCACTACCAAGGCAAAATATATTGCAGTTATAGAAGCCAATAAAGAGATGATTTGGCTCCAAGGTTCATTATTTTGATAGAATATATTGTAGTTACATAAGGACAATGTTCTTTATTCTGATAGTCATAATGCAATCAACTTAACAAAGAATACATCTTTCCATGCTAGAACGAAGCATAATAAGATGAAGTATCATTTCATTCTGTCTCTTTTGGAGGACAAAGCTCTAAGGCTTGAGAAGATTCATGGAAATGAAAACCCTGTAGAAATGCTAACGAAGATGGTGATGATTGACAAATGAAAGCTATGTTCAACTTCAGTTGGCCTACAAGCGTTGAAGATGAAAGTTGAGCTGCTAGATTGATTTTGTGACGATATGACTGAAGTAAGTCTTTAGATGGGAGATTGTTGGATTCCTAAAAAGAATGGATCCCTAAAATAAACTCAATAATTCTCCGTTTTGGAAATTGAAGAATAAGGAAACTCAGTTTTGGCAATGAAGAAATTTAAGGGCGCATATAAAATAGTTGATGCTAAAAAAAAAGTGCATTAATGGTACTTAATGAGGAGGAGCCTAAAGGTGCCTATATAAAGCCTCTCTTATCATTGTTTCAATCATCTCACAATTGAGAGAAAAAGAGTAGTGTAACTTTTTGAGTGAAAAGTGAGGTTCTTTTGAGTGTTAGAGAATTGTTATTCTCTCTAGTGTAATTGAGATCTGGGTTGTAAGGATTTGAATGTCTCTAAATACTTGTTATTTTTCTCCTAATACTGAAGATCTACAGTAGCTCCGTGGACGTAACCTATTTTGGGTGAACCACACAAATTTTGTGTGGTTTTTTTGTCTGTTTTATTTCATTATTATTTCCACATTATTTTGTCGTTTCATTAATTTGATGTTTTGGAAGGTTTATTTCCTAATACAATGAACCGGTTTATTTTTTAGTAGCTTTGACAATGAAAAACCAATAACGAAAACCAAAAAAAGAAAAGCTAAAAATAATGTAGACTAAAATGTTTGAATTTGGAAATATAAGAAAGAACTTTGTTCTCTAATCGAGATAATTCCAATGATATATTATAGGCCCAAATATGACGTAGTTTGCCCCCTCAAAAGCATTTTAAAAGTGTTCCATATCAGTCATGAAAATAGGTTTTGAACAAAAAAATCGAATCGGAACTAAGCAAAATGGATCCTGAACAAAGGATAGATTGTAAACAAAGAAATATATATTTCGAACATCAGAACAAACTATAAATAGATAACGAAAAATCCCAATTTCAATTAAAAAACAGAGAATATTCGCTTCAATGGCTTCTTCATCCTCTGTTTCTATCTAGTTTTAGCACCTAAACTTCTTTAATACAAATTCATACCATTTTACAAATTCAAAACCCAATAATACAACCCACAATTTCTTCAAATAAAAATCTTAAATTAAAGCTCAAAAATTTTCAAATCACTCATAATAATGGAGAGACAAAAAAATAAGAAGACAGTGAGATAATTTTGATTTGTTGATTTCTCAATTTGATTCGTGATTCTTAAATTCGAAAGACAAAGATAAAGAGAAAGAGAGTGAGAAAGAGAGACTGCTTTTGTTATGATTTATAAGGGATTAATAAAAAAAAAAAAAAAAAGAATTTTAGATGCCAATCAAACCTAAATTAAGAATTGAGTGATTGGAATAAAAGAAAAAATGAGATGAGTAGCATTTCCTCTCGTTTGCTATAACATTATTGTTCCCTGTATGCGAAGGACATTACAACAATTTGTTCAATGAAGCTTTTGTTCCCTCATGCGTGACTGAAGGTTCAACATTTATTGAATCAGTCCAATTCAAATTTATGATGACACAATTCTCCATTAGCAAATCAGATAAAATTTATTTATTTTAATAAAAATTCCACGTTGTAATTGTTCAGTGAGTGCTACAGTTAATAACTGTCAACGAAAAAAAAATAAAAATGCCAAAAATACCTTGTTACCTACATATGTGTGCTCAATCATAGTCAAAATCAATGTATCTTTGAAGAAAATATTTATATAATAGAAGACCGACGTTTACTATTCTTAACATAATAATGGGGTAGTGAAATGGCACTGAACACGTTCCCTTATAAGAAAGTAATCAACGGAAAAAGACTTTGATTAATGATGTACTCACCCTAATTGATTCGTGCCATATATTTGTTGTTTTTGTCATTGACACCTTTTTCTTTTCTTGTAGGATTGTGGGGAAGGAAGAAAGGTTATGTGCGTTGAATTAGTAGCTAATCATTTCCTACGCAAGGTTTTGTTGGAGTTTATACCCTAAGAGCTTGTTATTATGTAAACGGTTTTATGAATATTAATAAAGTATTCATTTAATTCAATTTATATATTTTTACAAAAATTGTATATATCATGAGAAACATCTTTGATTACTGATGTAATTTCAAACTAAGTATATAAGTGTTATATATAAGAGGATTTAGTTTGAGATAAGTAATCTAAAGAGTCCATAGAAAGCAAACGAAACTAGGTACGTCGTTTATGGTAAATCTACAGCTACGGTCTATTTCATAGTTAATACAATAGTCTTATTCAAGACTGTTTATGTGATGATATGGACATGAAGACACTTTATATAATAAAAATTATATAGTACTGGACCATGATAAACATAAGTTTTCAACTAATATCCATTAAATTTAGGGATTCATATTCATTGACCGGATGATCATATATGAATTGATTTTAATCATGAATGTATTATGAACTCCTGTTGTTGAGTTATTTCCTATGATTTACATAGGTGAGATCGGTGTAGATGTCAGATCAATAACTTCATACTTTGAGGATATGATTTAGTAATAGTTGAGAATATTCTATACAATAGTGGAATCCACTCTCTTTTGTGAGAAGTAGAAAAGTAGTTCATTTAAGGGTTGATTCAAGCCTTGAACAATCAGAGCGCTCAACTTTCTATTCATATGTAAATGGAAAGATAAATTCATAAGTTGTTATGAATATATTATTCATTAAATAATCATGGTACTTAAGGATCAAGAAATAAATAGAGAGATAAAACGACATTTTGACCTAACTCTAATTATGAACTATTTGTAGAAGGTCAAATCATATGTAGTGATTAAATTAATGGACACTAAAAAATTTCAAATTGTATAAAACTATCTACAGTTTTGAGAGTGCAATTTTAGGTTTTTAGTGGAGTAACTCTAAAATTAATAATAGTTAATTACTTAATTAAAGAATTTAATTAATAATTTCGATCTTATTGGAGCTCAAAACTGTGGGTCAATCGGGTCCATTTGATAGTTCATTTCACTATAAAAAACGTGTATATAGAATATTGTAATTGGATCGTCTGATTACAAATGTTACATAAGTAACAAAATTTATGTTCACTTGGTATTTAAATAATATTGATTATTCAAATTATTTATTAATTAATTAGTTAATCATTAATTAAGAATTAATAATTATTTAATTAATTTTATAAGAGGTTTTGAATTTGATTTTTAATAGTGACTCTGGTTTAAATTAATTATGAATTAATTTATTTGAGGTCACAAGTTAGATTCCAGAATACAACATGAATTAATTTTGAATTAATTATGTTAATTCATGTTATATGGGGTAAACGTTTAATTTTAATAAATATGGAGTTCAACATTAATTTTGAATTAATGAAAACCCTAATTTTTGCCTATAAAAGGAAAAGAAATAATTTTCTTTTCAAAAGGGTTTTTGGTTTTGTTGCTGTACAGTTGACACAAAGAAAGAAAGAAAAAAGTTATTTATTTATTTTATTTTCTATAGGTAAGAGGAATTTGTGTCTTTTTTCTTTGTATAACCAAAAATCAAATACTCACCTTCTTATAAATATTGATTTGACTTTCTTTTTAGGAAAATAATCAAAAGTAAGTAAGCACAATTTTATATAATTGTGCCAACTCACTTGTTTCTTGGTGTAGATATATATTAAAGAAGGTTAGATGATTAGCAATCCACAAAGTTCAATATTGAAAGTAAAAATCTGATTTTTATTTATTAATATTATTTTATTTCATTCTTTTATGAATCTTGGATTTTTGAACTTTATAAAAAGTTTTGAAACTTAATATTCCGTAAAATTATTATTTTTATTAAAAACCATTGTTGTTTTTTTCCCGATAGGTTTTCATTTCACTTGTTCTGTTAAATGTTAAATCGATGGTGAACTTGTGATTGGAGTTGATGAGAATTGCAAACATATTTGTTGTTTTTGATTTTCAGTATTGCTGGTAAAATTTATGTTTCCCTTTTCAAATAATATGCGTTACTATAGCTATGGCAATAGATGGGGAAAGGACCTGCTCTATGGACCTGGCAAAGGGATATAAATTAAAAAATTCAACATCACAAATTTGTTTATGGAATCAATATTATGTTTGATTGAGCGCCTCTGTGAACCTGTTACTCAGTTATCTCTAATGGTAATCTCATTTAGGTTTTGCTTCTTAAAGGTTTAAAGGGGTTTAATTTTCAATTCATTTATAATTCTATGTATTGTGAAATAAGAGATTCTAAATTTTGAAAATTGTTGTTTGTTGGGATTATATTCACGAACAATTATACATACTATTGTTAAACATTTTCAGATAAAAAATTATCTTATGTGAGATTGCATCGTATTCATATTCAGAACTCAAAATTGTATTATTATCTCTCGAAATTTTGTCGAGATCTTGAATCAAATACCCTCTTATTGTTCTTGCTCCTATGCTCACTGTAAATATTATTATTGTTATTATTATTATTATTATTATTATTTTCGCTTTCACATGGAACTTCAACCCATTACATACACAAACACCAATCATACTCTTTGTTTTGGAGTGTTTATTATATCAAATCTGGGTACTTAAATCAAATAAAATATATTTAGTGTGGGTACTAAGTATGCTAGATGGCACGGCCTTCTCGTGGCCACATTGATAAGAGAAGCAGCTGCAGGTGCCGAAGAGGATGCATTGCTGAATCTGATGGATGCAACATGTAGACATGCAACAGCGCCCCCTGCAACACCAGATGGCCTGTCTCTGGTAGATGTTGGCTACACTGAATTTGGTCCATCTCATACTCTTATCACATGAGGTTTATTTTCTGTAACAATTTACTGATGATTGTATTCTATTTTGAAGTTGATACTGAAACACCGAGTTAGAACCGTTGAGACTTGATCTTCATGAGAAAGAAAATTAAGCATTCATTGGCAGTATCCTTTTCTGAAACAAGTTTGATTATATAAAAAAACAATAGAATTCACAGTATTCCTTTCTGAATCGTGCGCCCGCATGAATGTTTTTAATTCTTCCTAGTGTTTTACAACATGGTTTACTACAACTTACAAAAGATATAGTTTTTTTTTACAAGTCTCTAGTCCTTTGAGGACCTCCTATTATGTTGAACAAGTTGAGTGTTTGTGAAAAACTCCAATGCCTTATTTCTATTTTGTAGAACAATTTACATACAAGTAAAATTATTACTTGTATAACTTTGGATATGACTTGATATCCAAAGAATTAAGGTGATGGAATTGGTCCACAAGTTGGATGGGAAGTTTGTAGCATTGCTTTCCAATTCCACTTAAGAGTTAGAGAATGCCTTTGTCCCTGAGGGAAGGTTGGGAAATTGTGGCTTGAGCTTTTCTCGATTTTCCTATGTTGCTTCAGTCGGAGGTAGTCCCATTCCCTATGAATTGATTATGGAATGGGCAGTATATGATTGTTTTCAATTGGGCAAATTTCAATTTAGTCTCAAACGTTTAACGAAATATTACTTTTTTACTCATTTATACGTTTTCAATATTCGTCATCGCTACGTTTTAAAAATTCTTCAATTTAGTCTTGTTGACCCAACACTTGATGGTCAAACATGACGAAAGTTGCACGAAGATGAATTTACCCTTGATTTAAGTTAGAATAGTTAAAATGACATAATTGCCCTTTTAAAAAGCTGACATGTATAAAATGGCCATCTCTATTATTATGAAAATATCATTGATCATCTTCTAATCAATTTTTGACAAATCATCCAATCAAATTTTCTACAAAAAACAAAACAAAAAATTATGGAAAGAAAGATTTTAAAATTAAAAATATGATGATTAAAAAAGATTAAATTTTAAAATAAAAAAAAATTTATATAAATATAAATTTGCAGATCTTGAAATTAATGTGAATATAAATTAAAAAAATACAACTAAATTAAAAAAATATTCGTGCCAGATCTTTAAAGATTGAAACTAACAATTCCCAAAATCATATCACAAACAAAAAAAATAAAAACCAACCTAGAACTTCAATTAAAAAAAAAAAAAAAGTAATAGTAACAAGCACAAGTTCCATATCACATGGGTTCTGACATTTGAACACCACCCATCTCCACTTCTCTAGATTCTTCGAACTGGAGACACACACACACACATTCACACAAACCCAGATTCGAACACGACCCACGGGTTCTTCGATCTGGACCTTAGGGCAATGTGATGATCCATGAGGAAATGGTTGGTAGGTGGTACAATAATGACGAAAGCAGTTGAATTGAAGCTTGAAAAATGAAAATAGAAAGAAATGAATAAGACAACATAAGATGAAATTGCATTTGGGCTTTATCCAGTCATAGAAACACAAACACATGTATCGATTTGACGTGCATGGATGGTACATGGATGTCAATCTCTCTCCCTCTCTCAATCACTCTCTCACCAAATCAAACAAAATAATCCATGAGGAAATGGTTGGTAGGTGATACAAGAATTGAAGCTTGGAAAATGAAAATAGAAAGAAATGAATGGAAAGACACGTGAGATGAAATTGCATTTGGGCTTTATCCATTCAAAGAAACACAAACATGTGTATTGATTCGACGTGCAAGGATGGTACATGGATGTCAATCTCTCTCCCCTCTCTCAATCGCTCTCTCACCAAATCAAACAATATAATCCAGATCTCATTCTTCTATAAAGTTTGAAACACAAACATGTGTATTGATTCGACGTGCAAGGATGGTACATGGATGTCAATCTCTCTCCCCTCTCTCAATCGCTCTCTCACCAAATCAAACAATAAATCCAGATTTCATTCTTCTATAAAGTTTGCTCGTGATCGGTTTCTACCATCTTTCATTCATTCACTTCTTCCCATATTTTTGTCTCACTTCTACAAACCTTGCTCGTGATCGGTCGATGTTGCAGGTATTCAAAGTAAGTCTTCTTCGACTCCATTTCAGTGATTTGCTGTCAGTTCGCTTTTCTTTCATAGTATGTATGTGGTTAACATTGTCTGTTGGAGTTCAAAATCAATCTACAGTTGGTATTGTAGTAACTGGAATATCTCAACTTTTGTAATAGTGACCACAGTTAGTATCATAACTTGTTTTGATTAGTTGTATACACCCATAATTGGATTAGCAGCATGTTTGGTGATGAACTGATTTTATCTTTTCTGAAGTTTGCTGGAGCTTGTTTGTTGTATAAAGATTTGCCGAATTAACGCTGCTTTGTTTCGTCGTCACATGAATTGATAGGGATTGGAGTTGCATATTTAGTTTTTATCGTGATTGTTTTGCAATTCCATTGGACTAAATTGATGAATTTCTAAAACATTAGAAATGACAGATATTCAAAACACATAAATAATAAAAAATAATATTTCACTAAATGTTAGGGAACAAAGTGAAATTTCCCCTTTTCAACTTTTACTTGCGGTCACTAAAAACAACAGCAACATAGACTAGCGAGACTTCCAGTCATTTAAGCCCAAAAATTGTTTTGAATGCTACAGTTTGCTCATTAAGATATCAATGATTCAAGTTTTATTCTTATCTATTAAAGCATAAGATGTGGGTATGGTATGAGATGCTGAGTTTGGTCTGTCATAGTGATGTTAGTATGCACTTCCAATAACAATGTAATAGGTGACATTTCGTTTTCGTAAAAGATTAATTTAAGTGTCTTTTCTCATTTATGAGAAAATTTTCATTTAAAAAGTTATGTCACGTATCATGTTATTATTGAAATGTCACACTAACATATATATTTTTTTTCATGAAAGATAAATATCACGTGTCATGTTGATATTGGATGGACATATTAATGTTAGCTTGACACCTAACTCAGCATTTCATAAAAGATTTTCTCATGGATATGAGTCTCCTCTTCATAAAAATAAATAAATATATAAATAAATAAATCCCTTTAATTTTCTTCTCGGATATCAATGGACAACAATTGCTTTATAAAATATAGTACAAAAATTGTAAATGATTGCATGTTCAAATTGGATGGACACACCAATATTAGCTTGACATCTAACTCAGCATCTTATGGAAGATTTTTTCATGGATGTAAGTCTGCTCTTCATTAAAAAAAAAAATAATAATAATAAATAAAAAATAAATCCCTTTAATTTTCCTTCTCAAATGTCAATGGACAACCTTGCTTTATAAAATATAGTACAAAAATTGTAAATGACCGCACACTTGGACGCAAAATCATGAATTAAAATTTCTCCACCTACCCAAGCAATTAAGTTGAATTTTGGTTATAATGGAAATTTAGTCTCATGCATCTTCATTGCGTCACAGTGAAAGAAAAAAATTTTCTATAAAACTATTTTACAACTGATGTAGTGAAATATATCAATGAAATAATAATATATATTTTTCTCTTATCTTTTTCATTAGTCTTTTCTTTTTTCACTTATCTTTCATATTGATCCGTCTTATCATATCATCCGTGAAACAGTTTTATAAAAGATATTTTTCAGTAAAGTGCCCTTGCAATTTGAAAAAGTAATGAAAATTAGAAGTTACGTCCTTTTGTTGATGGGATAACAGATTTCAGAAGCAACCTGTATGGAAACAAGAAATGGGCAACATCGAGATTGAGAAGGGGCGTTATGTGATAACAGCTTTGTTGTTACTTGTATTGTTCCTGATAAGCACATTCATCTTCTCCAAGCGTACTTTTGAGCCGTCTCTCTCTTTCAACCCAGACTTCTCCGCCCTTGTTGAACAGGCCCTACCCCCACCCACCACTCCTAATGTACCACAACCCACCCTTCTTGAACAGGCCAAATCCCCTCATCAACCCCTTTTTTCCATTCCTCCAAACATCACTATCACTATCACTAACAACAACCATTCTGTTGCTGAACCTGGTGATGCTGATGCTGAGAATTCCCCTTCTTGTGATTTGTATGCGGGCTCTTGGGTGAGAGATGAGGAGTACCACCCCATATATAAACCGGGTTCTTGCCCTTATGTCGAGGCAGCTTTTAATTGTCAGAAAAATGGACGCCAAGATTCCTCCTATCTTAAATGGCGATGGAAGCCTTACGCCTGTTTTCTTCCCAGGTATATATCTTTGTGTCTGCTCTTTATTTTGTTTTTCTTTTGCTGATGCTTGATTCTGTAATGTTGTGATAGACTTGTAGTTTCAATTTGTTATCTACATTATATGTTATATATATATATATATATATATATGATAAAAAGACTGTCTACTGCATGCAAATGTCTTTACTTTTTGCTTATTTGTGCATCAACTCATGCTAAGAGTTGATGCAAATAGTGGCATCAAACTCAGTTGGCCTTTGTGGATGACAATCTTGTTTTCAAATCAAATATACTACTCAATTTTGGGTGCCGTTGCTGATAATGTTAATGATTGATAACATTGTGATTGTACTAAATTAATGATTGATAACATTATGATTGTACTAACTTTCATCAAGTAAAGAAAATTGACAATCTAAAGGCATAGTGAGTGGTTTGTTGTAAGCAAGACATTATAGGCTCTTCTTCCGATCAATCATTAAGTGTCTAAATGGTGTTAAAAATCAAATGCTCCCCTCAAAAAGATAATCAGTGCTCCTATAGAATAAAATTCATAGATTGTAGGCAGATCAATATTTAATCACACTCAGATGCAGAGCACCATTTTTATGTATTTGGCTAACGATTTTTCATGCATTTGTTACTTGTTTTTTGACATCAAGAAAAATGCACAGCGAGTGGTTTTCTTATCTCATCAAATGTGAACATCTCATGTTCCTCATTAAATCTAGGGATATTTATAATTTGCTCCCCCAACTTTTGCTCATAATACGAAAATATCCCTTATAGTTTCGTAACTACCTGTTTTGCACCCTGCCGTTAGTTTTTCCATTAAGAAATGGACTCCAAGCGTTAAATAACTTATTTACCCTTAGTTTAATTTAATTAAAATAAAATTAAAAAAATAAAAATATGTTACTTTAAAAAATTTTAAAAATCTTAATCATCCATCTCAAAAATAAATAATTGAGATTTATTTAATTTTTTTTTTTTTTGAGCAGAGATTTATTTAATTTTAAATATATAAAAATGATTATTTTTAAATGAATCTAAGTCGTCCATCTTAAAGATGGACGATCAAAATAAATTTAAAAAAGGTAAAAAAATTTAATTTAATTTTAAATTTTAAAAACAATTAAATTTTAACTATAAAAATAATTTTAAATATATATATTTTTAAATGGATCTAAACCGTTCATATCAAAGATGAATGGTCAAGATCAATTTGAGAAAAAATAGGAAAAAAAAGTTGAATAACTGAAAAAAAAAAAGGAAAAAAAAAATAGATATCCAACCGGATTGAATCTCTACCGTACGTCAAGATCTCTACCTAGCTCATCTTCCTCACACCGTCTATCATCATCAGACCATCTATCCATCATCCAGTTCACTCTCTTCAAATCAAAACCCCATCTACAACATCTTCAAATCAAAACCCCATTCACTCTCTTCAAATCAAAACCTCATCTTCAGCATCTTCAAATTAAAACCCCAGAGTCTCCATACACAAAACAAAACAAAACATCATCATCAACATAATCAAAATCAATCAAATTTAATAAAAAAACATCTCTCACTCTCTCTCTCAAGTAAGACACCAAAAATGTCACCACCAGCATCAACACTAGCTCTACTAACAGTAAGTCTCCATCTCTTCCACCGCCACCTCTCAAAGCCCTCACCCTCCCTTTCTTTCTATGACAAGCCCCCTTACACCACGCTCTCCTACTTCAACCTTACCGGCGAGCTTCAAACTAGATGGAACAGGAAGAACCAAAGTGATGGAGATGATGGATGGTCTCCATTGCGTGGAGACCTGGTGGAGACCCTTGGGTCTCTTTCATCGAAGGAGACCCAAGTTGTAGAGGACGACGGCCAGATGCATTGGCAGAGGAGATTGAAGTTTCAGAGGCCCTGGTCTGGTGTCAGTAGGAGGAGTTCATATTATGGTCAAGGATTGGGGCAAATTATAAATATCCGTTAAATTAATTATGAAATTACATAATAGCCAATGGACTTCTAACCTACGCCTAATACGTTGGCTGTTTTTCTTCTACTGTGGGATTCATTTTTAAATCGCTTGTCTGCTACTGTTGAACTTCCAGCCTCTGCTTGACATGAAGGCTGTGTTTTAACTCTATTCAGGATATTGTTAAGATTATTTTGCCTGTATATTTCCCTTTTTTTTATTTATTGTTCTTTTTGCCAACTTTTCTGGGTGATTAAAAGTTTGTTAGTTGTTCTTTTACCTTTAAATGATAGGTTTAACGCTTCAGACTTCTTGGAGAGACAAAGAGGAAAAAGGCTGTTGTTCGTTGGAGACTCCTTGAACCGGAACCAGTTTGTGTCCTTGGTATGCCTCCTCCGTGATGGCCTAGCTAATAAGAGCAGAATGTATGAGACACATGGCTGCAGAATAACAAAGGGAAGGGACCAATATGTATTCAAATTTCTGGTATCCAAACTTATACTTTCACGTTTCTTTTTTAGGTTAATCTAAATACCTGATCAAGTATTCATACATCTAAAGATGCCATTGTCTTATTGTTTTATTTTAGAAAATTGTCTTTTTATTTTGTTAGTAATGTGTTCATGTTCAGTGTTGTGATTTGATACGATACTGGTTATTATTGTGGTTTGCATCAAGTTTCTTAGAGCTTTTGAGTTTTGATCAAATATGTTAAAATTTTCATTATTGTTGCTTTTTACTTGTTTATGAGAAGTGATATATGTATTGGTAATTGGTGGAGAGTCTTACAACTCAAAAGACTAGTCTATTAGATTGTGACAAATCATTGATACACAAACCCTTCTCTCTCACTTTTTTTATCATCATTTCAATGTAGGATGTATCCTGTCTTCTTTGGCTTTATATGTTTACTCTCTAACAAAATAAATGAGTTGTGAGCATGTGTGCATTTTGTGCTTTGCCAAAATTTTTGCCCCAGTATGCCTATAATGTCTTATTATGCAGTGCACACTTGAATGAATATTATTAGTTGGCTTCATGGTAACAGTTATTTTTCACTCTGGAGCTTAAATTCACGCATATCTACACATAAACATCAATTACCTATCATAGCATTTCGAGATTGACCTGATGTAAAAGTTTGGTTGATTAATTGTTACTGGTTGATAATTTGATTCTATGAATTCTCGGGTAGGACTATGATTGCACGGTAGAATATGTGAGATCACATTTCCTTGTGAAGGAAGGTGTCCGTGCAAATAAACGTGGAAATCGAAGTCCAACTCTTTCAATTGATCAAATTGACAGGACGGCTGAACAATGGAAGCGAGTTGACATGCTTGTCTTTAATACTGGCCACTGGTGGGTTCATAGAAAGACTGCTCAAGGGTATTCTTGCTATCTTGTTAATCTTATAGTTTGAATTTCATATCTTACTGCTGATTGGTTGCTTACTTGCTTGTATGGTTATTCTTGTTGCTCAACTTTTGCCACTAATCGATGGTGATCAGAAAGCTTTTATAGTTGCGCTTCCAGCATGTGAAAATCGTTCCTTTTGTTTTAATAATTTTAAACCTTTAAACTCTGGAGATGTTTGTGTGCAAGCACCTAGGCACAAATGTATGATTGATCTAATAATTTAAAAAGCTCACCCTTTCTGTTGGTTAAAATCAAGGATAAGAACAGTTTTAATCATTACATTACAAATTGTCCTATTGAGAGGCACAAACTTGCTGCTTTAGTTTCTTCCAGAAATAAAGAGCCTTACAGCAAAACCGATTAATGAATATATAACTATCACAGGAAAAATTACTTTAAAGAAGGCAATTATCTCTATCCAAAGTTTGATGCTGTTGAAGCTTATCGAAGGGCTATGAAAACCTGGGCAAACTGGATTGACGCTAACATTAAACCTGACAAGCAGTTAGTTTTCTATCGGGGATACTCTTCTGCCCATTTCAGGTATTCTGGCTTTATTTTCTGTGAACTGGCATTGCATCTTTGTGTCTTTTTCTTAGATCATTAATATAATCATCTAAGTAAAATTTTAATGGGAGAAAGAAATGGCTCGTCGATTTTACATTGTTCGAAACAGAGGTGGAGATTGGGACTCTGGCGGGTCATGCTATGGGGAGACTGAACCAATCTTGAGTGGTGCTTTCCTTGATAGCTACCCCTTAAAAATGAAGATAGTCGAGGAAGTGATCCGAGAAATGCAGACTCCAGCGATATTATTAAATGTGACTAAGTTGACGAATTTTCGAAAGGATGGTCATCCATCAGTCTATAGAAACAAGGTTATTGCAGGGAGAAACGTTTCTACAAGACGCCAAGACTGCAGCCATTGGTGTGTTCCAGGAGTTCCTGATGCTTGGAATGAGCTTATATATGCCACTCTAGTTTTTAGACAAACAAATTCTGGAAAAATTTAGAATCAGTGGTTTATCACTTGCTTTCTTCTCTCTGTGTTTTTACTTATTTTTTTATTTCTTAATTTTTAAAGGAAGAATGAAAAATCACATATATACCCTTGTTGAAAGGTACAGGCAGCCAATCCCAAGGTGTCAATGCGTTTTCAGGTTAACATTATTGTTCCTTCACTTGAAATTGAATGTATTGGTGTTTACAAGAAAAAAAATTAAATTGAATGTATTGGTAGAAGATTGAGTTGATGTACCTTGTTTGTCTATTAGAAAATATTTAATAACATAGATACTTTCTAATCTTTGTCCGATTCAATGGTATCGATTAGTAATGAAAAGTAATCCTTGTATTTTACAAAATTTTCAATGAATAAAATTAATAAAATTTATATTCAAATAACATGGTATAAGAGTTCTCAAATAGCTGACTAATGGTGTGGTTGGTTAAAGCACTAGCAGCCTCATGCCTTATGGGTATGGTTCTACACCCATCAATAATGCTCTCCATTACCAATTTGTGTGAACAAACCTCCTAACTCTATGTGGATCGATCCATCTCATATGAGAATAGCACTCCGAGTTGGATCATCAGGGTCTCAATTCAGTTGGTCTGGATAGTCCTATAGATCAGTCTTAGTTCTAAAAAACAAAAATAAATTTAATATCATATTAATTATTATATTATCTCATAATTCATATAATGTTGATAATTTATATATCATATCATTTGAACATGAATTTAAGTGAACTTTTTTGACATTTTAGCTTTATTCTTTTTCAAAATTACGTTTGATTTTGAAGAAGTAATTTCTATGTATTAATTTTTTATTATTATTATTTGCAAAGTTTTATTGTCACCAAATAAATTCTCTCTACACACATCATTTTTTTTTGAAAAATAAAATACCTTAAATGATCATTACAAATTGAAATAAGGGGACCTTCAACTTATTATAGAACATCACATTTATACCAAATTTCTAGATTTTGGTTCATTGAGTCCCCACATTATAAAAAATGAATTAAGTTCCTCTATTTGTCAACCATTGGTAAAACTTAACGCTTCTAAGAGCATCTTGGTTTTATCATGCACAAATTTCTAAAAATGTCAATTGTCTACATTTTAAAATAAAAATGAATTATAAGAAATCAAATTAATTATTGTATTTATTAAAAGTTCATATTTAAAAATTAAAATATTAAAAATAACAAAAATATATATTAACAATAAAAATAATAATAATAATTAAAGTGGTGGCTCTTTAGTCCATCTTTATGTTGGTTAGTGGAGATCGAATGAAGAAGGCATCACCTCCTTTCACTTTTGTAGGAAGGAAGCAGCGCCTCCTCCCCTTCCATGTTTTTCAATTTGATTTTGAGAGAGGGTGCCACGTCCTCCCTATAAAATTGACGGAGGAGATCGAGGCAATGCCTCCTTGATGCAATCCCTATTGCTTAACATGGAGATCGATTATATCTCCATATGCAGGAAATGTTAGACCTCCATTTTTATTTTTATTTTTGATATATAATTTTTAATTCTTAAATTTTAACATTTAAGAAATAAAATAAATAATTTGTTTTCTTATTTCTTTTAAGAAAATTATTTTAATTTTAATATTTAATATTTTATGTATTTTAAGATTTTAGGATATTAAGACAATATTTATTATTTATTTATTTTATTATCTTTACCAAGTATTTAATTTACTTAACCAGGAGTTCATTTAAAACAAAAAAATTAGGGTTTGTAGTTCGTAATAGAATGTTTCATAATACTTGGGACATTTCTTATTCTTTTACAAATAAAATTGTAAATTAAAAGCACAAATTTTGATATTTTTAAGATTTGATATGTGTGTGTCAGTAATTTGGTAAATAATTTCCTTTTGTGGAAATTAAACGAAGGCCCATAAAAAAATAAAAATTCATTTATGACCCAAAAAATAAAGTTATTGTTTTTAACTTTAAACAAAATTTCAATCATTTTTATCTATTTTAGGTAGGTGAATATTTCACATGCAATAATATATATAAAATAATTTCACTAATATTTCACGTATGTTAAATATTTCACATAAAATGATGTAGGTAAAATGTTTCAAGGATTTGAAAATGGTTAAAAATAATTGAAATTTTGTTTGGGGGTTAAAAACAATCGGTCAAAAATGGTTTTTTTTATTTGACTAAAAGTGAATTTTTCCCTTTGACTAG
Organism: Nephelium lappaceum; assembly: GCA_021234005.1. Classification (NCBI taxonomy): domain Eukaryota; kingdom Viridiplantae; phylum Streptophyta; class Magnoliopsida; order Sapindales; family Sapindaceae; genus Nephelium; species Nephelium lappaceum. Next base: position 13,077,910 of record CM038002.1, on the reverse strand, counting down.
TGTTTTTTTTTTTTTTTTAAGAGTAAACACATTTTTCTCATTAAAGAAAATGGTAAATAAGTGAAATGAAAATTATTAGCTCTAAAATTAGTGAAACTTTTGTAACTAGATTTAGATAATGAAAATGAGGTTTTCAGCTTAAAAAAATGTGAATTGTCTGTTATGCACTTCATTAAGGAAAAAAAAAATGCTCTTTACTTATTTATGAATTAGTTCATAAACAAAAAACAATATAGCATCCGAACAAAGAAATTATTTACAAACAAAAATTTAGTTCAGGAATAAATGATATTGTTCACAAATAAAGATTTAGTTAACGAACAAAAAAAAATAGTTCGCGAATGACGAAAATGGTCTACGGAAATAAAGCGGAAAGTTTTTGCACCTTTAAATGAAGGGTGTAATAGACAGTCCGCTTACTTTAACTCTACTATAATCTCATTTTAATAATCACATGTTAGGTATAAAATTCCACTAATTTTTTAATGATATGAAAAAGAAACCTCATAAATGAATATACATGTTTAGTAGGTATGAAAAATTAATCATATTCCTAAATTAAAATTCTTTTTCTCAAAGATAGGGTTTGGTTATAGCTATGCCTGGCCAACTTTATCAAAATTCTCTGCATCTCTAAGCTAGTAACAACAATCTTATTTATGAGATTTCATTTAGTTACATGAAAGGTTGGGAATTCAAATCTCACTCATGTTATGATTTGAAACATATATATTTAATCTTTAGATATATCAAGAAAATAAAGGACAAAACTTCATTACATCAACAATGAAATAATAAGCCTGCGTCCTTTTTGGAGAAATGTTAAGCATCTAAAAGTTTAATAAAAATTATATTTATTTTTAATATATTAACAAATATTTTTATATTTTAAAATAATAAATATAAATAATTTCACTATTAATCGTGTTCTCTACGCAATACTAATAACATTATGACTTTTTTTTTTTTTTTTTAAGTAGCATTCTTAACTTATTGTGTTTTAGTCCTATCACCAAATCATTAGTTTAAACATTAATGGTAACTGTTATGAATAATCCCTTACATACATTGAAAAGAAAAGAAAGAGTGGTGGCTTTTGGAAAGAACAGAGGAAGAGAGAGGAGGTAGAAACTGATTGATGACAATCAACAATGCAATGTTTTGGATTCCTAAAATGAATGGATCCCTAAAATGAAAAAAAAACTCAACTATTCTCCGTTTTGGAAATTGAGGAGTTTTGGCATCGGAGAAATTTGAAGACGCATATAAATCAGTTGATGCATGATTAAAAAGAAACTACATTAAAGGTAATTAATTAGGGGAAGCCTAGAGGTGCCTATATAAAGATCTCTACTCTCATTGTTTCAATCATCCCAGAATTGAGAGAAAAATGGTGGTGTAACTCTGTAAGTGAAAAGTTGGATTCTTGTGAGTGTTAGAGAATTGTTATTCTCTTGGGTGTAATTGACATCTGGGTTATGAGGATTTGAGTGTTTATAAATATTTATTTATTTTTGTTTTTCCCAATAGTGAAGATTTATAGCAGCTCCATGGATGTAGCTGATTTTGGGAGAAAAACATAAGTTTTATGTGTTTTTTTTGTCTGTTTTATTTTATTATTATTTTCGCATTATTTTATTGCTTCATTAATCAGGTGTTTTGAAAGGTTATTACCTTAATAATTTGTATCAGAGCTTAGGTTGTGAATTTTGCAATTATTTTCTTGATAAGGTTACTATTTATGTGAATAGTAAATTCACGAATAGTATTTTTTTGGTAAGGTTATTATTCACAGTGCATGAATAGTAAAATTTGTTCGGTTGTACCGGTTTGTCGGCAATAGTGTTTCGATATACAATTATTCTATTGTGTTCAAAGAGTTTGGTGGTAGTCTAAGGAAGTTTTGTCTAAGGAGACTAAATTTTAAGTGAGACCGTTGTGACCCCCTTTAATTTTTCTTGAGAATCTTCCTAAAGTTCTGTCTAAGGAGATTGGATTTTAAGTGAGACCATTGTGACTCCTCTAATCTTTCTTAGGAACTTTCTTAACGGTTTAAAGCTCCGGGTGGAATTTTCTACAATATTTTGTGGAAGTCCCTAAGGAATTGGATTTGAGTGGGAGCTATGGCAATAGATGAAGGAAAGAGCATCAAAATTGAAAAGTTCAATGGTGGAGATTTTAGCTTCTAGAAGATACAGATTAAAGATTATCTATATTAGAATGGCATGCATTTGCCTTTTTTAAGGAAAAAGCCAAAAGATATGAAAGATGCAGATTAAACTCTATTGGATAGGCAGGCGCTTGGTATTATTCGATTGACGTTATCTCACAATGCTACTTTCAATATAGCGAAGGAGAAGACCACGAAAGGTCTTATAGTAGCTCTTTCTGACATGTATGAGAAGTCGTCCGTTTCAAATAAAGTGCACTTGATAAGGCAGTTGTTTAGTTCACATCAACGGATTTAATATGATCACAACACAACTACTAAGTTTAGAGGAAATCGATTTCGGTGATGAAGTTTGAGCATTAATCCTTCTATCCTCTCTACTAGAAAGTTGGAACGTGATGGTAACAACAATAAGTAATTCTTTTGGGAGTAAGAAGATGATATTTAAAGATGTTTGACACCTAATTTTAAGCGAAGAGATACACATGAGCGAATTAGGAGAAACATCAGGTTCTTCCTACAATACCAAATCCAAAGGTAGATCCAACAACAAAACTCAAATCGAAGCATGAAATCAAGACAGAGTGAGTCTAAATCTGGGAAGAAAGAGTACAATTGTTGGAACTGTGGCAAGAGCGATCACTTGAAGAAAGATTGTAGAACACTAAAGAATAACAATGACATTGGAAAGGAATCTGTAATGTGGTCAAAAATAATGGAGACACTTTAATCTTGAGTGTTAATAGTCAAATTTAATCCTAGATTTTGAATTTTGAGGTATTGTTTCATTGCCCTTGCATCAAGAAATCATGGAGAATTATGTCGAAAGGTGATTTCGAAAAGATTCATCTGGTTAATGATGAGACCTTGAAAATTATGGGGAAAGGCAATATCCAATTAAAGCTGCTTAATCGAACTATGTGAAAGTTAAAGGATGTGAAATTTGTTTCTAGTCTGAAAAGGAATGGGTTAGCTTAATCTAGAAGGTTATCATACAACCTTTGTAGATAGTAAATGGAAGATCACTAAGGGAGCTATGGTCATAGCTCTTAGAAAGTAGAATGGTATTGTTTATGTTACTTCTGACATGGAGAATATCGTAGTAATTGTGGAATTAGATGACAAGTCAAAAATCTAGCAATAGAGACTCGGTTATATGAGTGAGAAAGGATTTAAGGTTCTTATTTTGAAGGGGAAGTTATTAGATCTAAAGTCAGTAGACGTTGGTCTATGTGAGGATTGCATTTTCGGTAAACCAAAAAAGTTAGTTTCTCAACGATTGACCAGCCACTTAAAGCAAAGAAATTAAAGATGGTTCACATAGATGTGTGGGGACCATCACCAGTTTCATCCATTGGAGGCTCATTGTACTATGTCACCTTTATTGATGACTCTATAGAAAAAGTACGAGTTTATTTTCTAAAAAAGAAATCTGAGGTTTGTGATGTTTTTGGAAAATGGAAATCCATGGTAGAGAACGAGATGGGCTTAAAAGTAAAACGATTGAGGTCGGGCAATGGAGGAGAGTACAGGGACAAGAAGCTAAAGGAGTTTCGTGTCCAATGGAATTAAGCTAGAAAAGACTACTCCCAAGACACTTCAACAGAACAGTGTAGCATAATATATAAACAGAACTCTGAATGAATGTATCAAAAGTATGCAAATACACGCAGGCTTACCCAAGATGTTGTGGGCTGAAGCTATCAGTATAATGGTCTACCTTATCAACCATTGACCTTCAATGCTTCTCGTAGAAAAGTTATCTGAGAAGTATGGACCGATATGAACAGCCTAGCAGAGCATATGAACAGAACTCTAAAAGAACATGCCAAAAGTATAAAAATACACGCAGACTTACCCAAGATGTTCTGGGCTGAAGCTATCAGCATAGCGGCCTACCTTATCAACCGTGGGCCTTCAGTGCCTCTCGAAGAAAAGTTATGTGAGGAAGTATAGACCGGCAAAAAGGTAAACTTTTCACATTTGAGAGTATCCAGTTGCATTTTTTATGTCCATATTAACTTATCTAAAAGAAGCAAGCTTGACTCAAAGTCCAAGAAATATGCTTTTGTTAGTTATAGCATAGATAAGTTTGGTTACTGATTTTGGGATTTTGAAAATAAAAAAAAAAAAAAATCATCAGAAACACGGATATTATTTTCAATAAAAAGCAATGTACATGGATAGATTATCTGCAAAATCTACCAATACAAAAGTGAAAGCTGAAAAAAAAGAAGTTTGTTGAATTTAAAGAGAACATTGAGAAGGAAGTGCAATTTGGGAACCGACAGAGTTCTTAAAATGAAGTCTCTCAAGAAGAACCATGAATTCCTATAGTAGAAGTGAGACGCTTCTTTAGAACTTCTAAACCGATACAATGTGACAGACCCCTTTCCCTAGGCGATCTGCTGGCACCCTACGGTGACCCTCCAGCTAGCCCTTTCGCTCAACTAAAGGATCCCCCGCAGAGTTAAGCCATATTCTTTCTCAATCTTTTTCGAAAACAGCGGAAACGAGGGGAAATTTTTCATTTTTGTTTTAAACCTTTGAAAATATTTTATAAAAATTTGGGCAGCATCCCGTCTGTTTTTCGGACTTTGCCACCCTGTAAATAATAAAATTTAACACTTCTAAAATCATAAAAACAATTTCCCCCAACTACGGAGCCTCAGGCTCTCATTTTTCCAACACAATCACAACCACAATTTCGACATTTTCATATTTCGATTTATAAACTTCTTATCAGTAAATCCATATGTCATGCATCAATTTACTTTAAAACGTAATTTAAATCCACAAAATAATATTTACAAAACCACGTGGATATAACAAAATATTTACATCCCTAAATATTAAACCAAAAGATAAGTGGGAAATCACATTAGCACTGACGCCGCGACTGCCTAGTGTCATCTGGGGAAATCTGCAGCTATGGTACCTGTGCCTGGGAGGTTTGTTTTAAAAAAAATACAGAAAACGTTGGGTGAGCTTTAAAAGCCCAGTGAGTGTCATATTACATCATTTAAAACCATACTTAATAAAAACCTCCCTAAAACATTTTCAAATTGATTTATTTAAAATCAAGTTTCATGCATTCATAATATAAAACATATATTGCACGGTTTTCAATTTCATAATGGGATCTCCTATGGTTGCGGGGTTTTTATTCAAAAATCATTTTTCTTTTCATAAACCGAATATGGTCCGACTCCGCTCGAAGGTGTCCAGCCAACCAATCCGGCTCCCGCCAACCTATAGTGACCCGTACCTCATGGCCCCCTAGTATGGAGCAGAATCCTACATCGCTCTTTCCAGGTCATGCAGCGGAATCCTACATCGCTACAGAGCGGACCCTGTCTCGCTCGGGTAAGCTAGCAAATAATATACCTTTCACATGCATTGGCCTAATCTCTCAGACATCTGACTGACACGACATCTTGCGGGTATCTCCCGCGGTTAGTTTAGTTAGTGACATACTGACAGTACTCATTCTACCAATGCACGCTTCGGGTACTCAACCCAGACCGTACTCATATGATACTATATGGAAAGCCATAGGTTTTATTTTCATATTTTCAATCCATTTCACATATAAGCAATTCAAACATGAAACTATCATTTCATGAAATCACAAAATCATATCATCGGTTACCGTGCCATTTGTCATTTAAATCACATTTCATTTTCATCAAATATATCAAAGCATGCATGAAACATTCATTCATGATCCAAATCAACGAAGACATTTTAAAATCAGTTTGACACTCACCTTCCGCTATCAATTCCAAACGGATTTCCGGAAGCCTTTAAAACTGCGCTCTAGCGCTCTTCTCTAGCTCCACCGGATCGCTCGTCACCTACACAACGTATATATACGTAAATTTACGCTCGTGTCAACCTCTGTAAACTCAAAATAATTAAAAACTACATCATCGTCCTTAATTGACCATTTTTAGGCGTAATCTCTCAATTTTTTAATTCCTTAATTAAATTTCCGACTTTTATCAATCGCAATACGCCTAATTAAACTCATTAGGGTCGTCCGAACTCTCAACGGACGCCATATGGGTCAATTTACAAAGTTGCCCATTAAACTAGTTTACGCGCATTTTGGTTTCTCTTTGAATCTTTGGTATTTTCTTGGTTTTCTAAACTCCCTATTAACTTCAATCACTTATTTTTCAACTTCTATTCAATCAAAACTAACCAACCAACACATCAGAATAAATCCATTTCAAATCAATCTATTATTAACTAAATCACTAACCTTTAAACTCAAACAACTCACCCCTAATTCCTCCTCGCGTTGACTTTGCTTTGGGGTGGTTTTGGTGACAGATCTGGGCTGGGTTTGGACTGATTTTCTTCCTCTTTTCTTCCCCTCTCTTCCTCTCTCTCTTTCCCCCTTGGTTTCGCCGCCGCACGGCGCTGTCTCCGCCGCAAGTCTGCTGTCCGATCTGCACGCGTGGAGAGCTGTTCTAGACGCTGGATCAGCTCCGTTTCAGCTCCGTTCAGGTCGGGTTTGAGCTGATCTTGGTGCGGGTTGAGCAGGAGCAGCTCGTCTCCTCCCTTTTCCTCGCCGATCGGAGCTGGTTCGGCTTGGCGATGCAGCTCGTTTCCACCTTGATCTGTCACGGTTTTGCTGCAGATTTTGGCTTCTGTTCGTGGCGACTGGATGGCTGGACGGTGAGCTCCATGGCTGGTCGGCGTTGGCTTGGTCGTCGCCGACGTCACTCCTCCTTCTTCTCTCCTTCTTCTTTCTTTCTTCTTTCTTTTCTCTCTTCTTTCTTCGCGAGAGAGAGACTGGTTCTGTTTGTTGATTTAAAAGTCAACACACATCTTCTTGGCTTCTGATTTCCTCCCCACAATTCTCATTAATTCCACTTACACCCTAAAACAATTCCATTATCCTCCCTTAGATTATAGCTTAATCTTACTACGACCACAATTATTAAAAGTTATCTTCACTTTAGTCCCTTTTTTACATTAAAGATTATTCGATTCCATTTACCATTTTAACTTCCAGTTTAATCTCCAATTGGGTTTAAATCAATTCCTATGGGTTCTCTATGACCTTAAACGTCTCCATAATTCATTTAGGGTCTCTAATTGTTCCTTAGGGACTATTCCAGGGAAATCCATACAATAACAAAAATAGAGGGTTTACAATTCTCCCCTCCTTAAAAAAATTTCGTCCTCGAAATTAAATTATATACCTTACTTAACCAAGTGAGGATACTGAGCACGCATCTGCTCCTCGTGCTCCCATGTAGCTTCCTCAGATTCGTGATTCCTTCACAAGACTTTAACCAATGGTATCGCTTTACGGCGCAACACCTGCTCTCTACGATCCAAGATCTCTACAGGCTTCTCTTCGCAAGACAAATTCTTTCTGAGTTGCACCGGCTGTTCTCTAAGAATATGTGAAGGATCTGCTACATATTTTCGTAACATGGAAACATGGAATACATCGTGGATATTCGCTAACTCTGGTGGCAGTTCCAATCTATAAGCCACCTCTCCAATCCTTTCCACGATCTCATACGGCCCTATATACCGCGGACTCAGGTTGCCTCGTTTCCCAAATCTTAACACTCCTTTCCAAGGCGAAATCCGCAGAAACACTCTGTCACCCACCTGAAATTCCAAATCTCTTCTTTGATTATCCGCATAGCTTTTCTGTCTATCACTAGCTATCTTCAACCTTTCTCTTATCACATTTATCTTTTCTGTAGTAATCTGGACAATCTCTGGGCCAATCAATTTCCTCTCACCTACCTCATCCCAACAAACTGGGGTTCTACACTTTCTGCCATACAACGCTTCATAAGGTGCCATCTCTAAACTGGACTGGTAGCTGTTGTTGTAGGCAAACTCTATCAATGGTAGGTGAATATCCCAGCCTCCCCTGAATTCCATAACACAAGCTCTCAACATATCCTCAAGGGTCTGGATAGTCCTCTCAAATTGGCCATCCGTCTGTGGGTGAAATGCCGTACTGAAATGTAATCTGGTGCCTAAAGCTTCCTGTAACTTAGGCCAGAATCTCGATGTAAACCGAGGATCTCTATCTGATACCATAGACACTGGAGCGCCATGTAATCTATTGATCTCATTCACATGATTCTCTTTCACTGAAACATCATTCATAACATCTTTCTGTATCATCGCTATAACCTCTACATCATCATTGCTTAAACATCCTGTTCAGATATCTTTATCCTGAGTTTCTCTTTTATAAACTGTACTAGAAACTTATACCTCACTAGTTCTCTGTCATTCCTTCTCAAGAACTCCAATCATTTAACACTCATAATACGACTCAAGGATCTACATACCACATCTCCAATAGGGCTCTCATTTGTCCTTTATTAGATCATCAATACAATCAAAGATACAGGCTGATCTGTCTCATCTTTCAGGTCAAAACTTAATATTAACATCAACCTAAACTCACCTCATCATCTAAGGCGAAAAATACTTGATACTATACTCTCATAATCTCACATCCAAACTAATTCCACCAATAAGATCCACAAAATAAATAAAATAGAGAGCTCTTAAATCAATCAATACTTCAACATCATTATCAATTTAAGAATCATTACCTATATCCCCTTCTGGATCAGCATCAACTGTCTGCTGTATAGTTGCAAATATTCTAGCCTGAGTGCAAGATCTTCCAAACTGTCCTCTGGGTATTACTCCTCTATTGGATCCACCACTAGTCTGCTCAGGATCATATTTTATGGCATTAAAACTATATCTCATTTATATATATCTCATCTTACCACTTCCAAATTGATATCTATTGTTTCATAACTCAAATTTCAAATCTAATAGACATGAATTTCTCAAATTAAAGATTACACATTACACTTTTGCTACGCAATTTCACTATTTCATCATGATTCACACTTAACTCCAAAATCTTCAATAACGAACTTAAATTCTCAAATCTTATCTATATTCAAAAATAGACAATCATGTCCATATATACTAACTCAACCTCATTTTATCATTTCCATCAGTTAACAGATTATTTAACGTCAAAAAATCTAATTCGTACAAGATCCATCTTACTTACCTGTTACCTTTCCAATGAACTCCATGACTTTTGTGATTCCTACTATCAACATTCTCAAAATTCACGCTTTATGCTAAGCAGTTATTAAACATAAAATGTCGTATCTACTTTAATTACTCAAACCATAAAATAATATCATCTAAGCATGTCAAAACTCAATCGCCAATTATTCACATCAATCCTAAATCAATAGCCAATTCAAATGTAATGAACACTACAACTTCTGGTCATATTCACTAAATTCCCTCTCGAGTGATAACCAGGAGGGTCCCTTGAGAGCACACATTCGAAAATTTCCTAATTACCGGAATGTCTTTCAACCTCTCTCCATTATCTCAAACTTACAATCTGCTATTTCATATCTTGATTTCAATTCTAATAAATATGAACATTTTGGAACTAAAGATTATACCATACGCTTTCGCTGCGCAACTCTACTATTCAATCACTTAAAAACTTCAAAATATAAAATTTTGGATCACTTATGATCTATTTTACTCACATATCATCCTTCCAATTAATTCCACACTTTTATAACTCATAATATCAACATTTCAAGTTCTACGCATTGTGCTAAATAATAATTAAACAAAATAACTCTATATCCATTCCAATTGATCAAAACATAAGGTTATATCATCCATAAAGGTAATGATCGACTTACCTAAGTAAAATATGAAATCTTCGCTTATCAATTTCATAAAAATGAATAGAGCCTTTATTAATCTGAATGATATCACTTAGAAACTCATAATGCCCTTGGCGAGTTTCGAAAATCATCTTAGAAAGCTTTACATATCCTAAATTAATAGTATCCTTAATACACTTTTCTTAATATCTTATTAATCTTCATCATACTTATCATACTCGTAGGAAGCATCTTTCTCATATCACCTAAAATTACATCTGGTTCCCCAAGTCCGTTGAACTTCACTTCCTTTCAATAACTTCCTTCCTTTAACAATCCATCGTTCTATATTTAGACGGCCAATTAATGCCTAATGAAACATTAAAATCATACATATATCTGGTAGCATCAAGTCTGCCTTAAACTCTTGACTTGCTAGGTTTACTTTGCTACCTATATAAACTTTATTCGTTATAAGCGAATCATCCGTAGGGAGTGATATTAAAATGCTACAATTGGGGGTTTCATTCCATATAACAATCATTCTCAAATCATTTTAAATAATTATACTTAAAAATATTTCCGGCAATCATCATTTTCCTATTATCACTTCTCATAATAATCAAAACTTAATAACTCAATTTCATATTCTTATGCTTCACGTAACTATTAAATGCTAAATCGCAATTCATCAATAAACATTTCATACCACCTTATCATCCTTTCTCCTCCATACTCTTAATACTAATAAATCATTCAAGAATCATATACTTATGACAATAATACAATGTCATACAATGTTATTCATATTCTTTGTATTATTTATTGTTGATTGATAATGGAGAACCAGAGTGTTATGACAAAACAATTTAGGTTGAATATTCGATCAAGTGGGAGTCTACCATGGAAGATGAGATGGACTCACTAATGTCAAATCAGACATGGGAACTAACTGAACCACCAGAAGGGAAGAAAGCTTCACATAACAAATTCGGTTTTCAAGATAAAAAAAGAGCATGATAGAAGCAAACGTTACAAAGCTTAGCTAGTGGTTAAAGGATTTCAATAGAAAGCAGGCATTAACTACACTAAGATTTTCTCTCAATAATAAAGTTAACAATAATGAGGTTGTGCTAAAGATGGTAGCTAGTAGAGAATTTACATATTGAGCAATTAGATGTAAAGCCAACAGTCCTTCATGGCTGATTTGGAGGAAGAAATTTATATGAAGTAACCAAAAGGCTTCATGGTAGTAGCTATAGAAAGCATGTTGTGCAAGCTAAATAAGAGTCTATATGGTCTGAAACAGGCTCTTATATAGTGGTACAAAAAGTTCAATAGCTTCATGTGTAGCAACAGTTTCACAAGATGTCAAGCAGATTGTTGCTGTTCTATTAAGTGGTTTGACAATAACTTTATCATCTTACTTTTGCATGTAGATGATATGCTCATTGTAGGTTTTGATATATAAGAGATAAATAATTTAAAGAGAGAATTGTCAAAGCAGTTTGCAATGAAAGATCTTGACATTGCGAAGCAGATTCTTGGAATAAGGATTACAAGAGACAAAGCAGTAGGAACTTTGATGCTATCATAGGTAGCGTATGTTAATAAAGTACTCTACAGATTCAACATGCAAAATGCTAAACCAATGAGCACTCCTTTAGGTGCCCATTTCAAACTTTCCAAAGATAATTAATCAAAGACTAAGGAAGAACGTGATCACATGAAGAATGTTCCTTACTCCTTAACCATTGGAAGTTTGATGTATGACATGGTTTGTACCATACTAGATATTGCACAAGTAGTAAGAGTGGTGAGCAAGTACATGAACAATCTTGGTAAGACACACTTGGAAGCAGTTAAATGGATCATTAGATATATGTAAAGTACCATAAAAATGGCACTCTGTTTTAAAATTTGAGATATGAAACTAGAAGGCTTCATTGCTGTTGACATAGTCGGAGATGTCAATAATAGAAAAAGCACTATGAGGTATGCGTATACTCTTGGAGGAACTACGGTGAGTTGGATTTCTCAACTATAGAAAGTTATAGCTCTCTCCATTACCGAAGCAAAATATATTGCAGTTACGAAGCCAGTAAAGAGATGATTTAGCTTTAAGGTTTTCTAAAATAACTGAGAAAGAAATAGGAGGACAATATTCTTTATTCTAACACTCAGAGTGGAATCCACACTTAACAAAGAATCTGTCTTTCCATGCCAGAACGAAGCATATTCAGATGAAATATCATTTCATTCGATCTCTTTTGGAGTACAAAGCTCTAAGACTTGAGAAGATTCGTGGAAATGAAAACCCTACAGATATGCTAATGGAGACGGTGACAATTAACAAACTGAATCTATGTTTAGCTTTAGTTGGCCTGCAAGTGTGGAAAATAGGAGTTAAGTTGCTGAATTGATCTTGTGAAGATGTAACTGAAGTAAATCTTCAAGTGAGAGATTGTTGGATTTCTAAAAAGAATTGATCCCTAAAATAAGAAAATTTAATAACTCTCTGTTTTGGAAATTGAGGAATAAGAAAACTCAGTTTTGGTGATGAAGAAATTTGAAGGTGCATATAAAACAGTTGATGCATGATTAAAAAACAAGTGCATTAATGGTAATTAATGAGGAGGAGCCTAAAGGCACCTATTTAAAAGCCTCTCATTTCATTGTTTCAATCATCCCAGAATTAAGAAAAAAAGAGTGGTGCAACTCTTTAAGTAAAAAATGAGGTTCTCTTGAGTGTTTATTCTCTCGAGTGTAATTGGAATCTGGGTTATGAGGATTTGAATGTTTGTAAAGGCTTGTTATTTTTCCCTTAATAGTGAAGATCTATAGTAGCTTCGTAGACGTAACCTATTTTGGGTAAATCACATAAATTTTGTATTTTTTTTTTCTGTTTTATTTTATTATGATTTGTGCATTATTTTATCACTTCATTAATCTAGTGTTTTGAAAGGTTTATTTTCTAATACAATGAACCAGTTTATTTTCAAGTAGCTTTGACAATGAAAAACTTTTAACATAAACCAAAAAAAAAAATGCTAGAAATAATGTAGACTGAAATGTTCGAATTTGGAAATATAAGAAAGAACTTTGTTCTCTAATTGAGATAATTCCAATGATACATTATAGGCCCAAATCTGGCATAGTTTGCCCCCTCAAAAGCATTTCAAAAGTGTTCTATATCAGTCATGAAAATAGGTTCTGAACAAAAAATTCCATTCGGAACAGAGCAAAATGGATCCTGAACAAAGGATAGATTGTAAACATAAAAAATATATATTTCAAACATTAGTACAACTATAAATAGATGATGAAAAATCCCAATTTCAATTAGAAAACTAGAGAATATTCGCTTCAGTGGCTTCTTCACCCTCTGTTTCTATCCGGTTTTAACACCTCAACTTCTTTAATACAAATTCAAACCATTTTACAAATTCAAAACCCGAGAATACAACCCATAATTTCTTCAAATAAAAATCTTAAAACCTCAAAAATTTTCAAATTTTTGCATAAGAATGGAAAGAAAAAAAATGAGAAGACAGTGAGATAATTTTGATTTGTTGATTTCTCAAATTTGATTCGTGATTCTTAAATATGAAAGACAAAGATAAAGAGAAAGAGAGTGAGGAAGAGAGATTGCTTTTGTTATGATTTATAAGGGTTTCATAAAAAAAATAATAATAATTTTAGATGCCAGTCAAACCTAAATTAAGAATTGGGTAATTGGAATGAAAGAAAAAAATGAGATGAGTACTATTTCCTCTCGTTTGCTCTAACATTATTGTTCCTTGTATGCGAAGGACATTACAACAATTTGTTTAATGAAGCTTTTGTTCCCTCGTGCCGTGACAGAAAGTTCTACATTTATTGAATCAGGCCAATTTAAATTAACGATGACACAATTCTCCATTGACAAATCAGATAATAAAATTTATTTATTTTAATAAAAATTCCACTTTGTAATTATTGAGTGAGTGCTACAGTTAATTACTGTCTACGAAAAAAAAAATTAATGCAAAAAATACCTTGTTACCTTAATGTGTGCTCAATCATAGTCATAATCAATGTATCTTTGAAGAAAATATTTATACAATAGAAGACCAACGTTTACCATTCTTAACATAATAATGGGGTAGTGAAATGGCACTGAAAACATTCCCTTGTAAGAAAGTAATCGACAGAAAAAGACTTTGATTAATGGTGTACTCACCCTAATTGATTCAGGCCATATGTTTTTTGTTTTTGTTACTGACACCTTTTTCTTTTCTTGTAGAACTGTGGGGCAGGAAGAAAGGTTGTGTGTTGAATCAGTAGCTAATCGTTTCCTACGCAAGGTTTTCACTTCACTTGTTTTGTTAATAGTTAAATCGATGGTTAAATTGTGATCGGAGTTTATGAGAATTGCAAACATGTTTGTTGTTTTTGATTTTCAGTATTGCTGGTAAAATTTATGTTTCCCTTTTCAAACAATATGTATTATTATTGCAATGGCAAATGATTTGGAAAGGACCTGCTCTGTGGGGCTGGCAAAGGGATATAAATTAAAAAATTCAACATCGCAAATTTGTTTTATGGAATCAATATTATGTTGATTGAGCCCCTCTGAGAACCTGTTACGCAGTTATCTCTAATGGTAATCTCATTTAGGTTTTGCTTCATAATGGTTTAAGGGGGTTTAATTTTCAATTCATATATAATTCTATATATTGTGAAACAAGAGATTCTAAATTTTGAAAAGTGTTGTTTGTTGGGATTATATTCACGAACAATTGTACATAATATTGTTAAACATTTTCAGATAAAAAAATTGTCTTATGTGAAATTGCATCGAATTCATATTTAGAACTTAAAATTGTATTCTAGTTTCTTGAAATTTTATCTAGATCTTGAATCAAATACCCTCTTATTGTTTTTGCTCCCATACTCACTGCAAATATTATTATTGTTATTATTATCTTTCGTTTTCACGTGGAACGTCAACCCATTACATACATAAACACCGATCATACTCTTCGTTTTGGGGTGTTCATTATGTCAACTCTGGGTTCTGGGTTCTTAAATCAAATAAAATATATTTAGTGTGGGGTCCTGTGTATGCTAGATCGTACGGGTTCTCGTGGCCACATCGATAAGAGAAGCATGCTGCAGGTGCCGAAGAGGATGCATTGCTGAAGCTGATGGATGCAACATGTAGACGTGCAACAGCGCCCCCTGCACCACCAGATGGCTTGTGTCTGGTAGATGTTGGCTATACTGAATTCGATCCATCTAATACTCTTTATCACATGAGGTTTATTTTCTGTATCAATCCACTGATGATTGTATTCTATATTGAAATTGATCCTAAAGCACCTAGTTAGAACCGTTGAGACTTGATCTTCATGTGAAAGAAAATTAAGCATTCATTCGTAGCATCCCTTTCTGAAACAAGTTTGATTATATGAAAAAACTATAGAATTCACGATATGATTTTCTGATTCGTGTGCTCGCATGAATATTTTTAATTCTTTCCAGCGTTTTACAACATGGTTTAATACAACTTACAACAAATATAGTGTTATATGACAAGTATCTAGTTCTTTGAGGATCTCCTATTATATCGAACAAGTTGAGTGTCTGTGAAAAACTCCAATGCCTTATTCGTATACTGTGGAACAATTTACATGCAAGTAAAATTATAACTTTGGATATGACTTGATATCCTAAGAATTAAGGAGAAGGAATTGGTCCACAAGTTTAATGGGAGGTTTGTATCATTGCTTTCCAATTCCGCTTAAGAGTTAGAGAATACCATTGTCCTCGGGGGAAGGTTGGGAAATTGTGGCTCGGGCTTTTCTCAATTTTCCTATGTTGCTTCAGTCGGAGTCAGTCCCATTCCCAATGAATTGCTTATAGAATAGGCATTATATGATTGTTTTCAATTAGGAAAATTTCAATTTCATCTCTAACGTTTAACAAAATATTATTTTTTACTCACTTATACATTTTTAATACTCGTCATCCCTATGTTCTCGATATTCATCAATTTAGTCTTGCTAACCAAACACTTAATGGTCAAATGAGATGGAAGTTGCACAAAGACGGATTTACCCTTGATTTTAGTTAGAATAGTTAAAATGACATCATTACCATTTTAAAAAGCTGACAAGTACAAAATGAGGATCTCTATTAATATGAAAGTGCCATTGACTATCTTCTAATCAATATGTGACAAATTATCCAATCAAAGTTTCTAAAAAAGACAAAACAAAAAATTATGGAAAGGAAGATTTTAAAGTTAAAAATCTGGTGATTAAAAAAGATTAAATTTTAAAATAAAAATAAGTAAAAAAATAATATAAATATAAATTTGCAGACCTTGAAATTGATGTGAATATAAATTAAAAAAATAAAACTAAATTAAAAAATATCTAGATCTTTAAGGATTAAAACTAAGAATTCCCAAAATCAATATCACAAAAAAAAAAAAAAAAAAAAAAAAAAAAAAAAAACCCTAACTCAGAAGTTCAATTCCAAAAGAAAAAAAAAAAACAAAAACAAAAACAGAACAAAACAAAAATTAAAAAAAAAAATTAAAACTAACAAACACAAATTGGATGTCACATGGGTTCTTACATTTGAACACCACCCATCTCCACTTCTCTAGATTCTTCAGCCTGGAGACACACAAACCCAGATTTGAACACCACCCTCGAGTTCTTCGATCTGGACCTTAAGGTAATGTGATGATCCATGAGGAAATGGTTGGCAGGTGATACAAGAATTGAAGCTTGGAAAATGAAAATAGAAAGAAATGAATGGAAAGACATGTGAGATGAAAGTGCATTTGGGCTTTATCCATTCAAAGAAACACAAACATGTGAATTGATTCGACGTGCAAGGATGGTACATGGATGTCAATCTCTCTCCCTCTCTCAATCACTCTCTCACCAAATCAAACAATATAATCCAGATCTCATTCTTCTATAAAGCTTGCTCGTGATCGGTTTCTACCATCTTTCATTCATTCACTTCTTCCCATATTTCTGTCTCACTTCTACAAACCTTGCTCGTGATCGGTCGATGTCGCAGGTATTCAGAGTAAGTCTTCTTCGACTCCATTTCAGTGATTTGCTCTCACTTCGCTTTTTTTTCTTAGTATATATGTGGTTAACATTGTCTGTTGGAGTTCCAATTCAATCTACAATGGGTATTGTAGTAAATGGAATATCTCAGCTTTTGTAATTGTGACCACAGTTAGTATCATAACTTGTTTTGATTAGTTGTATACGCCCACAATTGGATTAGCAGCATGTTTGGTGATGAATTGGTTTTATCTTTTCTGAAGTTTGTTGAAGCTTATTTGTTGTATAAAGATTTGCCGAATTAGTGCTGCTTTATTTGGTCAGCACATGGATTGATAGGGATTGGAGTTGCATATTTAGTTTTTATCGTGGTTGTTTTGCGACTCCTTTGGACTAAATTAATAAATTTCTAAAACGTTGGGGATAATAGGTATTCAAAACGTATATATGAATAAAAAAATAAAATTTCGCTAAATGTTAGATAACAAAGTGAAATTTCCCCTTTTCAACTTCTACTTGTGGTCACTGAAAGCAATAGCAACCTAAACTAGCAAGACTTTCAGTTAGTTAAGCCCAAAAATTGTCTTGAATGCTATAGTTTGCTCATTAAAAGATCAAAGATTTAAGTTGCATCCTTATCTACTAAAGCACAATATGTGGGTGTGGCATGGGACGCTGAATTTGCGTGTCATACTGTTGTTGGTATGCCCTTCTAATAATAACGTGATATATAACATTTCGCTTTCATAAAAAAATTAGTATTGATGTCTTTTCTCATTTATAAGAAAATTTTCATTTAAAAAATTATGTCACATTTCATGCTGTTATTAAAATGTCACACCAACATATATTTTTTTATGAAAGAGAAATGTCACATGTTATATTGATATTGGATGGACACACCAACATTAGCTTGACACCTAACTCAGCATCCTATGAAATATTTTCTCATGGATGTAAGTCTTCTCTTCATAAAAATAATAATAAATAAATAAATCCCTTTAATTTTCCTTCTCAAATGTCAATGGACAACCTTGCTTTATAAAATACAGTACAAAAATTGTAAATGACCGCACACGTAGACACAAAATTATGAAATAAAATTTCTCCACCTACCCAAGCAATTAAGTTGAATTTTGGTTATATAGGAAGTTTAATTCCATGCATCTTCATTGCATCATAATGGCATAAGAAAATTTTCTATAAAACAATCTCACAACTGATATGGTGAAACGGATCACTAGAATAATATCATATTTTTTGTCTTACCTTTTTCATTAGTCTTTCTTTTTTTATTTACCTTTCATATTAATTCATTTTATCATATCAATTGTAAGATAGTTTCATAAAAGATTTTTTCTAGTAAAAGTGTTCTTGCAATTTGAAAAAGTAAAAAAAAAAAATAGAAGTTAGGTCATTTTGTTGATGGATTAATGGATTTCAGGAGCAACCTGTATGGAAACAAGAAATGGGCAACATCGAGATTGAGAAGGGGCGTTATGTGACAACAGCTTTGTTGTTACTTGTATTGTTCCTGATAAGCACATTCATCTTCTCCAAGCGTACTCTCGAGCCCACTCTCTCTTTCAACCCAGACTTCTCCGCCCTTGTTGAACAGGCCCCACCCCTACCTCCATCCACCACTCCTTATGAACCCCAACCCACCCTTCTTGAACAGGCCCCATCCCCTCATCAACCCCTTTTTTTCATTCCTCCAAACATCACTATCACTATCACTAACAACAACCATTCTGTTGCTGAACCTGGTGATGCTGATGCTAAGAATTCCCTTTCTTGTGATTTGTATGCGGGCTCTTGGGTGAGAGATGAGGAGTACCACCCCATTTATGAACCGGGTTCTTGCCCTTATGTCGATGAAGCTTTTGATTGCCAGAACAATGGACGCCAAGATTTCCTCCTATGTTAAATGGCGATGGAAGCCTCACGCCTGTCATCTTCCCAGGTATATATCTTTGTGTCTGCTCTTCATTTTGTTTTGCTTTTACTGATGCTTGATTCGGTAATGTTGTGATAGACTTGTAGTTTCAATTTGTTATCTACATTGCATGTTTTTTTTTTTTTTTTCAAATGATAAAAAGACCAACACTGCATGCAAATGTCTTTACTTTTTGCTTATTTGTGCATCAACTCATGCCAAGAGTCGATGCAAATAGTGGCATCAAACTCAATTGGCGTTTGTGGATGACAATCTTGTTTTCAAATCAAACATGCAAGTCAATTTTTGGTGCCGTTGCTGATAATATTAATGATTGATAACATTATGATTGTACTAACTTTCATCCAGTAAAGAAAATTGACAATCTAAAGGCATAGTGAGTGGTTTGTTGTAAGCAAGACATTATAGGTTCTTCTTCTGATCAATCATTAAGTGTCTAAATGATGTAAAAAATCAAATCCTTCCCTCAAAAAGATAACCAGTGCTCCTTTAGAATAAAATTCATGGATTGTAGGCAGATCAATATTTAATCACACTCAGATGCAGAACACCGTTTTTAAGTATTTGGCTAACGATTTTTCATGCATTTGTTATTTGTTTTTTGACATCAAGAAAAATGCAGTGAGCGGTTTTCTTATCTCATCAAATGTGAACATTTTCATGTTCCTCATTAAATAAGAGATATTTATAATTTGCCCCAACGTTTGCTCATAATATGAAAATACCCCCTATGGTTTCGTAATTACCCGTTTTGCACCCAACCATTTGTTTTTCCGTTAAAAAATTGACTTTAAGTACTAAATAAGTTATTTGCCCCTGATTTAAACTTAATTAAAATAAAATTGAAAAAATAAAAATATTTAATTTTAAAAAACTTAAAAAATCTGGACCGTCTATCTCGAAAATGAATGGTTAAGGTCTACTTAATTTTAAATATAAAAAATATTTTTTTAAATGGATCTAAGTCATCCATTTTAAAGATTGATGGTCAAAATCAATTTAAAAAAAGTAGAAATTTTTAATTTAATTTTAAATTTTAAAAACAATAATTTTAAATATATGTATTTTTTCAAATGGATCTAAGCCATCCATGTCAAAGATGGATAGTCAAGATCAATTTAAGAAAAAATAGAAAAAAAAAATGAACACTTAAAAAAAAAAAAAAAGTAAATTACAATTTAGCTATCCAGTTGAAACTGTAATTTAATTAGAGCAATTGTTTCGGCTTTATTGCAATTGACCTCCCTACCATTAGTAATTTTCAGTTACATTTGATAATGAATAGTGACAAAGTGATGAAAATACCAAAATACCCTTGATGGTTGAAATGGACCCAATTGACTAAATAACAAATAAAATAATTAAAAACTAAAAAATTAAATAAGAAATTTTTTCATCAGCTTCATCAACCTAGAAAATCAACTCATTCATCATCTTCATTAACTGGAAATCATCTTCTACCAGATGAGAATAGCATCAAATCTAGTACTTGACCACAACAATTTCTTAAATTAACATCAACTCCATTATCAAACAATAAGGCCACGGTATAACAAAAAACCACCAAAATAAAAACCAAAATCAAACACAAAAACAAAAAACAAAAACATAAAACAATAAAGAAGCCCAGATCTAGTAGGTTCATCCCTCTCTCAACCTTTGTCTCTATCTTTCTCTTCTTTTTCTTTTTCTTCTTCTTCTTCTTTTTCTTCTTTTTCTATTCTCCTTCTTCTTCAAATCTGGGTAGGTTCGTCACTCTCTCTCTCTCTCGCTACTCTTCTTCTTCTTCTTTTTTTCAAACCCATATCTGGGTTCGTTACTCTCTCTCTCTCTCTCTCTCTCTCTCTCTCTCTCTCTCTCTCTCTTCTTATTCTTTTTCTCTTCTTCTTCCTTTCAAACAAAGCATAACTCTAAAATCAACCAAAGGATGAAGATGGTGTCTCTGACAATGACAATGGTAGAGGATGAAGATGTCGTCTAAAGCAACTGGGTCTGGATGAGTTTCAAAGGTTTGGGAGAGGGCAACAATTGGCGAACAAGCAAAGGTCGTTGGAGAAAGAAGATCATTGGCAATTAGCGAAGAGGTGTGAATAAGAGGAGGTTGTTGGAGAAACAAGAGTTGCAAACAAGAGGGGGCAATGATTGTCGAAAGGGTGCAAACAAGAGGGTGCTATGTTTGATTTTGTTTGAGGTTAGTGTGTGAACAAGAGGGGTTTGTGTTTGAAGAACAATGTTGTTCTGTTTCATTGAAGAATAATAGTGTTGTTCTTTTTCTTCAATTGTTTAGATTTGATGCTTTTAATTTTTATTGATTGATTTAATTAAAATTTATTTAATTTATTTTAAAAGAAAAATAAAAATAAGGTCAAAAGACAATTTTTTCCTCAATCAGTTAACTCTAACGGAGATTCACTAATGATGAGAGGGTTAATTGCAATAAAATCGAAACAATTACTCCACTTGAATTACATTTTCAATTAGGTAGTAAAATTATAATTTGCTCAAAAAAGAAAAAAATTAAAGATGCAACCTAGATTGGATCTCCACCATTCATTAAGAGATCCAATCTAGGTTAGATCTTCACCCAGTTCATCTTCCTCACACCATCTATCATCATCAGACCACCTGTCTATCATCCAATTCACTCGTTTTAAATCAAAACCGCATTTTCTACATCTTCAAATCAAAACCTCATTCACTCTCTTCAAATCAAAACCTCATCTTCAACATCTTCAAATTAAGACCCCAGAGTCTCCATACACAAAACAAAACAAAACATCATCATCAACATAATCAAAATCAATCAAATTTAATAAAAAAATATCTCTCACTCTCCCTCTCATGGAGGACACCAAAAATGCCACCACCAGCATCAACACTAGCATTACTAACAGTAAGTCTCCATCTCTTCCATGTCACCTCTCAAAGCCCCTCACCCTCCCTTTCTTTCTATGATAAGCTTGTTGGATAAAATTTTAATAGGCTGAAAACCTTCACCAAAATCTAGAAACCCATATTAAACCATTAAGCATTATTGTGGAGAAGACATACCTAAATCCATATTGATAAACTTGAGAATGATTGAGTCTGAAGGATTGAGTCTGAAGGACTGAGTCTTCCACAATCAAATCACCTTAGTATACTCTATAGTTTTCTTCTTGAATGGGGAATGAGAATGAGAGCAAAAAAACTGTACATATGTTATTTTGACTTGAAGACCATAACCTTTATAATATTCTTTATGTAGTGACCTAATTAGATTCTCATTAATCATAATTAATTAGTATTAGGTTTCTACACACTAAAACCCATACTCAATAGATATCTCTAGAGCCCAATTAATAGATTACTTATTTGACTCTATCAAAATAGATAACTTATAATATAATTATTATTTAATATGTAAGCCCAAAATAAGAAATGTTAAAAAAAAAAAAATCCCAACAAAGCCCCCTTATACCATGCTCTCCTACTTTGACCTTACCAATGAGCTTCAAGCTAGATGGAACATGAAGAACCAAAGTGATAGAGATGATGGATGGTCTCCATTGCATGGAGACCCCAATGAACACCATTGGGCCTCTTTCATCAAAGGAGACCGAAGTTATAGAGGACGACGATGAGATGCAATGATAGATGAGATTGAAGTTTCAGAGGCCTTGGTCTAGTGTCAATAGGTAGAGTTGCAAAGGACAACAATGATGGACATTTCTCCCTTTCTCTCTCCCTTCCTCACTTTTTTTGCCTTGACTCACTTCGTATTTCTAGGTTTCCTTCCGGCCACCATCTAGATTTCCAGTATCCAAAAATTTAGGCAGAAAGAGCTGGGTTTTCATAATTGTTTTTACTTTTTGAAAGATACGGTGTTGATGATTTTATGAGTATTGATGGTGTTCATGGTTAAAGATGTTTATGTTGTTGATGATTTGAGAGTTGATTTTGTGGAGTGTTGATGATTTTATGGGTGTTGATGGTTCAAGTTGATGAACTAGACCCAAATTTGCTATTTGTTGCTGAAGAAGGAGATCCATATTCTTCATTGTTCTTTATCAAAGAATAACACATAGCAGTGGAGATCCAATCTCCGGATTGGATCTCCACCGCCCATCAAGGTGGAGATCCAATCTAGAGATTAGATCTCCACTTTTATTATTATATTATTAATTTCATACTTTTTTAAATTAATAATTTAATTTTTCTATTTTTTTTTTTCAAATTGATTTTGATCGTCCATCTTTGAGATGGACAGCTTAAATCCATTTGGAAAAAATTATTTTTTATATTTTAAATTTTTTTCTTCAATTTTTTTATTTTTTAAAATATAAAAGATTTTTTATTTTTTAATTTTGGTTTTCTAAAATTAAAAAAATAATAATTTTTTTTTTTTAATTTGATCTCCATTGTCCATCTAGAGGATGCAGATCAATCATTCTATTTAATTTGATTGATTTTATTATTTTTTTATTAATTGATATTTATTTATCAGTTTCATTTACCATTTTACCCTTCCATTGCTAACAATCTCTAATGGAATTGGTAATAGTGGGGAGTTGATTCTTTATTCAATTAAAATTTGGGGAGGAAAACTGCTAATTACAAAACTAAGGAGAGCAGTTTTAGGTTATGATCAAGGGTTGGGGAGCAAATTATAAATACCCCTTAAATTAATTATGAATTTACATAATAGCCAATGGACATCGAGCCTGTGCCTAATATGTTGGCTGTTTTTCTTCGACTGTGGGATTCATTTTTAAATCGCTTGTCTGCTACTGTTGAACTTCCAGCCTCTGCTTAACATGAAGGCTGTGTTTTAACTCTATATTCAGGGTATATTGTTAAGATTATTTTGCCTGTATATTCCTTTTTTTTTATTGTTCTTTTTGCTAATTTTTCAGGGTCGTTAAAAGTTTGTTAGTTTTTCTTATACCTTTAAATGATAGGTTTAACGCTTCAGATTTCTTGGAGAGACTAAGAGGAAAAAGGCTGATGTTCGTTGGAGACTTCTTGAACCGGAACCAGTTTGTGTCATTGGTATGCCTCCTCCGTGAAGGCCTAGCTAATAAGAGCAGAATGTACTGAGACACATGGCTGCAGAATAACAAAGGGAAGGGAGCAATATGTATTCAAATTTCTGGTATCCAAACTTTATACTTTCACGTTGCTTCTTTAGGTTAATCTAAATACCTGATCAAGTATTTATACATCTAAAGGTGCCATTGTCTTATTGTTTTATTCAAGAAAATTATCTTTTTATTTTGTTAGTAATGTGTTCATGTTCAGTTTTGTGATTTGATACGATACTGGTTATTATTGTTGTTTACATCAAGTTTCTTAGAGCTTTTGAGTGTTGATCAAATATGTTAAATTTTCATTATTGTTGCTTTTTACTCATTTATGAGAAGTGGTACATGTATTGGTGGAGAGTCTTACAACTCAAAAGATTAATCTATTTGGCTGTGACAAATCATTGATACACAAACCATTCTCTGTCCCTCTTTTTATCATCTTTTCAATGGAGGATGTATCCCGTCTTCTTTGGCTTTATATGTTGACTCTCTAACAAAATAAATGAGTTGTGAGCATATGTGCATTTTGTGCTTTGCCAAAATTTTTGCCCCATTATGCCTATAATTAGTGTCTTATTATGCAATGCACACTTGAATGAATATTAGTTGACTTCATGGCAACAGTTATTTTTCACTCTGGAGCTTAAATTCACGTATATCTACACATAAACATCAATTACCTGTCATAGCATTTCGAGATTGACCTGATGTAAAAATCCGGTTAATTAATTGTTACTAGTTGACAATTTGATTCCGTGAATTTTCGGGCAGGACTATAATTGCATGGCAGAATATGCAAGATCACATTTCCTTGTGAAGGAAGGTTTCCGCATAAATGAACAAGGCAATCAAAGTCCAACTCTTTCAATTGATAGTATAGACAGTACAGCTGAAGGATGGAAGCGAGTTGACATACTTGTCTTTAATACTGACCACTGGTGAGTTCCTAGAAAGACTGCTCGGGGGTATGCTTGCTATCTTGTTAATCTTATAGTTTGAATTTCATATCTTACTGTTGATTGGTTGCTTGCTTGTATGGTTATTCTTGTTGCTCAACTTTCGCCACTAATAAATTGTGATCAGAAAGCTTTTATAGTTGTGCTTCCAGCATGTGAAAATTGTTCCTCTTGTTTTAACAATTTTAAACCTTTAAACTCTGGAGATGTCTGTGTGCAAGCACCTAGGCACAAATGTATGCTTGATCTAATAATTTAAAAAGCTCACCCTTTCCGTTGGTTAGGATCAAGGATAAGAACAGTTTTAACCGTACCATTATAAGTTGTCCCAATGAGAGGTATAAACGTGCTGCTTTAGTTTCTTTCAGAAATAAAGAGCTTTACAGTAAAACTGATTAATGAATATATAATTATCACAGGAAAAATTTCTATAAAGAAGGCGATTATCTCTATCTAAAGTTTGATGTCGTTGAAGCTTATCGAAGGGCTATGACAACCTGGGCAAACTGGATTGACGCTAACATTAAACCTGACAAGCAGTTACTTTTCTATCGGGGACATTCTTCTACCCATTTCAGGTATTCTGGCTCCATTTTCTTCTGTGAACTGGCATTGCATCTTCGTGTCTTTTTCTTATATCATTGATGTATATAATCATCTAAGTAAAATTTTAATGGGAAGAAGAAATGGCTCATCGATTTTACATTGTTCGAAACAGAGGTGGAGATTGGGACTCTGGCGGGTGGTGCAATGGGGAGCCTGAACCAATCTTGAGTGGTGCTTTCCTTGATGGCTACCCCTTAAAAATGAAGATAGCGGAGGAAGTGATCCGAGAAATGCAGACTCCAGTGACATTATTAAACGTGACTAAGTTGACGAATTTTCGAAAGGATGGTCATCCATCAGTCTATGGAAAGAAGGTTATTGAAGGGAGAAAGGTTTCTATGAGACGCCAAGACTGCAGCCACTGGTGTGTTCCCGGAGTTCCTGATGCTTGGAATGAGCTTATATATGCTACTCCGATTTTTGGGATAATCCCAAAAAACCTCTTAAATTTTGATAAATTATTTATTTTTCTCTATATGATTTTGTTTTTATTCAAAATAACGCCTAATTTTTAACTAAATACCCAAAATCCCCCTTAAAGGGATATAAAATAACGATAATACATCTTATGGTAACAGATTTTGTTAGGTGGATAATCTTAACCGTTTGACTCTAGAGGTAAAAGCAAAAATGTGAAGAAAATTAAAATATATATATTAATTAAAATATGAAAAATAGAATAAATAAATAATAATAAATATAAAGATATTTTTATTTAAAAACTAAAAAAATAAAAAATATTGAATAAAAATTAAAATTTTCTCCTATCACTTAGCTCTCTCTCTCTCTCTCTCTCTCACACTTCACTAGTCTCTCTCTCTCTCTCTCTCTCTCTCTCTCTCTCTCTTTCTAACTTCACTAGTCTCTCTCTCTCTCTAAGGTCACCACTCCTACTTTTGCTCCGTCGCTTTCTCTCTCTAACCTCATCATCTTTTTCTTTGCTTCGTCGCTCATTGTCGCCTCTACCAGACATCCACCACCACCGTCTCCCACGTCGACACCTTTTCATCTCTATCTCTCTCCGACACAACTGCCACCTCTACTCATTTGCTCTTTCTTTTCATCATCTGGGTTCGAGCCCAGATGAGAGATTTCATCTCATCTGGGTTTGAACCCAAATGAACTCGAACCCTTAACTGGGTCTAAACCCAGATGAGTGAATCTTCATCTAGGTTCGAACCTAGATGAACCCGAACGCAGTTGAACCTTCAACTGGATTCGAACCCTCAACTGGATTCAAACCCAGATAAATTCGGTTGAAGGTTTGATGATGCATGATGATTTTTTATGATATTTGGGTTTAGATTGTCTTTTTGAGTTTTTAGGTGTGCTTGGATGTTTGATGATTTCTTTTTTTCAATCTTTGTGTGTTTATTGATCGATTGTTGTTCAGTGTGGGTTTATTGATTAAGTGTTGTTCATCTTTAGGTATGTTGATTGTGATGGTTGTGGGTATGTTTAGTTATGATGGTTATGGGTTGTTCATTACTGGTGGTGGTTTGAAGGTTGATGAAGATGATGTAATGACTGATGGAGATCTAAATTGGATCTCTACCGTCCATCCAATTTGGATGGATAGTGAAGATCCAATCTAGATCTCCATTTTTTTTAATTTTTAATTTTTTAATTAGTTTATGATTTGTATTTTAAAATATTATTTTATAGTTATGTTATTTTTTAAATAAAAATTTGAGGGTTAAAAATGTCTTTTTACTTCTTGACCAATTTTTCTGTTAATTTTGTAACAGAATGAGAATTTTAAATAAAAACGAAACCACATGGGGGAAAATAGATAATCTATTAAAAGTTTGGTGGGTTTTTAGGATTTTCCCCTAGTTTTTAGACAAACAAATTTTGGAAAAATTTAGACCTCTTGTGTTTTATAACTTGCTTTCTTCTCTCTGTTTTCACTAATTTTTTTATTTCTTAATTTTTATAGGAAGAATGAAAATTCACATATGTAACCTTGATGATAAGGTATATAGGCAACCAATCCCAAGGTGTCAATGCTTTTTCAGGTTAATAGTTTTGTTCCTTCACTTGAAATTGAATGTATTGGTAGAAGATTGAGTTGATATACCATGTTTATCTATTAGAAAATATTTGATAAAATAGATACTTTCTAATCTTTGTCCTATTAGAAGGTATTCGAAGGCATCGATTACTAATCAAAAGCAATCCTTGTGTTTTACAAATTTTCCAATGAGTAAAATTGTTCTAATTTATTCTTTAAAAAAAAAAAAGTTCAAATTTATACTCAAGAAACGTGGTATGAAAGTTGTTAATATCATACTAATTATTACATTATCTCATGATTTATATAATATTGATAATTTATATATCACAATATTGAAGTATAGATTTAAGCTTTTTGATAACTTAGCATTTTTTTTTTTCAGAATTACATTTGATTTTGAAGAAGTTATTCGATGTTTTGATATTATTTTATTTGCAAAGTTTTATTGTCACCTAATAAGTTCTCTCTACATACATCATTAAAATTAAGAAAAAAAAAACCTTAAATGATCATTATAAATTAAAAAAGGAAACTTCAACTTATAATGGAACATCACATTTTTATCAAATTTGTAGATTTTGGTTCATTGAATCCCCAAGTTATAAGAAAACAAATTAATAGTATGTTTACTTGATGGATTGGATAATGGGAATGAGTAACGAGAATAACTGATGATGTTTACTTGATCTAAAATTATTCTGTAATGAAAATGAAATTGTGGGTTTCACATGAATTTGGAGTTGTGGAATAGAAATCTCATTCCTCCCACCTTGCTTTGGAATCTCATTCTAATTTCCTTTTAGTTCATTGAATCCCCAAGTTATAAGAAAACAAATTAATAGTATGTTTACTTGATGGATTGGATAATGGGAATGAGTAATGAGAATGACTGATGATGTTTATTTGATCAAAAATTATTTCGTAATGGAAATGAAATTGTGGATCTCACATGAATTTGGAGTTGTCGAATAGAAATCTCATTCCTCCCGCCTTACTCGAGAATCTCATTCTCATTTCCTTTCGGTTCATTGAATCCCCAAGTTATAAGAAAACAAATTAATAATATGTTTACTAGATGAACTGGATAATGGGAATGAGTAATAAGAATGATTGATGATGTTTACTTGATCTAAAATTATTCCGTAATGGAAATGAAATTATGGTCTTATATGAATTTGGAGTTGTGGAATAGAAATCTCATTCCTCTCACCCTACTTGGGAATCTCATTCTCATTTCCTTTTGCAAGAGAAAAAAGTTTCTTATACTCTTTTTTTAAAAAATAATAATATAAATACACAATATATATTAACTCATGACTTTTGTGTTTGTGTGTGTGTGTGTGTGTGTAAGTTTTTTAACAACATTATTGTAAGCACAATTTTAGGTAACATTATATATATATATATATATATATAATAATAATCATGATTTGATATACAATATAGATACGTAATGTGGATACACAATATGTTCTTTCAAAAAAAAAAAAAATCATGACTTGATATACAATATAGATATAAATATGGATACACAATATGTTTTTTCTACAGAAAAAAAAAATGCATAATATGTTTACAATAATATTATTAAGAATTTTTTTTTTTTTAATTCTATTATGACGAGTTATATGACAAAAATGACACTTCATCTTAAACACAATTATACATATTGCAATTAATCCATAATTTTAATCAATGATATTTTTGTAACTTGTAATTAATTCATTCCGATTTCATAAGAAAATAAATAACTCACTGGGAATATTGTTGATTCTGATTCCGATTCCTACAATTGAAGTAAATAACTTATTCTGATTCAAATACATCATTCCAATTTCATATCATTTTGACTCTCGTTTCGATTCCTGCAATCGAAGTAAACGCAAAATAAGTTCCTTTGTCAACAGTTAATAAAACTTAACGTTTCTAAGAGCATTTTGGGTTTTATCATGTACAAATTTTCAAAATTGCTAATTGTCTACAGTTTAAAGTAAAAATGAATTATAAGAAATCAAATTAATTATTGTATTTATAAAAAGTTAATATTTAAAAATTAAAATATTAAAAATAACAAAACAAATTATATTAACAATAAAAATAAGAATAATTAAAGTGGTGACTCTTTAGTTGATCTTTATCTTGGGTAGGGAGGAAGCAATGCCTCCTCCCCTCCGTTTTTCAGTTTGATTTTGAGGGAGGAGATCGAGGCAGTGCTTCCTTGATGCAATCTCCATTGCTTAAGATGGAGATCGATTATATCTCCATATGTGGGAAATGTTATATCTTCATTTTTATTTTTATTTTTTGTTTTTAATATATATATATATTTTTAATTCTTATTATTAGTTATCATCAGACCCAAAAACTTACACTGATAAGAAAATGTCCAACTATAGTATTTAAAACTTGATGTTGACATGTGACACTTAACTTTTAATATTTAATAAATAAAATAAATAATTTGATTTCTTATTTCTTTTAAGAAAAATTATTTTAATATTTAATATTTAAATATTTGATGTATTTTAAAGATTTTAAGACACTATGACAATGTTTATTATTTATTCTTTTAATTATCTTTACCAAGTATTTAACTTACTTAAGTAGATGATCTGAGTTCGTTAAAGATAAAAATAAAAATAAAAATAAAAAATTAGGCTTGTATTTGGTAATAGAATTTTTCATAATATTTAGGACATTTCTTATTCTTTTACAAATAAAATTGTAAATTGAAAACAAAAATATTAATTTTGATATTTTTAAGATTTGATATGCTTGTGTCTTTATAAATTAAAAAAAAAAAAACAAAAACAAAACAAAACAAAAAGGCAAAGAAAGATATGTGTACGTGTGTTAGTAATTTTGAAAATAATTTCCTTTTGTGGAAATTAAAATTTAAAAAAAAATTAAAAAAAAAAAAAGCCAATGAAAAAATAAAAATTCATTTATGGCCCAAAAAATAAAATTATTTGTTTTTAATCTTAAACAAAATTTTAATAATTTTTATCTATTTCACGTAGGTGAATATTTCATATTTGTATATGAAGTATTTTCACTAATATTTCACGTATGCTAAACATTTCACATAAAATATTGTAGGTAAAATATTTTAAGGATTTGAAAATGGTTAAAAATAATTGAAATTTTGTTTGGGGATAAAAATAATGTGTCAAAAATGATTTTCTTTTTTTTAAATCTTCACTAAAAGTGAATTTGTCCCTTTCACTAGTGTTTTTTATTTTAAAGAGTAAACACATTTTTTTTAATTAAAGAAAACTGTAAACAAATGAAATGAAAATTGTTAACACTAAAATTAGTGAAACTTTTGTAACTAGCATTAGATGATGAAATTGAGTTTTTTAGCATAAAAATATGTGAATTGCCTATTATGCACTTCATTAAAGAAAAAAAAACAAATTAGTTTGTAAAAAAAAAACAAAATAGCATCCGAACAAGGAAATTATTTACAAACAAAAATTTAGTTTAAAAATATATGAAATAGTTCACAAATAAAGAATTAGTTTACAAATGAAAAAAAATTAGTGCATGAATAATGAAAATAGTTTACTGAACTAAAATATAAATATTTAATAAAGTTGTTGCACCTTCAAATGAAGGGTGTAATAGACAGTTCACTTTAACTCTCGTACAATCTCATTTAATAATCAATGTTAGGTATAAAATTCCACTAATTTTTAATGATATGAAAAAGAAACCTTATAAATGAACATACATGTTTAGCAGGTACGAAAACGTAATCATATTCCTACATTAAAAATCTTTTCCTCGAAGGTAGGGTTTGGCTACAGCTATGCCGAGCCAACTTTATCAAAATTCTCTACATCTCCAAGTACCAACAATCTTATTTATAAGTTTTCTTTTAGTTACATTAAAGGTTTGGAAATCAAATCTTTAGATATATTGAGAAAATAAAAAAGAAAAAATCATTACATCAATAATGAAATAATAAGATGCGTCCTTTTTGGGAAACTGTTAAGCATCTAAATGTGTTAATAAAAAAAATATACTTATTTTTAATATATTAATAAATATTTGTTATCTTAAAATAATAAATACAAATAATTTAACTGTTAATCTTGTTCTCTACACAATACTAATAACATTATGAGTTTTTTTTTTGTTTTTTTAAGTAGCATTCTTAACTTATTATGTTTTAGTCCTATCACCGAATAATTAGTTTAAACATTAATGGTAACTATTATGGATGATCCCTTGTATACATTGAAAAGAAAAGAAAAGAAAAGAAAGAATGGTGGCTTTTGGAAATAATAGAGGAAGAGAGAGAGATAGAAGACTGATTGACGACAATCAACAATGCAAGCGATGGTGATGAACCTGTTTATTTTCAAGCAGTTTTGACAATGAAAAATCATTAACAGAAACCCAAACAAAAATGCTAAAAACAGGAAAACTGAACAAATGTAGGCCCAAGTCTGACGTAGTTTGCCCCCTTAAAAGCATTTCAAAAGTGTTCTATATCAATCATGAATATATTATAGATTTTGAACCAAAAAATCGATTTTTGAATAAAGGAAAATGGATCCTGAACAAAGGATATATTGTAAACAAAGAAATATATATCTCGAACAAACTACAAATAAATAACGGAAAATCCCAATTTCAAATAGAAAACAGAGAATATCCTCTTCAATGGCTTCTTCACCCTCCATTTCTAAATAGTTTTAACACCTAAACTTCTTTCATGCAAATTCATATTATTTTATAAATTCAAAACCCAAGAATGCTACTCATAATTTCTTCAAATAAAAATCTTAGAACCTCAAAAATATTGTGCAAAGGAGGGGTCAATGGAGTGGCAAAACGTTGCAACCCTCCTCCCATAAGTCATGGGTTCAATATTGTACGCAGCCTACCTCATAATAAAATGGTGGGATTTTATTTCACTGTATATGAGTTGTCTCTCATCTAGATGTAGATGACTCCCAGTCATATGGGAACCGCTTATCCAGGACCATGCCATCTATGTCTTACCAGTTTGGTCCCGGTTATCTTCTGAGCTAGTCTCAGTCTTAAAAAAAAAAGTGATAATTTTGAGTTATTAATTTTTTAAATTTGATTTGTGATTCCTAATCTTGAAGGACAAATATAATTAAAGAGAGAGAGAGAGAGAGAGAGAGCGAGAAGAGAGACTGCTTTTGTTATGATTTATATGGGGTTTAATAAAAAATTTTAACTTTAGATGCTAATAAAACCTAAATTAAGAATTGAGTGATTGGAATAGAAGAAAAAGGAGGATGAGTACTATTTCCCTAACATTATTGTTCCTTGTATGCGAAGGACATTGCAACAATTTGTTTAATGAAGATTTTGTCCCCTAGTGCGTAAGAGAAGGTTCAACATTCATTGAATCAGTCCATTTTAAATTAAGGATAGACGCAATTCTCCATTGACAAATTAGACAAAATTTATTTATTTTTATAAAAATTCCACTTAATTTGCAATTATTGAGTCAGTGCTACAGTTAATTCTGTCAACGAAAAAAACAAATAATTCAGTGCTACAGTTAATTACTGTCAACGAAAAAAACAAATAATGCAAAAAATAAAACCACATGTTTACCTAAATGTGTGTTGTCCGTTTCTCACAAAATTGTATTTCTCAATGATAGTCATAATCAATGTATCTTTGAAGAAAACATTTATGTAATAGCATTTAATTAGACTAATGTTTACCATTCTTACCATAATAATGGGGTAGTGAAATGGCACTGAAACGGTTCCCTTGTAAGAAAGTAACCAACAGTAATACTTAATTAATTTGATATAGACTGGATATACATTAATAAGTGTTGTCAAGCTAGCTTAAAGCTATTAATCCTAATAAAATTATGTTTAGTTAGCAGCATTGTAGCCGCTATGCCATTTATTATTGTTAAGGACCACATCAATAACGGCCGCAATCTCTAGCTTGATTTGTTTTCATAATTTTGTCAGCAGCAGGAAGGGCACATTGCAGCTGCTGGCTTAGGAAGTTGAACAAGTAATGGTGATCCTCCTTCTCCTCCTTTTAGACATTGTAATTCTTGCACTTCTTTCTTCAATCTCTTGTTCTCATCGCTTAAACTTTCACAACATTTCTTCAAGAATTCACAATCTACTTCTGTTTGTTTCAACTTTGTCCTGCAACTCAAGTACCGTAATTTGTTTAATATATATATAATTTGTTATATATATATATATATATATTATTATGAGTAAAGTTCATAAATTAAGTTGAGTACACAAATGCACATCCAAGTGATGAAGTTTTCTCCCCTTAAGTGAAAATAGATTTCTCTAAATATTATGGATGTAGATTTTCAGATCAATCATATATAATATTTAATTTTGACATATCACAATAAACCTCTAACGTTAGTGTTATTATATTTCCAATTATATTGTAAGATATATATATATATATATATATCAGTGGCGTACCTATGCTAGGTCGAGAAGAGGCACATGCCTCCCCCCAATTCTTCAAAAACAAAGTTGCTAAGTTGCATTAGAATTACAGAATTGCCAGTACTTTCGTCACTGGTTATTTTTCAACTGTCTTCATCTATTATATAAAGGTATTACTTATTGAAAAACAACTATCATAATTATAAAATAGTTAATTAATATATTTTTAGTATGATCTAAAGATCTAATTAATGAAATTATAAGCATATCCACTCTTAGCAAAGTGGTTGAGCAGTTCTATTTCACATTTGAGTCCCACATTTGCTCATTAAAATTGTAAGTATGGGGAGATTCCTCCCTTTTAGTTAGAGTAATATTTTAAATCATGTTTGTAATAGTTGACTTCATTAGATTTGATAGAGCTCTAATCTAATTCATGTCAGATTTCAAATAATAATAATAATAATAATAATGAACCATAAAATCTTAAAATTCAAATATATATATATAAACAATTCCATTATTAATAGTATTTGTCAATTTGATATATATTTCTATAAATATCTCTTGTGACTATATCATACATGCAAAAATTTATTTAATTTTAAAGTTTAGGATGTAATTATGATTATAAAAAAATGAAGCATTATAGAGAGACATTTAGAAAAACATAAACAACCCTTGATTTTATATTTCAATAGTTGTTGTGCGAAGATAATTTTCTAGCTTACAACATGAAGCTTAGAAATCGAATTTCTTGGCTGATGCTATTTTTTTTTTTTATAGTAATTGTTTTTTATATGCTGAAGCTCTTATTTACGACCTTGAATAGTAGGATTTATGTTTTCAACTTTTTTATTTATATTTATTTCATTAAATTACTTCATATCATCGAAAAAATTAAAAAAAAATAAATAATATATACTATAATATTATTTTTTGAACATGATCATTAATAATACCTCCTCTAACAAAGTTTTCTGGGTCCACTTCTGGTAATTATATTAAAAAAAAAAAAATTGAATACAAAAATAGGACTATTAGAGATTATGAATAAATGTTACCTTGCTCTCCTATTTTGAAACCAAACTTCCACTTGTCTAGGTTTCAGATTCAATTGCTCAGCAAGAGCCTGTTTCTGGGACTGCATTCAAATCTTTAAATATTATTCTCATAAAATTTAACTACACGTGCATATATCATGTAACCGAAACTATAAGTGCAACAAAGTATCAAGAAAAAGCTGTGTTTATTACAATATAAGATTATAATGTCATGATATATAAATTTTAATCGCACAAGCAAAATCAATTAGAATCTATTCAGTAACAATCTCAAAAAGCAGCGTTAAAAAATTGTAATTTTTTGAACTAACACAATATAAAATAAATAAATAAATTTTCTGGCACAATCATTTGATGAACAAAGACATAATTATGATCTTTTGCAGTCCTTTGCTGGGGATTATAGTTTCGGAACATTAATAACACTAAAAAAATAATCTACTCTGTTTTTCATTTGAAAATTCACGTGTTTTTTAGCAATATTTAAAAAAAAAATAAAAATAAAAGGCCCTCATATTGATTATTAATATACTTTTTATGACTACTCTTAACAGCAAGACTTAATCACTGCAACTCTGATACTCAGTGACCAAATGAGAAAATTTGCCTACCAAAAAAGATAAGGAGATAAAATAATAAAAATAGTGAAAAATACCTGGTTAAGGGTGGTATGCAATTTAAAGCTGTCCTCGAGCAAGGTTGATTGGTGTTTTGTGAGCCTGAGTTTCTTTCTCCCAGTATTATTCTTGTTGATATTGGAATAATCACAGTTATTAATCACATGATCATGATCTTTTACCACTGACATCTGCTTATGCTTCTTAAAATGATCTTGATCCAGGCTTTCTTCTTTAGTGAATAGAGTAAATGAGAAGTCCAAGTTGCAATCCGTAGACTTGTTATTGTTATTACCCTTTGCTCTCTCTCCACGGCTCGCCTCGTAGTCACCGAAACCGAGGCCGAGGCCAAGCCCTATGTTGCAGCGTTCGTCCTCCATGAGAAAGAGAAGGAGAAAGTGAAGAAAAGAGGAGAGAATATAATTGAGAACTGAGGAGTAGGGAGTGGTGGGAAGGTTTTATAGAGGAAAGAGAGATATATGTATCTATTATAATTAATAAATAATAAAGGGATTCATTGTTTAATCAGTTATCAGTGTTATAAACTCTTGATTAATTATAATTAATTATTAACATTTAGTTATCATACCACTTTTCTTTACAAACTACAAGTTGGTCAAGTAGATGAAAGGAGAATTAAGGCATGCGTTACAATTGTTGACCCTTTCCGGAAACCAAAAGTGTTTAATCCCATAACAATTACACCACCTTTGACTATGACTTTATTGGTCTCATATTGCTACAGCATGATGCTAATTAATTTTTGTAGAGAGTTTTTAGTCCTCTGTCAACCGGACCAAACTCTTGATATATCACGTCTTGGGTGGTAAAAGTTAATGAAAGAGTACATGATGTTTAAATAATTTGTTTGCTTGATGAAAATGTATCATATATGTATATATTCTAATTCTAGAGAAACTGTAGATTATAATTGTTATGTAGATTATAATTGTTATAATAGAAACGATAAAAATGATTATGAATGAATTAAGATGTAAAATATTGTTATCAATATGAGTGAAGGTTGCACATCACCATATAGTAGGAGTGATTAAACACTTTCTTTGATTCTAGGCGGTTAAAAGTTCGAATCTCATTTTTACCCTAAAACACGAGAAAATCTTTCATGAGACCTACAAGTTTATAAATAAGGTTACTACCAACGTTAATTTACTCACATCGATCAAGCAAAAATTTATTTAAAAAACTATGTCATGTGTCACATTGTTATTGAAAAGTTACACCAATATTAACTTTTTTATGAAAGAAAAATATCTCGTGTCGCATTATTATTAGAAAATCATACCAATATCAGCATATATAATATGTCAACTAAGCGTCCTATGGAAGATTTTCTTCCTATAACAAGAGGCATGGATAGTTTTATCTGAATTTAATTTCTCATTCCCTACCTAGAAAAAATTTTAAAAAAAAAATAAGAATGCGTGGAGTTGCAATATTATAGTATATGCATTCTATTGAAGCCGACGATTTTTCTCTTATACAATTAAAATAATTTCTTTTATTACTTGAGCTTTTGTAGTGGGTATTATTAGTTGATTTATGATTAATTTAATCTTTTAACATAAATAAAAACGCTAAAAATCAGGTGAAACAATATAAGTGGGACGGCTTCTTTAACTATAACACTAAATCAATAATTTGAGTTTTAACAGAAGCTAAAATTGTAAACCACCACTTTTACCCTTAATGAAAGATGATCACTAACTCTCTCTTATTGAGTTTTAACAGAAGCTAAAATTGTAAACCACCACTTTTACCCTTAATGAAAGATGATCACTAACTCTCTCTTTCTTCTCATTAATTTTCTCTTATTTCAAGTATCAATTGAACTCTGTTTCTCTCTCCAGGAATCATAAAACAAAACAAAAATCATCGAAGCTATTATCTGGTCACAAATAGCTCTTCGTTCAAGACATGGACAACCCACAAAAATTTCCTTTAGACTTTGTTTAACACGCGGGATTGAAATGAAATGAAATAGATTAGGATTAAAATAGAATGGATTGAAATGAAAAATCACTGTCTCATGTTTGGTAGAATTTGGAATTAGATTAAAAATTATATCATATTATATTTAGTGTAGGTTAGGATTGGTTAGGATTAGATTAGAATAAAATTAATTTTAATTTTTTATTATATAAAATTAATTTCAAAAAAAAATTGAAAAAAATAAAAAACCACAATTCTTCATCTCATCATCAATCTAATTCATCAACATCATTATCTCTCACACCAGCAACATCATCAATAACATCAAAATATGAAAAAAAAAAAAAATCAGAACAGGTATTTCCAAAAAAAAAAAGAAAAATAAAAACAGGAGTTTTGATCAAACCCAAAACCAGATGGTTCTGGGTTCAACGTCGAACTCAGAACCATCTGGTTCTGAGTTCAAACCACCCAACTCAGGGAAAAAAAAAAAAAGGTATGGAGGTGGATGCGTGATGAGAGAAAGAAGAAAGATGAAAGAAAGTGAGATAGATAGAGAGAAGAGAAAGAAGATGGGAAATGAAAAATCTGAATCTCATGTAAAGTCATGGTTTTTGTTGGGATTGGAGAATCCCAAAAGAATGGAAAATGAGAGTGTTTGAGATTAAAAAAATCTCAAACTCGTTGCATTCCAATTAATCTCCAAACAGTGCACTCAAGAAGTTTGGGATTTTTCAATCCCAATCTCACCTCAAATCCCATACCAAACATACCCTTATGGTACAACGATTTGGGAAAATACAAAAAGTAAATGTTACTTGATAATTCATTTTCTTCAGCGATTTGGGATAAGTAATAAAGGTAAATGTTAATTGAATAATTCATTTTCTTCAAAGTTTAATCCTTATGTTCGTTGATTTCATATTAAAGATAATTGCCTTGTTTAATTACTTCAGATTGAAAAACAAAAACAAAAAAGCAGCAAAATTTGCCTTATTTTTTAAAAATTTCATAAGTATCCCTAATCCATTTTTAAAAGATCCAAATATCTTCAGTTACTGTAATCCTAATTTATTATCTTTTCAAAGCTATTGAAAAAAGCTTATAAAATAGCCTCCAAGTTTGATTCCCGCCTCTACCTAGAGAGAGACAATGGGAAGAAGAAGAGGTAAGAGGAGAAGAAGAAGAAGTAAGAGGAGAAAGACGTGAAGAAGAAGATGAAATGAGTTGCAGCTTTCTTGCAACACCTCGAACTCTAAGAAGATTTTAGCTGCACTGCTTTACTTAGGTACAATTATTATGTCTAACTGGTAGGGCAAACAGAAAGATCAACACCCTTAATGGATTTGAAGGAGTTGCAACTTTCTTGGTGTTTGTTTTTGTATGTCAACTATCGTCATTTTTATGAGAAATTTAATCACTTTACTGATTGGATAAAGTTATTCATCAATAACAATCATTAGATTATTATTGATAATCACCCTTACAATCAATCCAAATGATTTTATCAATGGATAATTTTATCCAATCAGAAAGATAATCAAATCCTTTTATGAGATTTTTCAAAAGAAAAAAAAAATTATGAGACGTTTTACATTTGCAAATTTTTATTGGTTTGTCTTAGGTTGACAATCCCATGTTTGCATTAATTAAACCTTAGGCTTCAATTGAACACGTTTTAAATGGACCTTTTTTCATAAATGCTAATGGAGTTGAATTTTACACCGGGCTCGTTGACTTCTCAAATTCAATATCTCAAATGCTTTTCAATTGGCTTTCAAAACTACGGCCTTAGTTGTGTTTCAGTATTTTTTTTTTTTGCCTTCTTTAAGTTGACCTTCTAGCACCATGTATATATATTTATTGTGTTATTTGTAACACATGGGAAAATATCAGAACAAATCAAACCACACATTCAATATTTTTATATCCATTTCCCTCTGTGCAAACAGATTTTGGTACTAGAGTTGATCATAAACTGGCATTTGTTACAATAGGTCACGCAATATCATACTAGCTCATATCTGTTGCTGGATTTTGGTTTTTGGATAACTCATTTTTAGACATTACAAACCCAAGAACAGTGATAGTTGGCATACTGAAATATCAAACAGCCAAAAAAATAATAAAATGAATGGATAATTTTAAAAAACTTATTGCAGTTTGCAAAAATATCTATTTTACCGTTTATTGTTTCATTTTTATTCAAAATCTTCTGACGTTAATAAAAACATTTAAAATACCCCTTTGAGGTGTGTAAAAAAACGATAATACCTCCGATAGTTACAGATTGAAAATGAAGTCATAGGGGTAAAATGAATATTTTCTATTAATTTTTTAATATCAGAAGGGATTATGGATAAAAATAAAATCATAGATGGTAAAACGGACATTACAAACTATAATTGGTTTATTGGGATTATCTCTAATAAAAATAACAGTGCAACAAAAAGAGGCAGTTTATTTGGTCCCCACAAACCACACCCACCAGTTCACTTGTCACCCAAAACTCTCCCCGAACCAAAGTTCACCTGAAACCCTACTAACACCGGCGGAGTCGCCAGGTTAGTACGGGTGTTCCGTTACTGTTTGTGATGACAAATCCATTTTTTTTTGGTGAAATCATGGGGTTTTTTTTGGGTGAGTGGTCAAATAGTGGTAATATTGTTTGTAATGTTGTTCGATCACCATCGGTTCGAATGGTTTGAAATTTTGCAAAAATTTTTCTATTAAACGATGTTGTAACATGATTGATGGCTGCTTTGTTAGGGCTTTTTTTTTTTTTTTTGCTTTTTGCATGGTGGTCTTTAAGAAGATATTTTATGTGGTTATAATGGGAAAATGGTTGATTGTGATTTTAGTTCGTCATTTTTGTTAGTTACGGTTTCAGGGTTTCATTTTAATGTTGATACATGAATTTGGTTTCTGGTACTGTGATAGGGGTTTGCATGGTGCTGTTAAAATAATATATTTGATTCATCCATGTCAAGACCAATGCATGTGGATGGAATAAATTGAAACTTAATCATAAATAAGCAATTGATTAGTTCCAACGATTTACGAATCTGGATATAATTCACAAAATGAGATTGTAATACTTGTAACTTCCAAATGGATGGAATAACGATATTTGCATCATCTTAGGGGAAGTCTTCATTTAGGGTTTAAGTAATGTTGTTTGAAAAATACATTAGACTAAACCATATATGAAACAATCTCCACAAAAAATATTATCCAAGTGGATGAGGAGTAACAGAGTGGTTACACTGATAGCGATCTTAATCCGAAGAGGGTGGTGGAATCATACCAAGTGATCGACTTAATTATTTGCTCTATCAATGAGTGAGATCTATTTATGGTCAATACCTCAATAGGTTGGTGAACCCATTTCTTCAATATGGAGAAAGTACACGATTAATGGAATTTTGCTAAACTGTTTGGTATAGATATCCCTTTAGGCAATTGCATCGGTCAGTGATTGTGAAATTGATTACTGTTTCCATTGATCGTAATAAAATAATTTATGATATCTGAAAAAATATCATAAATGGTCATATAGTCAAATTTGGTGCAACTCAAAAAACCAAACTTAGGCTGTAATCAAATGTGGTTGACAATATGAATTCTCTTTATTGATTATAGAAATCCAAACAGAGGATTTAGTTACACGTCATATAATTGGTTAAGGATGTTTTGATAATTTGATTAATTCAATAATGTGTTTATACATGGAGTTTAATTATAATTTATAGAAAAATGAAGAGAACTAATTCACAGGGGATTGATCCCAATATTGCTATGATATAAAAAGTTCTTCAATAAAAAAATAAAGACGTGTTTAGAACCGTTTTTAAAATGTTGTTTTTGAAAACTATTTCTAAAAACGAAAAGCATGTTTTAAATATAATGTTTTACAAATACAATATGTTTGATAGGATTTTTTAAAACTTTTTTCAAAAATAGAAAATTATGTAAATGTATTTAATTAGTATTATTCTTTAAAATAAGTAAAATAGTTATTTGGAGGAAAAAAATAATTATTTTTTTTGAAACCTTGTGTTTGAAAATAGTGAAAAGTATTAAAAAAAAATAAAAAGAGTTGTTTTTCATTTTTTCAGTTATTATTTTCAAAAAGACGTTTTCTATTTTCAAAAACACAATTTACAAAATAACTAACCAAACACTTTCAACCCATTTTTTGTTTTTTAAAAATGAAAAAAAAAAAATCAAAAAGGGATCCTAACAACATGAAGGTGGTGTTTGGATTCATTTTTAAAAATGATTTTTCATTTAAAAAAAAAAAAAATTGTGTGAAAAGTGTTTAATTAGCTACTTTGTAAAACGTGTTTTGAAAATGGAAACACATTTTTTAAATAATAACTAAAAAGTGAAAAACAACTTTTTAATGTTTTTTTATCATTTTTAAAATATGTTTTCAAAACAAATCAAACTTTGCACTCCAAACTTATTTTACTAATTTTGAAAAACAATGTCAAACATATTTATATCATTTTTTTGTTTTTGAAAATAAGTTTTGAAAAATTCTACCAAATACATTGCATTTTTAAAATATTATTTTTAAAACATAATTTTCGTTTTTAAAAACAGTTTTCAAAAATCATTTTAAAAACGGTTCCGAATAAAAGACCGCACTTTTTTTTGTTTGTTAAATCAAGAATCAGTACAAAGACCTTTTCTTGTATTCTTATATTTATTTGTATTTTTAGTGGACTTTTATAGTTGCCTAATTATTTTTATTTTTATTTTCATCTTATTTATTTTTTGAACAATTACTGTAATTCGAGATTTCCGGTAATGGGATACTACTCAAACTCACAACCTTTTGGGTGCAAGTATGAAGGCTATACCACTAACCCAATATCACATTATTTTATATGTTATTGTTGTTATTTTTGTATAATATAATGTGTTCTTTTTAATTGAGATACCTGGTTTATAAGCTTAAGCAAAATAAATGCATATTTTGAAATAGTTAAGGACAGAAACTTATAAACTATGTTTCCTCATGTTATTTAAGTTTGTAATATACATATAGGAGAATCAATATTTTAGGGAATGACTTTTCACAGGACTATTAATATCATTATTCATATGAATGCATGCTTGCTTGATTTGTGATGGTGCCAAACAAAGACGTCGCGGCCCTTATGCAAGGAATAGGGTTCTGAACTGTCAAAGCATGCACGGCTTTTGGACCCTCCAAAAGCTCTTCCTAAGCCCAAAAGCAGCTTTTGGGATCTTTTTGGATTTTCCAAAAAACAGAGCTTTTGATCTCCAAAAGCTCTTCAAGTAAAAGCTACACCTACCCAGCTTCGGAGAGAAAAGCTATTAGCAAATCATGCGAAGCCGTTTCCAGCTTTATTGAATTTTTTTTATTACCAGTTTTACCCTTATAATAATGAGTAATAAATTAAAATTGACCTTTGTATCCTAATATATAATTCACTCTTCTTTCCCACAAATGGACATCTTCCATTTCTCACCTCTCTCTCCCCACCATAAACCATTCCATTTCACGCCTCTCACCCCACCACCAAACCAAAAGAAGAATCTTTCTGTGAAACGCCTTGATGACCACCAGTTGTACATCTTGTTGTTGTAAGTCAATCACCATCACAGACTGAATCGACTGAAAAACAGAATTAGAAATTGCATTAAACTGAAACCTCGGCTTGATTGACTTTTCCATCGACACCAGGACTTGCTCTCAGATAATTCGAAACCCTTTCTACGATTATTTGATATTGTTGTTGTGTATGTTGTTTATGGGATTTAGGAACAAAAGAAGCTGATGTATCAAATCTTGATGACCCAATTGCGGGGAATGGGGTTGAAGATGAGGGGGCAAGAGAAAGCTGGGTTGAAGTTATGGGTTATGGCGGTGAGGAGGATAAGGTTGTCGGAGATAGAGATAGTAAAGATAGGGAGCTTGCGAGATAGGAAGGAAGGGTGGAGGTAGAGGAGGAGAGGCTAGTTTAGAAGAGAAGAGGACTAATTTGCGAGATGATCTGGTTTTTTAAGGATTTTATTGGTGATTGATTTTGTGAGGCTAGTTTTCTGGTTTGTGACGGAACGGTTTGGTTCAACCAGTT
Source organism: Nephelium lappaceum (assembly GCA_021234005.1). NCBI lineage: Eukaryota > Viridiplantae > Streptophyta > Magnoliopsida > Sapindales > Sapindaceae > Nephelium > Nephelium lappaceum. The sequence continues at coordinate 13,034,172 of CM038002.1, read as the reverse complement.
CATAATTTTTTTTTTTTTTGAAATTCATATTTAGTATTTTTTTTATAAGGGTATTTTAGGTATGTCATCATTGGAAGAGGTTTTAGAATGGCTTAACCAACAGTCTTGAAAGTTCTTCTAGACTTAAAAGTTCTTTTGAAAATTATCATCCAAACAGAATTTAAAAAGCTTAAGGATTGACTTCTCTTCTTCTACCGTCAAAAGTCAAAAGTAAAAGCTATACGAAACAAACTCTTGGCTTCATACACCTTTTCTTCTGAGGAGGATAATCTATGGCTTAAGTCAAAGACTAATTATCTGTCTTCTCTGCTCTAATAGTAATTGTTTTATTTCCAAAAAAAAACACAAATTATGCTCTCATGGAATAATTTTTTTTCAAAACTATTGATGTCAATGTTTATATATATATATATATATATATGCATGATTTTTTAATTTAGATGTTGTCAATATGATTTCTCAAATCACGCTTGAGTCTAGCTTATTCATGCTTTTGCATCATTTGCAAAAACTTTTGACATATTTAAAATTTGTTTACTTTATGCATGTAAAAGGATTTAATTTTTACTTAAAGAGGTGAATAGAAATGAAGTAAAAGAACAAAATTGCAAATGAATAAATTTAAACTTGAAAATGATCATTATGATTCTCAAAGAATGATGGGCTAAGGGATTGATCAAGAAAGATTTCTTGTTCTTAATATAAGATGTGTAACTGGATCCCTAAGATGTTTGTTAAAAAAGAGAACAAGCTTCTCCTTTGAGGCTAATCAAAAGAGCAAAGTGTTCAATTGGAATGTGAATTAGTGCTTGAATTGGTTTCACATAATTTTGGAAATGATTGCACCATTCAAATAATTGAATGTTTGTTTCGCTTACCTTTGTTTTATATGGGTTAGTATATGCTAAGTTATAGTAGTTCCACCTGTGCAATCAATGGTTTGTCATTATAAAGAAACTGGGAGATTGTATATTGAACTTTAAAGTTTGATTTCGATGATAACAAACAATAATAATGTTCCAAAAAGGTTTGATTTGATCAGTTACTGTAGTAAAGTTTCAATTCTTCCAAAAAAAAAGAAAAAGAAAAGAAAAAGGTAAGAAAGCACCAGTAAGGATCTAAACTTTGAAGACATCACATCTATATGCGTGGATAGAAAAAATATCGAACCTTTGGATAGTAAAGGATACACTCATGAAACTTAGAGGAAACAAGATTTGTTTTAAGATTAATCGTTCACCATATTATAAAGTAGTTTATATTTGCATGTGGTTGGAATGACATGGTAAAAATGACTTTATGATCTATTGATCATTCTATTATATAATTTTAAGTGTTCTTTAATGCTATGTAAAAGGACTAGGACCTAAAATTTTTATTTAAACACGAAATCCAACCTAAAGCGTATAATAGTCAATCAAGGGTTTTAAACAAAGTTTTGCTTTTGTTAGTGTGTGTATATATGTATATAGTTGTTACAAAGGCTCGAATGATCTGAAGGGACCAAATATAGTTTTCCCCTAAGCCTACATTTGGAAGAACTCCCCGATTATAACTTTTAGTAGGAGATTTTTTGGAAGTAAAACTTTTACGAGTAAAGTTTTTAAAGAAAAATTGTTGATTGTTTACTTGTCAATTAGAAAAACTCTTTTGATCATATAATTATCTGAATATTAATTTCGAAAGAGCTATTACATAACTAATTTATTAAAAAGAAAATATAAGAATTAGGGTTAAATAGGTTTATTTAAGATTTTTATCTGAAAAAAGTATAACATAATTAATAAAATATCATAAACATACTTGTGATATTTTAAAGTTTGCAGAGCTTCTTGTGGAAGCCTAAAATAGACAGTTTTCTTTCTCTCTTTTTTTGTCCAAAAAGCTCTATTCACTACAAGAAATTTGTCAATAAGGATGGAAAATTTTTGTTCCTAAGGCTCGTTTGTTTCGTTGGATTGGATTGAGGTTGGATAAAACCTAATCCAATCTCTTGTTTGGTTGTGACATGGGATTGGAAAGCAAATCCCAAGTCACTTATTTAAGTGGTTGTGAGCGGATTTATTTAAGCCCGCCACAGCACATAGGAAGGGACTATTTATTTTATTTTTTTCCCCTTTCTTTTTCAAGCAATTCAATCTCATCCAAAAAAATCGTTGTCATCACCTAGATGTCCCTGGTCAAAATAACCGAATGCACAACCTTGGCAATCACAACCTTGATGTCCCTAGTCATACATGTGAATGGCCGTGACAAGTCATCAACCTCATCGGGGAAATTCAGTTATGCTTTGCATCCATTTAGATAGTATACAACCATATCGTAGGCTATGGCAACCATCTAAGGTGCTGGGAACAATCGCAATTAAATGTGCGACTTCTTGTGCAACTCGAATTTCGTAGACCTATTTGTCCCACCATCACTTTCGAACTCTGCGATAGACAAGGCGGCGCGTACCACCGCGTTCTAGAGTGGATTTACGGTGGATTGTAGTGTCATCGGTGGTTGTTGTAGGGGTCAAGTCATCATCAACAATGACTGTTCCATTACACAGCTAATTGGTTATATTTATTTTTAGAAAATAATTTAATGTTATATTTTTTTAAAATAAGTTAATTATTTTAAATATAAAATATATTTATTTTATTTATATTTTTTGGGTCAATCCAAATTTTAGCCAAACAAAAGACAATATTATTTTTATCCAATCTCATACTGCACCAAACACATCATAATATTAATTTATCCAATCTCTATCCTATTTATTCTAATCTAATCTACTATCATCAAAATAATCCAACACAATCTTGCATACCAAACAGATCCTAAAAGCCAAATTAAGTCCTTAGTCATTACAAGTTTTAGGACGAATGGGATAGGACTAAAATTGGATTAATTAAAGTCCCAATCTTAATGTTTGGTGAGTCCAAAGAAAGTGGTCTAAGTTATGCTATTAGAAGAGGATAAAATAAACCTCTCAAACTACCTAGGATTATATCCATTCACAAAATTTTTCCTCTTCTCACTCTCATTCAGGTTGTTGCTTCTCTTTCAAACTTTTCGCTTCTCTACTATATAAAATCCATTAATGGTATATACAAAATAATTTTTTAACAACATCTTTTTAGTGTCAGTTTTCAATTTTTAAATTCTTTTGCTTCTATTTAGAAGATAAATTCAAGATGATTCGAAAAAAAGGGAAAGAAAAATTCAAGAATATTTTTTAAAAAGTAATTTAATTATAGTCTTATAAAAAAACATAATATTACATTATTTTTGCATAATCCCATGACATACCAAATACATGACAACATTAATTGAAGTTATATCCGACATTGCATCAAACATGTGATGGTACTATAACTTATTTAACTCAGTCCAATCCAATCACATCTTTTAAAAATAATCAAATCATATCCTACGTAACAAATGAGCCGTTAAGAATATGCAGATAGGGATGAAAAACAAATTTTGTTTCATCCCAAAAGCCAGTTTATTAAGACAAAAATTTCATCTCAAGTATAACAAATAACAAAATCTTAGGTTATGAGGCACCACCCATTATGCCCCCATTGGGCCTCAAAGACCACACCACCCCCATTACCCCCATATTGGGCCACCTCCAAGCCAGGAATCCCCCACAATAATTTTTTTTTTTTTGTTAAGCTGTTTTCAACGTTATACATTTTTGAGGATTAGATCCCTTGACCTAAAGTCCCACCCAGGGGCCAGGACCTATATGGGGCCGCCTTCAAGCCCATTTATCTCCCACAACAATGGCTTCATATAATCTCCAGCATTTGTTAGGATTCCAAAACTTGACCTAAAGACCACACCCACATGACCAATACTAATCTATCCCATAGGCTTCATTTCGCCAAGAAAATATTTTATAAGCGACTTATAAAAAGACACCATGAAATAAACGGACTCAAATTTTAAATTTTTTAACAGACCTGCAGGCTTTGTTCCACATGATTAAGAAAAAAAAAACCACACAATACAGAATGTGTGTCACCACGTGAATGTAATCTGTCTATAGCAGTTACGCTTAGCAAGAACCCATTCTTTGAAGGTTAGAATTCCAGGGCTTAAATTGAAAAAACGATCTTTCAGTGCCATGTGTACAAGATATAAATATTCCCAAAAATATCAACAATCTAATAATTTGGAAAATCAGGAAGAAAAAGCTAGAACCACTTTCCTAGCACATCCATAGTGCAAGCGCTGTTAAGTAGTTACTGCTAGAATCCAGCAGTACCAGTTTCATTCCATCGTAAGGCATGCTAGGCGAGATTAGGAAAAGAATGGGACACTAGAATATCAGCAGTTACAACATCTACACTCAAATATATTTGATAGAGAACAGAAAACTTTATTCAAAGAAAAAGGGAAGCACAAAAGTAGCATCTGCACTCAAATTTGTTATAACATACGATGCACTACCACCACATGATAAATCCATGTTATGCCTACCATATTGCTATTGATACCAGAGTAAAAAGATACAATAATACATACAGTTCAATTTCTACAGTCCATTAAAACAGAACACGATAAAAAAGCAAAAGCTTGCACACTTGGTAAACAATCAAGGAGTTTTCAGTTGCATATTATTTATACAGTTGAGCAAAAGTTTGTTAAGATTTATAGGATTCATAAGTGTTGATGTGGACAACAAGTTGGTAAGAACACAAGTCACTAGCCTGAGCAAAATACAGTCAACAGCACGGACAAGACACCCTGACAGGTCCCGTCAATTCTCAAAATGGTTTCTACAATAGGTACTTACTCAAGTTGAATTACATCATACATGTAGCTGACACCTTGTGCAAAGAAAAGCTATCTAGAACTTTACCATGTATATAACTAACTACTTTAAGTGAGAAAGACTATCTAGCATCTAACAGCATCAGCTGAATACATGTAACTTATCACAGCATCAAGCACCCTCAAGTGACAGATTCGCTTAGTCTCTCCAATGAGTGAACATCACATTGGAGTAAGGACCAAGAGGAGGAAATGGCTGTGGAGACTAATTAACACCCAATTAAATAAGGATCATAGTCATAGAGTAATCTCTTTCAAATTAGAAACAAAAAAACACTAGAATAAATTATTATCTCTGAAATGTCAAAAGCGATATTGATAAACTTAATCCAAATTCAAAGTTCAAACAAGGATAGATTTAAATAAGCGTAGTAGATTTCTATTAGAAGACGAAAGTCACTATAACTACATGTAAGATCTAAATCATCTCAAGTAAAAACACCAAGCAATTACCAGATACTCTCTTTCGCCTTAAAACCATTAAAGAATTTACTTGAGCATCATAGTGGTTTTAATAGCACCTCTCTGGCTTCCCATAACTGTATCTTGCTTTTGTTACATGCTATGTTTTTTCTTGTCAACATCAAACCTCATGGCAGGTTTTGATCAAAATTGAAACATCAGGAGGAAATTGGAGACAATCTGAAAACAAGGAGGGATCAAAGAGAATACCTCAAAAGTCAAGGGAGATTTTGATAATTTCCCTTAAAATTATAAGCATTCTACCCAATCCTTTCAGTTAAAGGGCATGAAGCCCAAATAATTATTAAAAGGTGTGAAAAATAAAAACAAAGTAAAATAACTAGAAGTAGTTGCTTCAAATAAGAGGGTGGTCCATAACGGACTAAAAAATTTAGATTAAAGAGCAGTCTTCTATGGAAGGTGATTACAAAGAAAATGATGCAATTCTTATAGAAGGACGGAAAGGAAAAATCATCCTAAAAGAAAAACTGAAGGAAAATAATCTGAATCAGACAGGTCGAGAATTTCTGCAAGAAAGAAAAGTGAAGTTGTTCTTGATGCACAATAGAGAAAAGATTGACAAAGATTGTGGAGGGGAGAGAAGATGCCACATGCCCTAGCAACAATCTCAAATAACACAAGGGTGCATCAAACATCATACAGAAGAACATCTCTACATCCATATATATAGCTTATAAGGTCATTGTTTTGTTTCCATGCCATTCAAGAATGTTACAAACCAGCTATGTACCAAGAAGTTTCCTTCTTGTTAACCCATTTTTAAAAAATCATAGTAGGATTAAGATAAAATAAACTAGGGATATGTAGAATTGCAAATCACTACTCTCTAGAGAAATTCAGAAGACCAATCCATTCACCTTGCAATGAGGCCATGTTTTGACATCTGTGCAGTCATGGAGATAGTCTAATGTTTTGGCAACAAACAAATTTACTTTTATATAATAGTTATCATTTAGGACTTGCATTTAAACGCTTGAATAAAACAGAAATGGACATGCAAATTTTCAAGCTTATAAACTTCTACTTTTTCTAATTTCTCTGGACTAGTAATTTCAAACTCTAACGTGTTCTTGCTTGTTTATTATTAAATTAGTCCTTAACTCTTTGAGTTTGTAAGGCTGAAGCTACTAAGGGGAAGAAAGAGAGTGATCTCAAAACCTTTGTTACTGAACACTTTGAAAAATAGATGCACTCACTCAGAAATCCGCAACTTACTACAAAACTTATATACTAAGTGTGATCATTTGGGTAAACTGTGAACAATATGCTCAAGACGGTACGAACAGTAACAATAGTTCACACCACCACACCCCCCCTCCCCCCCCCCCCCCAAAAAAAAATAAAATAAAATAACGATGCTATCAAAAACAAATTACAAGATGCATCTGAAAGCAGTTTGTTAAGTTGATTACCATATAACCATGATTGGCTGCTGTAGGTGGTTGTGTCAAGATGCCAAACAACTTCTGAGTCTTTTGTACTAAAGGAAATTTTTAATACAGCCTTGCTAAAAGAAGAAAAGGTTGGGTTATCTTCATTATATTTAATACGAATTTGCAAAAGAAGCAAGATTTCGTTCCAGAAAACATTACGTAAGCAAGAAGAAATATCGATACTAAGAATAGACAGTGCTTATAACCTGTATCAAATTGGCTAACAATAACAAATGATAAAACCAATATCAGACTAAGATAGTCTCTATCATATCCTCTTTTGACTATATATATAAATCAAATTCCATACAAAATCCACTCCAAGAAACATAACCATTTTAGTGAACCCTACAACATCCATTGCATCCAAATCAATTTAGTTCATATAAGAGTGGGTGGTCCTAAGTCCTAACAACTAAAAGCATACTGAAAATAAAAAAGAAACAACAATCAGCTGGAAAAAATTAAATAAAACCACCATCACACTCCTTGAACATTCCTCATAAAGCAGAACTTGAAAAACAATATCAACTCTGCTGCACTCATGTACTAAGCCAAAATAAGATCTAGATACTTTACTGTCAGCCAACGAGCCAGGTAGTCCAAGATGTTGCAATTTAAGCCAATGGCATAGTCCTCGGTAGAGCCAAAGACCACTTACCACATAGCCATAATGAGAGGCTCTCTAATTAAAATGTCGTTATGGGTCTGCCAGCCAATTTGAGGGTTTCCTATTAGACTCTGAAGTTATAGCCTTTCATGTTAATTGCAATATATCTCAAATTTCCCTTATAATCCGTCAAGGGTTTTACTAACTTACGGGTTTGAATAAGATTACCCTAAACCAATTTCTTCAATAACCTACTTAACAACCCTTGGATTGGTTGTAAGAGTGGTTATTGAAAAATCTTACACCCAATCTAAGAGTGGTTATTGAAGATTCTTATTGGGTAATCTTACTCAAACCAATAAAATAACCAAAACCACATCTAGTGAATTTCATTTCTAAAGGCCAAGAGCAGAAAACTTGTAAGCTCAGAGATTATATCTAAAAATGTAGAGTTAATGCCAACTCTTAAGCCCATTGTCACACATCTAAGTTCTAAACCCCTAATATTCATGCAAATGGCCCATAGTACTAGGAAATAAATAGATTCAAAATCAATAAACTGATCAACTAAGTTTAAATAAAATTTGCAACACCAATAATCTGAGTTTGTTAAGTAAACCGAAACGAGACATAGGAATCCATATGAGAAATAGAAACAGGAAAAAAAAAATCACCTAAGATAACCAGGGATCTTAATGCGAATAAAAAGCATACTCATAATATAAGCAATGACCAAGAAAGATATCCCAGCGGAAGCATAAGAAACCTTGACAGTCTTGGCTCTGTTCTTATCAAGAGCGAGATCTAAAAGCACAATCCCAATGCCACCAAGCACGAACATGAAGCCAGAAGAGAGGCCCTCAATGATGTACTGGCCGTTGACGCGTCCAGGGAGGAAGACGACAGGCCGGACTGAGCCGGTGGCAGGGTCCTGGCTGGAGCCGATGCCTGGAGGCTCGACGATCACGTCATAGACGATGCCCGAAACGACCATGAAGTAGGTGAGGAGGACGAGGGCGAATACGGTCATTGGGGAGGGGAGTGTGAAGGAAGGCAGCTTCAGGCGGAGCCTCGGTGGGCGGAGGATGGAGTAGGGAAGGATTTTGAGGGTGTGGAAGATCGGATCCATTGAAGACTCTGTTGGGGTGGGAAGGGTTTGGCTTGTTTCGCCTTTTGGGGCCATTGTCTCTTCACAATTCGATCCTGGGATGGGCAGTGAGGGTTTTACTTTGCTTTACTGTATAAATAAAATGGACATAACTGCAGTAATGTTCATGAATTTATCAATAATTACACACCAAGGAAACTTTTTGTTAAATATTAACACGATCAAGAAAAATTTGGCATCTCTTTTAACTCAAGTGATTGAGCAACGTCCCACCTACTTTTTCTTTTTTCAATGCTAAAATCTTATAGGTTAAATGACTATCGACATCTGTCGAAATATAAATTATTAATAACTTTACCTGGGATAACTACTCTCATATTTGATAAGCAAGTAACTCCTACTAAGAGGAAATTAATAATTCACACATTTATGTTTTAAAATATAAGGGTAAGACTTGAACTCTTTACCTCTTAAAGTTAAAATTGGTACTCAATAACTCGTGTGTTCCTATCTATTTTACAAACTTTGTATATGTACATTTTTTTCTTATTTTGGCAATTTTCTCTCAATTATAAAAATAAAATTCTCGGGCATATAAATAATGATTGATTTTGGTATATTTAACAAACTTATAAGTCATTCAATATGAGTTATAAAAGAAAGAAAAATGAAAAATGAAAAATGAAAAGATATTGAAATTTTTTGTTATTTTTTGGATCCAAGTGCTGTCAAGCTTTCTATTCAAAATATATATTGACGGGATGAGCTGTTATTAAGTACATTTAAAGTTAAATGGGAGTTAGATGGGAATGTCTACGTGGGAATTAGAATTGAAAAACTTGAAGATTGGAAAACATCCAACAAGAAGATAAAACATTAGGTATGGAAAAAATGTAGAGATCAAAGACAAGTTCACAAAATGTAAGGTACGTGTTAAAATACATACTTGTTTGTTGCACTTATTTGCATGATGTGTGATTGAATATTTTGATGTGTAAATTACATAACGATAGCTTGGGAACAAGATTTTACGTTGTGCTGACTGCTGAGCATGTATACTTAGAGATGATGCACTAGATTTAACAATAACAAAAGTTTAAAAGTAAATTAGAAATAAATCAGTCGTTAAAGATAAATATCACTAGATTTGTTCTTTTAATTTGATAGACTAATGACATACACGATTTGTTTGATACATATTTGATTGATGTAGGAGGTGGACCTGGAATGGGTCCAAGTGGGGCACCTGTTCCCCTTAGAAATTTTTTTAAAATTGATTTAAATATATAAATAAAATGCCATATTTTTTCATTGACATACGAAGGTGCCAATAGTTGGGGTTTGTTTTCTTTTTGTTTTTTCTTTCAATCGACCACGGTTCAAACTCTTTCACCATTAAAAAAATGTTGCTTTTTGTCTTTTTCCAGTAATTAAATATATTATATACTGAAAATGCTACATATTGTTAGAAAGATGCAAGGGCATTGATGGTTGGGTTTGCATTTTTTCCTTTTTATTGACCACGGTTTGAACCCGGCCCACCCTGTGTTGTTTTTGTCATTTTGTTAGTTATTAAAAATATGAAGGAATTGCACAAAACCTCCCTGAGGTTTGCCTAAAAACAGATGGAAACATAGTTACTCTTTTATTACACGAAACCCCCATGTCGTCAGTTGACTTTTGTCAACGTTAACTGAGTAAAGGGCATTTTCGTCTTTCCGTCTGGGATCTACGGCAGTTCTGCGATCTGCTTCCTCTCTCACCCTCTCCTTCTCGATCTGCTTCGAACATCATCAAACATCATCATCATCATCTTCACCATCCGATCATCAAATATCAGATCATCATCATCATCACCATCAGATCATCATCATCATCATCTTCACCATCCGATCATCAAATATCAGATCATCATCATCATCACACATCATCATCACCATCAGATCATCATCATCGTCATCTTCGAACATCATCAAACATCATCAAACACCATCAGATCATCTTCATCGTCATCACAACCCAGATCAATGTTCTCAGTTTCAAAAATAAACTCATATCATCTTCATCATCACCATCAGATCATCTTCATCGTCATCACAACCCAGATCAATGTTCTCAGTTCATCTTCGAACACATCAGATCAACCATGACAGAGTTGGAGAGGCGGGGAGAGCGGGGAGAGAAGGAGAAGAAGGAGGAGAGAGACAGATCGGACGCACCTGGACACCTGGACACACCTAGACAGAGTCCGATCTGCGACGCACCTGGACACCCTTCGTGAAGGCGGCGCCGGCCCTCTCCTTCTCGATCGCGTCTGGTTCATCTTTGTTTCTGCTCGGTTTTACGCGTGCGAGGTGCGGCTGGACGAGCTGGACTTGAGGTCGGGTTCAGGTGGCCTGCGGCTGGTCGTGATGGCTTCTCGGTCAGCGTTGACAGCTCCGTTGCCGTCGTCGTCAGCTCGCGTGCGTGGAGGACTGGTTCTCGCTCGTTTCTGCACGGCTTGGCGTCTTCGTTTCAGCTCGATCTTGGTGAGGTTACGGCTGGATGAGCTGGTCGGCGACGGGGACGGCGACTGGAGCAGCTCTTCTTCTTCTTCTTCTTCTTCTTTCCTTCTTCTTCTTTCTGGTTCGTCTGTCTTTAGGCAATCGTGGAGATGAACATGTAAAATTGAGGGCATTTTAGACTTTTAATCAAAATTTCTTATCAACCGTTAAAATTGACAGAAGTCAACTAACGGTATGGGGGTTTCGTGTAATAAAAGAGTAACTATGTTTCCGTCTGTTTTTAGGCAAACCTCAGGGAGGTTTTGTGCAATTCCTTCTAAAAATATTATATAAATAAAACGCTATACACTGTCACAAATGCGGGAAGGTATTTTGATGGCATGGGTCTTGCTTGTTTTTCTATCTACCATGTTACAAACTTACAATCCTTTTCTCATTCAAAATATGCTATTTTTTCTCCTTTTTTTAGTCATTTTTTCTATTGCAGTTCAATCTCTTTTCCTATCAAAACATATTATTTTTTCTATTATTTTTTTCTATTACTATAAATTGATCTTAAAATTTAAAATATTTTGACTTCGTAAACTATTATACTCATTTTGAACTACTTTTTTATAGCAAAATATATCATCTTTACGTGAATTAGAGAATAAAACATATAATATTGTTTAATATTAATAGATCTTGGTTTATTCATAATTATTGGTATGAATTATTTTTCTTTTATATAAACTATTTTATATGATAAAATTCACAAATAAAAAAAATTCATATAAACTATAATTGCTTTTATCTTTAATTTTTATTTTATTTTATTTTATTATAAATCCACATACATCTATTAGACAAAAGACTAAAAGTGTAGCTTGATTAGTAACTTTTATAATAAATTTATGTAGTTTGATTATATACATTTATTTACAATCTAAATAGCAACTCCCATCATAAATGAGACGGATCACTAAATTAAGGTTTTTTTTTTTTTTTTTGTAGTAATATGAAATTCATACTTCTCTTACTAAAAAAAATTGAGCTGGTGCACAATTAACTCGCAAGTACTCACAATTGGTATACTTCTGTTTTTATATTTGTATCAAGAATGTTATTTTTAAGAAATTTTGATTATAATCTTATAAAAGTAAAACTGCATATCTTATACTAGTTATGTATTTTAACTATTTTTATTTCATATAACGTTCTTCTAGCAATCAAAGTAAAACAATGTAAAGAAAAAGTTATATAGTTTAGTTTCTTGATGTTATAATTATTATATAAAAATATCTTATCTCATATAGATTTCTAGATTTGCCATTGCTTATAAAAAAAAATATTGAAATAATCTGTTTACTAGGTAGCACCTAATTTTTGCGATTATAATGATAAGCTAACACATGTTATGATATTTAACTAAATGTTGTAATGGAATAAACATGTCATAACATTTAATCTATATGTTGCAACATAATTAACATAGAAAAAATAAAAATAAACATAAGAGCATTTTTAATATGGTTTGGCTTTACCCTACGTCCAAGAAGCATTATCCTAAAGTGATCAACTTATTAATAAACTTCAATAAACGTATAACCTAATCTTGACTTATCCAACTTAATACTCTCCCCTAGAATTGATGTAAGATGTGTATATGGTCACCTAACAAGTTGTAGCAAGATCCTCTTGCTTTCAATGGCTAATAGTAGTTTAAACTCCCTCTATCCATTGCAAACCTATGATCTCCTCCCAAAGACTTGATGACTTGTTAATCCAACAAGCCTCTACACACAAACCTAGACCTAGTCAACTTGCTTCCTAGGGTCTAAAAATAACTTAGAGAACATGCTCTCTAAGTTTTTACAAGCATTCACTCAATTGCATATTAACTCTTTACTGTTTGCTTGTATTACATGAATGAATTGGTCTCCTTTATCCAAGAAATGTGCAACAATTATTCTGTAAAAGAAACTCCAAAAAATCAGTTGTAAAATAGATAAAAATCAAAAGACAATCTATGCTAAAAATCATAAATAAAATCAGCTAAAAAATAGTGAGATAAACCATATTTTTTAGCATTGACCATATCTCTTTAATTCCAAGATATTTGCTTAATCGAATCTAGTCCAAAAGATATCTTGATTCATGTTGTATCTGTATATCAGCTGATCAATTTATAATTTACAAAAATAATTATAGATAATTAACAAAATAAAAGATCATCGGCCAAAGACAACAAAGTCAAATGTATTTAATTCCATTGAACATATCTTAATAATTCCTAAAAGATATATAAGAAATATAAATATTCTTTTCATGGCAAATAATCGTAACAATAAACTCAAATCCCATAAAATATGAAACCAAGTCAAACTTTATAAAAACTTTGAGTTATGTACTAAGCCTTGTCAATAAAATTTGTCGTAATATCATTATTCATGTTGCAACACTAATTCAGCTGTTATAACATGTACTTCAAATATTACAACGGATGAGAACCTACAGTCCATGAATTTTGTTGAACTAACCTTTACTGCCTTAGTACCATAAGACATCAATACTTGTGTATTTTCCTTTTGTATACTAACAAATGTGTTAAGCTATGTATAGTGTATACACATAATCAAGTAAAACTTCTTTATAGTTTTTAACTCAAAAATTCTTTTCTTAGATTTTAAAGGCTCTTGATTTGTTTATAGTTGGATTTCTTAATTTCTCAAATTAACTAAATGATTCATGTTTGTGGTGTGTTTACTTTATAGATTAGAGAATGAGAATGAGGAATTAAATTGATTGATGATATTTACTTGTTTAAATTTCATTTCGTAATAAAAATGAAAGTGTGGGTCTCACATCAATTTTGGGTTATGGAATAGGAATCTCATTTCTTCTATCTCTTTTGGGAATCTCATTTTCATTCTCATTTTCAAATTCAATAGTGAAAAAGTCCCTTATACTTTTTTTTTTTTAAAAAAAAAAACCTACTTTAATAATTATATCTTTGCTATTGAATTAATTTATTGTACATAGTTGTTTTTATATTTATAAATATGAATATTTACATATGCTAAAAACTTTCCAAAAAAAAAAAAGTGCTAGTGCAGAATGTTATATTTTATTTAAATGATTTGTAGTTAGCACTCAAAATTTGTAATGAACTGAAGAATGTTACATATCGATGATAGTTGTTACTACCACTGCCATGGTTATTAGGCTACTATATTTACAAAAGCAAAACAAAGTTCGGCAACAATTTATATATTAAAAAACACAAAAACCATGACTTGATATACAATATAGATACACAATATGTTATTTCACCAAAAATTAAAAAAAAAAAACTTACAATAATATTGTTAAGAATGTTAATTTTTTTAGCTTATTATGATGAGTTACATGACAAAATTATGACACTACATCTTAAATAATATCCTGCATATTGTAATTAATTCATAATTTTAATCATATATATTTTTGTAACTTGTAATTAATCAATTTTGATTCCAAAGTAAAGTATACAGCCTCAATAAGGATATTGCTAATTTTGATTTCGATTTCGATTTCTACCGTTGAAGTAAACAACTTTTTTTTTTTATTTTAATATATTATTTCGATTCCAAACCATTCTGATTCTAAATCATTCTGGATTCTCATTTTGATTTCTTCAATCAAAGAAAACGCCCAATTAGTTTTTACAAATTCTTTTGTTCCAAATTTCATGATTGTATTATTAAAATATGCTTAAATTTTCTTTTGTTGCAAGTCCATGATGGAGAAAAAAAATTCTTAATAAAAATTTAACTAGTAGTTGACTAAAAAGGAATTTATCATTATTTATGATAAGTGTTCCATCATTATATATGGTATATTTTCCTGAGAAAAAAAATGATTGTATTAGTAATATTTTTTTGAATTTCCTTTTGTTACAATTTCATGATGGAAGAAAATTTCTCTTAATAAAAATTCAATTGCAGTTGGCAAAAAAAGAACGTATCATTAATTATGGTATGTTCTTTCTAAAAAATGATATGTTTAAAATTAATTATGATAAAAGATATACTCACTATTTCAAAGGCCTATGAAGTGGAAAAAATAATTTTAAGTTTTTTAATGCGAGTGTAGAAAGTAAATGAGTGTTGTAAGAATTTTTTTTGGCTGGCTCTATGATTAATCTCTTTGAGCTTTTGTGGGAGTGGTTTTTTTTTTTTTTTTTTTTTTTTTTTTTCAATTATAATTTTGGAAGATCCTTGTAAGAGTAGTTGGCTTCGAGATATGAGAGTGAATACTCAAATTGTATAAATAATAATTAATTTCGATAGATCTAATAGATCTTTGGATCATAAAAAGTAGTAATTAATTTCGTTACGATAATAGTTATTTTTTAAGTTATTAAATATTGATATTTAAATTATATAAATAATAAATGAATTTAATAGGTGTTGAAGTATCACTATCCTGTAATGTGAACTGTTAAAAGAATTAAAAAAATGTTGGCGTTGATACTGTTCAACCAATGACTAAGGAGGTCCACAAACATCATGATCATAAACTCCAATCATACTTGCCGCATTAAAGTGCCCATTGAAATATATTTAGGCCTTGTTTGTTATACGAATTTAGATAATTTTCTGTTGAAATCTATATTTGATAAGAGTAATTTTTTTTTTTTTATTGTAAAGAGCATATACGAATTACGAGCAGCACATATTTCTTCATAAAATCATGATAATTTTATAAAAATATACTAACTCATATAAATCATACATACAAGCTCTCTACAACCGCTATATATAACCTATACATATACACTCTCTACAATCACTATAGGATCCCGAAGGATCAGTCCACTTTTCCATTTCTATATTTGACAAAAGTAATATTAAGTGGATCACAATATTAATATATTTAAAAATAATTTAATTTAATCTTATATACCAAAACGGGATCTAAAAGAAAGAAAGCGAAAGAGCCACGTGTCAAACGAGGCCTAAAGGAAAGAAAGCGAAAGAGGAAAACAAATTTCACGCGCACGCATGACGCAACCATCAAAAAGTAAAAGAAATTGAAAACATACGTTGGGAGTGAGTTTCGCTGTCGGTCGATCAACAGCGTGATTTGCTCACTTTACTCTTGCTTTACGACAGACAGCTTTCACAGTTCCGCCATCAACGCTGATTTTGGAAGGCCACGTGTTCTCCCTCTAACCCATTACAGACAAACAGACAGACACAGCAATGGCTTCACTCTCACTCTCTCTCCGCTCATCTGTTCAACTCTGAAATCATCTTCCTTCAATTCTCCATTAAAAAAATGCTGTGCAGCCGTGAGATTTTCAATTTCTTGGTGAATAAAGATGTCAGGAAGATCTTAAAGCGCAAGGATAGCAATGCCGGCGAGAGAGGTGCGTACCAGTACTACTCCTTTTGTTTTTTGACCAAAATGCCCTCCTCATTGAATTTTATTTTACTTATTTACACGAATCAGGAAGAGCTCTGGAAGAGCTACAAGCGTCTCTCTTCAACAGATTCCGCTCCTCCGAGGGCGCAAAGCGTCAAGAGCAACGCCTATGTGGGCCCGTTGCTGCTCTCACATTCAATTTCGTGGTTGCCGTCGGAATTATTTTCATGAACAAATGGGTACTACTCTGTCTACTAAATAACCTTTAATTGTGTCCTTTAATTGTTTTGGCATTCAAGTGGGTTACTTGTTGTTTGGCTTGCAGGTCCTTAGAAATGTTGGGTTCCAGTTCCCAATATGTCTTAGTTTTATTCACTATGCAACAAGCTGGGCCTTGATGGCCATTTTAAATGCTTTTGCTCTTCTTCCAGCGTCTCCTCCCTCAAAATCAAGATATGTGTCTTTGTTTACTCTTGGGTTTGTTATGTCCCTATCCACTGGTCTTGCTAATGTCAGCTTGAAGTACAACAGGTGTGTGTGAGTTTTTTTAGCATTTCCTATTTCTGCTACATTTAGATATTCTTGTTTGAAGTTTGTATAAAATTGCTTGTTTATTGATCTTTTACAGTGTGGGATTCTATCAGATGGCCAAGATTGCTGTTACACCTTCAATTGTTTTGGCGGAATTTATTTGTTATAGAAAGAAAGTTTCTTTCTTCAAGGTGATTTTTTTTTTCTTCCTAGTGTATATATAACAAAGTAAAATTCTCAGGTGTGGATGTCTGCACTTTATTAAAATCAGATGTTGCTACTTCCTGGATTTTACAAATCTTATGTTAAAACTACATAGATGTTTACATTGGCTGCTTCACAAGGTGCATGCTACTCGATGCAGTTGATTGCTAATCTATGTAGTTGAATACTAAATTGATAAGGTGGAGTTTGCTTAGCCTTAGTGTGATTTTTGTGAAGTTGAATGTTAGTTTTGCAGCTTACAGATGTTAGTAAAGTGGAAATGGTAGGAAATGACTCCGTTTTCTAGCTTCTTTGGTGGGATTAGCTCTAACTTAACAAGTGTAGCCTTTTTCGCACTGCCCAAAAGGCCCTTCATTAGTGAGATGAAAAGCTCTTTTTCCCTTTCTCTCATCTTTTTCTCTTATTCCTCTTTTCCTCACCATTTCTTCTCAACTGACTATCACATTCTCTCTTTTATGTACACCTTTTTTAGTGAAAAAAAAAAAAAAATCTTTGGTGTTTGAATATGAGATTTGGCTTGTATTTTTTATGTTGAAAATGTGATTTGGTTTGCTTTTTTGAATCCTTGAATATCACTTTAAAATTTTACTTTATTTAATTTTGGGTTGGGTTTTAAGATTGTTTAAATTAAAACTTGAAAACAAGAAGAAAATAACAAAAACAAAATAAAAATTGAAACCATAAGAAAACTCAAAAAAGTAAAAAGAAAACCACCACGTCTCGATCAACGACTTTTAGAGGCACTTTCCTTGGTCGAGACTTGGTAAAAGTCTTGATTCCTTGGTCAAGACTTGGTAAAAGTCTTGATGACTTAACATTAAGTCTTATCGAGAGGCCAAGACTTAGGTAGTGTTTTTTATTTGGGGGGGGTGGTGTGTCTGAAATTTGAATAGCTCTAAGATTTGGATAAATTTGAAAGGAAAAACCTAAAGAAATTTGTTTTGTGATGTCTAAATACAAATGCTTGAAAGTTGGTAACATAACCATATTACCCTTTAAACAATAACTTATTATTTATTTACTGTATATTAGTGTCTAGTATAATTAAATTGGCCAAATATTTATTACATGTTTTTAGTTTACAATAATTCAATTAATATTTAAAAGTTAATACAAGTGCCTTTGGGATAGACATAGTCTTGGTAAAAGCCAATACATAGGTTTTAGAGTTTATGGCTTAGTATTCGTCTTTGCCAAGACTTAGCATAAGTCTTGGCGTAGGCCAAGACTAACATTAAGTCTTGACCAAAGGGTGCCTTGGTCGAGATTTGGTCTGAGCACTTGTCTCTTTCGAGACTCCTTTTTGGTTTGTTCTCTTTCCTTTTCTTTTCATTAACCCGTTGGTCGAGATAGTTTGAGCACTCGTCTCTTTCAAGACCTTTTTTTTTTTTGCTACATTCTCTCTAGTTTTCTTTTTGTTTTTCAGATTTAATTTTTCGTTTATATTTTTTTCCTATTTTGGTTTTCAACTATTTTTTATCATTGTACTTCAAATCTTGTTGACTTATTTACTTTATTTCTTAATGTATTCTATCTCTCCTTTTCTTCTTCTTCTTGTTTTCCATTTTTTTTCTCCTCTCTCTTCTTTATTTTGTGATATTTAAGAAGGAAGAGGGACTTATTGGTCCAAAACACAACTTTTGTAAGGCTATCTTTGTCCCAAAACCATTTTAGGTGCTATAAAACTTAGAAGTTCTTAACTTGGTGCTAGTCCCACCAAATAAGGGTAATAGTGCTAGAAATTTATGGACTCTTTATTAAAATGTAGATGTCCACGCAAAACGACCTTATATATACAATGCTTCTTCTAAGAAGGACAATTTAACAAAATGATCAAATTGACAGCAACTTCTTCATGCTTTGACCATGATATGAGGTCTTTGTTGTAATAGAAGGAAAATAAGGTGTCTTGTGTGAAGGGAGCTAGGTGATTTCTGATTGTCTTCAATGGTGGTAAATGGAGAAGAAATTAAAAGCTACATGATATGAGGTCTTTGTTGTAATAGAAGGAAAATAAGGTGTCTTGTGTGAAGGGAGCTAGGTGATTTCTGATTGTCTTCAATGGTGGTAAATGGAGAAAGAAATTAAAAGCTAAGAGAGATTGAGAGGATTAGAGATAAAGTGAAGAGAGTGGGTGAGTGAAGTGTTGTTTTTCTCTTCATCTTGACCAAGATCTGATGGCCGCTGTAAAGCTGCTGTCAAGTTGGCCTTTTTTAAGAAAGATCAGTTTGATCAACCCAATGGCTCGCACCAAATTCTAGACAATGAATGAAAAACTGCTCCTGTGTAGAGAAAGTATTGTTTATGTGCTTATAGACACTCACGTGTACATGTATGTAAATGATGTATTCTGATGTTATGGCTTGACTAGCATCTGTTTCTATCTGAGATATGATGAATTTGTGGAAATTCTATGTTTTTTAAGTCCGTTGTGACGAGGCTTGTATTGCATTTTATCCTGAACTAGGAAACTGCTGGAATCTAGATTAATGCAGAAGATTCCCTTGATGCATCTATAGAGTAAATTATTAGCATTATACACAGGGATAATGTGCTGCCACACAAGCAAAATTATGGTTGATTGATGTGTTTGTTTGACATGTTGCAGTAGAATCTAATTAGTAAAAGATTTACATGCATGAAAAATATGATTTTGAAGTTGTTGATGTGCTGCCGATCAGTCCATGTTTGCCGGTCAGCTATTTCACAGTAGTTTTATGTTAAACAGCTGTGAATATATTATATATGGTCAGAAGACCCTTGCCACTTAAGTCACTTCTTAGACAAATGTTGAAATTTGATGTGTATCTGGTGACTGTCCTGATAAATTAGTTTTATATATGTACTTTAACTACCATTAGTAATGGTCAAAGTATTGGAAGTTCCATTTGTAAGATATTCAACTTTGAACTTTTCAGGTGGTAGCTCTTACTGTGGTATCAGTTGGTGTTGCTGTTGCTACAGTAACTGATCTGCAATTTAGTATCTTTGGTGCTTGTGTGGCATTGGCGTGGATAATACCAAGTGCAGTTAACAAGATTCTCTGGTCTGATATGCAACAACGAGAGAATTGGACAGCCTTGGCGTATGTTGCATGCTTAACTGAATACTGTATTGCCTTTCATGTTATTGTGTTAGTAGAATACTTTAATTTTGTACTTTACCTAAGTTGTAAAATTGTCATTCAGGTTAATGTGGAAGACAACACCGATCACTTTGCTTTTTCTGGCTTCTTTGATTCCTTGCTTAGATCCCCCTGGTGTCCTCTCTTTCAATTGGAACTTCAATAATACGTTGGCAATTCTCATCTCTGCCTTTCTTGGATTCTTGCTTCAGTGGTCAGGTGCTTTGGCACTTGGGTAAGTGTATCTGTCCATCCTATTAAACTGGTACAAGTCACGTCATTTTCTGTTTCATGGTTTAGAATATAAAGGTCTTGGCTTTATTGCATGTGTTTAGTTTTAGCTGTATGGTTTTCTCAGCTTAGACAACAAGTCATTTCACATAATACTATTAATAGGGTTAAAAATGTTACTTTAAATTTAAAGGGTAATTTTTTAATTTTAATAAATAAATTAAAGGATAAATGTTGAAACCCTAATATATTTTTGTTATTTTCATTCACCTATTACTATCATTATCGTCCACTCAAACAACACTTCATAGTCAACAACTTCTTGAACAGTCTAACTCTTGAGGTAACTCAACAAGCTCGCAACTACCTTTGGAACATTTTAAATTATTTTTGTTTTGGGAGTTCATATTTCTCTTCTTCTTTTAGATTTAAGATACAAAATAAAAATAAAAATAATTTATAATGTTCCAAAAGATAGGCTTGAGCTTGTTTATTGGCCTATAGAGTTGGGCTGTTGGAGTTGTTGACTCTTCAGTTTTGTTTGAGTGACAATTAAAGATAGTAATAGGTGAATGAAACTAACAGATATAATAGGGTTTTCAACTTTTGCCCTTAACTTTTTTATTAAAATTACTTTCAAAATTTAAAGTGACACTTTTAGCCTGTTAATGGTGCTATGTGAGGTGACTTGTTCTTTATAATTAAAATTTTAGTGGGACAATAAATCTTACCTTAAAATATATTGGCATACACTTTTTCATTTTAAAAATGGGTTAATTGTACAAATTTTCCCTCCCTTCATATGAAATTGCACTGCACTTTGAGGTATTAACTTAATTCCTCTAACTTTCTCTCTGATTGTTAATCAATAGTTGACCATCATTAGATATTAATAGCTGAAGTGCAATTACACTTTTACCCTTAAATAAAAAATCATTAATTGTTTCATATTTACTAATTAATTTTAAAAAAACCAAATTTTAATTATTATTATTTTTTTTTAAAAGAAAACCAGCAGATCAGATCACAATTTGTAAAGGTCTAGATTGTGATATGGTATTCCAACACAGTAGCAGCAATCACAATAGAGATAAACTGGAATGAAATCTCCACGCCTCTGACCTTCCTTCGCTGACATCAAATTTGATGGAACCATCAAAATCCTAATCAACAATAAAAGCTTAATAAAAAATAACTCCAAATTCAACAATCAAAACCCTATCAACCAACGAACACTTCAAATCCCAAAAAGAAAAAGAAAAAACAACCACACAGAGTAGAAAGGGAGAGAGAGGTGGGGAGCATGAGAGAAAGGAGAGGGGAAGAGTGAAGTGGAGTAGAAAAAGAGAAAAAAACTGGATTATACAGTAAACCCACCACTCAATCAATCACTCTCAAATCTTTGTGTTTTCACAAATGCGAGATCTGGAGGTGGAAGAGCGATGGAGTCTTGGAGCCTTTAGCAAAGCGGATACTTGACTTTGATTGAATTGAAGATGTAGGAGAGAGAGAGACAAAGATGCTCACTCCACCTCTGTTTAAACTTTTTCTAGATAACGATTTAGAAATATCAAGATTGTTCTTTGGTTTATATATATATTTTTCAATCTTTTAATTAAAAATTTAAGTAATTAATAATTTTTTTAGAAGTTCAGAAAATAATATAAATATTGGAAGACTGTTTTACCCCTTCAACTTAATTGACCTACGGTGGTTAACCGCTAGTCAATGGTCTGATGGAAAGTTAGTGCAATTAAGCTAGTATCTCACGGAGTGAAGAGCAATTTCATGTTAGGGGAAGTTTGTGCAATTTGCCCTTTAAAACATGTAGATATATTTCAGAATTGGGATATTTTAGGAATAGTCAGATATTTTGCGGATATATTGGGTACGTATGGATATTCCAAATAATTTTGGATAATCCCCATATATTGGTCCTTCCAAAATTAGAAAAATGTCACGGATCGTTTGATATTTAAAACCTTGTTGTAGTTTGCTTGTTGGTTAAATCTATTGAACTCCTAAA
This sequence comes from Nephelium lappaceum, assembly GCA_021234005.1. Lineage (NCBI taxonomy): Eukaryota > Viridiplantae > Streptophyta > Magnoliopsida > Sapindales > Sapindaceae > Nephelium > Nephelium lappaceum. The sequence continues at coordinate 13,011,679 of CM038002.1, read as the reverse complement.
CTACTCAATTTTTGTCCTTATTTTACTTTTATAGTGAGTTAAATTACAACAATTCTACAATCATCCTGTCATCTTAGAAACCTGATATATCTTGGTAAAAGTAATGCTGGAAATAAAATAACTGAGCCGGCTGCATATTAGTTTTGGTTTTTCTTTTGTATCATTTTTGCTTCTTGACTACTTATTGAACCAACTTATTGGAGCTTGATCAAATAAAGCAATCAATTTCCATTTTACCAATATGATTTGATTAATCTTTTATACTTAAGAGAGGTAAAAAATTGCCAGAAATAACTGAGCTGGCTGCATATTAGTTCTTGTTTTCCTTTTCTTTCCATTTTGCTTCTGTTAGGGACGCTTTCATAGGAAAGCAGTATAGGCTAGGAAGGAATGCACAAATCTTTTCAATTATTTTCCTTTATTTTTGGAGATGAAGGCGTCCCTAACAGCTTCCTGACTACTTGCTGAGCTAACTCATTGGAGCTTGAGCAAGTAAAGCAGTCAATTTCCATTTTAGCAATATAATTTGGTTTGTCTTTTATACTCATGAGAGTTTAAGGATGTGATGGCTCAACGTACATATCAGAATTCTAAAGTTATGTTCAACTACTTTACTTCTGGCACCTATAAAATTAGTGCTTTAGCCTGTATTCCAATGTCATAAACTTATAATACATTCTAAGTTCATATGAGCCAAAACATACTAATATTGACAATGCATATGATACCCTTAATATGATCAATTATATGCCATTTACATTAATTGCTTCTTCAATTTGTTCTATTATTTTGATGACGTTAGGCATGATGTTGCATATCACATTCAGAAATCTGCATTTGAATTTGATAACATTCATATGCTTGATATTGGTCTTCTCTCTCTTTCCATTTTCAGGGCTACATCGGCCCTCTCCCATGTGGTCCTTGGACAATTCAAAACCTGTGTTGTGCTTCTTGGAAATTATTACCTCTTCAAGTCAAATCCAGGCACAACCAGTATTTGTGGAGCTTTTGTAGCCATTGCTGGTATGTCGTATTACACATACCTTAATGTATACAACCAGAAATCACAATCGGAAAAAGCATCATTAAGAAAAGGTTCCTCTTTGCTGAAATCCAAATTGAGCAAGGAAAATGGGGACAGCCGTGATGGGTATGGCGCTGAATCTGTTTAACAATATAGAATATTACTTGAGCAATTAGAGGTTCTATTCATTCATTATTTATAGAACACTTGTAGGATAATTTTGTTTTGCTTATGCTGAATCTGAGTTTTGTTTTTGTTGATATTTCTAACCTTAGTGTAAGGGCCTTTCATGTAGATTTTATGGAGTGATTTTCCTATTTCTTCGCTGCTGATTAATCCCTGTAAATATAAACGATTTAGATGATCCCTTTACACAATTTCTAATTTAGTGCACTCATTAAATCATCGTCTATTTGTTGTATCCTCCCTTTTGGGCTGCATTGTCCTATCTCTTCTGAGTTTGTTCCTGGATGCGATTGACTAAAGGTTACAAGTGTGACCAATGTTTTAAAAACCGAAAGGCGAGATGAGACGGTCATCTTGAGGTGATCGAGGTGACCGCTTTAATTTGAAATGAAAAAAAAAATAATAAAAAAAGTAAAAAAAAAAAAACCTTAATTTACAAAATCATCAATGATATTGAAAAAAAAATTGAAAACCAATGTTAAAAACATAAATATTAAACAAAATAGAACAAGTCCAATAAAAATATTCAAATATACAAAATCCTAAGTTAGGTTAACATGATGAAAAAATTTAAAATAATTAAAAAGTGTAATTATATTTATATGAAATGTGAGGGGCACATTGTAAATGTGATAAATAATATTTAATAAATATTAATAAAATTAAAAATTATACAAATAGTTTCTATGCTTTGTTTTCATTGATTTGTTTGTTGTTTTGGTGTTTTGTCTTTTCATCGATAATCTGGAGCTTTTCTTAACGATGACACCATTGTCGCTGATGATGATGTTAGCTACTGGTAGCGACAGTGGTTGTGACAGTGACGGTGTGAGTACTCTTAGTCGAAGTCCCAACCAAATGCATTGAGTCAGTCGAGAACGTAAATCATGCACAACGAATCAAAGCTAGTCGCGTCGATCTGTTGTCACTGTTGGTGATGAGACTAACAACTGAGCCGCAAACCATTACTCTTGCTACAGTTATGACAGAGGAGAAGGTTACGAAGTACGATAGTTTATCTCTCTTCCACGCCCCCCACCCTTCTTTGAATCGCATCCCTATCGCCTCTAGGCATCTCGCCTCGAAACGGTCCTAAGGCGGCTGCCTCACCCTCTAGAGGTAGGGATTTTCAGGTACTTAGCCTTATATGACCGTCTTGAGGCGCCTCAGGCCCTAAGGTCGTGAGGCGCTACCTTGTCTCGTCTCGCATTTTAAAACTACGAGTGTGACGTTACACAGACACTCGAGCAATACCCATGGTTTGAAAATAAAGAATTCGGCTTTGGTTTTATACTTGGCGGACATGATCAAGGATTATTTACTTTGTTCATGATATGAGGCTTGAGAAGTTATTAAATTTGATATGGACGCAATCAAATATATGTTTATTGTAAATTTTCCGATGACATCGAATAGCTTCATATTTTGTAGAGCAAATTGTACAGTACCTATATCAGGTTTGCCTTCTTACAAATGGCTCGCGGTGCACCCCATTTTAAAGAAAAACTATTAATTAACAGGCAAATCAAAGTCAATCCACATCTATATATTAAAATGGCTGATATTATAGGAACTTAATTTTATGAGATTTTTGTTTTGTTTTGTTTTTGTTTCCAAAATATACCTGTCAGACTTAATTATTTCAATTTGAATTATTTGATGTTAAATATAGTTCTCTACCACCAAATCACCGTTGTAATTGTGCGAGTGTTAATAGAGTGCAGATGTTTCGTCACTGTAAAGTGATGCTGTGTAAGCAGAACTATATGTGACTAATGAAAGTGCTCTGAAATTCTAGGTCATTTCAAATTGAAATTATTTAGCAAATTGTTGGTGGCGGTGGTATGTATTGGAAAATGATTATACAGAATCTGTTGACTATTCATCCTACGCCATTAATTATATATAATTTTATTAACCTGTACAGAACTCCAAGCCTTGGACGATGCAACTCAACATGACATAATTATTATTAGTAGATGAATTCACACGTAATAATAATAATTTAATTTGTATTCAACAATTATTTAAAGCACTATTCAACTTTTAAAATAATGTTACATAATTATATTTTGATTACGGATTCAATATGATTATGCATTGGTCGGAGTTTTTCTTTTTAACTTATTTAAATTATTAATAATTAATTATCATTGTATACATTAATGGTTCAATGTGACTTGAATGGTCGAATAACTCTATTCAACATAATAATGTCTCATATTTGAGTAATTACATAAATATGATATGCTTAAAAAAGGAAAAAAGAAAAGAAAAGAAAAGAGAGAATTGTATATATAATCATATAAATGATAATATTAGTAGAAAATTTCATGTTAAAAGAAGGAAGAACTTGAAAATTCTTTGAAGTAGCTTTTAAATAAGGCAAACAACTCCTTAACATCTAGAGAAGGTTTTGACTAATAATGGGAGGGGTTTGAATTACAGGACCGAAGGAGAGACAGAGTCAGGTCACATGGCCAAAGCCTTGCTGTGTCGGCTCCTTAGTTTACAGAAATTCCTGAGTTTGTTTAGTTTATGGAGGAGTTGTCTGAACCAGCAAAAAGTCCATCATGTGCAGTGCAGAATACAAACAAAGGGCACTCTTTTGTCTAACCACGTGACTGTTTTATAATAATCCATTAAAATTAATGAACTGGATTTTATTACAAATAAAATAGTTCTTAAATTTGTATGCTTCTTCTTATCAGTTAATATTGGGATGGAAACACATGCATTGTTTTCTGTTTTAAATCCAATCCGAATTGCTTTTGACTGATGGGGGCTTTTGTCATGTTTCTATTAATTTGTATTACTTATATAATCGATTGGATTTAGTTTGTTTTCATCACTTCACTCCAACAGCTTTTAATTTTATTCTTAATTCTGAATATAGAAAATTACATTTTAATAAAACATATATATATATATATATATATATAAAGGTAGAAATGGGGAAGTGGTAGCAACTACACCACCCACAAGCGAGAGTTGAGCACTGAAGTTTAGAAGGTTAAAATTCGGAGCTTACTTATCTTTTCCGATAGGTGTTCTGTGCACTTTTTGTTTCTAATTTCTCCTTTTTTTTTTTTCTTCTCTTTTCGATGATTGGTTTGGTCAGCATACATTACTTAAGCATTCATCTCCTACCCAAAATTCTCCAAATAATTCTTCAAATAGAGATATAAAAGCTAGGGCCTGTCCAATAAATCATTATATAGTATATATACAATTTGGACATCTATTCTTGTAATGAAAGATAATGACTCCTATAATAAAGTGAAAACTAACCGCATAAAACTTATAATTGAAGTGTACTTATTTTAACTTGAACTCTATTATTAAAATGTGCAGTTAAATAGTAATATATAAACACCATTACTAGAAGGTAAAAAGTTTAAATGGCATTTTATTAATATGAAGAGATTTTTTTTTTTTTTAGGTAAAGTCATATTGTTCGTGGTGGACAATAAACTTAAATTAGAAATAATTAACTATTCATGTGTGTCAATGGAGTACTGATGTTAAGATAATAAACTACAAAGTTTTCTTTGTCTATTTACGATAGTATACAGAAAAAGGCAAGTTTTGTCCTGGAATATCTTCACTTAAAAATATTAGTTTATGATTGAACAAAATTTACTTGTAGATCAACAGTCGTTATTTAATTCTAACGAAGACGATCAGTACTTATGGGTCACATGCTTCAAGCATCTATATATGTGAATAAGATATTGACAAAGATTCTTCAATGCCCTATAGATAGCTAGCTAGCTAGGGAAGTATGATTTGTAATGAGATGCTTTGATTTGCTTGCTTCCTCTGAAATTCGTGGATCGAATGAAAAAGCTTAACAGAAGTATAATAGCTGGAATCATATTTATACTAGTAAAAATCAGGTAAATAACTACGACATATATATATGTCTGGCGTTTTTACCACCCAAAAGTAAATAAACAAATAAAAATAAGCTGCCAGACTTTTGTTACACTCATCTACATAATTTGTAAATTTGGATTCCAGTTTTAAGCACCTTTTATGAAACCATAAACCTAAACAGTGTTTTTTTTTTTTTTTTTTCTGATAAAATATTTACAAACCGTGATTAAACTTGTTCTATGTCTTAAAAAATTATGTCTAAAGTGCTCTAAACAAAAAATAATGAATAAACAGTAAACAATTATCCCCTTTAATCAATTTCTTTCTCTTCTCCTTATTTCTCTCATCTTTATTATACTTCAAACCACCAAGTCTTTTACTTTTAATCTATTTTGTCTAATTATATGATCAACTAAATTTTCTTTTTCTTTTTATTTTTACTGCTACGGTGATTATGAGTTCTCACTCAGTGCCGTTGGGCGGACATACTTGGAGTTTGGACTTTGGCATTATTATTATTATTATTTTCGTCTTTATTTTTTTAAGAGGGGGGAGATATCATTCAGACAAAAACAATTATATATTGTCTCAGGGGTCGGAAAAGAAAAAAAAAGAATCATTGTCTCGACATTGGATTCTGGCATTAGTTTTTATCTTAGGTTGCTTTAGCTTTTAAATTTGATATGATGGGGTAAAGACCGTGATCAAGTACTTTTTAACTCAAAAAATAGATGGTCCTATTAGTAATTTTATCTTGATTCATTATGTTCTTTAAATAAAAATTTCAAATGTCCTAACTTGATAACTATCCTCTCTCTCTCTCTCTCTCTCTCTCTCTATATATATATATATATATATCTTATAACATTCATTTTTAGTTGGCTACACCACTGAAATGGAACAAGTTGATGTAGTTAATGGTCCTGAGACCTCTTTACTAGAGAAGGACCATATATATAATAATTTATTTTATACATACTATTTATTTATAATAATTTTGTAAGTTTAAACATTTATTTATATATAATATATTCGAAAGATATTTATTTTTATGATAATCATTTTATACATACTAATATATATATATATATATATATATGATGAAACTCTAATCTATCGTTAATCTGAATGGAAAGTGTTACCGTGATATTTGGAAGTAATGATGTACTAGTCAAAAGAAAAGTGGAGAGTTTGGATTCCCTTCTACATTTTATTAATAAACTTTGTGCTTTTAGAGGTTGCTAATCTCTTAGGTTTGCTTTTAAAATAAATAAATAAATAAAGTTATAAAGACGTACATTGATATTCGTGTAATCAATAAAGAGTAGATACATATGTATATATATGTATCTAGCTATAAATGTAATTAACCTCCGAAGATCTAATTCTACCTATATTTAACGAACAGGTAGGCTAGCGTAATTACATGATTAAAAAACACGGAAAAATAAGTAAATGAATGATTGACGCGAAAGCTACTTTCGGAACCCAGTTGGTCACATGCATGCAGATCATGATCATTATGCAATCGTAATATCCATCCCAGCACTGAACCCAATATTCGCCATATAATTTTGGCATTTTTATTGTCCTTGCATTGGATTCACATCCTCCTAAGCCTGACGCTATTTTTTTTCTTTGAAAGTAACCTAAGCCCGGCTTGGATTTACACAAGTTTAGATTCTCTTTTCTCTGATTCCCAAGAAGTTAAAGCCCCAGAAGGACATAGTAGAGTATTGTTATTGGCAAGGCAATCAGCATTCCAAAAATAACCCTGCAAAAAATGAAATCAAATTAAGTTTATAACTCTTTTAATCTCATGAGCACTTGATGAAGTTAATTTAATTTTGATATCATTTTTCATTCAACTATGATATCATTTTTCATACTTAAAAACAATAACCTATATTTGTAAAGATATTTTGAAAAGTTTTTGAGTATTAAAATTATTTTTTTAAATTTTTTGAATGGAAACCATTGAAAGAGCAAAACATTGCAAGAATATTAATTTTCAAACTTTTCCATCATCATAATTGCTTTTACCATAGAAAAAAGTTAATCATATTAAATCCATCAAAATTTATTGGATTTCATCGATGACTTCTCAAATATTAATGTAATGGATCTCTTTGTGCAGTTAATTTAATTTAATAACGGCATGAATTTAAAATATAGAAAAGGAGGAATTGAACTTACGCAGTGCTAAGTATGTCCGGATGGACATTGTATTCCTTGGCAAATACAAAAGGAACAATCCCTTGGGGCAGCGCTGCCTGCAATAAGGAATCAAACTTATTTCAAAAAAATAAAAAAATAAAAAAAAAATTCAAGTCTCAACTACAGACATTGAAAGCATCAAATGAGTGGTCAAATTTAAATTATATGTAGAGTATATATTAATTAGGTAGTAGTTTGAATATTATCAAAAGTAGTGCTTTTTAATTCAACTACTATTAATTATGAAGTTTTATGAACTTATATTTTGTAATGTATTTTGACTGAAAATAAATGTCCATATGAGTTGGTGTACCTGAACAATGGTAACATGAAGAAGAACACCACGAAGACCAATAGCTATGGAGGTCGCAGCAACGACAGCAGGGCCAGTCAAAAACCTAACAGCCATTGCAAACGTTGCCACTGATTTTCCACAAGCTATTATCTTTGGTTGCAATGCCATGAATAAACCTGTTCATGATGCAAGTAATATTTATTATATTTATAGTGATTATTAACTACTTTAATTTATAAATTAACAAAATAAATACCTAGACTGAACATGGCCATTCCCAGTCCTGCATTTGATAATATGGATATGGATCCTAGCACGATAGACGGCATTTGGATGTTCCACCTACCAAATATTAATTTCAAATCAGTATATTATTAAATTTAAAAGATAAAATTTAAAAGATAAACACAAATATCAATTATCTATATAAATCAAATGCCAGATCTCAAATTTTCATGCTTTTAAGTATAGTACACTTTTCACAGTATTCCATCCTAATTAGGTGATTATGTATTATTTCATCCATCCTTAGTGGTACAGATTCAACTCCAACAAAGGAATTTTATAAATTTGACTTGCTCATTCTTTCCTTATAATAATTGATTTCGATAGGTCTTAATGAATATACGATAGTATCAAGTTTAATAAACAAATGTGAGATCTTAAATTTTCATGCTTAGTAGACTTCCAATATTAAGAATAGCTCTTAAAGTGAAAAGTCTTTTAAAAAAATCAAAGAAACTTTTCTAAGTTAATAATTGACTAAAAGAGATGAAATAGGCAAATGAGAGATAAAAAGTGTCATGTTAGGGTTTAGTACTGACCTAAATGAAATGAGAGACCAAATGAGGCCAAGAAGACTTGAATAGGTGTTAGGATTTCTAATGAGTTTCCTCCAAACCATGATAAGAATGAGCCTTGTCATGACACTTGCGGGAGGCATCTGGTGCTTCTTGTTTGCTCCATCTCCTTGTTGATCAATCTCCATCTTTTTTTGGCATTCTGAAGGGAGACTTGGAAGTTCCATTCCCTATTTCCACATCATCCTTTCCTCCAACAACTTTCCCAGCTGGACTCATTTTTTCAATCAACTCGTGCATTGCTGCAACATCATCAATACCAAAAATAAACAAGAAGGAAATTTCATTTATTCATGAATATATCATGCATGCAATCACTAAGGAAGAGAAGTAAATTACCTTTAGAAGCAGTACTAGTTTCATGTTGTTTATTAGAAGAATCCATTGCCCCAAAGTCAGTGGAAGCAGCTCTGTTAACAGCATGTCTTAAATTGCCTTCAGAGACCGGAGATGCACTTGAGCTCCACACGAACATATGAAGCTCCTTATTACCAGGCATGGCTGATCCACTCCCACCACTTTCTTTCTTCCTTATTGCACCAGCACCACCACTTGTTGCACTACTTGTACACCCTGAAAGCATTGGATTCGGAGCTGGGTATGAAGAAACCATACCCCCATTAAACAACTCACCACTCATGCTCCTCCCTTCTCTTTTCTTCTTGAACATCTCTTCATCGAAATTGGACGTCCTTGGTGTTGCTCCTTTCGATGACTGCAACGAATAAACGTCACCATAACCACCCTGGAAACCGTTTGTGTATCCATGCTTAGGACTCGGAGCCTTGCTTGCAAACATGGCGTAGAAATCATTCTGGTTGAAGCTCGAAGCCCTCGGTGTCGGTTCTCGAGAGGATTGAACTGAGTAGATCTCCACACCAGTAAGATTCGATGCTCTTGGAGTCATTGATGTCAAGGAGTTCAATCCATGAGACTTGTTGAATGATGAAACCATGGATGATGCACTTGATCTTCTAACAACGACGTGTAGTTTCCCATCATCACCGATCTCCGCATCTGCTTGCAACGGTTCTCGGCCATTGAGGGACACCACATCCGAATCAACCCTGAATGAAGTGATGGAACCTGCAGTCTCGGGAAACTGTTCGGTTATGAGAAGCTTAGCTCCTCGGTACTCAAACATTAATAGCATTAGTGTGTACCAAATCACACTCTGCAAGACGACAATTTGGACCATCAAGCTCCCACAGGAGTCCCCGTACATGGCTTTCAAAAGGGGAATGCCCATCACGAGAGTGTTAGGGAGAGTGGAGAGAGAGAAAAGTGTGATCATCCACTCGAGGTTGCCATGCTTAGTGAAGGCTTGCCAGAGGAAGAGAGCCACCAGGATCACGATTTTCTGGAGAGTGTCGGCTGCTATGAAGTGGTAGTTCATTGCGTAAGGGTTATTGGAGGATATGAAGTGGAAGGAAAGCAATGGAACGGCAAACACAGCCACGAAACGGTTGATGCCTGAGCATTGGTCGGGTGTGAAGATTTTCCACCACCGGACTGAACCATAGGCCAATATCATGGCAACATATAAGGGTACGATTGCTGCCAGAACATCGTATATGTCTTTACCAGTGATCATGGCTGGCTAATTAAGCGAAAACAAACACTGCAAAATGCGAACGAGAGAGAGAGGAATATATAGAAAAAAAAAAAAAAAAAAAAAAAAGCTACTTGAAAATCAACTATCTGGCTTGAAAACTAGAACGTGACATGTAGCAGAGGGGCCAGAGAGGATTGCAGATTGTTATGGTTTCAAGAAACAAAACTGATCAATAAGTTGAGTTATAATTAGATAGCTTCCGGCTAAGATTATTTATGAAGTAATTTAATAATAAAATGGTAATTGATAATTAAAGCTTGGTAATCGGCACAGCAGCCGTTCATGCACATGAGTAGGCAGTTTTGAGTGATCTGCGGTAGCAGTAGGGATATGTCCCGTATAAATAACAAAGCTTGCCGGGACTGGGGCTGCCACTAGCTGTTGTGTTTGTTGGGAATCTCATTTATCTTATAAATTTTAATATCGTATATGTTCAAATAATATATGCTAACTCCTGGTCCACTCAATCTTTCCTAAGTCGAGACTTAAGTTTAGTTTCATAGATTTTTTAATAAGATTTTTTTTTTTAAAAAAAAAAAAAAAATCTAACACCAATGGGTTAAAGAATCTACCTAGATTTAAGGTGATAAAAATTATTACAAGTATTGTTGTTAATACAACTCCTACAATTGGAAGAAGTCTTCCCACAATTTGCATTTAATTGACAAACGTGGGATTTGAGCCCCTACCATAAAGGTAAAGGAAAATTATACATATTCATTTTGCTAAGAGTGCATATGCCTTTTAATAAGATTTTAGAAAGCTTGTTATTATTATTATTTTCAAAATATGCTATAAACAGGTCAAAATTCAGGGTAATTACATCTTCGATCAATTTTGATCATTGATTAATATGTTTAAAAGGTTTGATTAATTGTATGATCGCCATTTGAATGTTTGTTATCTTGATTTGTATAGTTCTTGAAAGTTTGATATGCTGAAATTTTTAGAGAAATCTGTGACTATTTTTGCATGATAGCTGTGTTAGATACTTCTTGTTCGATGATTGACTAGAATGCATGTCAAGGGTGTTTGATTGATTTGTTGGTGCATGATCTTCAGAAAAGTTTCTAAGTTAAAATCTATTGAAAATTGGTGATTCCTATATTAAAATTTCCTTGAATGACACATTAACTAATTGGATATCAATAGGAAAATAATTATATTCTGTGATTCCTATGTTTACTATTGAAAATTAAATTATGTATACCCCTCACAAAAACAGAAATTATATCTTCTTTGGAAAGAGAACTTAATTCTCTTCTTCCATCAAAATAATTAAGTTCTTTTCCATTTCTTTTTTCAATAAAATTTGATTCCTTTTAATTTTCATTTTCAATTGATAAACGCGTCTAAGGTGTAAATTTCATTTATCTAGAAACGGATTTATTGCATTGCTTGAGGCATTCCATGCATGCACGAATATTGGTTCTGATCCATAGAGATTGATGTTAACAGCTGAACTGTGAACAACTATGTTAACATCTATGAAAATCTAATGCAAAAATAAGATCTATACTAATTGGCATGGTGACAAATATAGATATCGGTTACTTGTAACAATGTTTTTTTATGGTGTTAAGAGAAAAAAAAAAAAATCTAATGTTAAGATCTCACGAAGAGATCTAATGCAACATTCTACATACCTAGATTTAGTGTGCTCAATCGCGAGAAAATTTTTGTGCATTGAAGCAAGGGTTTGGTGTGTCAAACTTTTATATTTGAAAATGTAAAAGTTATGGATTTTTATATTTGAAAATGTTATGGATTGAGCTTAATTGGGCTAATTTTTGTTATTTAAGAGTCAGGCCCAATATTGTTTTTATTAAGTCAAGCCCAAAATAATTAAAAAAAAAAACCCAATCGTGGCTTAAGGAAGAGAAACTATTAAATGAATCCACATGTCTACTAAGTGAGCCCAAGATCTTAAAATTAGACGGGCTCTAAATGCATCCCAACTGACTTTCTAAGTGCACCCCATCCGTTAGGATAAAAATAAAAATAAAAAAGGAGACAAGAATGGTGGTGGGACCGAAAAAAGGACGAGATAGGAAGCTTGATTGCAAATAGAAAATATTCTCTTTTATAAATTTAAACTTGTCAAGTTTTAAAACCAAACTAAGTTTTATCGCTTAAACATCTTTGTATAATTTCTCAAACCAATTATTGATTTAAAAATACATTTTCATTGGACAACCAAATAATATAAAGCTTTTGGGTTAGTAGCTCTATATTACGAGAACTTTGTTACAAAAGGTTTATTTATAAAAATTATACTTGAAAAGCCATGCTAAAGATACCCTAATTATTTGATGATCTAAATTTTTTTATGGTGGTTATATCTATGGATTCCATAATCCACAGTTCTATAATTTTTTTTTTGTTCAATGAGTCATTATACATACATATATATATTTTGAATTCATGTTATAGTTTTATTTTTAGTGTTCTTGTAGTAACTTGATCATTTCAAACTGATTTGTTATTTAGCAAATGTTTTCTAAAGGTAACCACTTCAAGTCGCATAACTTATTGATTAGGTGGTCCAATATGTTGCCTAGCTCTCAAGACCAGACTGCAAAATGCGATGGTCCTTCGATAAAAGTTGAATAAAAAGTAGAGTAAGATACAAGAGAAGTGAAAATGTGACGATGCAAAGTGAGGAGACACAAAAAAAGGAGGCGTTCACATGGTAGACCACATGAAAGAAAAGTGTCGGTTAAAGGCTGCGTTATTGTCACTCACTTCCACATGCTTTCTCCTTACAATTATATTGTAATTTTGTCCTCAGTTGACACTTCCTTCCAACTTATTTTGTCTGTTATCCATCTTCATCGTTCCAATCTGTACTCTACCCATCGCACATTCTCTCATATGTGATCTGTCTCTCTCGTCATCACCCTTCCGCTTCACTGCCTTAGCACGTAGCAAAATGGGGTTGGAGATTGCAGAAGATTTCAGGCCAACTACGCCCATCCGAATGGTGTCCACGACAACAAGTTATTATTTCAACTCAACAAGTTATTTGGATGATGTTGATGACTACAAGTGCCACACACCAAAGTCAGCAGCTCTTGCATTGGCCCAAACATTGGTGTGCCCTCCAGCTCCAAAGAAACCTAGGCCGTGTAGGAGAAAACAAGGTGCGCCATCACAATGCTTCTTTCAGGTTCCAGACGACCTAGCCTCTATCTTTTTTGTTCTTCACCACAAGCCATCCAAGAAGATCCGGACAAATTAATTAAAATAATGGTCTTTGTTTGTAGTTGCCATATCTTTTCCATTTGATTATTGTTGTTACATTAATTTTGTAGTAAGTACAGCTATTGCTTGTTACATTTTTGTAGTAATTACAGCTATTATTGCTTCTTTTTAAACTTTTTAGAATTAAGTCCATCTAATCTAAATTGTTCATATTCTTTTATATCTGAAGAGAAGTGAGAAGTTGCTGGTGACCCATGCTCGGTTGCTCAACTGAGCATATGATTAAGTCTAGAAATTGTTTTTCTTTACATTTCTTCCAATTCATCTGTGTGTATTTTCAGACTTCGTAAATAGCAGTAGTGAACAATTATGCCAACCGTCTTGAATACAGTAAATAGTTTATACCTTAATTAGATTTATCTTTTGTAATGATTTATTTATATAGAAATGAGTAGGAATTTCAAAAAGTAACCATATTTCAAAAGTAAAATTCGTTTGTAGCCCTTTTCGCAAAAAAAAATGTTTTCAACCCTTCAAACAAACTAATTGCACCATATACTTAAGTTTACGAAATTGCCGTCGCCACATCTATATACCCTAATCATTAAAAAAAATTGAAATTACAAAAGTACTCTCACATATATAAACCCCATTGAAACTCGATTTGACCTCCCATTCACCATTTTCGACCTCTTCTTTCACGAATCATGGGACCCATGTATCCAATGATCACCATCAACCACTGTTGACCCCACTGATCATTCGCTAACCATCCTTGACACCATCGACGTCGAGCAACGTCGTCATTCTCCCCCATTCAAAATATGCACATTCCACTTGCTATTTCTTATATTTTTTATGATTTTTTAATTTTTTTTTCCTCAGTTTTGATGATTGGGTTTTGATAAATAGTGTTCAATATGGTTGATAATGTGATTTAGGGTTAGAAAATAGTGTTTATGGTGAGATTTTAGTGTCGAAGATGATTTTTCGTCTTCTTCGTCAGCAACTGGGTTTAATGACCTCATTAAATCAAGTTTTTGAAATAACCGGAATTATGAGGTCATTAATCTCGATTTTTGTGATAGAAGAAGCTAGCCGGCTGGTAGTGGAAATTGAGTTTGATGGTCCCATTAAACCCAGTTGGAAGTGGAAAATGGGTTTACAGGACCCATTAAACTCAGTTGGAAGTTTCTTGTATTTTTTTTTTTTTTTTTTGCCAGTTTGTAGTGACCCCAAAGACTCAAAAATCACAAAATTAATCATATATTCATTTTTGAGTCAACATTATAAGTAAACTTGGTCCAATGCTCTTAAGTGAGAACTTTACTACATGATATATACTCACCTAATGACATCCCACACACCAATGTGACGATACAGTGGTATGTTGTAATTTATTTGCTCAATTTGCTTAAAGAACTTAATTTTCAAGCACTAGGAATCATTTTTTGGGCCATCGGAAGTCAAGAAAAAATGCAAATCCTTCTTAAAAAAAATACTAACCGGGTTTATTTGGGCTCCAATCAAGTTTAATTTGATTTCTCTATGACTGAACAGTTCAAACTCCTAAAAAGGTTTTTTTTTTTTTTAAAAAAAAAAAAAAAAGAATTGTGCCTCTCAATTATGTTAACAATGGTATCATTGTCTTTTTTGACAAAATAAAGTTTCTTGGTGGATGTGTGGAATGATATTCAGCATCATCTCATTCTTCTCTCTAGAACGAACAGTTGCTAGCAAAATGAAGGGGTCACGCTCAACCGCCTCATCAATATCTTAATCTTCTCCAACAACATTAAGATACTTTTCACATCTCCACTCTCTCTCTCAAGAACAATCACCTACTCTTCGGCGTGTTTGGTCATTTGAATAGTGGGAAGAGGCAAATTCAATTGAGTTCATTTTGTTACTTTAACTATCCAAGTGGTTATGAACAATTAAATTATTTGGGGTCGCTATTCATAATATTTTACATAATGGAGGGGTTACATACGAAAACATTTTTTAATTAAGAAAGGAAGAAATATTCAAATTACAAAGACGCGTCTCAATGCATTCCCTATTGCATTCAAAGACTGAAAGCTGCGCCTGCCGTGTACAAATGAAGACATTTGGATGTTTGTCTTCGTCTCCATTCTCAACTAGTTTTCACCGAAATTTCCATTCCCTCCTCGATTATTTCTATGTTCCACATACATTTTCTCTCTTTTTCAATATTCTGGGTTCTCCATGAGCAAGAAAATGAGAAAGAGAGAGATATTGTTATGCTCGCTCTTGTTGCAGCTACAATAACTTTGTCTTCTCCTCTGTCTCAAAATGCCTCGCCGTTTATCAGCAGGTGATGTCTAGCTACTTTTTAACCAAAACCTTATTTACCCATTTTCTTTAAGCGGATTGTTTTGATAAATTTTGGTACAAAAATATACTCCGTTTCACCATTGTTTTCTCATGATTGTGTGAATTAATATCCCAGTAAAAGTCCTAAACAGTTTTCACGTTAATTGATTGTAATTATTTGATGTTCGTTCATGCTAGCAATATTAGATTATAGTATGCACAACTTTTGATAAAGAGCTACGTACCATTTCATTTGGTTGGATTTACTGTATATGTATTCAATTTTCTGGTTGCATACAAATTAACCCACTGCATTTAATTTCTCAAAAATGAAATGAAACATATGCTTGAAATTATAGTGTCATTGAATGACCAGTTTTGCAATTCCATTTATGCAGGTATCTCTTCCAGCACCCACTAAACCAAAGATGCAGGGCTTGTTTTTTTTCCTCGGGGCTTCGGTTGTGCTTCTTGTATTGCTAATTGTTTTATTCATTTTTTGGAAATTTATGAAACCAAGGGAGATGATGAAGTCAGTGCTGCCAAAAAGTAGTAAACGGGAAGGTGAGAATTCGGATGATAATCTCGAATTAAAGTGTAATATAAAGATACAATTTTAGTACCCTAAGTTTGTGTCTTGTTACAGCCTCCAAGGATTTCTTAAGTGGCAACCTTCGAGCAATTATCTATTTCGACTTTCACACGTTAAAGAAGGCAACTAAAAATTTTAATCCTGGTAATCTTCTTGGAAGAGGTGGATTCGGGCCTGTGTACCAGGTACTAACAATGAATTTATATGAAAATGTAATATGCGCGCACATGAACATATATATATACACACGTCACAAACTTAGGATGCTCAAGTCTTACTGTCCGATTTAATCCTAATTTATACTTATACCAATGTGTGAGTTTAATGAGTTGGGAGGGTTTCTAGTGTCTTTTTTGAATGTGTTGATATACAAATCCTTTTTGTTATACAGTATCGATTAGTATCTTCCTATTATGGTGCTTGTCAATAAAGATTTTGAATGTGTTGCTTCTCAATAGGGGAAGTTAGCAGATGGAAGGTTGGTTGCTGTAAAGAAATTATCTGTTGACAAATCCCAACAAGGAGAATCGGAATTTCTCTCTGAGGTGAAGTTGATCACAAGCATCCAGCACAAGAACCTCGTTCGCCTCCTTGGATGTTGCTCAGATGGGTCTCATCGACTACTTGTGTATGAATACATGAAAAATAGGAGCTTGGACTTCTTGATATACGGTCTCACCTCTTTTTCCTTGAACTTTTTATTAGGTCTCAACTCTATATTGTTTTTGTTTCTTTCATTTATTGTGTTAATGTATCATAATTTCGAGTCTTAAATTCTATAGTTTACCTTTTTTTATCAACTTAAACTTTTAGGTCTAAGGGTAACTAACATGATAGTCTAGGATTCAAATCATCTATCTCCTCTTATCTCCAATTCTTGTTACACATTTTATACAGTAGGAAACGTTTAGAATGCATTCAATACCCGTCATCTATCCACGTTGCACATAAGAGAGCATGTTAATGTGTCACAACCTCAACTCCATGTAAGAGGGCATATTAATATGTCTAAAATATATACTATAATTGAATCATTTCGTATCAATTTAAGCTTCCGGTCTAATAATAACTAACATATTGAATGTTAATGTTATTGTATATTTACAACATTTAAATCATTTTTTGGTTAACTTGAAGCATAAGAAAATAAAATGTAAGAAAACATGAAGTCTACCGTATCACATTAGGCATACATGTGGAAGCATATCCTTACCCAGAAATCTTCCAACTTAAATGAAGAAAAGATTTAATCTTTGCCTCTTAGGTCTCTAGTATAAGACGCTAGCGTTGTATTAGCAGGCATAATAATTCTGATACTGCAATGTCCTTATGTGGGTTGCTGTGAACCAAAAAGCCAAAAATGGGAATTATTGATGATTTTGAATGACGTGTGGATGCTGTCCTTATATTGGTGACCTATATTAATGGAATTAGTTCACGAGATTCCATAACTGATCCAACCATGTCCTGACAAAAATTAAAAAAAAATAATAATAATTAAAAAACAATGAAGCATGGAATAATGACTCAGACAGTATTTTCCAGATTAATTAGTTTCTAACTTTGCTATCTCAAGTGAACAAATTATCCACCGTTTCGTGTCACAACTACAGATTAAGAGGAATATGTATGTCATCTACCTTTACGGATATCGGATGAGCTCGATAATAAATAATATAAACAAAGCTTTGTTGTAATTTTAAAATGTCTTCTATTGTCTACTGATGCAGGAAAAAGTGAGCAGTTCCTAAATTGGAAGACTCGATTTCAGATTATCATTGGCATAGCTCGAGGGCTGCAGTATTTGCATGAAGATTCGCATTTAAGGATTATACATAGAGATATTAAAGCGAGCAATATACTTCTTGATGAAAAATTTCAACCAAGAATCGGAGATTTTGGACTGGCACGGTTCTTCCCCGAAGACCAAGCTTATCTCAGCACTACGTTTGCTGGAACATTGTAAGTCATTTGCCTCTTAAATAAAACCCCTGAAGGCCCTTTGTAGGTTATTTATAAGATCCTAATTAGTTTTTACAGGTTTTGGGCCAAACATTATTTTTGTTAAATTTTACTATTTAATCCTAAAGTAACATAAGTGCAAGTCACTTTAACTTTCTTGATGCATCTGTGCAATTTTACTTCAATTCCACATTTGAATATGAATTTGTTTTATCTCACAGGTTAGTTTATTCATGCTGCCCCATTTTTTATCTTGTACAGGGGTTATACGGCACCTGAATATGCTATTAGAGGAGAATTGTCTGAAAAGGCCGACATTTATAGTTTTGGAGTTCTGGTTCTCGAAATAATTAGCTGCAGAATAAATACGGATCTTACCTTACCATCTGAAATGCAGTATCTTCCTGAATATGTAAGCTTTTAAATTTTGAGACATGCCAAAAATTTATGTAGTCTGAATCTCTATGCAAACTATTAACGTTTGGCTATTATCTTGATTCTTCCAATCTAGGCATGGAAGTTGCATGAGAGGTCAAAAGCGATTGATCTGGTAGATCCGAGAATGCAAGAAGATGGTTATGTGAAGGATGAGGTTATGCAAGCAATAAATGTGGCATTTTTGTGCCTTCAGCCTCATGCAAATCGAAGGCCTCGAATGTCAGAAGTTGTTGCCATGTTAACATGCAAAGTGGAAATGGTTGAAACACCTATGAGACCAGCCTTCTTGGATCGAAGACGTAAACGGGATGAGACTCTTTCTTGGGATAGTATATCCGAGCCATTCCCTTCTCCTATGTGCAGTGAGTCCCCTAGCTTACCTCAACATTAATTAACCTGAGGGAAACTTTAAATTTTTATGTCTTCTGGAGAGTTTTCATATAATTAGCAAGCTCTATTTCTTGTTGTACTTAATTTTTGAAATATACAAGTTTTTACTTTGTAGAATAGGTGTTCTGTATAGATAGCATACTGCTTAATTGCTAACATATATATGTGGTAGAAGGTTGTGTAAACAATTTCAATCTTCATGATCATCATTGTGTAGACAAACATGAATTAGTAATTCGATGTCGGTCAAGTCAAATTAGTTAAATCGATTAATTAATTTGTATTTCTTGAGAAATAACAAGAAGACTATAGTCAGTTCAGCTTATTAGGTATGTTTACAAACTTCATGATGAAGTTTGACAAAAATTCAAAAGTAGCCTTTAAATTAATTCACTTTCTTTATGAAAAAAAAAATATATATATATATATATAAAGGTAAATTACAATAAATTACATTGACATTTGCCATAATGATGGAAAAATAAAAATGAAAATAAATAAATAAATAAATATATAGATTTCCACCATCCAATTATGAGACGAACAGTAAAAATAAAAAGTCTTTAAAATATTTAAAAAAATAAAAGAAAAATGATATCCACCGTCTATCTTTAAAATAGATAGTAAAGATGAATCCTAATTAAAATAACCTTTAAAAGTGAAAATATAAAATATAAAAAAATTAAAAGAAGAATAAAAAAAAAAAAATCATATCAGATTGTCATTGACACCAAATTGTCACGATTTGTCTTGATGATGACAAATAATTGATGATTTGGTGAATCACCAAATTGTTGCAATATGGGATCATCATATCATCCCTCACCTGGTCTTCCAATCCAAGAATCTAACTCTTGAGCCCATTTTGATTCAAGATACGTGATCCATACAACTTCATGTAGTGCGGGGATCGAGTGAACCATTCTATTCCCAAGTTTTAATAAACTCAATCCAAATCTAATTAACTCTTAGTTAATTGAATACAGTCTATTAATTTTAATTAGTTTAGTCCACTAAAAAAATAAAATTGCACTCTTGGAATAAAGTAAATATATATTCAATTAATTAATTAATTTATTTAAATTAAAGCCCTTGTTAACTTTGTAAAACATGTATCCTCGTGCAAAATACCAATATTCTGGATGTGTAAGATCCTTTTACTTCTCCAATTATTTTATTCCACATGATCGTATATATGTTTAATGGATAATATGATTTTTTTACAAATCACGATTCAATAACCTTTTAATGAATACTCAAGCTTGAGATTTATTATCCAAAGTACCCATAAGACCCATAAGAATATGGTATTTAGTTTTATTTAAAATAAAAGTCACAATGTCTATATGTATAAATATATTTTCTCTGTGATTAGTAAATCATGATACCTAATATTCTGGAAATTAGACTATCATATCTTAGTTGTCAACTTAAAATCAGAAGTTACATTATTAATTTCAAGATTGAGATTGATATTACATTGTCATGGCGTCAAAAGTATTATTGTATAAACGGTGAGTAGAATTATATAATTCACTTGATCCATATCCAATACATCCAATGTATTAGGCCCTTTCGATCTAAGCTTACATTTAGGTGAATTTAGACTCATCACTCCCCATTGAAACAAAGAGAACCTACAACTTTGACAAGATAGGGTGCCTAACCACTATTTGAGTTGTGGATTAATTTTAGACTAGATAAAGAATCATGGCTTGAAACCCTAGATGTTTGATTTTAATATATATAACCTTTCATTATAATACTACATAATTAAAATATTTAAGCAAAACGGCTTTGTTGATATAATAAAAAAATCACATAAGACAAACCATACTTTAGGGCATATATCCTAACACAATCTCCCTCACCAAATTGGTAAGGTCGCCTAATAGCCAATGCTTTATCAATTAGAGGTGAATAACCCGTCTTTATTGGTTGAAAATAAGAAGCCATAATTTGACCCTCATGATTGGGAAAGATAATGCCAAAACCCTCCACTTCATCATTAACATTAACGACAACATTTCAATTAACTTTGCAAGAGGCTATGGTTGGATCATTCCAAAAGGCAACCTCACGACAACTGGTAACAGCACGAAAAGGAACAATAGAGCTAGCCACCCAAATATGAGCAAGATACAACCTAGACTAATTAACTACATCTTTAATAAAAGCAACACTTTGTCATGATCGGCCGTATTACAGCATTACCAAATTCGTTGGGATGGGAAAACAGCCAAAATATTTATGTTGTAGAAAATTCTTTAAATGAATAATAAAATTCAAAATAACCACCAAGCTTAGAATCCTTTAGTTAACACATTTCTACCAAATTTCTTTCAATATATAGAGCAGCCACTAAGGGCATTATAGATTGACTGTTGACGACATTCACAAATAGAACGAATTGGATTAACATATATTTTTCAAGAAGAAAAATTGGCTACACAAAGAATTTTGTTGTGGCACGATTTTCGAATGAAAATTTTAATTTTCATTGGAATTTTGGTACTCCATAAAAAATGTCTAGCAAATCTGATTCTCACACAAACTATAACTAAAAGGTTTGGAATCCAAAGACAATTTTAACCAATAATCGCTTTTAACCGCATAGGAACCCATTTTATCATAATGCCAAACTAGAGTAACATTCAAGATCCTAGAATTTAAAGGAATACTGAAAATAGAGACAGAAGATAACCTCCTGATTCCACCATTATGAAAATTCATCAATTAAAAAAATATATATATGAAAGAAGAACGAATAACCTCCTGATTCCACCATTATGAAAATTCATCAATCTTTTTTTTTTTTGAAAGAAAATTCATCAATTAATGCACAAGATAAATCACTGAGAATTGGATGTGAATAAATTCTTATAGCGGAAGATAAAACTTCAATTACATCTGATTTGATCTAGTTCTAGACTAGATCGGTCTTCATCTGTTAAGTTCAATTTGGTTCAAACCAAATTGATCTTCATTTGGTTTGATATGTTTCTAACCAAATTGAACTTCATCCGGTAAAGATCCATATTGGATCCCCAACGTTGATGTAGATCCATCAACGAAGATTAGCGCTTCACCTGATTTTTTTTTTTAGTTTTTCTAAAAGTCATTTTTATCTAATTTTCCAATAATTTTTTTGTGTTTTTAAAAATAACCTGTACCATCCATCCTATGATAGATGGTAAATATCAATTTTTTTATATTTTAAAATTTTTAATGTCATCATTTTTTGTTTTTTAAATAATTTTTCAATTTTTTTATACTTTCTTAATTTCTAAATTTTATATTTTTAATTTTTGATAATCAATTATTTAAATTGTATAAGTTTTATATGATGTTAATATGTGTCCTATATATGTCTAAAGATAATAATACCCTTGGAACCTTTATGTTTACTAATAGTCAATAGACAGATAAACTAAATTGATGTACTTTTTGAAACTTTAGGAGTTACACATCAAGTTTTATCATTCATTGTTAAAAAAGTCACTTCTCATTAAACTATATGGTCCTAGATAAAGCTTTCTAATAATAATTTAACACATCACTATTTTAAAATTAACACATATGAAATTTGTATAAATAAATTGAAATTAAAAAAGAAAAAAAATTAAAACAACTTCATCTAGTGGATATCTAGATTAAATCTCCACTATTGATGGACATCTACATTCGCCATCAATAATGGAGATCCAATAGATGTCCACCAACTTCAAAGGTGGATCTCCATCTTTGAACAATGGAGGTCTATCAATTAATGTGCCTCTACTGCTTGATAGTGGAGGTCTCGTTGGACCTCCATTGCTCAATGATGGAAGTCTCATTGGACCAAATTGACAAGTTTTTAAAATTTGAGGGATCATAGGAGTTAAAAACAAATTCGTATTTAAAAAGTTATAAACCTCCAAAATATAGGGACTAAAGTAATTTGCCCAAAAATTAATAAAATTGACATACTGATATCTATTCTTTAAAGATGTAAACTAAAAGGAAAACTTGTGCTAGAGGTTTTCAAATGATGGTAATGTTAACAGGTGTGAAAGCCATTTTAATGTAATTTTTGCTAAATTGACATCACTTTACCGTCATTTCCCTTAGATATGTTATTTGATAGGGTATTTTATTGTAAATCACAAAACAAAAAGCGCAATACTTTAACCAATAATTGTGTTTACCTAGGTGAAACGACTGAGTCAAACACATTTATCTATTTAAGAAAAAGAAAATTAATAAAAGAAACAGAACCATTAAATGAAAAATAAAAGTTGGTGAGAATTGGAAAAAAATGTTACGAAAATTTTGCCTTTGATAGTCAAAAGCAGGTTTGTCACATCCGCAGTGTGTTTACATCTGTGGAGTGTGATTTCTGACTAAACATACAAATCAAATCGTGAAAGGCGATCCACAAAATTTCACAATTATAACCAAATAATTCTCTCTCTTTGCTATAAAAAAAAAAAAAAAAAAAATCTCTCTTTGTCTCTGTCTCTCTCAACGACCACGCACACACATAACACAACACAACACAAGAACCAATATCAGGATGCTTGACCTTCCCTTTGCACAGCCAATTCACTTCACTGGGTAGTGCTTTGACTTTATCTGCTTGTCTCTTCTGCCGAAAACGACAAGAGCTATATATGTTTAGGCTATCGCCAGGCTACGAGAAATACTTTATTTACATTTTTATTCACATTTATTATTTCCAATATTTTTCTGTCCATTATTTACACCTATAAATGTCTCAAAATAAATTATAACAGTACAGTATGATATATTATGACATATATTGCTTAATGCTTAACAAAATTAACCCAAATTGAATTATATCAAATTAGTCCAATTCAATCATGTGTGTCAAACACGCCCTTTGAAAAAACTTTTATTTTCGTCCCAAGATGAATTATAAAATTTTTAATCGCAAATCCATTTTTGGTCCCATGATAAAAACTTGGTTAAAGATCGTTGTGCCATTAGAGTACTGTTACATGCATGGAAAAGATCAATTTGTCCTTTGAAAAGTTATAAATATTATAATTTGACTTTATTTTAAAATACCACAGTGCCTTTAGACATTATAATAGGATTGTTTTAATTTTAACTCAAAAGATAAAATAAATAAAATAGATGGATCCCCACCATCTATCTCTAGCTCAAAAATAATTGAAATAAAATAAAATAAAAATCAAATTAGAAAAAAATAAAAATAGAAAGGATTATTTTCATCATCCATCTATGAGATGAACTATGGATGTTTAATAAAAATGAAAAAATTCATTTAGTTGAACTTGTAACCTCATCAATTTGAAAACTAGATCAACAGTCAATCTAGTTCAACCAAATTGTTGAACGATTTGGTTTAAGGAGTTGTCGAACTAGATCGTTGAATGATCTAGAACTAGATGATCGAGCAATGTGGTTCAACCAAATCGACCATATTCATCACATGACAGAGGTGGGTCCTATACGAAGGTTCACTATAAGACCTCTATCGTCAATGATAGAGATCCCTTTAGATCTCCATTGACCATTGATGGAGATCTATCCCCATCAATTGGTTAGTGGAGATTCAAATTAGTCCTACACTATTTTTTGTTTTTTCATTATGCAAATTTTGTTTTCAAACTTTAATTACATTAAAAAAATCACTATTCATCTCATAAATAAATAGTGATTTAATGAAGAATAAGTTTTTTTTTTCTAGTTTTTATTTTTTTTTTCAATTAATTTTTTATATTTAAATATTCACGATCCATCAATATTTGATGGAGGGTCGAGATCTATTTTTTTTTTTCATTTTTAATTTTATCATTTGTTTGTTTTAAAATTTAATTTATTTGAATTTTAAAGACTATTTCTACAGATACACACGCCATATTGCTAATGGTACAAAATGACCAAGATGACCTTCATCTATTAAAGTTGATCAACGACTAACAGAATGACTGATTTTATGACTTCTCAGTTTTTAAAATGTTAAGGATCATTGAGACCAAAACTGGATTTGAGAATGAAAAACCAATAATTCAGGGATGAAATGAAAATTTCTCTTGCTCTTAAATTACTTTGAGAAAAAGTTTAGGGAAAAATAAAGTTCCAAAAAAAAAGGCAAAAAGACTGACGTTGAAAAGTAAGTTTTCTGTTAAATGCAGATGGCTATATAGAAAAAGCAGGGTTTCGAATTCTCTCACTTTAAAGAGCAGCATTTAAGTTTCATCCGACAAAATTTAATGCCGTTTTCCAAATCAGGCAACATATCTAATCAATACAGGTAGCAGATGAAACCCCACCCATACAAATTTCTCTATTTCCTTTTCATATAATTGATTATATTTTGCCAAATTTTCCAATTCCACCACACCCACTTGAGATAAAATACAAAAACGCAAGGAATAAGTAAACTGAAATGTTGCTTTCGGCAACAGACATTATACTCAGCCCCACAATAGTGAAAACAGATATAGCTTCTATTCAGACTTCTGATTTTATATAACAAAGACAAGTACCACCAAGATAATTAAAATATAAAACAAAATATATTTTTCATATATATATATAGATGAATATATTCTTATTTCCTTGTCTTTTAGCAAAAGTTTAAATCTTGCATGAGTGATGAGTCTCAAGTGCAATGATTTTTAAGCTACCAAGCAAACTGTTAACATGGTTATATTAACATTAGGCAAAAAAAAGAAAAAAGAAAAGAAAAGAAACTCGGGGGATTTAAAATAAAAGAGGGTATTACAATAAGAAGAAAGCAAAGGATGGAAAATTATACTTTTTTTTTTCACTGAAAATATATAAAACACACTGATCAGCCAAAACTCCATCTGAAGAGGAAAGTTAAATAATATGAACGTTGCGTACATGCACACGGTGTCTTTTATCTTCTACCTCTTCTACTTGTTGTGTAGTGGATTTGGACCGGTTGGAACGACTCTTTTTTCCTCCGCATAATCGTGCTGTTCCTGAGCGTTTGAGAAGTAATCGTTGAAAGCATCCAGTGATGAGTCTCGGGAGGGCTTGTTCTTCTTGGCATCGTGAAAGGGAGTACTGAGGATAGTCTTTCTACTAGCAGGTACTGCATCAGAGCCAAAACTTGCATGA
Organism: Nephelium lappaceum; assembly: GCA_021234005.1. Lineage (NCBI taxonomy): Eukaryota > Viridiplantae > Streptophyta > Magnoliopsida > Sapindales > Sapindaceae > Nephelium > Nephelium lappaceum. The sequence goes on along the minus strand of CM038002.1, from coordinate 12,985,558 downwards.
ATTAAGAGAAAGACCACAAATATGACAACACCTAATAATCTCATTGCACTAACACGAACAACTTTTAAGTTTCTACGAATTTAGGAGTTCGACCGAGAAAAAGGAAGCCAAGGATTGATGTGAAAACCCAGGAGAATTTGTATGTTTGAAAAGGGACCAGAGAGAGGAATTCAGAGAGAGAGAGAGAGGCAAAAAGAATTGGAATTGTAAAAGAAAGAGAAAAAGAAACGGTTTAAGGGGGAATGGGGGGTGGTAAACAATAACTATGGTACCTCGGATTTACAGTAAAGGCTTTGTTAAATCAACATCCCAGGACCAGAACCCTTCACCAAACCTCATTTAATGCATTTACTTTGCATGCTTTCAATTCTATTGCACGAACAATATTATAAAAACCATATAGCTTTACATAACAAATTTAAGAGACTATACTTGGGGAAGAGTGGAAAAAACCCAACATTCTGTTGTATAGCTGCCTAATAACCTCTCTCTCCTCTCCTCCCTATAATCCACTGAGTTCTTTGAGACGCCTAGCTTGGTATAGCTTCTTCAATGGATCGGAGACACTACACGTGCTTCAAGATCAGCTGACAGCCACAGAATTTAAAAAGAGAGAGCAAAGAATGAATTGGTTAATGAGATATGGAGGGGTTTGACCAGAACAGCAAGACAACACATTTCTATTTGCTTACCAAGCACGTCTGTTTGTTTAAATGAATGTTAAAGATGTGGGTTTTTTTTGGTTAGACAACCTGATGGTTCTATTATCCCATTTATGTGCTAGAATGACAGCTGGAAGCTATACGTGTCCTTAACAACCACTAACTTTCCTGTTGAGCTCGAGTATAAAATTTGATTATTAGTTGCTGATTGGTAGGTTTAATTTAATCAGAGTAAATTATAATTTAATTATCCAATTCAAACTTTAATTCTACAAAAGCTACTGTTTCGCTTTTATTGCAACGAAACCCCTTGTCGTTAGCCATTTTCTATTAAATCTGACAATAAACAGTATAAAAGTAGTAGAAAAATCAAAATGTCCTTGGAGATTAATTAGAAAAAAATTAAAAAATTAAATAAAAATTAATTAGAAAAAATTAAATAATTAAATTAAAGCTAAATCAATCTTCAATGAATGTTGTTCTTCATTCTTCATCAATATATACCAAACAAAATCATCATCATCAATCAACAAATATCAAACAAAATCATCAACAATATTTAAAAAATTTAATGAATGTTGTTCTCCATTCTTCATCAATAAATACCAAACAAAATCATCATCATCAATCAACTAATAACAAACAAAATCATCAACCAATAACAAACAAAAAATCTTTAAAAAAAAAAAAAAATCAGCTCAACAAAATCAAAACCAAAATCAATCTTCATCAATGTTCATCCATCTGCTCAACAAAATTAAAACACGACCCAACAAAACTAACTAGTTAACCACCTGGGTTCATTGCGATGACAAACATTAACTAGAAAAAACCTAGCCCAACAATTGACCACCAGATTGGCAAACATCAACAACATCATCCACCAGACAAAAAAAAAAAAAAGAAAAAAGAAAAAGAAAACTACAATGAGAAAGCAAAAAATTAAAAAATTAAAATGAGGTTCAACAATTTGGGTAGATTACCGTCTATTGTAAACCTATGTGGGTTCACCGTCTTTATCAATAATGGTCCATCATCATCGTCCTGGGTTCGTCATTAGGTGTGTTCGACTAGGTTGGGGCCGAGAGATGGAGGTTGGGACCATTGTCCTGGGTTCATCATTAGGTGGGTTCGACTGAATTAGGAGTGAGAGATGGAGGTTAGGATCGAGAGATAGATATTCAAATCTAGGTTCAAAAAAGAAGAAGAAAAGGAAAAAGAAAAGAGAGAGAGAGAGAGAGAGAGAGATGAAACCCCCAACCAATCTTCAAACCAACACAATCAAACCCAACCTTCGAATTTGGTGCGAACGAAAGCACCCAGCGTACAAGTGGAACCCAGAAATCTGGGTTCAATTTCTGGGTTTAAACATAATCGAACCCAGATTTCTAGGTTCGATTCGAACCAAGAAGAAGACAAGAAGAAAAAGAAGAAGAGAAGAAGATGGACCGTTGAGAAAAGGATGATGTCGACAATGCGGCGAAGTAAAGAGAAAAGCCTGAGGGTTGAGAGAGAGAGAGAGAGAGACTGAGATGAGAGAGAAGACTTTTAAATTTTTTTTTTCAAATTGATCTCCACCCTCTATCTTAAGATGAGCAGTGGAGATCTGATTAAAATTTTTTTATTTAATTATTTAATTATATTTAATTTTTTGATTTTTTTACAAATTAATCTCCACCATCCATCTTATGATGGACGATGGAGATTTGATCAATTTTTTAAATTTAAATTATTTTAAGGTTTTTAAAATATATATATTTTTTAAATAAAAAAAAAATTACATCAAAAGACAATTTTACCCCTTAGTAAGTTAATTTTAACGGAAATCCACTAACGGTAGGGGGGTCAATTGTAATAAAAGCAAAACAGTAACTCTGTTAGAATTAAAGTTTGAACTGGATGGATAAATTGTCATTTGCTCATTTAATTATAATGTGCTTGTCATAGAATTCATTCTCCCTTTTTTGTATTTTTCTTTTTTTCGTAAAATCTGTTCTTAAGACATACGAAGGCCATAAAACTCAAAAAAATTCCTCTAGAACACTATATCTAGTAAGTTGAACACCACTAAAACGATTTCGGTGAAGTCCTTAAAGTCTAAAGTACCACCCTAATAGTGTGATTTAAAATGTTTTGGTTTATACTAAATTAATCGCCTAGAAGGGGTTCAAATACGTCCTAGCAATTTTTCATTGTTTTGAAAAACAAATCTTGAAATGAATCTCTTGGACAAGGTTTCAAGATTTGGAAAAAGTAGTAATTTTCAAATATGTGAAAACAAAACTAAAAAAAAATATTCAAAAGATAGATTGAAAAGACTCAAACTCAAAAAGGTTTAGACTCAAAAGATTATTGTGACATCTATTACTAAGGGTGTGTTCGCGATGACTTTTCTAGTTGAATTTTTACAAATAGATAGTTGAAGCAAAACTTTCATAAATTAGATCTTCAAACAATAAGTTTATGGCATGTCTAGTAGTTGTTTTTCAAAAAAAAAATAAAAATAAAAATTGAAAACAATATTCTTGATTTTTTTTTTTCCTAATTTTGGAAAAGGTTTAATGGAAAGTGAAAACAGTATTATGAAATGAAAATGATAAAAACGCATTCAGTAACCATAATTGAATTAAATTTTTCTTGTAAGATTATGGCTCAAATAAATAATAGAATAATTAAATGAATTAGTATGTATCCAATATTTATGTATTTTTTAAAATTGATACTAATGTAAAAATAAATTAATTATTATATTAATCGATAAGGGATTTTATCTTTTTATCCTGTGTTTGCGACAAATACATCGTTTTGCTCTCATAGTTTTAGAAATCCCAATTTTACCCAATAACTCTAAAAGTGTGCAAGATTCGTACCTCTTTTTCTTAGTGTTATTTCTTTGCTTTCGTGTCAAAATCGTGTATTTTTTGTTTCTTTTGTCAAATTTCATTGAATTAGGTCCTCCAAACTAATTGTTCACATCTGGGGGTTCATTTGGAGCTATAATGATAAAATCTTGGATGCAAAGCGAACTCAAGAATACATTTCTTGAATGTGATGAAGACAAGTGAACAATCTTGTCAAATAGCTTCTAAAGATGGGTCAAAATTAAGTTTGGATTCAACTATTTGTCCTAAAAGTGAACTAGGTGATGAGCCACATATGGTTGGAGATTTATCGATGTTAACTTTTTATAGCAATTTACAGTTCGTGATAAAGAGTTTTCTAAAGGAAGTAATAATAAATTTACCACTTGAAAGTGTGAGTTGAAAAGGTTACAAAAAATTTAGCATGACAGGCTTAAATTCGGATTTGAGGGCTTGTTGATGGTCCTTGGGCTTTAAAATCGATTAAAGGAGGTCTAATATTCATCATGACATGGTCCATAACTAAGCCTAACTCCTTTTTACAATAGGACTATGTATTAGGTGTGATTGGATTGCGAAAATTTGAGGTACACAGATTAAATTTCCCTATTGGAAGCAAATTCAATTAGGGCTCTTCAAGGCTGGTTAAGGGCACAATATAAAATATATTTAATGATTAATTTCATCATTTTACAAATGTTTTTTATAAGACGGTTTTCATGAAAAATGTAATCCTAGGTGTTAGCTAAGCTTAAGAAAAAGGGATAATCCCAGTTTCCCCCCTCTTGTTTAAAGAAATCGCTAATCATCCCCCTATAGTTTTTAAAAAACCTATTTTACCCCTTATGTTAACTCTGTTAGTGGAAGTTGGTTTTTGACCATGATAGTAAGCAAAAAGACCAAATTGCCCCTTAACAGTATAATCATTATCATCCATTCATCTAACCCAGACATCTTCACCCATCTCCGTTTAATCTATCCATCATCGACAGCAAACACCATCGCCATCAAACCCCTCAACACTGTAACAACAACATCAAATATAACAACATAACACAAAACTCTCAACACTGTAATAACAACATCAAAACACAACAGCAATATAAAAAAAAAAAAAAAGCAAAAAAAACAAAATTTGGGTTGTCAGAAACCCAAAGATTTCTGGATTTCAGACGCGGAAACCCAGAAATCTTTGGGTTTCCGGCACCGAAAACCCAAAAATCTTTGGGTTTTCGATCGAAAACCCAGAGATCTACGGGTTCCCAGCGCCGAAAACCCAGAGATCTACGGGTTTTCGAGTGAAAACCCGTAGATCAACGGGTTTCCAGTCGAAAGCCTGTCGACCGGAAACCCGTAGATCTACGAGTTTTCGCTCGAAAACCCGTACATCTACGGGTTTTCGCTCAAAAAACCCGTACATCTACGGGTTTCACTCGAAAACCCATAGTCTACGGGTTTCCGATCGAAAACTCGTCGACCGGAAACCCATAGATCTACGGGTTTTCGAGCGAAAACCCGTAGATCTACGGGTTTCCGACCAGAACTCAGTTTGGGTCTCCGTCGATGGAGACCCTCCATTGACGAAGACCGCCGAGAGAGAGAGAGGTATCAGTCGAGAGAGAGAGGAGAAGAAGAAGAAGAGAGAGAGAGAGAGGAGGAAGAAGAAGAAAAAAAGAGAAAGAGAAGAGAGAGAACGAGAATAGAGAGAGAGAGTGTGTATGTAGTTGAATTTTATTTTTTTTGGATGATTAAAATTTTAAATTTTTAAAATTTTTAATAGTTTTAATCACCACCGTCCATCTTTAAAATGGACGGTGAAGATTTTTTTCAATTTTTGTAAATATTAAATTATCAATTTATTAAATTTTTATATTTTTTTATATTTTATTTTGCTTGGACAGTTTTACCCTTTCACATTAACGGTCAACTGTTGAATTTTAACGTTCAAATTGACGATAGGGGGTTTTTTGAATATTTTAATAAACCATAGGGGGTTTTTTTATCCATTTTGTAAATCAGGAGGGAGGATATTAGTGATTTTTAAACGCAAGGGGTGATTTTGGCTATTTCATCAAACTACAGGCGGGAAACTAGGATTATCCCTAAGAAAAAATCATGAGTCTCTTGAAGATCAGAAAAAAGAGATATGTAAGTTTTAGAAAAGTCGCGAAATGCTGGATGTGACTACTCTTAGGCAGTGGCTAGAGGAGGGGTAGCATTTGCAAATTCCCCAGTCAAATAGCTTCAAATACGAATTTTTCATTAGTTTTTCATTCTTTGTATTTAATCTTTCGGACTTTCCCGATATTTTCCTTTGTTTCTTTCATGACTAAAAGGAGGATAAATATAAAGATCTTTTGTTGATAGGGCGAGAGTTCATTGGTTTATGTATATCATTGGCTTAATAGATTTTGAGATTACAAATTGGGATGGTAAGTAAAACTTGATGATCAAGGAAATAAGACATGTTGATTTGAAGTTGCTAGCAAGATTCGAAGAACACTTGGAAAAAATAAATCATGCTCATATGTTTAGTAAATCATGTATTAAGAGCTGGAGCATATAATTTTAGGACTTATAGTTGTCCATTTATTATATATGTTGTATGTTTGCATAAACCTTGATTGATCATCTTGTGACCTTGCTTTCTCACAACCTTATATATCAATCAAGGAGACAAATTATAAAGCGAATTAAGATTGAGAGTGTTGTAGACTTGGTTTGTGAAGAACGAGATCAAGTTGTTAACAGTTAGGTAGGGGTTAGATAACTAGACAAAGGGATTGATGTGAACGTTATTTGTAACTTGTCTTCTACTAGTGAAGTTTCACAATTCTTCTTCTTCTCTCACTCTGTCTTATATTTATGATTGATTTTCTGCTATTTATTAACTTTTGAAAGAAAAAAATTTGCTTTAACCTATTCCAAATTTGTCTCCTTTTAATTTATTTTTTTCCTTTTTATTTCTCCTTCTCACGCGACTCTTCTCTCTCTCAAACTCTTAGCGCTCTCTCTACCGGCATGATGAACCATGTGTTCTTCTTTTGATTTTGTCCACTGAACTCGATGGACATGTGTCCACTTGATATAATTTTAAAATTAATGAGATGCATTTAGAAGGGCCATAGGGTGTATTTGGACAAATTTAAACTTAAATAATAATTGGTCTTGCACTAAGTTGGGTTCTCTTATTAATTCATATGGGCTCATTTATTCCTTTCCTGTTAACGCATGAATGAGTGTGTTTAAAAATGATGACTAATGGACCAATTTTGAAGCCACATATATTTTAAATACTTGGGTCTCATTCAAGGCTATTACAAAATACTAATAATAGTTTCAAAACTTTTCGCGTTTATCTCTCAAAAAAAAAAAAAAAAAATCACGCTTTTAAAAAAAATAAAAGATTATGCCAACAAATCAACTTTTGAGGATTCAAATCTTTAAAGGATGATGCATTGACACAATTATTTGATGCAGAATGTCCAGGTTGGATTAGAGGAATGGGTCATGGAGTAACTCCTTCAAAAGTATGTGCACAAGTTCAAAGCAATGCTAATATAAGAAAACTTGGAGATGGAATAATGTAGCTCAAAGATATAATTGGTAATTTACATGAAACCATGCTAATATTTGGCAAAAAATTGAATATGTTAAGCCTGAAATAATTAAAAACTTTATTTATATGAATGAATATAGCTATACAAATTTTATTTATTACAAAGTTCGGACGGAACCATATTGAATATGACAAGGTTATGAATATGATGCATGGTACTTCTACACCAACTCAACAATCAAAGGCAGTTTATTTCCTGCTCTAAATATCGTATTAAATTGCTACCTTTACTAATGTTATCTTTTGACAGCCCAACTGTAATGGTATTGTTGTTTCAAATACGCCAAGGGAAGGCGTTGATGCAAACTTCTTAATTGGTTGAGGATTTGGAGAGGTGGTTGGAAAAGCAAAACTAGAATCAATTGATTCTTATTCATTAGTTCATCATGTTAAGCTTGGACTAGATAATTACGTGTTAATGAAGTGAATGAATCCATATTGACATTGCCTCAACTTACTCAATAGTTGTAGCTTGAATAGTGTCTCTTTGGTTGAGGCACGCCTTCCATGTTTTTGACAAAAACATGAGTTCTACAGCCGGTGCTCCCTCCCACTAAAAAATTTATGAGTTTTTTTCATTTTTGTGTGGGCCAACCTCTCACCTATGTGTGAGTTGATTCATTTCATATGGAAGCTGTTCCCCAAGTAAACATGCCATTAGTGTCCTCTTTCATTTGATTCTGGTTGTCTCTTGAGTTAGTCTCTACCAAAAAATAAATAAATAAATAAACCTCTATAATTTTTTACCTTTGCCGATGCAAAAGGAAGTACAATTACGTGGCCAAAAGAATATGACGACTTTGAATGACTACATTATAATTTACAGGTAAGTCTTAGCTATTAAGTTAGACAGTAATAAATAAGCAAAGCAAAACTAGATTCAATCCACTAGGAAAGAAATGGTCTCACAAAATTGGATTTTAGAGCAACATATACTGTCAACAATAAATTATAGAAAAACTCCCGAAAAACCTCTTAAAATGGAAACACTGATCCTATCTTCGAACATAAAATAGATGGTTTCATAATAATTTCATTTTTACGAGTATTTTACTTACAAATCAGTTTTAACACATTCATATTTATATATATTTTTGGCTTTATTCATGACCTAAACATGGAGGGACCACACTTCTTTGGTCTTACAACAACTAGATATACAATACTGGCATTGGATTATTAGCATCAATGTACACACGCAGCAAGATTCATCAATATCGCCACAGCACATATGTGTCCTAAAACACTTTTAGTTCCCGTCTAATGAAACCCTAAACAATTATTATCGTCTCGAAAATGTAGCAACCGATCATGGCAATAGATTTACTTTATTCTCTTATTTATCTACTGAAATAAGTCTTTGGTGAGAAGAGACGGCGAGGTGAGAACATCCCCATATACCTAGGTGAAGCAAGTCCATCAATGGATCGATAGTCAGACACGATGAACCCTTCTCTCTCCTCATTGTTACTGCCTCCGTTTCTCATGTGCCCATTGAAGGTCCGGTATCTGACCAACTTCCCAACCCATGATTTCTTCTTAGGTGGACTGTTGTGCGCTGCGTTCATCTTCTCACTCAAGTACTCTTTGACAGCATGCAAGCTCTGCTCCACCACCTCCATTGGCGGCGAAACAAGAGGGTTCCCTTCGACGTGGAGCTTCTGGAGTTTCTTGAGGCATCCGATGGAGTCAGGCAGAATTGTGATTTTGTTGTAACTGAGGTCCAATTCAACAAGGGACAAGAGGAGGCCAATGGAGTATGGTAGGTTGTCAAGGTATTGGAAATTCTGGCTGACATTGAGGACTTCTAAGTTTATGAGGTTTTCTAGATCTTCAGGAAGGCATCTGAGGCAGTTTAAACGTGCATCTAATATGCGTAGATATGTCAAGTGAGTTATGGATTGTGGGAGGAAAACTAGCTTGTTAGAGTTGACTGAGACCTTTTTCAGGTTGATCAACTCATATCCAACGCTGTCAGGTAGCCTGCTTAGCTTGTTGAAGTTGGCATTCAATTCTTCCAACGACCTGAACAATACAAAATAATATGTTATGTTTCTTTATGAATTATGAGGTGCAGCTAGCCACTTGAGTCTGAAATATTATCAAATCACGAATCTAACATTAATAACTCTTTATCAATTCAATGAGAATTTAGATAGAAAAACTATGTATAACAAAAGATATTCATATATTATCAATATATTAAGTGTCTTTTCAAGTGTAAATAATTAAAGGTCTTTTTTATTCACAAATTACAAATTTTGATTTTTAGAATTCAGCCAAGAACGTAGTTAACAGACATAAAGAACAAAACATTCTTTCACTCATTTTTTTAAATTTTTGTCTTTTTTTGCCACCATTATTTCTTATCTATTTGACTGTTTAGTTAAGCAAATTAAAACTCAGACATCAAGTCGTCCTCGTCATATTATATATATATATATATATATATCCATCAATTTTCACTACTGTTTTAAAAAAGTGAAAAGATAATGAATTTAAAATAAATAAAAACTCTTAAATTGGGTGAAAATAGATTATATATATATATGTATATAAGTAGGTGTGTGTTTTTTGAAGTTTTTTTAAAGATGATTATATTGAGTGAAATTTTTTATCACCTAAGGTGAAGAAGTTCTTTTCACAAAATATGTGCGTGTTGACTTCCTTGTATTCGAATTCTAATTTGCTGAACTGATCACGATACATGTACAATCCGGCAATTAGCTAATTTATAAATACATTTGACACTTTGGGAGGCCCAAGGGGTGCCGCAACCATTTTGTCTTTGCATGCGCATTATGTTTGTCTGCTGCCATAAGCATTATCTTTTTTTTCCATTGTTGCCTTAGTCAAAGTCTCAATTATAGTGCCTCTTATTGAACAATAGTTCCTTTGTCTATCTTTAGTTGCTTTGTGAAACTTTAAATGTCTTGCAATTTGGTGTAATTTTTTAAATAATATTTTTTTATAATTTATATTTTATAAATATTTGATCATTAATTTTAAATTTAATCATACATATGTACATATATTGATTAGGTTAAATTATTCACAGCCACCTTTAATATTATGTACCAAATAATTTTTTCATTTAAAATCGTAAACCAAATTCACACCAATCTCGAACGCACCTTTTTTCTTTTTTCGAAAATTTCAAACGCACCTTTCTGAAACAACATATTACTTAAAAAGGACCATCACTGTCACTGATAAACAAAAAAGATTTTGCAGCCAAATTTGACTTCCGTAATTAAAAAAAAAAAAAAAGAATAAAGCTGAAATTCTGCATATTAAAAATTAAAAATTCTCCAAACGACTTTCAGTAATTTGAATTTAATCTTTTATTATTCTATTCATTTTATTTTTCAAAAAGCGAGTCACGTTTTATCCACCACTAATTACGAACATAATAATTAAGGGCAGAGCCTTTAGAAATCATGATTTTATAATCCAAACAATTCCAAATGATGTGTGACACTAAAAGCAAGTACATAAAAAGCTTATCTCAAAAAAAAAAAGTACATAAAAAGCTGATAATTGTTTTTTCCTTTTTTTTTTTAATAGTTGACACGATTTATTTTGTTAAAGTTAAATAAAATAATAAGACCAAATATATGAACTGTATAAATTCGTACTTTCTAAAAAAGCAATACGCTTAATTTCTTAGATGAGATTTGCAGATCCTACCTATTATTATATTTTATGTTACTATATATGAGACCTAATTCTTTTATTGAAAAGATTAATTACACTTAGGTGTCAAAACCCTAATTAATAAAATGAGTAGAAGGTAATTAAAAGAGAAGAAAGGAGATAAGAAATGAGCGTACCTGCAATTCTCAATAGTTTTGGGTAGGGATTCAAGAAGATTGCCAGAGACATTGAGAAGCTTAAGCTTGGACAAACAGCCAATGGAGTTTGGTAGTGATTTAAGCTGATTAGAGTGCACATCCAACACCACCACATTTAGCAACCTTGCTATCAACGACTCTGGAATGCTCTGTCAATTTCAATCCCTTAGCATGTTCAATCAACATATATTCAACATATATATAAATTCTACAACTGACAACGGCTACTAATGACAAAATATACAGAAAATGAACACAAAAATTCATACCGATCAACATATATATATTTGGGCTTTGAAAAATAATCTATATAGCATTACAAATAAAATTTTAAAATAACGAGTATGAGACCATATCACAATAAATTGATCATATAAAACTAATAGTTAACGCCAACGTAGACTTTTCTTTTTGACTTCTATGAGGGCTATTCTAGGAGCATTCCAGGACTATATGATATCAAAGAAGTGCTTATTAATGAAAAGCTTCATTATAAATAATTAATATAGTGTTACAAATAAGATTTTAAAATAACAAGTACGAGATCATCTCACAATAAATTGATCAAATAAAACCAACCGTCAACGCCAACAGGGACTTTTCTTTTTTAGTTCTATGAGGGCTATACTAGGACTATATGATATCAAAGAAGTGCTTATTAATGAAAAACTTTGTTATAAATAATTTATATAGTGTTACAAATAAGATTTTAACATAACGAGTACAAACCATCTCACAATAAATTAATCAAATAAAACCAACCGTCAACACCAAACAAGGACTTTTCTTTTTTAGTTCTGGGAGGACTATTCTAGGACTATTTGACATCAAAGAAGTGCTTAACTGCTTATTAATGAAAAGTTTTGTTTTATAATATATATATATATATATTGAAGCACCAAAATTTAAGGGTTTTTTTTTTTTTTTTTTTTTTTTTTTTTTAAAGATGAAGATTACTTTCTCAAATTATAATAAGGTGGCAAATAAGGTCGGGTAGTGATAAGTTTCTCATATATATTTTACATTTATGAGTTCAAATCACATTGTTTTCTCCAAAATTTCTGATAATTCAAAAAAAGTATATATATATATATATAGTAATAAATTATTTTACACAAAGCATTAAAATATCGAGAGTTTTGTTTATCCAGAAAAAATATTGCTTTGGAAAAAGTATCTTTATAGGAAAATTCACATAAAAAAATCACTTTAATGCAAACCTCAGCTAATATATCTTATGAGTTAATGCTATAGATTTTTTTTTTTTTCGAAGTAGCTATAGAAAAATTTTTAATAATAATATAAGAAAGAAAATTTCACTGTGATCTATATATCATTACATAAACAACAGATATTTAAGATTATAGTGAAAGAAAAAATAAAAATAGTTATGTTGATGGGGGTACCTGAAGATTGTTATTGGAAAGGTCAAGCTTGCAAATAGTGCCCAAATTAAGAGGAGGGTTAGGGAGAGATTCCAAAGACATGGCACTCAAATCGACTATCTCAAGCCTTTCCTCTTCTATGCTCAACTTTCTCCTCGCTAATTTCTTTCTGGCCTCAACACTACCTACTCTCACCATTTGCTGCTGCTGCTGCTGCTCCTCGTACATCATTTTGTTCACAAGTATGGTTTGTTGCCTCCTGCTAGGGAATGAAAAAAATTCTAATGAAATGATAATTTGAAAGAGAAACGACAAAGTTAATTGTTAGTGTTTCCCATGAAGCAAAAAAAGGAAATACAAAGGTACTTAATATATGTTAAAAAGAGGCGTACGGATGAGAAGAATGACGTCAGATTTGCTCAAAACTAGTACGAGGCCGTATATTCAGGGGTTTGCGTGGCCACGTTTGCCACTAGATAAAGTCAACTCCGTCCCCCTCTCTTCTCTCATCCCATGGCCGCGCCTGTTCGTGAATTTCGCTTTCTTTATTCCCATAAGCTAATCTTAATTGGACTCATTCCTATTTGCTTTTTGATTTTTTATTCTGGATACAATATTATGTGCACAAAAATGTTTATGTGTTAAATATCAGTTATGTCATCTTTGATCATGTTGAGGTCTGAGATACTCTTTCCCTTTTGTTCAGAGTTGAGTGGATACTAGAAAGTGTGCATTTTTCAACTAGATGTTAATCTTTTCTTTACTTAATCACCATAATATTATTTTATAATGTATTCTAACATCAAAACAATATTGACTATTTAAATTATTGACATAATCTCTTAGCTCATTTAATTGTATATATTTTCATTCCAGTTGGCGGCGAGGTTGTGGGGTTGCTCACAGTGGCCGCCCATGGGACCCCCTAGACAAATGTTTTTTTTTTTTTTAAATGTTTTTTGTCTGTAATATATATCATTAAAATTCAATTAACTCCCCAAATTCGTTAAAAAAAAAAAAAAAAAAAAAAAAAAAAAAAACCTCCTCAAATTTATTAGGGAGGCTTCACCCAAGATAGTTTTTCATGTACTTATTTACTCTTTACACCCATTTTACGATTTTAAAAATGTTTTATTAACTCAATGGACTCTCTAAATTCCAAATATAATCTTAAATATTAATAATCACTTTAATTTGATAGTTTCTCTTACCAAACATATTTTGTTGATGTGAAAATTGTTCTTCAATAGTCACACCAACAATACGGACAAAGCAAAAAAAAACATAATCGGTGAGGAAAAGCAATTTTGTCATTTCATTAGTTTAATAAGAAAATGAGATACAAAAAGGGGGTAAGTTTTACAAGATTCCCTCTAATGCTCAATGCATTCTTTGAAGATGATTCCCTCTCCCTTGGACTGATTTCCTTTTCTTTTTGATTGAGAAAAAGGGGAAATGATCTCGTCTAATAGTAGAAAAAGAGAGTTTGGGTCACCTCACCATGAGATTCCTGAGACTTTAACCTTAATCTAACGTTCTCACTCCCTTCCTATTAACCATTTTCCTTCTCACTAGCATTCTAATTATTTTTACTCATTTGTCTTTCTTCTGAATAGTAACTACCTTTTACACTCCCTCTTCTAAGGCTTAAGGCTAATTATCACACATTCTTTCATGTTTACCTTATTCTGATCTCCTTGACATGCTTTTTCGCACCTTGCCATTTCAGAGACTTCTGTAGCTAGTCATCCTCCCTTTTTTCGTGTTTGGTGTTTTTTGTTCTCCTTGACCCAAATACCGTGTATATGTGTCAGCCTCTCCTTGACCTCTTCGATCTTCACGCTGCGTGGCACAAACATAGTCTTTCCTTTTCTCACCTACCAATTGATGTCCTTTCCCCTTTAATGAGTCAGGTTTAAGTCTGATTTGTAAGCGTACAACTATTGCCATTCGTGGGTCAGATGCTTCATTTCAAGTTTTCCCTCCATGTGGTTTCCTGCTCATTTGCTTGGGTGTATGTTTCCTTCCTTTGGCTTATTGAGCTTAGGCTTGTATAAATTCCCTTAATAATTTAGCTCCATGAATCTATCTATTAGGTCCGAAATTGAATTGATTTTGTCAATTCAAGTTTGGACCCAATAAATTTAGAGGAGGATCCAATTTTTCCCCAACATATTTTATCAAATTTTAAATGCAATTTACTTTTAAAAGAAAATTTGGAATGCAATTAAACAACCGTAAATCAATCAACCTACCAAAACCTTTTTTTCCTACTCATTGCAAGCAAAATTTGTTCTTAAGCCATCCAAGCTTATAGAAAATGTGTTAGACTATGCATGGGGGTACAATTTTTAATTCATTTTTTTTTTCTTAGATTTGAAAGGCTTTCAGTTGATCTATAGTTAAATTTCTTCGCTTCTCAAGTTAACTAAAAGATTCATGTTTAGTTTTTCATTATCAACGTTGTAATTGATTTTATAATATTCTTTGATGTCGAACTCTTTTTTTATCTTGGATGTTGAACTCTAATTTTATCTTTTGATATATATATATATATGTGTATGTATGTATGTATGTATGTGTGTGTGTGTATATATATATATATATATATATATGCATGCTAGATGTTTTGTTTCCTCCATTTGATGATTTTGATTAATAGAATTGTAACCCTCTCGTGTTTACTTGATGACTAACCGAACAACATCTCACATTTTACCCAACCCTTGGATATTGATTCAATCATAGCAACCTTTTATTTTTGAAAATTAATCAAAAAAAATTTCATGGTACTAAAAATATATTGAAATTGAATAGTCAATAAATATATTGGCAAAAAAGGAATTTATCATCATTTATGGTGTGTCTAAAAAAAATGATATATTTAAAATAATGATGATAAAGGACCTACTTGGCATTTCAAAGGCACATGAAGTGGAAAAATTAATTTTTAATTTTCTAATATGGGTATCGAAAGTAATTAGGTTGCAAGAACATTTTTGCTATTGCCACCCAATTGATTATTATTATTTTAATTGCAACCACATAAATCACAATCAAATTTGTCTAAAAACACAAAATATTCACTTTTCATTTTTGATGATATTTAAATGGTTTCATTAATTTTAAATCTTAAATAGGAAGGTTTATTTTCCTATTATTTGATGATATTTAAATGATTTCATCAATTTTAATCTTGAATGGGAATATTTAGTTTCCCATTATTTGATGATATTTATATAATTTCATCAATTTTAATCTTGAATGGGAAGATTTAGTTTCATATTATTAATATTTTATGCTATCTTGTCTATATAATTACAACCATTTTTACTCTCTAGTTTGACTAATCATCTTGTCTTGTCTATCTTAACTTGCCGGGTTTGAGTTTGTAAATTAATAAATATTTTTTTAGAAAGAAAATTAATAAATATTTTATTGTTATAAAATAAAGCCTAAAAACAATAAATATAAAATACTAACCAAAGAAAATAAGAGAGAAAGTAATTTAATTGATGGATTCTCTTAATGATTACAAAACAAGCTTTTATATAGCCAAATTGGGAGAATTATTTCGATAATAAAATAATAACAAAATATTATTTTCATAATGGAAAAATAACAAAATAGGTAATAACAAGATAAAAAAAATATTTCCAAAGTAGAAGTGGTGATAAGTCTTTATATTCACAACACTCTCTCTTGGACATACACCATTTTGATAATACTCTTTGAGATTATTGGACATACTCAAATGATTTCTCATTAAAAACTTCGCTAGTAAAACTCAGTGAGACAAAACTTGGTCAAGAAAAAAGAGTGCAGTGCATGTATGTCTAAAATAAAAAATAGTAATATATGATGATATATGTTTGGTTATATCTCCTTTAATGTATCATTCTTTAACTTATGCAATGCTTCATATATTACTATTGGTGAATTTCATGAAATGCAAAGAATAATTGGATGATGTGACAACAAGAGTTTGCTTGGTAGATCACTATGAAATTGTTGTATCATTTTATGTGAAAATATATCTAATTTGTGAACATGATTTGAGAGGATCAGAGAGATAGCCAGCATTGACATAGCCAAGAAGACTAGAGCCATTTGTTCACCTTGATTAGAATAAACTCAGGTTTGTAGTTCCTTGAAGATATAGAAAAATATGTTTTATTCTATTTCAATGTCTTTGATTTGGTGTAACACTAAATTTTGCCAACAAATTTACCGATCATACAATATTTGGCTTTATGCATTGTGTTAAATATAATAATAAAATAAGATACTTTTGGATCAAGTATCTTATCACCGTTACCTTTTGGTCAAACTGGATATTTCTTTCAGTCTAAAGAACAAACAATCATATGAGAACTTAAGGGATGAGCCTTATCCATGTTGAATTTTTCAACATAAGATAATTAATGGATTAATATTCCCCTCTGATTTGTGCTCAATCTATAAGCTGAGACATTATCTTGTTTTCCCAATATCCTACATCTTAAATTCTCTTTTCAAGTATTCAACAGTTCTTAAGAACTCTTTAGGAGTTTCAATTAAATTCATATCATCGACGTATACTATTTTAATTGTAAATCCAAATTCTGATTTTTTAATGAATACACGTAGGCATATAAGATCATTAATCTATCATTCCTTTATGAGGTATTCACGAAAACGATTATGCCACATTCATCTAGATTACTTTAGACCATATAAAGATCATTGTCACTTTATTAAATACAAGTTATGAGAATTTGAATTACATGCTTTTGACATTTTAAATCATTTAAGGATTATTCTCATCATATGAAATTAACTATATGATAATTTATTTCCAAATAAAAAAAAAGGGAACTATAGCTTACACAATTATGGAATACAATAACTAGCTTAAAAAACAAAATTAATAGCAAGGAAACTATAAAATTACTAAATACCAATAAAAGGCTATTTATAAAGGTATGTATAAAGTTAGTCCACCTCTTATTATATCTTAAACACTAAACTTTGTACCATGATTTTAACAAAAACAACGACAACAAAAATCAACAAAGGATTTTACGTGGTTAACTTGTTTCATTTATTCCAAGTTAGATTAGAAGCCAATTAAACAATTCCCCCAAAATAAAAGCATTTCTCTCATGAAAATGTATATAATTGATACTACAATTTGTTCTTTTTATGCTAGTGTATTATATTATTTTAAGAGGAGGAAAAAGACTCTGATAATCGTTTAATTTTTAACTTATTATTTTTTTAGGTTAATTTGATATACTTTAGTGTTATTTATTTTGTTGTTGATTTATTTTTAAAAATTTTTAATATTTATTTAAATAATAATATCACAATAATTGGTAAGACATTAAAGGAAGGATAATGTATTCATCACATCATCTAATGTAAGTCAACCGTTTATCCAATATTAATCAAAGATATTTTATTGTAATTAAAGGAAAAGCTCATTGATTTAATTTTATCAAACCTGAGGATTTTTTGTGTAACTTTCCCTAATACACACACACACACACACACACACACACACACACACACACACACACACACACACACACACAAACCCTCACCCTTCTCTTTCTCACACAATCAACGCACTCTTACTCTTTTCTCTTTTCTTCTTCTTCTTCTTATTAGCTTTCTTTTTGTTCTTCCAGTTGACCTTCTTCTTTTTCTCTCAATCTCATATGTGTTGGTTACTACGACCTCATCCACCAGATTTGGAGATGATGACCAGTAGTGGGGGTGACAGTGATGGATAGTAAAGACGACAATCTATACCCTGATCTCATCCATCCATGCGGTAATTGCAACAAAGTCTCTTTGTATCTCTGATCTCTCTTACTCTTGATGATTTCAATTTTTGGTTAATTTTTCATAGTTTTTGGGTTTTTTCCCACTGGCTATATGCTGAGTTAGCCAAATTAGACCGATTACTTAGCAACTGGGTTAATTACTCACCTCCGGTGATTAGGACCCCCAATTTAGGGGTTATTGGACTGACTGGATGCCGATCAGCGAATGATAAGCGAACAAATGTTGGTAACCAATGATTTTTCGAACAATGGTCACAATACATCTACTCTATTAATTGTCTATTTCCTTTTGACTTTCTGGATATGAATTGATATGATAGCATAACCAACCTTTTGCAAGTGATATGGTAGTATATCTAACCTTTATTATTATTATTGTTGTTGTTGTTGTTGTTGTTATGATATCTTAATTAAATATTACAAAATAATATGATATTAATGATTAAAATTTTGTAAGGACTTACCAAAATAAAACAATTCAAGTGCAGGTGAGACAAAGAATTTAGATTCTCTCCTAAGTGAAAGTTTTTTCTTTTTTCTTTTTTTTTTTTAATACATAATAGTTACAGTAATGCTAGGCTTTCCAAATATTTTGTCAAAATTAATGCCCCAATTAAGTGGCATGTAAGTTGTCAAAATCTTATAAATCATGAGATGTGATAATTAATAGGATCTTGACAATTTACATATCATATCATTTAAACATAAATTTGGGCAAAATATTTAAAAAGTCTAGCATTATTCATATATTATGATTGCTTGTTGAAAAAGTAAGATTGAAAAACTAATCAAATATCAATCATTCGTTGATTGTAATGATTATATGTCATAAGATTAGAAAAGAATTAGGTAAAGCTTAGGGGGGTGTATTCAATTTAGAATTCATTAGAATTTTAAACATTTTAAAAATTTAAGTGCATTCAATTCAGATTTGAATAAATTTCACTGAAATTTAGGTGTATTCAATACAGATTTATATGGAATCCATTAAAATTTAGGTTATTCAATTTAGATTTGTATGAAATCCAATGTAATCTAGGTGTATTTAATTCGAATTTATAAGGAATATAATGAAATCTAGATGTATTTAAAAAGCCATTAATTTCACATATTTTATTTAAAGTGATGAATTTGTATGGAATCCATACAAATTTGTACAAAATTTAGATGTATTCAATCCAAATTTGTATGGAATCCATTAAAATTTAAGTTATTAAATTTGGATTTGTATGAAATTCAATGCAATTTAGGTGCATTTAATTTGGATTTATAAGTCATTCAATTTGGATCCGTATGAAATCCAATGCAATCTAAGTGTATTTAATTCAGATTTATAAGGAATCTAATAAAATCTAAATGTATTTAAAAAGTTATTAATTTCACATATTTTATTTAAAATGATGAATTTGTATGGAATCCATACAAATTTGTATGAAATTTAGGTGTATGGAATCCATACAAATTCGTATGAAATTTAGGTGTATTCAATTTAGATTTGTATAGAATCCATTAAAATTTAAGTTATTCAATTTGGATTTATATGAAATCCAATGCAATTTAGGTGCATTTAATTTAGATTTATACGGAATCTCATGAAATCTAGATATATTTTAAAAGTCATTAATTTCACAGATTTTATTTAAAGTGATGAATTTGAATGGATTCTATAGTGATTTTTATGGAGGAAAAAATTTATAACAAATTTTGCTATTTTCTTAAAGATTTAATTAGATTTCATAAAGAATTCTAACAAAATATAGAGTCTATAAAATATATGAATTCCACCTAAATCTATTATTTAAAAAAAATCATTAAACTCCGATAAATTTTAGATTGAATATACTCTTCTTAACTTAGAAAATGATCCAAGACCGAGACACCAACCTTGTCACATTGTGAAAGCATATTATTATTATTATTAGATTACTAATTTAAAGCTCTAATTGTATCTAAACAAGGATTCACGGCATAATGGGACTGTACACAAAGATCTCTATAAATGCAGAAATTGTAATTTCAAAAAAGACAAAAAAAAAAAAAAAAAAAAGCAGAGAAATGACATACTTGCTAATAGTTATATTATTAGTTATTTTGTAAAATTGAATCACCTTAACTAAATATAGAAAGCAAAAAAGTTCTAGCCACATTTTCTCTTATATTGTTTTAATAATTAATTTAATATAAAATAATTTAAAAATTCTAATCAAACTCTCTCTCATATTATTTTAATATTAATTTTTAGTTAAAATAAAGATAAACTCTCTCCCTCTTATTATTTTAATATTAATTTTTAGCTAAAATAGAGACAAACTCTTTCTCCTATTAGTTTAATATTATTATTTAGTCAAAATAGAAATAATGGTAGAAGTGATTTAATCCAATATTGCTACCTAAAATAAGAGGTTATTTGTTTTTAGCACTTATAACTTAATGAACCTAATTTAGATCCATTAAATTATTTTTGTTTGTTTTCTAAATTGTCAAACCATTTAAACTACCCAAAAATCATTAAAAATAATAATTTTTGACTTTTATTCAAATATCAAATCATTTAATAATTTTTTAGATATATTATTCTAAGTCTATTCTCTCCAAAATAATATATTTCTAATTTTATCCTAATTTTATATTATGCATATTTCTAATTTGTTTAGGTATTTAATTATTCTCGTTTAGTTTCAATAGAAAATATATATTATCTTACAATTTAAACTTTCGTTATAATAGTAATTCAACCGAAAATCATTTTATTTATTTTTGTTTAAATATATAAATTAAATTTACTTTATTATAATAATTAATTATATTTTAATTATGAATAAAAATATTATTAATATATAGATAAAAATGTTTTAGTATTTGTTAAATAATTAATTATTTGTATCATATGAAATGAAATTACATAACAACTAATAAAAAAATGATATAAATGTCAAATTATTAGTTTTCAAACAATTTTAACCTTAATTAGTTTTCAAACAGTTTTAACCTTAAAAAAAAAAAGAAGATTACTATACATTTAGAGATAAGAAAAAAAACACAAACAAATAAAGTTGTTATTTAGATTTCAAATTTTAGTCATTATTAAATTATTAGTAACTTTTAACACTGTTTAATTTTTTGACAAAAAACAAACTATTTTTTTTCTTTTTTTGTTATCTTAACTAAAATTTAAGTAAAATATAGGGCTGGAAATGCTCGTACCGAAAAAAGAAAAATATTGAAGACATTGCTATCTTAAATTTACTACCTAAGCTCACTACAATTTAATTGTTACAATTAAAAGGTTAGTAAGCTTTTCAAGTTAACAGTCTTTTAGCCGTAAATTGTAATTACTTAAAATGGCAAGATAACTGACTCTGCTTAATTACAGCAATTGATATAATTAAAGCTAACCACTCCAACTGATTTAGTTGAACTGATTATGGAATATGGATCTCCTTCTTTGACTGCAAAATGGAAGCACTCTTTACTCTATCTGACCATAATCCATGCCGCCCTCTATGCTCTTCACCACGAAATTTCAAGCAAATTGCAAATAAGCCACCCCAAAATCCACCTGAAGAAGAACCCAGATCTTCCTCTCCGGTTCCGATATGATGGCACTTTCAAAATCCTCCAGGTTGGTTCACAGTAGCTGATGATACGTTGTTCTTTGTTTGAGTTTCTGATGGAAATTTTATTTATGTGGGGCGCTGTGAAAATCAGGTGGCTGATATGCATTATGGGATGGGGATGGTGACAAGATGCAGAGATGTTTTGCCTTCTCAGTTCGACTATTGCTCTGATCTAAACACCACTCACTTTCTTAAGAGGATGATTCAAGCTGAGCAGCCTGATTTTATAGCTTTTACTGGTACTTTGTTATGTATTTGTATACATTATACTACACATGCCTCGAAGTTCTTTTTTTTTTTTTTTTAAATGAGTAATACTTGGGAGGAGAAGAAGTTCAATAAAAAGTGTGAATATTGCTAGTGTAATGGGAATTTCTTTTTCTTTTTCATCTTTTCTTTTCAGTTTTGTTCTTTTTGAACAAGTTGGTCACGCTGAATTGGGATCGATTTGTGAAATTATTGCTGTTTGCAGTAGGGTTTAAGGCTTCATTGAGTTGATTTAGTATTTTGGTTTGTTGCTTTTGTGTTGTTACCTATCTAATTTGATCAGAAATGAAACAATTCTAATAAGAGAAAAGCTTGCTGAGATGACAGGGGTACTACATTATTGGTTTATGTATACCAATCAAATGAAATTAGTCCATTTATAGTTTTGATTTTTTTTGGGAAAAAGGATGCATATATGGATGGGGTTCTATTGGATGGAAATATTATAGATGTTTCCTCGTATTATGTTTGAAGCTTTTCTCTAGTAATAGAATTCGTGCTTTTCTTATTCCAGTCTGTTCAATTTATAGATATCTTGAGTGAGTTCAATCAAATTACAGGAGAACCGATTTATTTCTTTGATCTTGCTTGAAGTGGATAGAAGTAATTAAACTAAATTGGCTCAATTGATGTGTATGCTCAGTCTTGATAGCTACTCAACTCATAGTACAAAATGACTTCAATTCATTGAGATTTGAGAGCGAAACAACAGTGTGCTATGTAGTATCAATCTAAAGGACTAATATTTTCAGCTTCTTTTGATTAACTAGGAGATAATATATTTGGGACTAGCACAACAGACGCTGCTGAATCTATGATAAAAGCCTTTCATCCTGCTATGGAATCTGGACTTCCGTGGGCAGCAGTTTTAGGAAATCATGACCAAGAATCGACCATGAATCGTGAAGAACTGATGTACTTTATCTCTCTCATGGATTATTCGGTTGCACAAACTAATCCATCCGCTGAAGATCCCTCCAATCTAGCTAAAGGTGGCAGAGTAGAAAACATTGATGGTTTTGGAAATTATGATCTCAGAGTATATGGTCCTGCAGGTTCCCATTTGGCAAACAACAGCATCTTCAATCTTTTCTTCCTAGACAGTGGGGACAGGGAGATTGTTCGAGGAATTCGCACTTATGGATGGATTAAGGAATCTCAACTTCGTTGGCTTCGTGGAGTTTCTGAGGGAATATTGCAGGTATAGCAACGATAAACATGTTGTGATGAAGAAATACTTTAACTAATTAAACATTTGGCTGCATTTTATTTGTTTCATTTCAAACTGCTAGCATTTTGATGATTATAAAGAGAATGTTTTGATTCTTTTTTGGCATGATATATTTCCTTTTTCCCATAAACATACTGCATCCACTTAAGTTAGTCTTATTGATTTAACTCTCCTCACTGTTTAATGTGTTTCTTTGTTCCCAAGAGAACGGTTTCATAGACTTAGATTTCATTAACATAAAGCCAGTCTCAGACTAACATGACCAAAAACAGGATTCCAGTCACTTGCTGAGTGCTCAGCCCCCAGCGCTTGCATTTTTTCATATACCAATCCCAGAAGTTCGACAGTTATACTACCAGAAGATTGTAGGCCAGTTACATGAGGCTGCCGCATGCTCAATAGTAAATTCAGGGGTCCTGCAGACCTTTGTCTCCATGGGAGATGTGAAGGCTGTCTTTATGGGGCATGACCACACCAATGACTTCTGTGGGAAAATTGATGGTATATGGTTATGTTATGGTGGAGGTTTTGGATACCATGGCTACGGAAGGGCAGGATGGCCCAGGAGAGCGAGGGTGATATTAGCCGAACTTGGGAAGGAAGGGAATGCATGGGCAGGAGTCGAGAGGATCAAGACGTGGAAGCGTCTCGATGATGAGAAGCTAAGCAAGATTGATGAACAAGTTCTCTGGGAATTTTTGCCTAGGAGATGACTCTTGACTGCTGGTATTCATATTTGTATATAGACCTTTTCCGTTGTGGTGGTGTTTTTAACATTATAATTTGATCATGAGAACAAGCCTTGTACTTCCTTCTTGGAATTTATTGATTGTTCAGATGAATATATGAACTTTATACAAGGAATCCGAATTTTGTGTGTTAGTGTAATACTTGTAATTAGTTTGACGGTTAGCTTCAAAGAAAAATGAATAGTGTAATACTTGTAATTAGTTTGACGGTTAGCTTCAAAGAAGCAATGTTATTACGTGATCAACTCATTGGAAAAATATAATTGAGGAGTTAAACTCAGTGAGAGCAAACAAAATTCTAATAATTAGCCATGTTTGACTTTCTTATTCAACACTTAATGGTATTTATTGTTAGTTAGAAGACAAAAATAGTATAAAATATTAGGGTGTTAACATTTTAATCCCATCTGTTTTCAAAAAAAAAAAAAACATTTTCATCCCATCTCATTAATTTTAATATTTGAGACTTACTGGCTTCTGTCTTGACAAAATTGTCCAAAAACCAAAAACACCTAATTTCATCTTCTCAAATTCTCTTTCACCGTCAGAATCCCTCTCTCTTGTGTCTATTATCTTTTCCAACCTTAAATTCATGTACAAAAGACTACTTGTGAAGGTGTTTCTCCTACCATGGACATGTGGGGATGAATGAAGACTCACCAACAACAATCCATTCTCTCACAACTCAAAAGCACGGCAGATTCTGCTGAATCTCTAATCAATCCTTTCTCTAGTGATATTGTCATCAACCTCATTACTTGTTCGTTCATTTTATTAAGTAGGGATGCTGGATTATGCGTTTGTTTCAGTTGTTGGTCAGTACTCAACAGTTTGATTGTCAGCTTTGAAGAGGCCAACTCAATCATTGGTATTTGTGGATTCACCTCAAAGAAGAAATGATATAGGATCTTAATGGGAACATAAAGCTAAATTACTTAAAAGGGAATAACAAAATATATTTGCTTGCTAGGTGCAACCATTCAACTTGGTTAATTGCTTATTAACAACTGATATCTTGGACCTCAGTAAGGGCTGCTTTTGCTTATAAATCCATATACCGCTGGGAATTTTTGGTGCAAATGTAAGGTATTGTTATTCGAGCGGTTGGAATTAAGTTACATAATCCTGTTTTAGGACCTTTAAGATGCACAATGTCCACACAAACAGGATCTCTTGTGATAGTTTCGCTACACTTAAATTAGTATTAGCTTTCTCATTGGCGGTGAGATAACAAAAAGACATGTTTCAATATGGAAACTTCTATGTAATTTTATGTATAATGGAACTTACATGATACCCCGCTGGAGTAACTAAACAGAAAACAACAAGGAACAAGATAAATTAAAAACGAAGCAGGGAAAACAAGGAGGGGGTGTAACTAGAAGGGCTAGCCTGGTCATGACCGATGACATTGTGTCAAACAGTGGCAAGTTGTTGGCATTTTACAAGAGACAAGTATGCTCCATTTTCTTCCTTGGCAAGTAACTCAGAATGAGACCCTTGTTCTATGATCCTCCCATTTTCAATGACTGTTATTTTATCTGATTTTTGAATTGTGGATAGCCGATGAGCAACAACAACACATGTCCTACCAGCCATAGTCTTCTCTAGAGCATCCTGTACTAGCTTCTCAGAACCGATGTCCAGTGCACTTGTCGCCTCATCCAAAAGCAGTATAGCTGGATTTTTCAAGATGGCCCGTGCTAGTGCTATCCTTTGCTTTTGACCCCCTGACAGTTGCATGCCTCTTTCTCCACAGTAAGTTGCATATCCGTCCTTCATTGAACTGCTTGCTCATGCAAAGAAATCATTTAGTCAAATATTAGATCAGAAACCAGTAAGTCCTAACCATTTCAATTGTATGAATTTATGTTTCTCAACAACAAACCTTATGAAATCGTGGGCATTTGCAACAATTGCTGCCTCGATTATTTCAGCTTCTGTTGCATTCTCCTTTCCGTATGCAATGTTGTCATGGATAGTTCCCATGAAGAGAGTTGGTTCTTGACTTACCAATGCTATATGTGACCTTAAAGACCTTAGGTTATAGTGCTTGATGTCAACTCCATCAACTTCAACCGTTCCATTTAATGGATTGTAGAACCTGTCAATTAGTTTGAGGATGGTGGATTTTCCAGATCCGCTTTGTCCAACTAGAGCAACAACTGTCCCTGCATCAATTTTTAGGCTTAGTTGCAATAAGACAATCTGTTTTGGCCTTGTTGGATAGAAGAAATCCACCTTTTTAAATTCTATAGCTCCACTGATCTTTTCAGGCTTAATACCATCTGAATCATCCATGTCTATTTTACTTTTTCTTGTCAGGATTACAAAAATTGACTTCAACGCGTTGGTTCCCTTTGATAAGTCTGATGTCATGCTTCCTGTCTCTGCAATTATCCTCCCTGTTGATATCAGGATAAAAAATGTCTGAAAGAGGTGCTTGTACGTTACTTGTCTTCGATATAGTAGTTTCCCACCATACCAGAAAATTAATGCTGCATTGGCTGCAGTGAGGAACTGGGAGATGAATAATCCAAGTGCTGCATACCAAGATTGCTTGTGGCTTTCTTTAGTGAAGCTTATTTGGGTAAGCTCATGAAGCTTCAGAATCTTGTCTTGGGAGTAGAATGCTGTGATAATCCTGTGGTTCGCAATTGCTTCACTTGCTAATTCACTACTCTCATTCTGTGCTTTCAGTAATTTCCTAGACATAGTCCTCATCATTATTGCTTTAGTATAGAAGGCACCAATGATGAACGGTTGCATAGCTATCGCCAAGAGTGCCAGTTTCCATGACAAAATTGCACCCAAAACAACAGCTAAAGTCGCTGCAGAGATGTTCTGAGCCAACAGCGATAAGCGATCAGTAAGAAGTGTCCTGACCATTGTTGCATCTGTGCCCAATCTTGAACATAAGGATCCACTGCTGTTGTCTTCTTGATCAAACCACTCAATCTCAAACGTTAAGATCTTGCCAAAGAGTGTCTCTCTTACCCTTTTTATCAAGTTCTCTCCCATAATCCCGAAGTGGTAATGCTGAAACACATTGGTGATGAAAGCAAAGATTGCAAAAGTTAAAAAGGTGAAGCAATACATTCTTGTTTCCGAAGAAATCCCTCTGTGATCAGCTACAACATATGTAGATAAAAGTCCACCCAAGCAGAAAGAGTACAGAGGGTGAATCCATCCATAGCATATCCCACCAATGCAGCCTAATAAGGTTGACTTCCACTCGGGGGCTGTCATACGCATCAGGTGCATTAAGGATGGGGATCCTTTATCATGATCTTCTTGCAGCTGGTTGGTTACCCTGTCATAACTGGAAACTTGTGGGTCTGATTTGTTTCCTCTATCTTCTTCTGTCCCAGGAGTTCCTTTGTCGTAGGAATCAGGACTGTTAGATTCCATACCTATAGTTGTTATTGCATCAACATCACTTATAGCTGCTCTTTGAAGCTGCACCATTCCTGAGTATGCGCCTCCCATTCCCATAAGTTCATCATGGGAACCTGATTCTAGCACTTCTCCAGATTGAATAACTGCAATTAAGTCAGCATTTCGTAGGGCTGAAAGACGGTGTGCAATGATTATTGTAGTTCGTCCTATTGATGCCTGAGTCAGGGCATCCTGGACAGCCTTTTCAGAGTGCGAGTCCAGTGCACTTGTGGCTTCATCTAGAAGCAGAATTTTTGGGTTCCTTAATAATGCCCTGGCAATGCATATCCTTTGCTTCTGGCCCCCAGACATCCGATTTCCCAATTGTCCAACCTGAAGAAACATGACAGATGAGCTTTAGCACCTATCCATTTTTGTTGGTAGCCAGACTAAGTAAGTACATGAGAGACTATGAGGACTAAGAAAGTATAGAAATTAGATCAGGTATTTAGCCGCAATGCATCATACTGGAACAAGCATGCTTACCAAGGTGTCATATCCATGAGGGAGTTGATTGATGAAATCGTGTGCGTTGGCCGCTTTAGCTGCTACAATAATTTCTTCCATGGAAGCCTCATCTTTTCCAAAAAGGATATTTTCTTTGATGGAAGTTGCGAAGAGTATAGGTTCTTGGCTTACTAGGCCCATATGACTTCGCAATGATCGCAGCTGAATGGTCTTTATGTCAATACCATCTAAGAGGATTTTTCCCTCAAGAGGGTCATAGAATCTTTCAAGCAAATTTATAATTGTCGATTTTCCAGACCCACTTTTGCCTACTAATCCAATTGTTTGGCTAGCCATTACTCTAAGATTGAACTTTCTGAGTACCAAGTTCTCTGGTCTTGAAGGATATGCAAAGTCTATGTCTTTAAATTCCAACTCACCTTTGACATCTAACATAGTTATCCCTTGTTGATCTGCACATTCAATCTTTGGAACTCGGTGAATCATCTCAAATATCCTAGAAGCTGCAACATTTGCCTCGGTGAAGTACTTCACATTGATCAGAGCAGCCCCAAGGGAACTGCAAGATCAAATTATATATTATTCCCATTATAAGATTGTTTTTGAAGTTTCCATAACTAAGACGGATCATGGCAGGTAAAATATGGTATGCATGTGTTGCAGCATCTTTGAGGATGCTTTCCTTGTTATATTCTATTCCTGATAACAAGCTTTTTATCTCATATTGTATGCTAGGCAGTCTTATTAATTCTGTGGCATGTTATAAGTAATAACAACATACTAAATAAAGAAAAAAGTAATTTTGTTTTTAACTTATTGAAATAACAGCTTTGTTTTCAGATGCAGGGAGAATTCAGTGAAGTTTTTTAAACTTACAGTCCTGCATAGATGACACATATTCCAGCAGTGAAAACATTCCCACCTTTAGCTTCCTTCCTGACCAAGGTGCTCCCATACCAACCTTGAAGAGCCCACACAGCAAATGTAATTCCAATGCTGCCCATGGCCATCCCTTTCAACAATCCTTGCTTTATCCCAAGCTTTAGAGTTGGTTCTAATGCTAACCTGTAGCTCTTCAACATATGGTCCTCCGCAACATAGGAGTAAACAGTACTTATTGATGAGACCGTTTGCTCCACAACCCCACCTGCAATGGCATATGCTTCTTGTATCTTCTCTCCAACCCCACCTAATAGCTTCCCATATACTAACCCTGGGATAATCAATATGGACAATGCAGGGATAGAAACTATAGCCAGTCGCCAACTGAGGTGTAAAGCAGCAAGTTGACCAGTAATAAAGGTTGTCATATTCATTAGGAAATTTGCAATCTGCTTTATTCAAAATCAAACTGAATTAATGCTCTGAGAAAAAGAAAAACAGGAAAGGATAACTATGCACACTACAAGAAATCAAGCCTTTTGTAAGACGCAAAATGTGTTGCTGAAAGTTTTAGCAACACGCATCTGTATATTATTGAAGCCTGTGTGTAAGTTGCTGTAAATCTCTTTCGCAACATGCACATATTGTGTATTGCCTAATGTGTATAGCGAAAAGTCAATTTTGTTGTAGGCGCAATTAAATAAAAAATGTTGAGTGAAGATGTCTATGGACCTTCTCAGTAAGAACTCCTTGTATGGTTAGCGTGTCAGTTGAAATACTGGATACCACTTGTGATGTCATGGATGTGCCACGGTTAGTATCAAAAAACCCAACTTCTTGACCAAGTACAGCTTCTAAGTATTTCCTGCGGAGCCGTAGTGTTTGCCTTTCAGCAGTGCGTGCCCAACAAAATCCTTCTGTTACATACCAAAATACAAAAATAAGTCCTACATGAGACAAGGCACTCGTACGTATTTCCAACTTAAGTTTCAATAAAAATGTGGAGTATTTTGGTATGCAAGTTGTATTGTTGGTGAAAATATGTGGTTATATAATTGTTTGTATACAAGTTTTACCGGTTGAAAATATTATACGTATAAAAGCACAGAAGAGTACCTAGAAAAGCGCCTGAACCCACACCAACAGCAACATACAGCAGGTAGAGGGCATACTGCAGTGTAAACGAAAAACAATTATCTGCCATAGTGTATACCAGTAAGTTCATTACAAGATTAGTTTAAGCTTTTGATACTGTAAAAACTGCTTTTATATATGCAATCAAAAGTGTTTTTTGGAGTCTGTTTTATCAGTGCATATTGACTGAAAATAGTAAGTGTTTTCTACTGGTCAACCTTATTAATGTCATGAGTAGTGAGACCAGAGGTGGCATAACCATTCATGAGACTACTGAGACAAAGCATGATCAAAGCCATGGCTGAACCATCTCCAACAGAACCAATTGTACCCATCAGCATTAACAACAAATCTTTCCAGTCAGCGTCCTCCAAAACCATCCTTAAAGAACCAGGTGGTGTTCCTATGATTTCTTGTTTTTCCTCTTCATGCTTGTTTACTACATCATCCTTACTTTCTGAACTGGGCTCCGCCATTTTTCACTGATTAAATCTGCTCTTCTGCTTTCAGGTTTCCCGTGTACCTCCCAGGAACTTATTTATACTGCAGCAAAAAAAAAAAAAAAAAAAAAAAAAAGTCGTGGTCATTTGCTCATACCCTCTAGTAGACATGGTCCTGTACCTCTCTATTTACCGTAATGACGGGATTTAAAATTTACCAAGTACATTTTACAATATTTGTGTATATAATTTCTCTTATTATTATATTCTTATTATAAAAAATAAATATCTCATCTTGTAAGAATTGATTAATCTTAACAAACCCTATCAAATTATTAATCTTTTTGTCATTTTCTGTTTTTTATAATAATTAATTTAGTTTAGAATGTAGAATTTAGTAGTTGGTGCTACTTCATTAGATTAATGTTATTTTATAGCAGCGACATTTTTGTCCTGGAAAATAATTGCCATCACTAGAACATATGTCTATGATGCAGAAAATGGTGATGAGGACAACGTTTCTTATCAACTTTGTTACAGACACTGTTCTATTAATAAACTTTGTTTCTGCTGAGATTTCCTTAAAGTATCATCTTGCATATTACTAGGGTCCAGGGACAAATTAATGCAATTTGTGCTCTTAATTTTATTTGTTGCTTAAAAGAGTTTTTCAATGTAAAACTCTAAATTCTTTCTATGTCATTTGGTTCTGATTTCGGTAGTTCTTTCAGGATTAGGAAAAACTACTTTATATTACTAGGAGGTGCAGTTTTGGACTTTCCTGGGATTATATTTTTTACATTTCTCTGGATCTTTAAAATATCTAAAATAATTCATGACGTTTCATTAATTTTACAGGATCTTTTCAATTATAAGATTTTACTTCCAAAATCACACAACTGATGTCAATCTATGTGATGCCATAGTGGCGACCACACACAACATGGTCCCGGGGTTCGACACTCCTCTCCACTAAAATGGCATGTGGTTGGTTTTCTCTCCACCTTTGTGTAGGTTGTTCCTCCATCTATGTGTGAGTTACTTCCTTCCGAGAGTTGCTTCTCGAGTTACGTCATCGATGTCTCATCCCATTTGATTCTTTCCCTAGACCATTCTTAGTAATTAAAAAAAAAAAAAAAAAAAAAAACATACACGCAACTGATATAAATATACATGCATATAATTTTAATGTATATTGACGTAATTAATTAACATTTATTTATATTGAATTAATGGGTTATAAGTTTTGCATTAACTTAATTAAACTCAGTGTACATTAAAAAAAAATTAAAAAATCTTGGTATATATTTAGTGACTTCTGATTGAAAACTCTATTTTAAAAGATTTTAGTTTAAAAAGCTGCACTTAGAAATGGAAACAGAATTTTAATTAATGCAATCGTATACACAACTCTCTCGATTTTGTCTCAAGTGGTTGGTTCATTTGTTAATCAATATGTTACAAAGATGCTTCATAAAATTAGGCCGGCTTAGATTATAAAAGAAAACAAAATTAGGACCAAGTTAATGTCATAATGTGACAAAATTGTCAGAGTCTAGAAACTGTCAGCCATTGTTGCTTTCTGCCGTTGTCACTTTCTTCTTGTTTACTACTTGATTTGGTTGGCAGCATCAAGATTCAAGAAAAAGTCGGATTTCAAGCTCAGATCCTTTTTGGTAGATTCATCATTTATGCTCTATAACAATATGATATATGGCTTTTGTTTTTTCACAGGATGAGTTTACAACATCCTTTATGCAATTATTTAATAACATTTAGCCGATGATAGGCATAAATTATTAGTGTCTTATATGAAAGGCGTCTTAGTGAAGTTGTTGATTTGACAATAACATTTTTTATATTGGTGTATATAACGTCTTACGTCTGTTTGTTGCATAGGAAGAGTCGAATTTCAAACTCATACCCTTCTATTAAATTCATTGTTTATAATCATCTACAATAACAGCATGATATACGACCATTTTTTTACAAGATAAGTAAACCGCATTATGTATACAATTATTTAGTAACATTTAACCGGAGTTAAACATAAATTATTGATGTCTGATATGAAAAGTATTACGGTGAATTTGTCGATTTGAGAGTTACATTCTTTATTTTGATGTATATCTTTCGTTCGTTTGTTGCATAAGGAAAGCGATGATATTGGATCATTTTACGTCCTTTATTTGGTGTGTACACTTGACATGAAATTATAATCCCAAATTGATTTTAAATCCGTTGAGAACCAAATTCTTTTGTTTTGTCCGGCCACCTACCTTGGCACTGGGTGGGATAGGGTTAAAAGCCTTTCTATTTAGAGTCGCTTGAATTTTCTTTAAAGTATAAATGTAAATTGCTATACTTTTATTTAACAGTAAATTAAAACCCTTCCATTTTACTTGAAAAAAGTCTCCTGCACCCCAATCGGATCTCATAAAAAGATCCAATCAAATTTTTGTCATTTTATTAAGCCAAATTGGGTGTAGAAAGAATTTTCACATATTAGAAATTGGAAATTATGTACTTTTAAGTAATTACATGTAAGGATATAATATTAATAAAATATTTTATTAAAAAAGGGTGTCTAAAGGAAATTTTTAAGTAGCAATAGAGAAATTAGCATTTTAAAAAATAAAATAGGATTTTATCATACACAGAATAAACTGATTAAATTAAGATTTGAAAAAATAAAACAGGATTTCATTATATACACAAGAAACTGATTGATAATTATGGTGTACTTTCTTACAAACTATTTATACTTTTAGTAATTTTACTTAAGGGTAGTATTGGATTATTAAAAACACAGTGATTTGGGGTGTACATAAAATATTTAAGGGGTATTGATATCACCACTCCTAGGCTAATCCAGTATTTGTTTAATTCTCAATAAATTTGGCCCATTAATAATCTTTATGGGTTGGAGCTTGGGCAAAGGCCCAACAGTAAGACTCGGACACTCGGTCAACTAGTTCAATAATTGGATTTTGAACCGATGGGATTTCGAAATCATTGAAATAAGGATGCAGTCATACAAATTTTTCCTTTAGTTGATTTTGAATATTTTGATTTTTCTGTGATAATTCTATCATTGGAGGTGGAAAGTTTTGTCTATATCTAAATACTTAATATGCACCTGTAATGACTTAGTGTAGGCGGCAACTAAAATGACCCCCTGAGTCTCATATTGATATTTTTACATCGTTAATTGGATCCGTCAAAATATTATGGTGCATAATGTAGTTGCTTGATGTTTCCATTGTTCTTGGGTACAATTGAAGCCATGTGTTTGACCCAAGGGCCTTTATGGTACCATGCATGCTTACATGGTTTCCAAACTAACTGTATATAGAATCTGGAAGACCTTTTTCCAGCTTATTTCACCAACATGAATTTAGTTCAAAAGCTCATTGGAGCACATTAAATTCTTTGCCACCTTTATGGTCTACTGACAGATATGCATGATTAGCTGCAATGCGATCTAAATATTGTAATTTTTTTATTATTGTTATTATTTTTTTATGGAGTTTCTTACAAATTATATCTCTCTGACAGGAAAATTCCTTTCGCTTTCCTTTACATATTCTAAAAACTCAAAAAATTTTGCACTGAGTAATTCAATACATTTATAGAGGACCTAAAAGCATATATTCCTTCATCTAAAATGAGATAGGCACAAAGTCGTCTCAGCTAATTGGGATGGTAGTCCATGCTGATCATTTATGCTTTGTTTTAGGCTGCTTAGCATGCGGCCTTCTTTTCGTTCGAAAGTACTTGCGGATGGATAATTTTGTAGATTATATGTGCAAAAATTATTTTGTTCTCACATGTATTGATTGGTAGCTTTCCAGGCCAAACACAATTAAACATACTTGTTTGTTGATTTGAGAACTAGAATACATGTATTTAGGGAATTAGGAAGTTAAGCTAGCTAATAGATCATTCGGATTTTAAATCCTTGTGTTTCTCGTATTGTATGCAAGCCAAATTGTCTGTTCTGATTGGCACATGTTCTACTTTAGAAAAGTAGATGTAATTAATACTTAAGCACGATACATTGACCTCTTTTTTAGTAATGTGTGCTTGGTGATAATTTTGCTTCGGAACATGGTGCATTCTGATTTTCTAATAAGAATACATGGAAGTGCAGGTGTATATATTCAATTTGATGATAAAAAAGTAGTAACTTTCAAGCTAAATTTGGGTTTTCTAATGTAATTACGTGTGAAAACTTGAAAATTGGCATCACCAATATGAACCAATTACACGCTTTGGAAGAAAACTTTTTTTTTTTTTTTTTGAAACTGGAAGAAGTGATTTTATTGTTCACAAAATGTCAATACATTGATATAAAGGTTTCTTAAGACCAGCATATGTTTGCATTATTTTGCAACGATTGAAATTTTAACCTAAAAAACATGATATGTTTAGTTTAAAGAAAAAAAAAAAGATATGTTAAAATATTAGAAGATAACAGAATTAGAAACATATATCATTGAGAGTTTTATTATTGAAATGTATACTAAATGATGAATTTGGGGCATTCCCATTTGAGATGGTAACGTTAAAACTTCCACACTTTTAATTCACTTAGAAATTTAGCATTTTTTTTTTTTTTTTTGAAGAAAGAAATTTAGCATTTAGTTACACTTATTAGTAATTTAGTACATGTCTTGTGAGTCAATACAAAGGTTTTTGTACTGAATTTTATGAATTTCTCAACCCGAGTGCTGTGAGGTCCATAGTTGAATAAAATAATACACACAAATATTTAATTAAAAAAAAAAAAGATAAAGCTTTGAATCGGTTCCATTATTTTGATATTTTCCCAAGAGACATTCCTTTACTCTTACCGAAAAAGGCAGGAAGCAGCCCATCCCCACCATTTCAGCAGCAATCATGACATTGAGAGGGAGAGTGGGGTCTAGATATTGCTTTAATAAAATGACCTAACAGATCAAAATCACAAATCACTACTCATATTATATATTCCCATGCAACAACTTACAATATATAAGAAAACAAAAGCAAGATATACTGCTTCAAAAAAAAAAACGCAAGATATACAATACTAATAAATAATAATATGAGTAGGATATATAGTTCAAGTAGTTAATATATTTTTCTTTTATATTTTTAGTTGAGATTTAAATTTTATTTTATAAATTTATTAATTTATATAAGAAGTTTTCTCCTTTTATCATATGACTAGATTTTTTTAATATTAAAGAAAAAAAATTTTGAATCATACATAATATTTAATTTTAACAAATCTCAACAAATCTCATTACTATGGGGGTGGTAGAAAAATTAAGTAATAAAAGTTATTTGAAAATGTAAAAACAAGATGATAATGAAAGGGAAAAGGTGTGTGAAATTAGAATCTAGTACTATCTCTTGAGAAAAGTGATGATGGGTTTTGCACTGGCAAAGAGAATCCATGTTGGAAGCTTAAAAAGATGAGCCACCAAAACAAATAGAGATATTTGTGTCAGCTTGATAGGTCATGCGTGTTATTCAAACTTCAAAAAGAGCTGCTTCTTCAGAGACTTTCAAACATTATTTTTGGTTGGTATTGGGTTGTTTTGTTTGGAGTTTTCTCACATTCTCTTCTTAGAGCAGCCTTAATATTCGATACCATCAATCAATGTTTCTTGGTTTTATTATTCTGTTAACATTTGCACACGTATGCTGAAGTCAACAGTTTCACAAGTTTTCAATAAATAATACTAAACATCTTCATTTATATTCCAATTAATGATACGATAATTTAATTTATATAATAAAGTCTATTTGTTAGCCAAATTACCCCATAGCCATAGGATCGAGGTTTCTAAAATTTATTGTCCGATGGATGCATTCAAAAACTGCATACTTAATTTCCAGGGTTGGCTGTGTGTGGAGTGGGATAATTTATTGTCTATGGGAGAGTAAACTTGGCGGTGAGAGCTAGCCATTTGGCCATAAAGACATAAATGTCAGATACGAAAGAAACTTTTCTTGATTCGATTCTCATTGCTATCATTAATTTAATTAATAAATCATTCTTTTAATAAATTAAAGGATAAATCAAAAGATGTAAAAGCTGTTAACTTTTGACTATAATAGCGATAGTGATGTGTAGGCTTACATTTTTAATTATACTCTTAATTCCGTGTGGCTTTTAAAGTTTTTCTTTGATTTGTTGATATATATATATATATATATATAATTGATAGAATAAAAGAATAAGATTCAAAATATAAATTCAGACATCATATAATATTGTTAAGTAAATACATGAATGACATGGTACTCTATACCACTAAAAACTTTTCAACAGAATAAGGATATGGGCAAATGTTTTGGCCTGAGCTCCTAATAAAAATAATCTAACTAAAAAATTATCAACGAGTTGAGGCTCAGCTAAGCTAGCTGTAAATTCTCCACGCATCAATAAGGTTGTGAATTGTTAAGAGTCAAAGTTCAAAATTACCAATTGGGTGGGTTTTATCTTCACTTAATTGCCATTAACTTTTCTTAAACTCAAATTAAAAAAAAAAAAAATGTTAAAACTATTGCTTTCAAAACTGTGTTATGGAATACGTCTCTCCCTAATACACATGGTTTTTAGTAGTGGAGTTCAAATTCCATTGAATACATTATATAAACTTATGTGAGTTGTTTTCTTTTCTTATATATTAATGATTCATTCGATTTCTTTCTTTTTTCTTTTTCTTTTTTTCTTTGAAAAAATGTTGTGTTCCGTAAAGATGTCACATTTCACTATCTCAAGTTTTCTTGGCCAATTTTGGTCATCTATGAACAAATATTCCCTTCTCTTACAAAAAGGTCAAATATATATATATATATATATATATTCATAGCCTCTACTCTCTCTTTTTCTCATGTTTCTTCACAATACTGCTCTCTTCCATTTTCTTTCTCCAAATTATCATTTCACAACTTAGAAACAAAAGCTAACAAGAGATCTTGAGAAAGACAGAAAATTAGAGAGACAAAAATCATCTAAGAGAGAAAGAGAAAGATCAGTTCACAAAGTGCAGGCATTAGGCTTGTTTGAATACATAACCATTGTCGAATCCAAGATAAACTATGTTCCAATTAAACAATTTTATTAATATTGATAAAAGAGATAA
Source organism: Nephelium lappaceum (assembly GCA_021234005.1). Taxonomy (NCBI): domain Eukaryota; kingdom Viridiplantae; phylum Streptophyta; class Magnoliopsida; order Sapindales; family Sapindaceae; genus Nephelium; species Nephelium lappaceum. The sequence continues at coordinate 12,947,978 of CM038002.1, read as the reverse complement.
GAATAAAGTTGTTGAACAATACCTAAATTAAAAAAAAAAAAAAAAAAAAAAAAAGGAAACCTGGTCCAACTAATGTCAAGACTCTAAATTTTACTAAAATAAAAAAACATAATGCAATTTACCAAACATGGAAAATTTAAGTTTCGACATAATCTATGAGTTTTTATTTTTTTAATGAACTCGACAAAACAAATGACAATGAAAAAAGGAATTAATTTTTACTGAATGTTATTAAGATTCAAAGATACCATCAAAAATAGTAATGTGAGTGATTGGTGCTTTACCACAACATCTAATTTTTTTTTTTTTTTTTTTTTGAAACAACCACAACATCTAATTAGACTATGCATTTTGTAAAGCTCTTCAAGCCAGTGTTCAAAAACTCAGCCTAATTGGTCGAGTTCTCAATGATTAATCGATGTTCAGCACCGTGTCAATTTGAGTATCCCTAGATCGAGGGTTCAACTTAGGCACGACGGGTACTCAACACAGTTGGCTAAGGCGATCTACTCGCTTACAACCCAGATTAGGAAAACTCAATTGATTACAAAATATCTCCATCAACCACAACACCACTCAACATGTGTTCACAAACCTCTAGCCGAATCAAAAAAGAGAAGAGAGAACTTATGAGAAAGTGAGAGGAAGGAGAGGGGAGATATCGGCGAGGGACAGAGAGAAAGAAGAAAGAGAAAAAGGGAATTTTGAGAGGAGAGAGAGGTGCCTGGTTGTGGTCGAAGCGAGTGGGGGTAGAGATGGCAGTAGTAGAGTGGCAGAGGATGACAAAAGCAGAGCGCCTGGTGAGACGGTACAAATTCAAGGAGAGAGAGAGTGGAGGAGGGTGTGGCATGCGTGAGAGAGGCAGCTAAGAAATCGATAAAAACTAATGAAGGTATGCGACTAAAAAAATGATGAAAACTAGCAAGGGTTCATAAATTTGTTTAAGTACATATTTATTAGGGCAATCACACAAACCTCCCTTGAGTTTTGATGAAATTACACCAATATTTGAATTTTGACCATAATGACATAAACCTCTCTTGAGATTCCGAAAACTCAATAGAAATACTCTCTGCCTTTAAAGAGTTGTAATTAAATCATAACGGTTAATGGTCAAAAGTGTCAAAATACTAAAATTCCCCAATGTTAAACAATTAATATATTATTATTTTAGTTATGTGACTGTGCTAAATTGACTTTTGAGATTTTATGAGATAATTTTGATAATATTTTACAGTCATATGATTGTATTTTGATCTTATAAAAAAAAAAAATAGGTTTCTTTTATAGATTTGACCAAATTAGTCAACTGTTTGACCTTTAACCAATGATTAAACTGAATACTCATTGAGGGGTTGTTTGTTTTTTTGTTTAAAGATTGAACAGTACTGCCGAAAACTGAAGACTGAATAGTAACTGAAACCTAAAATCTGAATGATATGTTTTTTTTTTTTTTTCTTTTACCTCTGAATGTATAGTAATCTTGTTTGTTTTTTAAAGTTAAAATTGTCTGAAAACTAGTAATTTAACATTTATATCATTTTAATATTAGTTGTTTTGAAACTTCATTTAATATAATATAAACAATTATACTAAATTATTTAAAAAATACTAAAACACTTTTATGTATATATTAATAACATTTTTTATTCATAATTAAAATATAATTAATTATTATAGTAAAGTAATTTTTTTAAATTATATATACAAAAATAAATTATTATAGTAAAGTAAATTAAATTTATATATTTAAATAATAATAAACAAAATGTTCTTAAGTTAAAGAACTATTGTAACAAAAGTTGAAACTGTAAAGTAATATATATTTTAGTTATTGCAATATTTCATTGATTACATTTAAAATAAATTTGTATAATGTAAAATTATAACTAATTTGGAAATATATTATTTTGGGAATGATAGATTTGGAAGAATATATATAAGAAATCATTAAGTGATTTGTCATTAAATGAAAAATAAAAATTTTTAGTTTTTTATATTCAATGATTTTTGGATAATTTTAAGTGATTTGATCACTTAAAAAAACAAACAAAAATCACTTAAAAGATATAATTCAGATCTATTAAGTAAAAAGTGGTAAAAATAAACGACCCCTAAGTAATCGAGAACTTACTACTCACTGTCTCGCTGGTCGAGTAGTGAGTAATGAGTTTTGACAGTTTGCTTCAAACTGACCCCCAACACGAATAGGTGTGATGCCATGTAATAAGTATAAAAAAATAAGACTAAATGCACATTTAAAATCAAAACAACTAAAGAATGAAGGCAAGAGAAAGAAAAAGATAGGAAAGATATAATTGATTGCTTGTGACGTCTCTCCCAAATTTCTAAGTGCTAATGTTGTGGAAATCGCTAGGCACCAGTCAGTTGGCAACTTGGCGCCTGGCTAGGTGGTTTGACTAACAATCGATGGATTGCCAAACAATAATGGTCAAACATTTAAAAAAAGATTAAAAAAAAAAAAAAGAAAAAAGATTATGACAGAAGCTCTGAGACTAAAGGTGAGGGAAAATTATACAATCCAATAAATAATCCAATAAAAATTAAAACTTTGTCAAAAATTACAAACAATCCAACAAAGAAGACTAGACAAAGAGATGAACTAATACAAGGCGGATTGGGACTAGTGAATGGTGACTGCTTGGGTATGGTGAGTGCGACGCTGTTTAGTGTGGAGTGTGGACTAGTGACTACCGTCAAAGAAGAACTAGAGAAGCTTTGATTGGTGACTACCTAGCAATGGTGAAAAAGAATGAGAGATAAAGTTGGATGGCCATGCTATTTAGTGTGGAGTGTGGACCAGTGACTACTATCAAAGAAGAACTGAATAAGCTTTGACTGGTGACTACCTGGCGATGGTGAAAGAGAAGTTTGATAGATGAAGTTGGATGGCCACCACCAGATATATATATATATATATGTATATATATATGGCTGCCGATTTTTCTGGCGTGAAAGCGACGTGGAGGGTGTCATTACATTGGAGTAGGTGCCAATAGTGGTTTGGTTGAAGAAGAGAGAGGAGCATTAAGGATTTGAAGTGCAGGAACCAATGTGCAGAGAGACGAAGTAGGCGTCGATAGTGTTTGCCTTTTATAAAGAATCAAAACGGCATCGTTTTGAGAAGGTTCAAAAGGTCATTGTTTTAGACTTGAGCTTTGAAAAGGAAAAAAAAAAAAAAAGGTTGAACGGCAGCCACCTAGGCAGCCAGCCAACGAAATGTACCAATTTCAATGAAATCGGCGTGGCTGGTGCCCGTCGACCGCCCAGGCAATGCTTGGCCGACTAAGTCGAGAGTTTTTTACGACATTGCTAATTACTAATTTACATCCAAGAGTGTTACGAAGTTTACCTTTTATTAAAGAAGTTCAAGAGGATGAAAAACATGTGATAATTCGTTTGAATAGATGGTTCCCATAAACAAATAAATAATTTGCTCAAACAATTCACATAGACAAACATAGTTTGCTTAAGCAAAATGGTTCATTTAGACAGTTCGCTTGAACAAAAATAGTTTACTCAAGCAAAATAATTCGCTTAGACAATTCATAAGAACTCTCACACAAATGGGATAATTTGTGTCATTTAAAAATTTAAACAATATTTTAGTGTTATTAAGACTCATTTTGATAGTTGAGTGTTTCGAAAATCCTCAATATTTTAGTGCCACATGCAAAAAATCCCTTAAAATTTTGTTGACATTGTGATAAGCAAGATTGACTCACTCTCGCGTATGGAAGTGTCATTGGTGTTTCATGGCGCCATTTAGTTTATCTCACATGCACATTGCAAAGTCTTCTCTAGTCCACCCATAACCCATAACTGCAAGTCTGCAAGGTCCTATGCTACCAAGAGTATAAGGAAATAGAAAATTTCTCTTGCTAACGATTTCAGCTTTCGATGAAATGGTAAGCAAGCAATTAAGCCAGAGATAAAACTATAAACTAGAGGCCAAAATGTTTGAATTTCTTAAGATATGACTGGCTATACCACAGCAAACTTTGTTCTCTTCATGGAAATGAGTCTAACAACATGGTATTGACCAAATTTAACATCATCCTCAAAAGGTACTCCAAAAAGGTAATAAATCAACAGTTTCGTGACAATCTTATGTCAACCAAAGATAATTTGTGAAAATTAGAAGTTTTGTAATAGAACAAGATGACCTTGTGTTGTGGTAGCTAGCTATACTACAACAAAGTTGTTTTTTCATTAAGACGAATCTAACATCATATTATTGCCCCAATTTAACAAAATTTGCTTCCTCAAAGGCCTTTCGAAAGTATCATACATCATTAGTGTTTTCGTAATTAACAATCTTGGGTCAACCAAAGATAATTTGTAAAAATAGGAAAACGTGAAGTTTAGTAATAGAAGAGCCTATTTGTCCTAAAGTGAGCATAATAATGCTAAAAGAAAGGTTAAATAAGAGAAAATGGTTTTGTGTGTGTGTGTGTGTGTAAAACATGCTAAAATGGATATTTATATTAGAATAAATTATATCAAATTATCCTGAGCTTGAGGTTTGACACTTGACACATAGAAACAACTTTTTCGGAGACTAACATTCATCTCTCATATCTTTAATAAAATTCCTTAATGCAAGAAAATTGAGAGGTATAGCCATTAATTTTAGTTATAAAATTTAAAAGATAACAAATTATAAAAAATAAAACAAACAATAAGGTATTTATTCCAAAATAGGGAAAAATAAAATATTTTATAAAAATTAAAATAAGAAATTGAAAAATTAAAGACCTCAAAAATTTGAAAAATAGAAACATAATATTTAAAATAAAAAGAAGGTGCCATCATGGCATTCTCCTACGAGTAGGCCCTTGTTGGTAGGTCCATACTAAGCTTAATAAATAAATAATAGGTTTAGCTATCTTATCTAATTCATAACTGGTAATAATGGTTGTGAGGCCATAATGATAGTTATTGAAGTCAATCAGATGACTATAATTTATGAATAATATTAATGGTTGAGTAAGATAATCAAACCCTTAAATAATTATTGATTTAACTATTAATGAGCGATTCTGATTGAATTGAAGGACTTAGTTACCAATAATGAATTAGGACATTAGAGACCCTAATTGACATTATATAAGCAAGTTAAAATCATTAGATAAGATAAGTGAATGGAAGAGTATTGTGGCTTGACTAGATGGTAAGTCAAGCCCAACTCACAAATGCAGGTTTGAGGTTTGATTATCCCGTGTCTCTTTGTGTGGGCGATTTTCAGCTAATCTTTCTCCCACCTAGGAGCCGCAATTCCCCTCTTCTTCTGGAGGTTTCAATTCTAGACTGCTCCTCAAGTGTTCCTATTTAGAGACTCTAGTTTGTAGTATTTGCACATGTAATATGTATTGTACTATGTCAAAAAAAAAAAAAAAAAAAAAAAAAGATAAGTGAGTGGAAAAGTAAATAGGAAACCCTCCCAACGAAGAAAAGAATGCTACATGTGTTCACACTTAGGATCTGCGGCCTTTTCTATATCTTCTTCCAGAGTGATTCTTGTTTCCTTCTCCTTTGTGGAAAAGAATAGAAAAAGAATCCTTGCTTCTAGTGATTAATATTCCACTGTAAAAAGTTACCAATCAAGGAAAAGAGACCAAACGCTCTTTTTACTTGAAAATCAAGAATAAGTTGGAAAAATTTTGGTGAATAATTGAAGTGCCAAGCGAAAATCGTGGGAATTGCTTAAAGGAGTACGGCTACGTCAAAAGAAGACTCCTAGGAATTTTTAAAGTTGTATATGATTCAACTCAGGGTAAAAATCTAGATCTCTAATTTGTTTTTGAATATGATCATTAAGCGATCCATAGGACTTCCACGATTGGTATTCTAATTGTTTTTATGCAATTAAGACCTTCAATTTTCATTTATATATGACTAGAACATTCAAATATCAAGAATTTGGCAATATTTGAGAAGTAGTTCGATGAAATTATAGACAAAACTGATGTCACGCATGAAGCATGAATAGTTTGACTGTCATCGTCACCCTAAAATTTTTTTATCTTTTAGATTTATTTCTGTTCTCGTCTCACTTCTTATATCATTTGTGAATCCGAAGCATTATTCAACAGAAACGATGAATTTCAAGGTGAAAATGCTTAAAATTTTAAATAACTCTACAATTAATGTGAATTTAGAAACTCTTACCAAACTTTCAAAACAAGTCTTCTTTTTTTTTAAAAAAAAAAAAAAGAATTAAATACCATGGGTATTTAAGAATGATTGTTTGCAAACAAACAATAGTTTTGCAAACAATGCTAAAGAACACAAATTATAGTTATTTATAATATTTTATTCGTAAACACTAACGATGCTAAAGAATCTTGTATTGAAAGTTTGATGCTAATATAAAATTAATACGTTAATAAATGCTCCATTTGCAACATATCACTTCTTAGCATAGATAGTTGTATATCTCCTCATCTTCTACGGATAGGTTAAATTCTGACCAAATGCATATTATTGTTTATGTCGGTAGTTTTCTCCCCCTTACAATTATCTATCGTTTAAGGGAGTAAATGTCTATATTACACAAATAATATTTGATTTCGAAAGGTTCTAATAGATTTCTAACTTCATTTGATATGAGCTTTAAAAGAAATTTTCATTTGTATATTAGTGAAATTTCCTTTATTAATTGATAAGAATAGAGTTACATTGTCAAAGTTGTAATATGGCTCTTAGTTACTTTTAGAAAGCAATTGAAATCAAAGTAAATAAAAGAACGAATTGAGAACTTTAATTAAGCTGATATGCATGATTTAATATGCCAAAGAGCAGCAACTTGAGCTCTATTAGATTATATACAATAGTATGGCAAAAAATTGCATAAAATTTTATGATCAATATCAACTAAAATTACTGCTCAATATATATATATATATATATATATATCAACTAAAAAGAAGATCATTATTTTATACAGGAAATTTTAAAAAACTTGTTATGGTTTCAGGAAATACCACTTTTGTCATTTTCAAATGGACCAAAATGTTCTCAAACCTTTACAAAAATACAAAAATAAAAAAATAAAAAAAATAATTTTAAATCCATCATATTCTCTGCTTGTTAGCCTCTATTTATTTTTGAGAGGCAATTTCGTACCTTCAATTCAAAATACTTAAATTAAATATTTTAACAAATAAAAAGGAAAAAATATTTTTTTTAAAAGAAAATGTTGATCTTTACCATTCATCCAAAAGATGGACAAACGAGAATTTTTAAAAACAAAAAGAATAAAAATTTAAGGAAAAATATATTAGAAAAACAAAATGATAGAGATCTAATCTAAATTTTCACTTATCTTCACTTATGAAGATCATTCTCCATCGATGATTCCCATCGAGGATGGAGACCTAAAATATGGGTCTCTATTTGACAGTATCGTTAGGACATAAACCCATATCTGGGTCTCTATTAAGATTATAAAACCAAGTTTAAGGTCTATGTTGCCATCAACGATTAGGTCTCCATTGCAGCATGACATTACCATTAACAATGGAGACCTAGATTTTGGTCTACAGCAACGACAACGATGGAGACCGAGGATTAGCCTCCATTATGGTGGTGATGGAGACCCTAATTTGAGTCTCCATCCAATGACGATTAGCACTCAAATGTGGGTCTCCATTCTTGGATTCTCACTTTTTGTTGGATTCTCACTTTGCATTTGGACCTCTACCTTGTTTTTCTTTAAAAAAAAAATGTAAAACAAAAATTCAGGGGCAAACTTGTATTTTACATATTTTCTTTACATAAATCATTACAATTAATATTTTGAGGGATATTTTGGTAGTTTGGAAAAGTTAGGTAGCATTGGTCCGTTTGAACACAACCGAAATAATTGATTTTTCCTGAAACTACAGGGAACTAGGTTTCTGGAATTTCCCCTTATTTTATATGTTTTGACAACTCGCAAAATTGATGCAAATGATATTTTAAAAAGTAGGTCAAAAAAATTACCAGCCGTTTGATTTGTGATCTTTAATAACAATTTTTAAACCCTGAAACATTTGTAATATAATATTAAAGAAAAAAAAATCAATTTTATTATTTTTAGAGTTACCACTACTCTGAAGACCTATGAAAAGGGAATTTTGAATGCAATCGAGTTTCAATTAGAATAATATTTCTATCTGTAGAACTAAACATGCTGATTCTGCAGTCACGCTTGTGCTCTGCATATTCTGATTCCCTGTACTGAGTTTGAAAGTGAATTGATGAAGAGAGTCCATAGAATCTCTAATTCCATGCAGTTTGGCTTGGGAAAAAAACAAAATAGTAATAATAATAAATTTACAGGCTTGCCTCTTTGTTGCCTTCTTTTTTGGTTTTACACATATGCTCCGTTATAGTTTATATATCAAATGCATATTAATTTCTTAAAAGTTAATTAATTTAATCTATTCCAATAGATATATGTTGTTTGATATAGATTTTCTCACAAATTTTGGCAGAACAGATATAAACATATAATTGATATATAGTTAAAAGAAAATATATGATAAATAAATCTTGAGTATGTACATTATCAATAATTACTACATGTTACATACAAAATCGAATTCAAATCAAGAGGAGATATTTGTCATATTAAATGGTGCGCCTCAATAAAGAAAGCCAATATATTAATGATTTAGCTCCACAATTATATTGCTATTGTATGCAAATAGAAGTCCGTCAGTAGTGTAAGAAATATAGATGTACTATATTTGAGAGTATTTAATTTCCGGAGAACATTTTTGTGTAAAACATCCGTTAATATAAATATTCGAAAAGGGGTTTTCCAAAATAACGTACGTCAAGTGATATCTATGGAGCACTTGTATATTATTTTCAAATTAAATTAAGGTTCCCGAGAACGAATCTGGACTGCTCTTTTTAAAGCCATTATTTCAAGTACAAATGTGATCCTAAAAGGTGCTTTATCAATTATCAGTGGAAAAATATTAAAAGAATAAAACACAAAAACGTTTTGAGCATTGAAAACGTTTTTAATATAATAGGCCAAGACAACAACGTAACTTATGCTCTCTCACTCACGCACAAAATTGAAGCCTTGAAGGGTCTATTTTGAGCAAAACATTCAATAATTAAAATTTATTAACTGTAGATAGTGCTGGTAGGCTCTTGTTTTGTTGTGTGCGTATCAGTAAAAGTTGAGATCTGAGTTATTTGACAAGGGCAGACAACTCTGTTGCTCATTTATTATCTGCTGACGGGAAGCTTTTTGGTTTGGACGAGAACAACCTTGTCTAATTGTGCTCAAGTTTTATTTTTCAATAAGAGTTGGGTGAAAATATAGAATATGATATCGATTTATCAATCAGCTGAATAGATATATTTTGTAATAATTTAGGCTTATATAAAGAGAAAACAGGAAGTTTGGTAGCTTGATATTGAATTGGAATCCCAAAGACCAGTTTCTATGATGCATTTGGTATTAGATTCAGCCTACAAGTTGCCTAGTAGATAGATGATGCCAATAATCTTTGATGTAGTTAATAAGTAAGCCTATTATTATTATTAGTATCATTATTATTTTTAAATATAATCTATGGTGCAATAACTCAACTATTACTGGGCTAAATAGACGATTTCTTCCACCAAAACATATTTGGTGATAATAATAAGCCTACTAAGTTAGGTCTTTTATATAATGCATGTTATATAGATTGTACTACTGGCTGCAGACGTTGCTAACTTGGAGTTCTTTCTATGTATTCTTGGGAAATTCCCTTGTACAAACAATACATTAATGTTTCCTAAGCAAAGTTAATAGTTTTAGATAATATTATGATGGTGTATTACCTACTCCGTAGATTTGATTCATTCAAATATATCTTTCTTTGTAATTTGAAATTTCTGCAATGTCATGACTCATGATCCTTGAACAAATTAAAAAGTTCAAGCTATAATATATATATATATATATATATATACCTTGAACAAAAATTTCAGGACGTTCTTATCATATAATGATCTTTATATATATATATATATATATATATAACCTAACACTTATTTTAAAATGCTCATCTCAAATGATGTGGAAGATAATATTTGAATTCACAAATTATTAGTCTTAATGTTGTATGCTTATTTTCATAATAATAAAATATTACTAAAATTTCTATGGTGTTTGATTTCATTTAATGTAATTGATTTTCAAAAAACATTAGAGATGAGTAATGCACATGCAATATTATGTTAGTTCATCTTGAAGAAATTATTTTAAAGTACATAAGGGCCTAAAAGGAACATAAAAGTACAAATTGCACAATCAAATGGGAACTTATTAGATATAATTTCTTTTTTTTTTAAATGATTAATTTTTCTTTTTATATGTATTCAATGTGCAATATTTACTTAGACATTTCTCGAGAGATTACTTGTCCTCAACTAAGCAAAATCATCACAAACTAAAATTACGAACCCATTGGAATACATTAGATTGGCCATTAAGTTATATAAGATTGCTAGAAATGTTGAAATTTGTCTAAATATAGTAAGTTTGGTAGCATTGGTTGAAGCATTTTATTTTCTCTCAATAGTCGAGCCGCACTTGAGCAGCTGATAGAGGATTTTTGTGGTTGAATAAACATTCAACTTACAGTACGAAGTTCTTAATTCCTTTTCCAATAATTAGTTTCATTGATCATTTTCCATAGATATATTTAGCTTATACTTTTATCCTCAAATATTCTTTAGTTTGACGATTATTGTAACTTACACTCTTCCACTCTTCTAAGAGTATTTTAATACATTTATTCAATCATTTGGTACAATTTATGTTCGAATATTGTTGGGCTTTCCGAATTATTAGTTTAAATTAATATTTAAATGAGATATGAATTATAACTATTATATAAATTATAAGATAATATTGTATGTAATATATTAGTTATAATTTATACATATTACATCATTTATATATCTAAAATGATTTGGATATTAATTTATATTAATTACTAAAATATGTATTTTTAATATTGTACGTTTACTCAAATATTTTACAATAACGTTTTGTTGTTAAAAGTTTTTACATAATTTTGTTCATCATTTTTTAGTAAGTTTTTCATACAATGTAAATTATTTATTCAAATCATTAGTTATAATTTACACATACCACATCATTTATATATTTAAAAAAATGATTTGGATATTAATCAATATATTAATTACTAATATGTATGTATGTGTGTATATATATATATATATATATATGTTTCAATATTGTACATTTGCTCAAATATATTATCAGTGTGTAAATATTGCTAGGCGCCAAGTAGTCAATAACCCGGTGCTTATTACCTAGGTGATTTGACCGTCAGTCAAGGCCAACACATTCACCGCTAGTCAAACCTAGAATAGAAAAAATAGCCATAAGATATTGGGGTCCAATATCTTCAAAATCTTTCCGTTACACTCCATCTTCCACCAAAAAACCCAACCCACTCTCGTTTATCTCTATTTCAACCCATAAAACATTGACAGAGAGGGAGATTGAAAATACAAGTTACACAACAAACATCGATAGGGTTAGAGTTGGTACTTGCGGCAATCAAGCCCTTCAACTCCCCAACTCCTCCAAATTCCTCCCCCATACCATCGTCTCCAAGTTGGAGCTCCAATCATCACCCACCATCGAATCATCATCAACCACCCATGTGGACTGGTGTGGGCCGTGACTGCTTAGGGTTTGGTGTACCATCGAGCTTAAGGACGGAGAGTGAGTTAGCTTATGCGATGCCGTTTGGTGTGGACCAGTGACTATCATTGATGATGAGGGAGAAACTTTATGAGAGAGAGACGAAGGGTTGCACCACCGTTTGAGAGAGAGAACTTTTGTATTTATTTAAATACCTAATGTAGACCGAAACAACACTGTTTTGGTCTCCAAAAATGTTGTCGTTTTCATTAAAAAAAAAAAAATTAAAAGGCACCGCCTAGATGATCCAAGGTAACCACTTAGATGGTCCTAGGCGACCTCAGGCAATCCACCGCCTAAAACCACTAATTTGGTGGTTTTTAGATCGAACAACGGCCGCCTAAACTGACTTTTACATACGTTATAATAATGTTTTGTTGTTATAAATTTTTATAAAATCTTATTCATAGTCTTCTCAATTAATTTTTTCATATAATGTAAATCATTAGTAATATAATTTAAGTTAAGCTTGTTCTAGGAGCATCCTTACTCTCCTTTTAAATTAATTATTTGTAAAAGACTCTTTTTTTTCTTTATAAATATATTTTGAGAGAGATTTGTGTTCATTGGGATTAGAGAAAAAGAGAAAGTGGCAGTAATGATGATTTAGGCTTTGATAGTTTTGTATGCAATATAGAAAGAAAGAAAGAGGGGCAAGAAAGGAACATGCATAGATACTCATACCTTGCTTTTTTCTGTTTCTTTCCCTTTCTTTGCTTTCTGGTGACCCACTTAAGTCATTTTCTTTGATTTCAGTAGCAAAAGCTTCCACTCTTCCTTTTCCTCTACTCTCATTTTACTTATGTCTATTACTACTATTACCACTCCGATGATTCTCTCAATTAACTTAAGCAAACTTTTAAAGATTATTTCGAAGTGCTGACATTAAAAATCAATTTTTTCGTGAACAAAGTTTTTCACTGAGCTTAATATCTTTTTATGGCTGTAAAATTCTAAATTAATCAACTATCCACCATTGTGTGCTAATTCTATTAGAGTACATTCCTTGGAGAATCAATCATATACAATCATGAAGCATGGTTCTGAAAATTCGTTAATCTAAAATCTATTTTTTCTCTTGTTACGTAAGAAGTCTTCACATTCAAATTTCACTCTCACAAATTTTTTAAATTTGATTGTACTTTATTAAGAAAAGAACTATGATCTGGTGGCAAATGTGCTCAAAAAGTATATAAATGTAAGGTAAAATGGACAGCATGCTTGAGACATGTTATGACTGAGTGTCAGTGCATTATTTCACTGTTAATAAGGCAAACCGATAAAAAATCCTTCTTTTTTCTTTAGAAAAAAAGTGCACAATGATATATATATATATATATATATAAGAGTAGGGGCATGACAAGGAAATTAAAAAGTGTTGGTAGCTCATTCATAATTCAGTACTTTGTCAAGAAATGATTCAGGGTATCATTTGCAGAGTGATTACAAATCACATTGGGCTGCTTGGCATCCTTTTGCATGGCAAGTTAATAATTACAAAGCTGCATGCAGTTCTGTCAATTTTGATCCATGATGAACAATAAAGGTTGATAAAAATTACATAACCCCACCACCTTCATTCTGATCCTCTTAAAAAGTAAGATATATCTATAGATTCGGGCCTTGTGATTAAAACATTTATAATCACTAAACATTTTGGTTAAACTTAAAAGGGTTAAAAAACCATATTATTTGAACTTATGCTATTACTTGCAACATTAATTTCTAATAGATAAAATTCCTTGTATTTTCACACATAGACTCCTTGTGCTCCAAAAGAGATTTTATTTTCAATAAAATTAACAATGATCAAATATTTATAATCATTTGGCATTGGATTGATTAATAAAGATTGTTGTAAAACGATGGTAGCGAGATCCGTTACGGGAGTGACAGTAGTCGTAAAGCAAAGAAGGGTGTCCTTGAGAAAAGCAAAGCAAAGAAATGAGAATGTTTACGAGAGAGTACGTAAAAAGAGACAAGGGAATTTGGAAAAAGAAAAGCAAAAAAGAGTTAAAGAATGGGGTGTGTCCGGAGACATTTATTGCATAAAGTTGCACGCTTTCTTTTTCACTTTTTTTGAGTCAGTAATGACTCGGATTTTTCTTCACCCAAATGCCACCCTAAAAATATAATATTGGACTTTTCCATTCCACTTAGGTAGCTCCCATTACCCCAAAGCCAACATTCCCTCATTTCTTTTCTTTTTTATCACATTCCCAAAAAACTCTGGATACGGCACATTCCCTTTAGCTAGCATATATAGGTGATTATCCATTTTCTTGTACGTCTTATTAATTGAACATTTAAATTTTACCAATTGTATTTTGTACCTATAAAGTTCTGTACAGGTATGTTTTTCAATCAAAATATCCTTCAAAAAAAAAAAGAATTGTCGACTATTTAAAATTACATAGCTAGCTTTATAACCTTATACAACTATAGGTTTTTTTCTTTTCTTTTTTTTTTTTGGTTATAGTACTAAAATTAGTGGTAGTCCATAGCTAAATGATAGATTATGTAAAAATCCAATGGTCCTAAGATAATTTTTCAGAACATCCTAACCGAAAATGAAACACCTTCCATGTATATATATGTGTGTGAAATTTACAGGCTGATGATACATGGAGTTTGAACATTGATGTATGACGAAAAGAAGTGCAGGTAATTCAACACCAATTTGTGACCTCAAGAATGTTGTTGCAATTTAGGACCCACAATATTAGATAAGGAAAAGGAACAAATTCGGAAATAGATGCTGTTGTGAACTAGAAACCGAGTCAAAATTTTTTGTATGGAGAAAATGAGCAGCAGTCGAGGTAGCTAACTCGATCGTTTCGCTAGACAGCTTTCAGAGGATGAGTACTACTATACAGACCGACTTTGCACCCTGTAGACAACCACTTTCTGATTCCAACACTCTCATTTAAATAAATGTATAAATATATATATAAATAAATAAATAATAAAAAATAAAAAAGCAACTACAACGCCAAGAAATTGGAAATTGCATGGCTCAATATCATGATCAAAACAAACACAAACTCACACAATGACAACACAACACAACAATTGATGTACTTCGTTCGACTACTATACCGACTTCTATGGGATGATGATAATAGTCATGATTATGAATGTTTTTGGTGCATCACACAACTATATTTGATTGAATTGAATTCAAAGTGATTATATATATAAAAGCAAATTGAATACACGTTTTCAGGCATTAGATATAATTACACTCATATGGAATGTTTGCTTGTAATTGCATAAACTTACCTTGCACTTAGTGATTAATGGTTAAATTTAACCATTAACCTTTTGATTCCTGTGAAAAGTTAAATTTATCCCTGCGTTTACATTAATTTTTACTTGGTTATTTTTTAGATAATTTACTTATTAAATAAATAATTTTAAAAAAAAGTCATTTATTTGTCATCTATTCATCATCCGGAAATGGAATTCGAAGGGGATTTCTTCTTCAATTCAAAAGGTCAGTTCTGTTTCTATTAAAATCAATCTTTCTTCTTCAATCAAATTTCAGGAACAAAAATCATAAATTAACATAAGCGAATCCACATAGTAAAACGGCTTTCATTTTCTTGATTACCTTTTTTTTTTTTTTTCAGTTACTTTATTTTTTTTAATAAAATAATTACTTTGCTTTTTAGAAATCAATGGTGGAAAAATATTTAGATGGAGGAGTTTAGAATTTAGAACTCCCTAACATTTTTTTTAATTAAAAAATTAATTTGTTAAGTGAAATAATTATTAGGGGTTTTTTGTACCTTTACATAGATAAGTTCGTAAGCACTTAACTTTAATAATTAACCACTAACCAGAGAAATTGGTTCAATCACAAACAAAAGTTTCATCTGAGTTCATATTGTACTTACTATGATAATTTTTGAGGAAGTTTGTACAAATATTTGCTTATAAATCAATAGAGCTATACTAAACTTTCCAAATATTTTAGCCAAATTTATACCTAAATGATTTAGCATATAAATTGTCTAGATCTTATAATTCATGAAGTGATGTGATAATTAATAGGATATTAACAACTCATATGTCACATCATCTGGACATGATTTTGGGCAAAATATTTAAGAAATCTAGCATTACTCAAATTAATAATATTGAACCATTCAAAATTTATTAATTTATAGAGTTATTGATTAATCAATAAATTAATAATTTATTAATTTATAAAGCGCATTTTTAATTTAATGATATGCAAATAACCAACTAAAGGTTCAACTAATCTAATTAATGAATAAAAATGTTCATTGATTAGTGAAAAATACATTTAATTAATCAAAAAAACTAAATCCATTCCATTGTACTTATCTAGTTTATAGTAAAAATCCTTGATAACATCACTGAAAATTCTAATAATGACAATGCCAAAGACGATACAATAACTTTAGAGCCAATTATGTGAAAAGAAACACTTAAAGCATCAAAACTTAATTTACAAATTTTTGTTGCAAACTTGCAATTTGATGATTAACCTTAGAATTTCAAGGTGCATTAAGAAAAAAAAAATAGAAACAAGATCCAACTAGATTTGAATTTCAAGAAAAAAAAACAAGTAACAATAAAGTCATATAAATCATGTTTGTGTAGTGACACTAACATCACCTTACCTAGTGCGAAGGGCAAGGTTTAAAGCACCAAGCCCACAAAAATTGTGAACGTTTATTTCACTAAAATGTAGGTAGGCCTCTCCCGGCTTCTGAGAGCTATATTTCAGACCGTGCAATAGTTTTATCTCAGGTGGGTCCCAACAGTTGTTTGATCTAGTGTCAAAAGGTCAAAATATATATATATCATAGTAAATTATATATATAAGTTTAAGCAAATTATCAATTTATGATATGAATGGGATCACAAATTTATATAGGGTTTCTAGAAAAGTAATATCTAATCATTTTATTGAAATGCCACTTATGAATAACACCTCTCATATTATTATTAAAATGTCAAACCAACATCAGTATGACATGTCATCTAAATGTCTCATGAAAGATTTTCTATGACAACATAACATTTAATAAGCGTATTAATTATATGAACATCTATCGTCATTAGTTAACCATCATTAAATTTAGTCTTCACTTTAAAAACTTAAAATTATCCTAAGTTTTTTTTAAAAAAAAAAAAAAGTGAAAAAATATTTCAATTAGAAAAAAAAAAAAAAAAAGACCCTTATCTTAAAAAAGATAGAGAATTCTACATATAATAATAATAATTAATAAAAAGTCCAAAGGACTTGCTTCTAAATTCATAAGTTCAAGAAACAAAAAAGGACAAATTAATTGTTAAAAAGATGAATAAATAAAACAGTTATACTAAGAGTGAAAAGAGCATGGATAATTGGATATAAAGGGATTCCAACATTTTTCCAAGAGAGGCTGTCTTATTTGCAAGATGGATATATAAGTATAACTATGAAAATTTATGGGGTTCATTTTTGGGGGAACTTTCATAATATCCCATTAAGAAGGGTAAATATCATTTTCACCCATATATTTTGGAAAAGTGTCAAATTTAATTTTTAACTATGTTTTAAAAATGCATCAAATCTTTCCTAAAGTATTTGAAACACATAAATTAGTCCTTACTGTAAGTCCACCGTTAGTCAAATGTTAAAGTCCACCGTTAGTCAAATGTTAAGATGACTTTGATCAATATAGGCAATCTTGACATTTTACTATCAACATCAAGAGAATATCACATGTATGGTCAAGATTAAAAGTAATTAAAACAAAAAGAAAATAAATATATTTAAAAAAAAAAAAAAAAAAAAAAAAAAAAAGATAGATCTCCACCACTCATCATTAAGATAAATAATGAAGATAGAACTTAATTAATATATAAATAAAATTAAAATAGAAAATAGAAATGATAGAGC
The DNA here is from genome assembly GCA_021234005.1 of Nephelium lappaceum. Classification (NCBI taxonomy): domain Eukaryota; kingdom Viridiplantae; phylum Streptophyta; class Magnoliopsida; order Sapindales; family Sapindaceae; genus Nephelium; species Nephelium lappaceum. Next base: position 12,930,303 of record CM038002.1, on the reverse strand, counting down.
TCCACCGTCCATCTCATAAATCGATGGTGAAAATTAAACATAAGTAAAATAAACTTGAAAAATAAAAAGAAAAAAGAAAAAAAAAAGAACTTAAAAAAAAAAAAACAAATAAGTGACGATCTGGTTACTAGATCATCACCGATCTGATCTTTCCTAGATTGATGACCTGGTTCGTTGAAGCCCAGGTCGGCATTGATTTGAGTTTTAAAACCCATATTGACATTAATCTAGATGAAAACCTACATCGGTATCTAGGTTTTCAGAAACCCAGATGTCAAAATGGAAACCTAGATTGACGTCTAAGTTTCGATCTGGAAACCTAGACATCCATCTAGTTCCAATTTAGAACCAGACTGTTGCCCATTGACGATAGTCTGATTCCAACTTAAAACCAGATCTAGTTAAATAACAAATCGACGACAATCTAGTATTGTTGTCGATCTAGTATCATTATTGATCTAGTATGTTTTTTCATTTTTTTTTTTTATTTTTTACACTTTTATTTTCATCTTTAAGTTGATTTTTAGGGTTGATGATGATGAACTAGGTTGATGTTGACATTGAGATTGAAGAACTTGATAGGTCTTTATTGTTGTTAATAATGAAGAAGGACTGGGTTTGTGTTGACGATAAAGGACCAAGTTTGTGTTAATGATGATAGGTGAAGAACTAGGTTGATGTTGTTGATGACTGATGATTGGTGATGATACTGTTGTTAATTTTCGGATTTGTCATGATAGATGTGTTTTTATTGGCTGATGTTGATAATTGATGACGTTGGGTTGATGATTGATGATGAACAATTTTTTTTTTTTTTAAACTTTTGATTTTATTGTAATTTTAGTTTATTTGGTCTTGAGTTTTTTGGTTTTTCTTGAAGATTAACATCTTGAAGATCAACATCTTGAAGATCTTCACCCAGATCTTCAAAAGATCTAGTTTCATTCTCAGATCTTCAAAATTTGTTTGTTTTTTCTTATTATTATTATTTTTTTTATTATTTGAATTGAAGTTTTGGGTTTAACCATATAAAACTATTAGGGGTATTTTTATAATTAAATGTTATTGTAATATTTAACTATAAACAAGGGTACAACAGTCATTTTGTTCATTTTAACTAAACCTAAGGATAAATGATATTTTTATGTTTTCTGTTAGATTTGATTGTTAATTCACTAACAAGATAAACTAATTTAACATGTTTCAAAATGTTAGGGTTGATTTGATGTATTTTTTAAATATAATCTGATTTTTTCTCAAAACTAAGAGACGAAAATTATTTTTATCCCTTAAAAAATATTCTTGTAAGTAGATATGTAACTATAAAGAGTTTTGACATCATTTTAGAATTTTTTTTTTTTAAATTTATCTGAAACATAAAGTAATAATTTTATCCTTAAGTCTTAAACTCCATAGTCAGACACAACGGTGTTCAAGATCATTTATTGAACAATATTATATTGTGGAAAAAATTCATAGTAAACTTATGCAATGTGCCTCTATCTGTTAATTAAAAGCTTTGCAATATTTGGATACATATTCTCACTTAAACTTTTGAATTTGAAATGTTGTAAGCTTTATGTCAACAGTAACTCAAATGTTAAGTTGATGAGTTCGCATTTGTCAACTTGGAACTCTATTTTCAAAATATTAAATGATTAATTACTAAATTCCAACCAAACCTGGATGGACTTATACACTGTAGTTACAAAGATGAAGTTGTATAGTTTAGTTTCAAGAAACAATTAAAGTAAAAGAAACAGTATTAATGTCGTTTTATCTTGTGGGTAGTGGGCCTAACTGTCCCATTTAACGTAACTTGTAATTTATTTTTTTTTCTACTTTGTTGAAAATTTGTATGTGAAAATGCAAGCCAAATCATTGATCGACTCAAAGAAAGAAAAGATGCATGTCGCATTCATGTCACAAAGGTTTTGAGCAATATCCCAATTAATCCATAAAGTGATACTTTTCTTCCAAGGAGAGAAATCCAATTCATTTCCTTTCTTCTCCTTTAAACTTTGAAATATTATTTCCCAATGATTTGAGCACCCAAATTCCCTTTAACTAAAGGCCATTCATAACTCTAATATATAAACCTTATCATCATTACACCACTATAGAGCACTTGGAGTGCAAGCATATTTTATAAATTCAGATATCATATTTTTTAGCTTTGGAAAATAAAAGGAGGATGTCTAACAAATTCAATATTATTTATTTATTTAATATAATCATAATATAATTTAAAATTTAGTGACATTAATGATTAGAGATCTATTAGGACATATCATAATTAAATATTACGTGCAGTCTGAAAATCTATTCTTATAATATCAAGAAAATCTACTTTCATAATAAAGGAAAAAAACTTCACCACATATATTGATAAATTCACGTAATGAAACTCAAACTCTAATCACAAATATTAAAATAAATAAATATATATATATACTAATCATTTGAGTTATGAGCCAAAATTATTTAAGAAATATTTTATTTTGTCCTCTCTTTCGTTTTACATTCCATATATAGATAAGAAATACATACCAACTATATACCCGCCAAAGAATTATGATAAATATGAGGTGCCCCACATATTTGAATGGATGCTGTAAGTATATTTCATTTCAGCCTTTTTACCTTTCTCTGTAGCAAGCAATTTCAACAGATGATGAAGATTACAATCATGAGAAGATGTAAACCACAAGAGTCATTAAAAGGGTTTTTTCTTATAGCATGACAAATTAACCTAGGCCGCTAGACGATATGTATGACTTTGACCGTAAAAGTGCTCTCATTGTTTTGTTTTTAACTAAGCAAAGCATAAAAGTTGAACTTCTTGGACTATAACCCTGTAATTGTGAGATGCATGTCTATTTTACACCTTTTTTGACCAAAAAGATCTATTTTGATTTAATTATATATTAAATGACCGAAACTGCTCATGCAAATTAGATGACTCCGAACAAATCTACAACCGTTTTGACTTCGTGTTCGTATATGTTTGATATAGCATGCGATACAGGATATGGGTTTGTACAACATATTCACTTGTGGAAATTCAGTCAATCAAACCTCAAATAATCATAAAATACAATTACTATTATTATTATTGTTGTTGTTGTTGTTTTAAAATTACATATGAGAAATGCTGATAAATATACATATATACATGAACTTTATTCAGTCATCACATATATCATTGGTACTCTCAAACTTTAGGAAATGAAAGTGCTCTACAAATAAGCTTTCAGTGAAGCACTCTTCCTGGAGAATGGGCTGCTGATGGCTTTGGTTCCTTTTGCTGCTATAAAACTAGGGTAAATAACCCTTTGAAGCAACCTTTTTAAGTCCGTTCTCTATGCTACTCTTGGAATTAGTCCACGCGTAATATTTACAATATCAAGCCGTTTGAGCTCTTCTGTTTTTCTGTTTAATTTGTTTTTTTTTTTTTTTTTTACTTCAACGTCCTTCGCTCTTTCTCTTTCTTTGATTTCTTCAAATGAATTCTATTTTAAATGTTGCGTTTTCTTTTTTAAATGCATATGAAGTACTTTTAGCTCAATCGATTATAAAATTTTACTAATGGCAGATAATGTAAAACTATATAACGAAAAATAAATTTTAATATATTTATAATGATATTGACCGTGCATCATTTAAGTTTTTAAAGTCTTATTAAGTTTATTAGATGAACAGGGATTAGCAAATATGATGTTGACCCGGTAGCTTGCTGGAAACGGCTACGTAGCTCCTCGGTCATTTTGAAAAGGGTAAGAATAATGTCTAATCTTAATTTAAGATAAGGCTAATTGATTAGACATATATGCAGCCAGTACACACATCATTTTATTCTAATTTGCATAGATAACGACATCTGTTTCACACCATTAGAGTAACAGTGAAACATGGTCGATTCATTTTATCGAACTTATCAATACTATGTTTATGCCTTCTTTTTAATTTATTATTTTGTTTTCGAACTATTGTATATATGTTGACTCGCTCTTTCTCTTCGTTGAAAGAAAAAGGTTCATTCAAGACCGAAGACTATATTCTAACTTTTGTAATTTAATTTAGGAAAATGAAGCTGCATGGTTTACCAGATTTTGTAATTATCGTGTGCTTTAACAACATATATTAAATTACAAATCTTACTAACAAATTCATAAACAAGGATATATATCAATTGACTGCCTCTACTGCTTTGAAAAAAATACAAATTATCTGGATGGAACCTGAAGGGCCAAGAGAAGAGAATTTCATTTCAAATTGATAATCGAATTGTGACGTTTAAAATAAAGTGATGTTCCTTGAGCTTTCGGTGTATGATGGCAGCCAATGGCTTGCCATGCGTGCATGCATGTAATCCACTGCTCAAATCAATTCTATATTGTAGAATCTTCTTACTCACATTGGTTGGTTAAAGAGACTCATAGACATCTTAAGTGACTCTAATAAATAGACTATTTTTTTCAATTATATATAGAGAGTGCTTCTATAATCAGGATATCCTATCTTTAAAAAGTAAAAATCAACAAATCAAATTCATCTATCGTATTCTCTCTTTTAAAACAAATTTTTTATCGTATTTAATTCAAATGGAATTGGTGAACTTGATTGGTTAGTCCTTATTTTTAAAGTTAGGACGTACTGATTATAAATGACCTATATATATATATGAGTGTGTATGTGTGTAAAGTCAATTGTTGGAACATATACTATGTTAAATTTTCCATAATTGTGATTTTTTTTTTTTTTTTTTTGTGTGTGTTTTGAGAAGTGTTGCATATATTGATAGATTATGGTATTCATTGAACATATAAATGAGTTTTCCGTACTTGTGATTTAGTTGATTAAATGAATGTTAGGGAGGAATTTGAACGCTCAAGGTTTCACCCCTAGATTGAAAAGTGGGATATATAACATTTTCGAAGCTATCAGAGTTTTATTTCTTAATTTATTCACTTTTCCTTATATTGTGTCTAGATGAGTGGTGTAGAGAAATTTACCTTAAGGAATTTCCTTGCCAAAGTTAGCAATATGTATATGTAAAGTAATGATCATGAATACCAAGAAAAGCAATGACATGTTGCAATATTTGGCTCAAATTTCAACCTCCTGTAGAATAATAGTAAATAAAGGCATTAAGAAACAAAAGAGAACAATGAAAAGCAACTGGATCGTTGTATAAATAAACAAATAAAAGGGAAAAATAAAAAATAAAAAAGAAGGAGACGAAAGTAGTCAAAAAAGTTATGTACTGAAAGTCCATTATCAAATTCTTTCAGACCATGTTTTTTGGTCTACAAAACAACACCAATACATAAGCATATAATGTTAACATAATTCACAGTAGAATTCAGTTTTTAACTTGCTTTATTTGGTTAGCCAAAAAATAGCCTTTTAAAGTGAGTTGTTGGAAATGAAATGGGTTTAAGACAAAAGGCCATCGCAGTTTGCAGAGAGAGAGATAGATGGGAAAAAAAAAAGAGCCAATAATGCTACGTAGGATAGCAGACAGAGGGTTGCTTTTTGGGTACTTGGGGAATAAAATGCTGTCTCTCTACGAGGATTGGCGTGAAGAGAGAGAACTAAATTCATTTCCCATTTGTTTATTTGTATATAAATATACACTTCTTTTCACATCTACATATACCCATTTATACATTATTTTTGTATTGAGGTTTTATTTTGAGAGTTCGAAGAGTTTGATTTTCTTGTTTTAAACATACATAACACTTACCTTGAACTACACTTCATCAATTTTATCTTCTTCTAGTGTTATGTATGTTTAAAACAAGAAAATCAAACTCTTGTTTTACACATGTTTCATTGTCTTTTTTTTTTATTATTATTATTAGGATGATATGCACATAATAAGTGTTATTTATTTATGTACAAACAATAAATATAAATAGAAGAGATTAAAGTGAGAAAAAAAGAAAGAAAAGAAAAAGAAAAGAATTCTACTTTCCTTTTTATCTCTCATCACACACTGATCTGGCTTCTTTACCCCCTTTTTCTCTTTAGTACTTTTTTTGAATTTCTGCTGGCTTTGTCTGCCCATTCAAAGATCAAAGGGATGATGTGTAAAAAAGGAGGGAAGCAGCTCTCTCAGTCTATGTAAAATTTTGAATTGTGGACCCCCTCTTGTTTTAATTGAGTTACATAAAAATAACCCAACAAAAAGCAGTTAAATACCATTGCTAATAAAATCATGTTTTGTATTGGGTTTTCCAATATAATATACAATCTTCTTGTACAGCAAGTGCATATTTACATTTGAAAAAACACAAAAGAGAGAAGGGTGGATAGATTGAAATCTTCCTTTTGCAGCTTTTCATCATCTGGGGGAGTAAATTTATCTGCCATTGCACCATGCCATTAAAATTTTACCATTTATATTGATACTTGCAAGTCCCAACAAAATGAATATAATTATCAAAAGTTTCCCCTTTTAATATCCTAATTGTTAACAAAGCAAAAAATCTAGTGACACACCTTAGACACTAGTGACATCGGGTGATAAAAAAGATAAGTTCAGTGTAACTGTAAACTGAAGAGAGAGAAGCAACAAAAGAAGTGGAAATATTATAAAGCATAAAAAAATAATAATACAAAAAAGAATAGAAAAGAAAAGCTGCATACTATTAAGAAGAAAAATGATTTTTTTTCTTAAAAAAAAAAAAAAAAACAATTAAGAAGAAGTATAAAGAAGGTAGTTTGGTCTAGTGTGGTGTTTCTAAAACTCTCTATTTCTTGTTTCAAAAACTCATATCTTTCTTTTCTCTATTTCTCTTGAAGATTAGTTCTTGTAGCACAAGAGAGGAAGCTAAGTAGCTTTTTTCTTTTGAGTGATTGCATAGAAAGAGTTTTTGGGGGGGTGTGGTTATAGAGAGAGGAGTGGGAATAAGAAGAGAAATATACAAGTAGAAAGTTCTGGTCCTTGAAAGATTGTAACATAGGGGGGGGTGGTGTGGGGGGGTGGGTTTTGGTCAAGTTATGCGCTCAGGAGGTTGTGCAGTCCAGCAGACCCTCACAACAGAGGCTGCTTCAGTCTTGAAGCACTCTCTTAGCTTGGCTAGGAGGAGAGGCCATGCTCAGGTGACTCCTCTCCACGTGGCCGCCACATTGCTCAGCTCAAGAACCAGTCTTTTGAGAAGGGCATGTCTCAAGTCTCAGCCACACCAGTCTTCACATCCTCTTCAATGCAGAGCTCTTGAGCTTTGTTTTAATGTGGCTCTCAACAGACTTCCAACGACTCCTGGTCCTCTTCTTCATGGCCAACCTTCTCTTTCCAATGCTCTTGTAGCTGCACTCAAAAGAGCACAAGCACACCAGAGAAGGGGTTGCATAGAACAACAACAACAACAGCCTCTCTTGACTATTAAGGTTGAGTTAGAACAGCTTATAATATCCATCTTAGATGATCCCAGTGTTAGTAGGGTTATGAGGGAAGCTGGCTTTTCTAGCACTGCTGTTAAGAACCACATAGAGGACTCTTCGGCTTCTTCTGTTTTTCAGTGTTACAGTACCTCTGGTGGTGTTTTCTCTTCACCTTGTTCTCCTTCTCCATCTGACACTAGTCATCATCAGATCATCAACCCAAGCACTTTCTGGCAAAACCATTTCTTGACTTACTCTTCTGAGCAGAACCCACTTCTGTTTTCTCCTCAAAAGAAACTCTCAACCCACTACACCAATACTCCTCCTGACTCATCAGCCAATTCTGTGAATAAGGAAGACATCAAGTTGGTGTTTGAAGTCTTGTTGAGGAAGAGGAGGAGGAACACTGTTATAGTTGGTGACTCTTTCTCTCTAACTGAAGGCCTTGTTTCAGAGCTGATGGGGAGGGTGGAGAGAAGAGAGGTTCCTGATGAGTTGAAACAAACCCATTTCATCAAGTTCCACTGTGCACCTGTCACTTTGAGGCTCATGAAAAAGGAAGACGTTGAATTGCGTCTCACTGAACTCAAAAGGAAAGTGGATGCTCTTACATCAGCAGGAGGAGGTGCCATTATCTACACAGGAGATCTTAAATGGACAGTTGATCATGAAAGTTTTACTGGAGAAGTCTCTTGTTACAGCCCAGTTAATCATCTAGTTGCAGAGATAGCAAGGTTAATCTCTGACTTCAACACTTCAAACTCGAAGGTCTGGTTAGTGGCAACAGCAAGTTACCAGACATATAGGAGGTGCCAAATGAAGCAACCTCCATTGGAGATTCAGTGGGCACTTCAGCCTGTTTCTGTTCCCTCTGGAGGACTTGGTTTGAGCCTCCATGCTTCCAGGTTATAATCATTATAATATCTTCCTTTACATACAGTATTATTATTATTTTAATTATATATCATTGTGATCTCGGTACATATATAAGTCCCCAATTGATGGTCTCATATAGTTAGTGAGCTTTGTTTTGTCACCTTTTTTGTCTCTTAAGCTTTCTGTTCTTGCCTGAATAAGGCCAAAACAACTGTGAAAAGTAATGTTGGTGAGACAGATAGGAATCACTGTTTTTTTTATTTTATATTCTACTCGCTTTTCTTGTGTCAGGATATGGCTACCCTCAGCTTATATTATAGATTTCTATTTGCAGAAACAAAATAAATAAATAAACAATTATTTGCACTTGAACATGAATGTTTAACTTGCCCACAAATACAACTAATACTATAAAACTTTAAATACTTTCCAACTTTAAAATGATACTACATTTTGACAAAAATGACCTTCATCTGAAAAAAAGTAGAATATTATGTTTTTCTAGAAATCTGTTTGAGATATGTAGTTTTAAGTTGCTGAACGTTTGAACACATGGTTTGCAGTGTCCATGATTCAAGGCTAAGCTTTTCCCAAAACCCATCACAAGCAAGGGAAACAAAGCCATTCACTTGCAAGGAAGAAGAAGACAAGCTCACCTGCTGTGCAGAATGCACTTCCAATTATGAAAATGAAGCTCAATTATTCAAATCTGGCCAGCAAAAACTCTTGCCTTCTTGGCTACAATCTCATAGTGCAAATGCCAATCAAAAGGTGCCAATCTTCAAATCAATTTCTTTTTTTGATACATTCAATCATGCCCTTTACATTTCATAAATGTTAATTGACATATTTTCAGGGTGAATTGAGTGAATTGAAGAGAAAGTGGAACAGATTGTGCCAGAGCCTACACCAAGGAAGACACACTGGAAAGAACTATTCCTATGCTTCATCATATCCTTGGTGGCCTAGCCAGAGCAGCATCTTCCCCGATTCGAATTCCATCTCCTTTGTAGAATCAGCCCTGAAGCCCCACAATAGTTCCCATTCTGTGCCTAAATTCAGACGGCAGCAGTCCTGTACTATTGAGTTCGATTTTGGAAATGGTACTCCCAAGCGTCAAGGAGGTGAACCAAGCTTGGATTCTCTAAAAGGTAGTCAAGGTAAAGAAGTAAAGATCACTCTTGCTCTTGGTAACTCTGTCTTCTCAGAGTCAGGGAAATTGAAGGAAGAGGAAGAAAATGAAAGAGCAGTAGTACAACCAAACGATCTCTGTAAGGCGTTGCAAGAGACCGTCCCTTGGCAATGTGAGTCCATTCCTTCAATAGTAGAAGCCTTGATTGAATCCAAACCTACCAAGAAACATACTTGGTTGCTAATTGAGGGTAATGACATTATTGGTAAAAGAAGATTGGCACTTGCCATCGCAGAATTGTTTTTGGGGTCAGCTGACCTGCTTTTTGCATGAATATGAGCAAAAGAAATGATGATTCTGAATTGCTCATTGACAACTTGGAGAAGCATGAAAAGCTTGTTGTTTTGGTGGAGTATGTTCATTTGGCTGATTCCAAGTTCATGAAACTTCTTGCTGATATGTTTGAAACAGGGAAATTTGGAGAGTCAAGTGAAGAAATCAGTGGCCAAATAATCTTCATTTTAGCTACAGGTCATGATTACTCCAACTATGAGGATGGTGTGATCCCCATGATATTGAAGATGGATGAAAGAAACCCGAGTTGTGATCAGAAGAGGAAAGTAGAGTGGGATTTTCCAAACATGATCAAGAGTCCAAGAGTGGTCAAAGAGAAAGCAGATCATGCCATTGACATTGTGACTAGTAGCAAGAAAGACTTGTCAAGACAGTCAAGCTTCAACAACACCCTTGATCTAAACATGAAAGCAGACGAAAGCGACGAAAACGAAGAGAAAATGGGGGAATTAAGCCCCATTTCAAGGGATGAGACAAACTCATCAAATGGGTTGTTTGATTTGATCCAAAATCGGTTTGTTTTCAACAGAAGTTCAACCAAGGATGGAGAGACTAAAAGGGTGTTGTTGTCAAGGTTTAAGGAGAGTTTTGAAGAGGTGTTTGAGGGGGGAGAACACAAGGTAAGTTTTAGTGTTGAAGATAGAGTTATAGAGGAGGTTTTTATTGGATCTTCTTATTTTCTTGACAGCTTGTTTGGTAAGTGGTTGAAACAGGTCTTCCAAACGAGCTTGAATACTGTTAAATTTGGCGGGAAGGATGGTATACGTGTTATTAGGCTTTGTTCTGGGGGTAAATTTGGAAATAGGACTGAGGCTGGGTTCAAGGATACGTGTCTTCCAAAGGGTATCCAGTTTTCTTCTAGCATGGAGTAGCTGGGGCGGTGGGGGTTCTTTTTGTAAAATTCATCATTAGATGTGTAACTGCTCACTTTTAATTCACAATAGCATGGTGTTTTTGCTTTTACTTTTCCCAACTCTCATAATCAGCTTTTCCATGCTTCTCTACTTTTCTTCATTCAAATGTGGTATTAACAAAGTCTCCTAAAAAAAAAAAGGTTTTAACAAAACTTTTTGTTTTTTTTGTAAACAATAAAAGTATAACAAGCCACAAAAAATCACCAATCAATATATACAAAATTCAACAAATAAAAGGGCTTTCAAATTGAATATCACTTGCATCAAAATATATATACATTAGTTTGTTGTAATAAATGACATAAAAAAAATCAACCCAAATGCAGTAAATAAGGCATCAGTCATCATTGTTAAGACAAATTATTACGGTTTTTTTTTTTTTTTTTTGACGATTTGAATAAGCTCATGGTTAATCGAGACCAATCGAGATTTGATTATGTGATGTGATCCAAATAATAATTTTTATATAGATGAAAGTAACCCATAGATAGGTGGAGAGGAGGGCTTATACAAGATAGGCGAATAACCCATATATTTTTATATAGTGAGAGACGATCATTATTGAGAATAGAAATTGTGCCTTCAAGGTACAAGGGTCAATGGCTTGACCAACGTCACTAATCTTCTCTATCGGCTATTAATTAGTTATCAGTGTTCACAAAATTTTATCTCATATCTATAATTTTTTCTTATTATTATTATTACCTGTTTTATATCCAAATCTATCCTGAGTTTCACAAACTTTTTAGTAAAATTATATAATAAATAATTAATTTTTATTCTTACAAAGTACTTATCATTATTAGAGCAATTAATGTCAAAAAGAAGTTTTTCTTTCTACACATGGCGACAACCATATTAAAAATTTGGTCAAATTTGGTCAACATTTGCCGCATAAAAGTTAAGTTTCACTGTTTTGCCAATTATTATCTTCTTTCAAGCAAAATTAAAATTAAAATTAAAAAAAAAAATTAGAAACAGAAATTGGAGAGACCATCTCTCAATGGTTTGGATCAAGAATCAAACTCTAGCTGTCCGTATATCAGTGCATCAAGGTTTTATATTTCCATAAGGAACCTATGCACATTTACAAACCCCTGAACCTCCTCTCTTCGATCAATGAACAGCTATTTAATGCTCTGTTTCCAAGTGATTGAATGGATTTCGGTCATACAAAGTAACATGAGTAATAATTTAAGTGATTAATCACAAGAAAAAGAGGGGATACGTTAATTTATTACTTGGCTATTTAGAGGTTAAAAAGAACAGGAATATTAAGGAATCAACCCAGAAAGGTTTAACTTCCTAACTGGAATAAATTTATAAATAACTATGAAACTAAAAAGGACATAAAAGTGATCAATTCTCTTATTTTTAAGAATGATCCTAGAATCTCTAATGAAAACAATACAAGGAAATGCTCTGTAATGCTCTATTTCAAAAGTGACTTAAATCTCCTATTTATAGAGATCGACAAGAATAGGTGTATTTTAATTTATTTCGAATCTTATTGGCCTTAATCAATCAAATCTTGAATTAGAATAATAAGCCAAGATTAAGACTGAATATATGTGCTTAGTCAAAATTAATTAAATATGTGGAGTAATAAAACAATCAACCACTGTTAGGTTTTAATGCGGCAAACTCATGATTTAAAACTTTGAATGCACAGGCTGATTGAAATAGGACTTTTATAGTTGGTAGAATAATTGATAGCTAGTTGTTATAACAACTCATTCATTGTTGTTATAACAACTCACCAAGAGTTATTATAACAATTAACAGCTGCATACCTAACAGCGGTAACCAGAATAATTTCCGTACTTTGATTCTGTTTCCATTTTATGGGATTTGTTTTGTGTTAAGATTATATTTAAGATTATTTCTCTTAAAAATAAGTATTATGTCCATTACTAATTCCATCATTATTCACATTTTCTAGTGTAGTTCTTAGTATTTCACTCTTACTATGACTTTTCATGGTTAAATGATCTAAACGTAGATCTAAACACTGGTCTAAATATGTTTAAACAAACAATTTGAAATCACATACATTATGACCTATATATGCTTCTATAATATGTAATGCACATGTAACATCCTGTAGTACCAATCCTTATTCCACCTCATCAGTATAGTTTATTATGTGTCATGTAATCGATGTCTTCATATAGTTTTCAATGAAATTCTCAATATTCATTCTTTATCTCTAATTTCTTTATATAATATCTCATCCCAATCATTCAGACCTTGTTACCACTCCTGACATGTTTTGTACGATGAAATTTGTCAAACACACAGACTTTGGGAACGGACAATTAGTTTATTCATTTTGAAACCGTTAATACACACACAGTTATTTATTATTTCGTCGAGAAAAGCCAAAGTCTCTGCATGAATTTTCTACGCATTAAATGGATAAATAGATCTATGATCTGAAGCTGAGACAACACATAAATGTATAGTTTTAGGACTGGTTTATAATTTTATATAGAACCCTCATTCATATCAATTGATTTGAAAGTTGGTTGATGATAAAAGTTTCATATGGGTTGTCTTGGTGATTAAACATATTAAGTAATTAGTTTTGAGTCAGTTTTTGATTCGTACATTATATGGTATGCAGCTAGCATGTTTAGTGTGCTTAGAACGAGCTTTTACTGTGTTCAATTATTAAAAGCAGAGGCTGAATCAATTTCGAACAACAAAAAGAAAAATCAGGCAGTTTTTATATTGTTTAGTTTTGCAAAAATTGGTTTTAACAAGTATTTATTTGAGATTTTTATAGGACTTTGACTGCATGTTTTAAGTGTTGGTTTGAAGTGTTTTGAATGATATTATTGTGAATTAATAGCAACTAGATTGTTTCATTTCGTAATAAGTTTTAAGTGAAACATTGTGAAGTCGAAATGTGAAGTTTAGGGACTATTTTAGGTTCAAATGCAGCTGCTTTTTTATTAATTAAAGGTCATTCTTATGCGTTTTGTGAAGTATTTAAATGATAAAGATATTGATATTGGTTCGAAGTATTAGATTAAAAAGATTTAAATGGATTAATTAGGAGAACCAAAAATAGTGAAATTGGAATAATTTGATGTATACGCACGGTTCTTATGTTTTTTGTGTTTGAATGATCGTGGTTGTTTATAACATAATTTTTGTGGATATATTTGTTGTTGATTTCATATTTAACTTGATAATTTCATATATTTACACATCACTCCTTAATAGGAGTGATTGAGCACTTCCCTTGATCTTAAGAGATCAAGGGTTTAAATCTCGCTATTATCCTAAATTATAACATGTGAGTAGTTTTCTCTAAATTTAATCTCCTCAAAAAACAAAATGATGGTTAATTAACGGGAAATCGAATTTGATTGATTTAAATGAAAAATTAAAATAGATAATATTGTTTTGATTAAGTTGTTTGCATGCATGATATAAATCTATTTTAATTATAAGTGTGATTCTTATAATGTGTTTTGAAAGTTCCAAAACGAACAATAAAATAACCTAGAGAGGAAGTGAATAGGTTATAGCAATTTTTCTCTTTTGTCAAAGCTAATCTGCAGCAAAAAAATCAATCACAAAAATAAAAGAAAGCGAAAGAAAAAGAAAAAAAGAAAAATGCACAATGATTTTTAGGTAAAAAAAAACCAAAAAAGGTAAAAACCACAAGACTAGAACCCTCTTTGGCCACTTTCGAATGAAATATAAAGAAATGTTATAAATAACATTCGTAGTAACCCTTTTGCCTAGCTATCTAACCCCTATATAACTACTAATAGCTCAATCTCATCCTCCACAAACAAAGTTGAATATACCTCTATCTTCTTAATCTGTTACGACTTTGAATTCATTTCCTTAACTCACGCTTAAGCTTCACAAACTCGCCTTGCTCCTTGAAACCCCGGCTGCAAAATGATCAACCAATCAAGGTTTATTGATAAGTCTATATTTATTCATATTTTGTGCTAATTTTACCTATTATTTATATTATGTTTTCATATAAAATTAGTGTTTTATGATATTTTGTGTTTTTGTGTAATAGTTCAGGTTTTGTGAAGAAAGTGGTTTAAAGTACGGATTTTAGGGTAATATAGTTAGACTATCTTGTGAGAGCTCATACGAAGTCCTTGGTTCTAGTTACGTGAGCAACAATTTATCAAATTAAAATCACAGATGTATAGTTTCCATAACCATTAACAATTCATGAATCGGAATTCTCTAAGAAAGTTATAATAAAATAAGCGCTCAGAGGTCTTGCCTCAAATCGGCACTAGTGCCATTAGCAGGCAAGAATCGTGGTCCGATGGTCGCAGCACCAAGTAGCAACTAACACTATCAAGATTCCTTAAATAGTCCATATTTCCTCTTTTGTAGCTTTATTTGACTTTCGAAATATGTATTTTTCTTATTAAAATTAGTTGAAAAAATTTAGAAAACTTTAAGTCATAAATGTAGAAGTAAAATTACTATCCCTATCAAATTTGCTTTCCACAGTAAAATTGGAAAGTGGTTTTTCCTTCCAAAACTAAAAATCTTAATTCTCAAAAGAAGTTCACCTATTTATACCCTTAGTTAAAGCATAAAAATGAGATATCGATTTAAGAGAGAAGCAACATGACGGCTCGGCAATTGAAGACTCTTTCTTCTACCTTTATTTCTTTCATTTTATTTTTATTCTTATGTGTTCTTTGAAGTCATGTGTGGCTAATTTGTTTGTTAGCTAGGGCTGACTTAAAACCCTAGATATGAACTCGATTCGTAGATATTTATTGATGAAGTTTTAGTGTTTTACATGATGAAATCATTGTCTCTAGTTAAACTGTATTCTAATTATCATGTTTCATTGATTGGCCACCTTAGCAACATGTTTATAGGATTGTGTTATAAGGATATAAATCGAACATCATACGAGCATATGCTTTATTTACAACAAGCAATTGTTTACGGACCTTGATTCATTAAGATCTAAAATAGACATCATATTTTAAGGCTCATGCGATATTTATATTCTTTTTGTTCTTAATGAATTTTATTAAGTAGACATAATACTAGATTATAATTTCAAATACATATATTTACATAGACACTATGCGACTTACATACAACCTAAAAAAAAATCAATACAACATGTAGCATGACCATTGTTTTGTTGTGAATATCTTCACCCTACATGAATATGATTTTACTTCATTAATATGTCTTTAGGATTGAGGGATTGTCGAAATGGTTGGTAGAAGGTATCAACTAAGTATTTCTCCATTGATTTTTCTTTACATGAATTTCCAGCATACTTTTAAGTTCTAAGTTCTTAGATTTTAAACTGACTTCAAAATCTTTTCTTTTATTTTAATTGCTTTTTAGTTTTAGGTCTTAAAAATATTTTGATTTAAAAGTAGGTAAAAACTCTTCGCGGCATCAACGCTTATTTGTCATTTATACTTCCTAAAAAGATTTATGCACTTGCAAGGTTAAATAAATTTGTTAGTTAATTTTGCAACCAACTTTCATGCACCTACACATAAATATGTAGGGGTGGGCACATGTCTGATTGTTTCGATTTTAGGCAAAAACAAACCGAAATCGATTATTTTCGATTTTGAAAACTCAAACTGAACTGACCTAATTTCACATAGAAACCCAACCTCAACTAAACATGGTCGGTCAGTTGGGGTCGAGTCAATTTTTCGATTTTCAACCACTGAACAGGCCAAAAAAAAAAAAACTAAAAGTCACTGCATCATCTTCAACATCTCTAGAACAATTAAACACAAAGCCATATTACCAGCATCATCACCAACTCACACACCCTCATTGCATCACCTCCAACATCTCTAAAATAGACAAACATAAAGACATCCATGTTCACCTTCATCAAACCTCACCGCATCATCACCAACTCGCAATTATCACCAAACATCTACATCATCACATCAATTCCATCATCATCTCTTTAACCCACCATCACCACCACTGCATACCATACCATACCAAACCCTAACTCACAATCCGAACATCGTACCCTAACACTTAACCAACAATATAGAGATCCGGTGTCGATTGGTTTGGGCCCGACACCAATCTCCTTCCAGTAGAAGAGATAGGCTCCAAAACTCCTCGGTTCGGCGTCATATCTAACTCTTTTTTTTATATATATATATACATGAAGAGAAATAGAGAAGAGGGCTAGTGAGAAAGAGAAGGGGGATGAGATGAAACAAGAGAAAGGAGAAAAGAGAAAAGGAGGAGAGAGAAGTGAAGAAATGGGAGTAGAGAGTGATGAGATTGGCTAGGACGAGTGATAGAGGGATGGCTAAGTTTGAGTGAATTGGGTGAGAACGAGTGTTTAGGGTGATAAGTTGATTATTATTCATATTTTATGTCTATTTTATCTATTATTTATGTTATTTTTTTGTGTAAAATTAGTATTTTTATGATAGTTTTGGTTATGTGTTATAGTTATGTGTTATAATTTTGTGTTAAACTAAGTTAACACCAAACTATAAAAGTAAATTTTTTAACATCATCTTTTACTCGCAACTAAAATAATAGTTGGCGTGCAAAGGAAAGTAATAGAAAGATGATACTAGAAATATAGATAAAACTTATTTTTATAATTTGGTGCTAACTTCAAAACTCATATTAATTTTAATACTATTTCATAGATGTTTACCTTTATAAACAATCTTTTATTTTGAAATTTCATAAAAATTAATTTGCCAAAGGAATCATTGACACACGGTTTGTATTTAGTTTTGAAATGGAAGTGTTGTTTTCAAAGTTTGATAAGACTTGGGGAGTACGAATTCTCCTTAAAATTACAACTTCAGTCACATAATATATTCGATATCGTTAGAATCAATTTCAACTATTTAAATGTATGTACTTTCAATGGAAGTATAGACCTAAACATAGTTTTTTTTTTTTTTTTCTGTTTTTTTTTTTAAGAGAGGATGTGGGAGTCACCACAATTACAAAGGTTTACTAAGAATCTCATTTCTAAATAGTGTTATCTCTATTATTAGTCTTTATTTCTCTTTTGACTGCAATCATCATAACAAAGAAAAGAGTGATGACAATATCATATTCATCTGCACGTTTGATTGGGGATTAGTTTCCATAAATCCACTACAAGCCAACAACACTTTTTTTTCTACTTGAAATTTCAAGTTTGGTGCATCATTATTTTGACTTTAATCGAATATATGAAATGATTACATCAAACGGCGGACGTGGGGCCTTTCTTCTTATGATTAAGCATACAATAATTCATCCTCTTTTCATTTTTTTTTTTCTCTATGCAATGGAATATTAATTAAGATATCATAATTTAAATTTGTTACACCACTTTAGAAAAGCTCTCAAATGTCCTTAATAAATTACAAAAAGTTTAGTCTATCATAGGGGAATCATACTTATATTTTCTAACCTTCCACCATATTAAAAACTGTGCAAATGTTGGACAAGTATTTATTCATCATTATCACGCTATTTTCTTTGTTTATTAATTTATCCGCTTTTTTCAGTTGGGCCCTTCACTTTTTTGTGCAATTAGTGAGCCGTCAATTATCTTTCAATTGGAAAGAATAAAACATCTATCATTTGCAGTTGGCGATGCGGTGTAAGGACACCCACCTCCTCGATATTCCTCCTCTTGAACTATTAGGTCAAGATTCAAATTTTACTTGTCCGCTTGATTAGTAGCGATTTTTTCATTTCATATGGGTTATTTCCCTCTTTTCTAAGAGCTTTGTTCCTCGAGTTTCCGAAGTCTTACTTCTGGACTGTACCTCAATATCCTAATAAAAAAGTTTAACAATGATAAATGTGTTTATAATATGTTAAAAAAAAAATAAAATAAAATAAACAACAACAACAACTATGATTTAATTTGTACGATTCATTTCTATAAACAAGGGTGTATAAGAAACTATCACCAATTAAGTTCCTAGAAAATAATTCAATTGCGTACAGTTGTTAAAGTTCTATGGACCAAATCTTCCTCATCGCACCAACTAATTGAATTTTCGGTCTACAGTGGTAGCGTAAACATGCTACCGTTGAAAATAATAAAAACTATCATTGTAACAGGGTAAAAGAAATTATTACCGCTATGTTTTGCGGTATATGCTTATTAGAAAATAAATACCGATGTTAAGTGTCAAGGCTGATGTGAACTAAGCCAAACTTAAATTGTTTAATAGGATTAATATATAATCAAAAGCGGAGATAATTTCCTAATTTTAATGGTATCCAAACTTTGGACAAGATACGGCTCGTTGATGGTATGTCCGCATACTTTTTTAGAGAGTTTGAATCTTCTTAGATACCTGGATTTACTAATAGTTCATAAAATAATAATATCCAATTTTTTCAATAATTATCTAAAATGGATCCATTTTCTGTAACACCAACTTTTTTTTTGACAATTACTTAAATTTGGGATTTGATAAAATATATACATATATATATATTTTAACAATTACCTAAATTTAGGATTGAAGAAATGATATAACTTGATTTCACAACCTCTAAAATATTATTTTAAAGGATATGCCACCTGAATAACCTTATTTTATGGGTGTTATGAATCTCTACGAATAGATAATCTCTAAAATTGTTTTCAAGTATGGGTCCATCATTCCTGCATCTTGATGGAGAACGTAGGCCCCCTTTCAAATGCTTTTGAGATAGGATTAGACTCTTACATTGCATGGCCCTAAGGTCCCTTTTGTACTATTATATTAAATTAGATTGAATGTAACACTTTCCTTTTGTAGGATGGATTATTATTATTATATCATGTTAGATTAAAAATAATTTATTTTTTCGAATGAAATAAATTATAATTCATGGATTGATATTCTCTTATACTGATCTTTTAGCTAGCTTGAACGACAGATTACAGAAAAAATAAGGGGAGAGAAAAAAAATAAAAATAAATAAATCTCAATGATTAATTATACGTCACCATATCTATATAGGTCAACAAAAGTTTTAGTATAAGAGAACATTTACATCTTCAACATATTTGATTATATATGTAATATATTGAAGTTTTTACGAATCATTTAAGGGAATAAAATTTACAACAATGTTGTACAAAAAACTAAGGTAGATAATGTTTTGAAATATATAATTATAATTTAGATCAAGGTAATTCTATTGTCACCCAGAAAAAGTTTCTCCAAACACCCATCTCAAAAAATTAAAATTGATTTTGGAGATTTTATAATTCAAATGGAAAGCAATATATGAAATCTAACTATAACTCAAAAGTTTATTGGGCAAGATTTCATCATCCGCATATATGTGAGAAGAATGAATTTGATCGGTAGAACTTCGGCTTACGACAGAATGAGTATTCTAATTTTTTATCTCTAGCCTCAGTACTACCTTGCCAGTTCAATTATTTTCCATCATCTAAAATTTTCAATTGATACAATTGAAAAAAAAACACAAAACAAAACAAAACAGAACAATAATTACAACCCACAGACGCTACTTGAGACATTCAATCAATAAACTATGTAAATCTTCAAAAAAAAAAAAAAAAAAAGAGAATACAAATATGTAATCAGCAGTTCACAATGTGTGTACACGAGCGAAATAAACATGCACAAAAACTTTTACTATCATATTACCTCAAATATACAATGTTGTTACAAACTTACAAAATTTTGGGAAAGGAACAGCCTAGCCAGGTTAGATATGCTAAAGAATGAACAAAGAAGCCGATAAACATACAAATTGGGTCAAGGACTGCTAGCATACAAAGAATGATGCTCAATGGGGAGGGTGTTAATTTACATGTATGGGTATATCTAAGGGTACCCTGTAAAACATATACAAAAGGGTGAAGAGGCAATACATTTCCACCCTAGGTGTAACCAAACTATCATTTAGAAAACTCAAACCAGTTAGGAACCTAAGACGAATTAGTAGGCATTGTACATGGCGAGGAAGCCTCAGGAAAGTGTGAAGGATTAGGAGAATCTAAAGCACTTTCGAGATCTAACAGTGGTCTTAATCTTCTCTCCACTTCGCTGCTTTGTAGATTAATCTCCTCAAGAATCATAGCAAAAGCAGATTTACAAGATTCTTCATCCCTGAATGCTAGGGTCCATCGTCCATCAAATAAAGCCTTTCCCTTTGCTTTACCATAGGCAGCAACTTCAGCAGCATCCATGGAGGGTAAAGTGGATGGACGGATCCGTAAGTGTAGCCACCTTGAACGTTTTTCATCAATTCTAGGCTGAATGCAGAACAAAAGAAAAATTTTTAAGTCCTTCAGATTTCAGTAATTATTGTTATCCAAGGGCCCAAAACATTAACACATACCAATACGGTGAGCAAGGGAATAACCACAACCTTCATTAGGAGCAGTGATTAAGCATACTAATATCTATAAATGCATATGAAACATAACAAAATTTCTTTACCAAAAGCATTAACAAAAACAAGTATAATCAGTGGATTACATGGACAATTGGAGGCACGTAGTTAAATATTCTACCAACCTAACAGTTCAAGTCACTGTCCAGTGGCTATTGGCTTAGAGCACATCCGATAAGCTATCACCAACCACCAACCTCTTTTAACTTCGATTCTAGAAAAGCACAACCATGAGTTGAAGGTCAAGTTAGTTAAGTTAGTTAGGAGAATAAAAGTGATTAGAATTGTGTGAGTTCTAATCCCTTTAGATTAGGCTGCTGAATTTTATCCTTGTCTTAGATAAAGGTTGTAGATCACTCCTCATTAAAAGAGGAGAATATCTGTTAGTTTCCATATTTTTGATGCTGTATAAATCAATAATTTTCTCATTTAGAAACTTGAGATGAATAAAACTTGAGTTAGCAATCATCCCCTAATATAGAAAAGATCAAACCTTTTATGAATTTAGTTACCCACTCATGTATTTCTTTTCTATAAATCTTTGAGTTAATTACATTGAACTGACCCCAATTGCTTCCTTAGTCCAACATGGACAACTATCCTATTCAGTTATTGTAAGAATCTAACCCTAACAATTACGAGTCTTCAACACCTTGATACTCATCTCTATCATACTCCGACTCTGCACATAAATAGGCTCCAATAATTAAACAAGCTAGTGTAACGAGCCATTCAAGGTACAAATCAGAAGGTGTTTCTTGCAAGCATTCTACACTAATTATGCCATCTTTTAGATAATTAGATTACTGCATTATGAATAACTGAGATCTCATCTCATTTCGAATTAAATGACATGTCCAATGTAATCTGAAATATTTGAACTGTAACGATAGAATTTCTTTGAAATTGCCATAATTTGTCTAAAATAAAGAGCATGTACTTGTGTGTGTTGTATCATATCTTAAACAATAAAGAAAAAGAAGAAAACCAAACACATACATCGGAACCAGCCAAAGGTGCAACAACTCGAACAAGCCCACACTGCTTTTTCAAGGGCAATTCTTCTGCAAGGACAAGCCATCCAGATGTGCCCACAGAGATTGCTAGAAAGTGAAAGTAACGTTCTTTACCTCTTTCAAATGCAATCCTACAAGGCACAGCATCAACTGCATATGGCAGTGACCAGAGTGATTTGACAATGAAAAATTCAACATGACTCTTAATATAAACTAATTTATCAGGGAATTGTAACCATAATGTTAAAAATTAAAGGAAAAGTACACAAGAATAATTACAGAAAACTCACCAATTTTTAGTTCTGTGCCTGGCTTTGGACCTGAAATATCCACACCAGCATTTTTTTGCACGAGAATTATCAGGTACATCAAACGGAGAACAAATAGGGGGCTGATCAGGCAAAACTCTACCAAGGGAGAAAATTTGAAGTTGATGAAGAAGTAAGAACACCTAAAATAAAAGAGTAAGAAATATTAGCAAACAGAACCATGCGTATGGAAACACAAGAATGTGCCAAGAAA
This sequence comes from Nephelium lappaceum, assembly GCA_021234005.1. Classification (NCBI taxonomy): domain Eukaryota; kingdom Viridiplantae; phylum Streptophyta; class Magnoliopsida; order Sapindales; family Sapindaceae; genus Nephelium; species Nephelium lappaceum. The sequence goes on along the minus strand of CM038002.1, from coordinate 12,907,696 downwards.
GGCAAAGTGATTATGTCAACTGCTGAATATCATTCTAGATCACAATTAAAGGGTCAAACAGTTTTACATTAATTCACAGTTTAGACAGGGATGCACTGTTAACCTTCAGATTCTTGCCTGCTATAAGTGCAAAACTAGACATACTATGTCCTAAGCATTATTTACACAGAACTGAGACACAAACCTTCACCAACTCGCACATCCTTTCACCAGCAATGAAAGATGATTCACCAGGAAGAATATCTGCATGTGCATCAGACAAATTAGTCTCTTTCATCGATCTTCAATTTAAAACCATCCAACTACATATGATAGTATACTGTACCTCCAGAAGAGGAATTCTGTAATGCCAAAAGCATGCACTTAGGATCTCTACGAGGGGATGAAGCCTCGATTACTACAATTTCCATTAAAAATCAGTAAAACACTTGAGACCAACATGAATCATTCACAGAATTCAGTTTCATTTAATACCTCTTTTGCACTTTTTCCATTCATCGCATAGCACTGATATAATAAAATCAGGCCAGGTACCTCTAATTTCCTCTAGAAGAGCACTCGTGCAATTCTTGTATGAATCCTGTTCACAAGAAGTGTACCATGTGAGTAACAAACATATAAGTTCCTGTTGGAAGTAAATCATGGTTTACGGAGATATTTAAGGGAGTAATTTCTTGTAATTATATTCTGATTTCTAGGAATTGATTCCGTGATTTGTAGGAATTAATTCTCTGATTTTGTGGGTTACTATAGTTTAGGAATTATATTAATTGTTTCCTTATTTGTGAATTGTACAGTTGTATTCCTAGGTGTATAAATTCTGTAAATCTTTGAGATCAATATATAGCAGGAAAGTATTCCCTGCCTATTCTTCTAAACTTTTACAGTATCAGAGCCATATGCTCTACAGCCTCTCCTCATCACCTTTCCTCACTGCCTTTCAAATCCGTCACTGTCCAGTCAGGAAAGAAAGGATTTTAGGTGTGGAGAAGGAGTCATCATCTTCAAGCACTGCTGATTCGGTTCTGCAACCAATAGCAGCATCAGAAACTGATCCAACCCTGCAACCCACAATGCATTCATCATTGCAGAATACCAGCCACAAACTGGATGGAAAAAATTTCCTCCAGTGGTCTCAATCCATCCTCTTGGTGATACAGGGAAGAGGAAAAATGGGATATATTACTGGTGAAATCCCTCAACCAGATGTAAGAGATCCTGCTTATGTAAACAGGGAACTCAATAATTCATTAGTTATGGCATGGCCAATTAATTCTATGGAACCACACATTAGTCAGACCTACTTATTTCTTCGAACTGCTAAGGCTATTTGGGATGCAGTCCACAAAAACTATTCAGATCTTGAAAATGCATCTCAAGTGGTTGAAATCAAGAATAAACTAAACGAGATGTGCCAAGGAGTTTGGAGGTAACTGAATATTATAATGAGTTGCAAACTCTTTGGCAGGAACTGGACCTGCACCATGAAGCCGATTGGAGTGATCTTAAAAAAGGCAACCTCGAAGGCAACCTGACGTTCAGAAGACACCTCGAAAAAGAACAGCTACATGAGTTCCTAGCTGGCCTAAATCGTGAACTAGACGACATTAAGGGACGGATCTTGGGATATCGCCCCTTGCCTTCAATTGATGAAGCATTTGCTGAAGTTCAACGTGAAGCTAGCATTATGCTAGGAGGAAAAAAGGAGCAAGCTGGTAAAAAACTGATGGAAACTAGTGCCCTGGCTGCCAAAACCTCTTATGACAAGTCCAGTGGAGAGCAGAGAAACAATCAGAGGAGAGGACGTCCATGGTGCAGTCACTGCAACAAACTAGGTCATACTCGTGAGACTTGTTGGGAAATTCACAGTAAACCTGCCAATTGGAAGCCTCGGGAGTCAAATAAGGGCAAAGGTTTTCAAGCTACAAGTGAGGAAAAAAATGAAAATACTCATATGAGCAGTGACTCAAATGGGATCTATTTCAGCAAAGGTCAAATTGAACAGCTGCAGAAACTCTTGAATCAGCCTTTCCTCAAACAACCCGAACACTGCAACCAGCAATTATGCAAAAGGTACTGCTCTTCATGTTCAAAACAAAGGTCCCTGGATACTTGACTCTGGTGCTTCTGATCATATGACAAGTAACCCAACACTGTTCTACTCATACGATCCTTGCCACGAAAATTATAGAATAAAAATAGTCAATGGAACATTTTCTGCTGTTGCTAGAAAAGGATTAGTTTGATTGTCAAAGATTGTTGTCTTGCATTCAGTCCTACATGTCCCAAAATTAGCATGCAATTTAATTTCTATAACCAAGATGACTCACGATCTTAATTGCACTGTTAAAATTCTCTACCATTTTTTGTGAAATTCAGGAGCAGGAGCCAGGGAAGATGATTGGCAGTGCTAGGTTGGAAGGTGGACTTTACTATTTCGACGGAAAAAGCAGGCTAGAGCTGCTGAATCTTTTTCTGTTTCCAACAATCACAATGTAATAATGTTGTGGCATTGTAGGTTAGGCCACCCAAACTTTCATCATCTCAAACACTTGTTTCCAAATTTATTTATCAATGAAAATCCTAGTTATTTCTCTTGTGAAATCTGTCAGTTAGCCAAACAGACACGCACAACCTTACCAATCTGACCATATAGAGAGTCTTAACCATTTTCTCCAATCCATAGTGACATTTGGGGTCCTTGTGTTAAAAATATTTCAAGAACACATTGATTCATCACATTCATTTATGACCATACTAGGGTTTGTTGGGTGTATCTCCTCAAAGAAAAATCAGAAGCGTTCAAAATATTTCAGGTATTCCATACAATGATTAAAAAAAATCAGTTTAATGTTTCTATACAAAGCTTAAGGACTGATAATGGAAAAGAGTACTTTGACTCAATTCTTGGGGAATACCTTCAAACTAATGGAATCATCCACCTAAGTTCATGCCCTGATACACCCGAACAAAATAGTGTGGCTGAGAGAAAAAATCGCCATCTTCTTGAAGTTGCGAGAGCTCTAGTGTTTACTATGCAAGTACCAAAATATCTGTGGTGTGAAGCTGTCTTTACCGCCTCATATCTTATAAACAGAATGCCATAAAAAATCCTCAAATACACCTCCCCAATGTCAAATATTCTTCTCACCTATCCAAGCTTTCGGTCTATTTCATCTACTCCCCTTAAGATTTTCGGGTGTGCAGCCTTTGTGCATATTCCATCACAAAATCGCTCTAAACTTGATCCAAAAGCTAATAAGTGTGTGTTCATAGGATATTCTCCCACTCAACGTGGATACAAGTGTTATTCCCCATCACTTTGTCGTGTCTGTCTCAATGGATGTCACCTTTCTTGAGTCACAACCATTTTTGCAACAAACTCATCTTCAAGCCGAGACTTTAGGTGAAGATAAGTATTGGGATGTACCTGAAAAGTCTGAACCCAAGTCTTTCAATTCTGCAGAACCCGAGTCTTTCAATTCTGCATCCTTACAACAAATTCCTCTACCCAGTGTCGAACCCACCACTCTTAACTGTTACCGAATCCAAACCTATAATGTCACTCATTGAACAAGAAGAAAAATTGGAAACAGGGGGAGATTCTCGGCCATTACTTGTGTATTCACGCAGAAAGCATCTTCAAGATGGTGATAAACCTGAAATTCTGCAAGGCCAAGAATCAGAACCGGCTCCTAGCCCTAATGTTGAGCATATTGACGTTGAAGTTACTGATCATGAAGTTCAGAGTGGTACCGAGAATTGGACTGAAGTAGTGGAACTTGATCTGTCTATTGCCCTTAGAAAAGAAACCAGGACATGTACTCAACATCCTATACCTTGATATGTTTCTTGTCAAAGGCTCTCCCCTAGATTTCATGCCTTTACTACACTGTTGTCAAAAACAAAAATACCAAGAAATATACAAGAAGCTCTAATTGATCCTTAATGGAGAATGGCTGTCCAAGAAGAAATGTGTGCTCTCAAGAAGAATAGTACATGGGAAATCGTGGAACTACCAAACGAAAAATAGACAATAGGTCGTAAGCAGGTCTTCACTGTGAAATTCAATGCAACTTGAAGTGTTAATCGGTACAAGCAAGGTTTATAGCCAAAGGCTTCACTCAAACATATGGGATAGATTATCAATAGACCTTTGCTCCAGTTGCCAAACTAATATTGTAAAAGTGCTCTTATCGTTGGCATCTAATCTTGATTGACCGCTACAACAATTGGATGTGAAGAACGCCTTCCTCAACAGTGATTTACACGAGGAAGTCTATATGGATTTTCCACTAGGTTTTGAAAAAGAAGATAACAACATATGTAAACTAAAAAAGTCTCTCTATGGATTTGAAGCAATCTCCTCGACAGTAGTTCGAGAAGTTTACCCAAGCAGTCAAGACGAGGGATTTATGCAAGCACAAACAGATCACATATTATTTTATAAACACTCTACGGAAGGGAAAATTGTCATCATTATAGTGTATATGGATGATATCATTATTACAAGGGATCATCTTGGAGAATTAGAAGCATTAAAGGTGCATCTTGTAGGTGAATTTGAATTAAAAGACCTAGGAGCACTTAGATACTTTCTTGGTATGGAAGTTGCAAGGAGCAAGGTCGGGATCACCATCTCTCAACCAAAATATGTGTTGGATCTTCTCAGAGACACAGGCATGCTGGGTTGTAGGCCAGCTGAGACTCCTATGGAGCCAAGTGGTAAGCTAGATGTTGAAGGTGGTAAAGAGGCAAATCGTGAGCAATACCAAAGGTTAGTGAGAAAACTGAATTATTTGTCACACACATGTCCAGACATTGCCTTTGTTGTGAGTGTAATTAGGTAGTTCATGCACTCACCCAAAGAGAAACATCTTGATGCAATCTACAGAGTTTTAAGATATCTAAAAGGCACACAAGGATTATTCTTTAAAAAGGGAGATGATAGAATGTTAGAAATCTATACTAATGCGGATTGGGCAAGATCTTTGGTAGATAGGAGATCAACTTCTGGTTATTGTACTTTTGTTTGGGGGAATCTTGTGACGTGGAGAAGTAAAAAACAACCAGAGGTTGCTAGGAGTGCAGAAGCTGAGTTTCAGGCCTTAGCTCATGGTGTTTGTGAAGGCATCTGGTTAAAGAGGTTATTGAGTGAGCTAAAAGTTACCATTAGCTTACCCATCAAGCTGTACTGTGATAATAAAGTTGCTGTTAGCATAGCCCAGAATCCAGTCCATCATGATCGAACTAAACATGTGGAGGTGGATCGTCATTTCATCAAGGAAAAGATCGATAATGGAAGTTTCTGCTTGCTGTATATTCCCACCAAGGAACAGACAGCTGATGTTCTGACTAAAAGTCTACATAAACCAAATTTTGAGGACTTAGTAAGCAAGCTAGGAATGATCAATATATAAGTCCCAACTTGAGGGGGAGTGTTCGAAGTAATCATGGTTTATGGAGATATTTTATGGAGTAATTTCTTGTAATTATATTCTGATTTCTAGGAATTAATTCACTGATTTCTGGGAATTAGTTCTCTGATTTTGTGGGTTAGTATAGTTTAGGAATTACATTAATTGTTTCCTTATTTGTGAATTATACAATTGTAATCCTAGGTGTATATATTCTGTAAACCTTTGAGATCAATATATAGCAGAAAAGTATTCTCTGCCTATCCTTCTAAACTTTTACTTCCTAGCTTTCTTGAAGAACAAACCTGCTTAAAGGGAAGAAAAGGTTATATAAATAAACATGATGAAGTCCAATGTTGCAAGTCATAAACAGTCAAATTTCAAAAACAAATTAAACATAATTATGGTAACATATTTTATTGGCCAGATGAAGTTGCTTTAAAGAATCCTTAGCCACCCATAATCACTTAGTTGCCGAAGAAACCTATAGATGATGTTTCTTTAAACAAGCACAGCAAAAGACTTTGTAATTGAGGCAAAACTTACAATCACTAGGCTGCTCATTACCATGAGACAAATCTACAATTTATGAATACGTGAAATTGTTAAACAAGCAAGTTCTTAAAAGGACAAACCTATTGAGAATTATGTTATGACTACAAATATGCTATGAAATGGTATTGGATACATACATAAACACCACTTACATATATATATATATATGGTATTGGATACATACATAAACACCACTTCAGACCTTTGTTCATGCCAAGCTTAAAGATCAGTTATTGCAGAATAATATGCCAAAGAAAAGAAACAATCAGACCAGAAACAATGATGTACATCTTTTGGCCTTTGGCTTAGATTTACAGGCATAGACAGAGAAGAACTTATAAATTATGCTATCCTCAACACCCTAAATTCCAAAAAGAAAAAGCAACTTCTCAAACTCTGTTTTCTCTCTCACATAAACCAAATGAAAGTTATAATTCCAGTACTGTTGCATCACAATTTTAAGTTTGCTAAGTCTATGAGCAAAGCAAGAGATGAGTTACAATGACTAGAGTTTATGAAGATCACTTGAGAGGAAAAATTTGTTCAAAGTACGTGGAGCCCAGTAGACACCATTGATTGATGGCAAGGATAAGAAATTGATGAGGTGTGTATCGATAATTCTCCTAGGAAGAAGATCCAATACCTCAAATGATATGGTACAAACCCAAATCAAAGGAGTCATGACTCATGATGAAGATCAATACACTGAAACAAAGAGAGATCACACATAGAGATGAGAGAACTAGAAAAATAACTGAAGGAAAACCTTTGTTTTTCTCCAAAAGCTGTTGTAATGCAATTCTTATACGAAACTATATGCTCAATAATATTCTTAAGCAGCCCTATTGAGATATTTCCAAAAAGATGGAAGGCTGTTGGCCTTGTTGTTGTTATAGAAGAGGGCACCCTTTAGAGTAGGCATCTCTCCAAATCACAGTGGCCTCCTCTGAAATGTCAGAAGGCCACCACCTCCAATTTTTTAAATTCATATTTGATTAGTTTTATTTATATATATTATGTTTCAAATTTAAAAAATTCCCTCACTATACTTGACAAGCAGCAGTAAATGATTGGGGAATTTTAAGGCTAAGAATAAATCGACCTAGTCCACCTATGTTTTTGACCTGCCTAAGCCTAGAATAGCTCTTGAAATCACATTGAGCATATTTTTGTATAACTAAACGTGTATCAAAGGATAAAAAGAAAACACAAGGACGGAGTGAACAAGTAGTCCATCTAGGTATCAATCAAAGTGAACAAGTTGTCCACAAAACATAGGCAAGTGGATGATGAGCAAGTGGGCAAACTAAGCAAGGGGTAAAAATGTTGTAGAAGTAATTTTGATGTCTTCTTTTTGGAACAATGTAGTGTATGTTCTAAAGGTGTCTGGTCCACCAATGCATGTACTTCACTTAATGGATGGCGAGAGTGGGATACACACACACACACACACACGAGGCCATAGATAGGACCAAAGAAGCCATTGTCAATTCTTTTAAGGGAAATGAGAGGAAGTATGAAGCCATTTTTGGAATCATTGATGCTAAATGGGATATTCAGCTTTATCACCCCTTGCACACATGGTACTTGAACCTGGAATTCTTCTACAAGACTAAAAGAATTGATCCAAAGATGAAGATAAGCTTGTATGAATACATAAGAAGGTTGGTTCCGGATCCTAAAATTCAAGGCTAGATTGATAGTGAGCTTCCGACGTATGCCAAGGTGGAGTGGTTATTCGAAAACTAGATGACCATCAGAAAGAGAACTGAGAAAGCAACAGGTATATATATTACATTTTATTAAATTAAATCAAATAAACATAAAATTAGTGATTAATTATGAATTTTAATGGACAGTTGAATGGTGGGCTGCACATGGAGATTCAACACCTATATTGCAGAATTTTGCAGTAAGAATTCTTAATCTAACTTGTAGTTCTTCTAGTTATGATCGTAATTAGAGTGTTTTTGAAAATGTAAATACATGTTCTTATAATTTTTTTAAGCAGTTAGGTTGTTCAATGTAGCTTATTGTTAGTATTTTTTTACAAAAATTCTTGTAGTTTCATACCAAACATTAGAAACAAGCTTGTTCAAAGTCGTTAAACAACATGGTATTTGTGAAACACAATAAAGCATTGAGGGGTCGATTTCAAATGTGTGATATCATCAATCCTATCACGCTGGCCGACATTGATGAGAGCAATGAATGGTTAACTGAGAGGCTTGATAAGGAGGATGATAGAGATGATGAGAATGTTTTTTCAGATGAAGATGGACTGATATGAAGTAATGTTGCTATGGCTGCAAGAGTTGCGAGAGCCTAGCCATCGATTTATATCAAAATTGGGTTCTTCATCAAGGCGGTCAATAAGTCGAGATTGATGAGGAAGAAGAGGAATGTGACTCTTCAAAAGAAGAGGAATAAGGATTTGCAGAGGAAGAAGAAGATGAAGGGGAGATTAAAGGGGGGGAGGATGAAGATGTTGACATTGATGAAGATTTTGACGATGAATGAATTAACTTTTTAATTAAAATGACTAGTCACTAATGTTTGTTTGCAACTTTACATGTTTTTAGTTTAGCATTTGGAATTTGAACTTTGAATTTTTGTTATTGGTGCCTAACACACCTAGTTAGTTGAACTTTGATGATGATGTTGATGATGATTTTTGTTGTTGTATGTTACTAGTTTAGAATTTGATATGATTCATGATGATTCATGATTGGATGTTTATTCTATGAATTATATCTTATTATTATTTGTTGTTTACGAGTTCACAATATTTTGAGCTTTTTTTTAATAGAAGTATGCCTCGCTTTGTAAATGCACACTTCATACCTTAAGCTTCAAGGCCCTTTGCGCCTCAGTGCACCTTTAGCCTTTTTAAACTATGACTTAACTCATAATATTGTATCACTATCTTCTGTTTTTTAATCATTCTCATGTACCCTTTCGCAAATTATGTTCATCTTAAAGACGAAAAACCATCACTAGAACCCTAGATCTTCAAGGTAACACCCAACCACCTAGGCAACAAGAAAGGGAAAAAGAAGCCAACTATTGATGGATAATGATAACCTTAAGTTTCCTACTAGATTATTGTGATAATGAAGCAACTTGTATGGAAAACCAGTCAAACACAATATATCTAATCCTAAGCTAGAACTTAAAACCAAAACTCTACAACTTAAATTTATAAAACAATAGGACTCCATAAACAAATTAAAAAGAGCATAACAACGGCACACCAAGAGACTGAGCTATATATGCTCCTCCAACATTCCTTAGTGGGATGCTTTTTAATTGTAATGAATGTAAGGGAAAACTGATCTGTTTCTTATTCTTCACTTTCCTTCAAGGAATGAAGGCTAAACATTTTATACAAGATAGTTAACAACTTATCCCTAAATATTAGGAGACAAATATTATCAACCTAACAAAGATAAGGCTAACTCCTAACATAGATAGAGCTAACTACAAGCTGATGAGATTAGGTAACAGACTACCTAAACTCTTATTATCTAATAAATAACAATAAATAGATAAATGACAGCTGAGAAAACAAACTTCAACACCCCCCCTCAAGCTGGGTCATAGATATTGATCATGCCCAGCTTGTTAGTTAATGTTTCGAAGCTGTTTCTAGGTAAAGGCTTAGTTAAAATGTCTGCTGTTTGAGAGCTTGTTGGAGTGTAGATGAGTGTCATGATTCCCTTTTCAAGTTTCTCTTTAATGAAGTGACGATCTATCTCCACATGTTTTGTTCTGTCATGAAACACGGGATCTTTTGCAATACTTATGGCTGCTTGGTTGTCACACATAATCTCAATTGAACCTTCAATATTTGTTCCAATTTCTGCTAGAAGTCTTTTCAGCCATATGCCTTCACATATTCCAAGTGCCATAGCTCTAAATTCTGCTTCTGCACTGCTTCTGGATACCACGGACTGTTTCTTGCTGCGCCAAGATACTAGATTTCCCCACACATAGGAACAATAGCCTAATGTTGATCTTCTATCATGAACCGAACCTGCCCAGTCCGCATCTGAGTAAACTTCCAGCTTTCTACTTGGGTTCTTTTCAAAGAATAAACCCTTACCCGGAGTCATCTTTAAGTACCTCACTATGCGAAGTACTGCCTGCATGTGTTCTTCTTTAGGATTGTTCATGAATTGGCTGACCATGTTGACAGAGAAACTGATATCAGGTCTGGTGTGTGATAGATACAGCAATTTTCCTACCAGTCTTTGAAATCTGCCTTTGTCCACCGGTACACCTCCTTCGGTCATTCCAAGTTTTGTTGTGTGGTCCATGGGAGTCTCAGCTGGTCTGCAATCAAGCATTCCTGTCTCTCTGATTAAATCCAGTGTATACTTCCTCTGAGAGACCGAAATTCCTTTTCTTGAGCGTGCTACCTCCATTCCCAAAAAATATTTCAAACATCCCAAGTCTTTTGTCTCAAATTCCTTGGCTAGAAAGTATTTTAAATTCTGAATTTCTTCTTCACTATTTCCTGTCAAGATAATGTCATCAACGTATACACTCAAGATTGTCACCTTCTTACCTTGTGAATGTTTGATGAACAAAGTGTGATCGGATTGACTTTGGGTATATCCACAATGTTTTACAGCCTTTGTAAATCTCCCAAACCAGGCCCTTGGAGATTGTTTGAGGCCGTATAATGCTTTTCGAAGCCTGCAAAATTTGTTCACATTAGATTGTGTTTCAAAACCTGGTGGAATCATCATGTATACTTCCTCTTCCAAATCTCCATTCAGAAATGCATTCTTGATGTCTAATTGATGAAGTTTCCATTCTAGATTTGCTGCTAGTGAGAGAAGAACCCGAATAGTATTTAGCTTAGCAACCGGTGCGAAAGTCTCTTGATAATCAATCCCGTAAGATTGAGTGAATCCTTTCGCTACTAGCCGAGCTTTAAACTTTTCAATACTGCCATCAGCCTTGTGTTTGATGGTAAATATCCATTTGCAACCCACTGGATTTTTGCCATTTGGGAGGTCAGAAATTTCCCAAGTTCTATTCTTTTGTAAGGCTCTTATTTCTGCATATACAGCTTCTCTCCACTCGGGTATTTGGAGTGCTTCATGTACGTTGTTTGGAACCTGAATATTTGCCAGGTTGACAGCAAATGCACGATAACCAGGCGACAGTTTATTATAGGAAATAAACTTACTTATTGGATAAAGTGGTCGATCCCTGCACTGTCTGTACCCTTTTCTTACAACAATTGGTTCTGATTCAGAGGCTATAGGATAACTTATCTGATCATCATTCCTTCCCTTTTCTCCATTGTCCAATTCAGTGTCAGTGTCTTTATCAACCTCATGTCCTTGGACTTGGTGATTCGGTTCTGTTTCTTGGCTTTGCTGGAATGATGACTGAGACTCCACTTCTTATTGAATTCTTTTTCTTCTGGAATACACAATCAGGTCAGGAGATTTTGGATTGGTGTTTGTGTTTGACTCAAGTTCGGTGTTCATATTTGACTCAGACTCTTTGTTTTGGTTTTCTGGTTCGGGTTCGGTGTTTGGGTAGGATTGAGTTCTGTTGAGATCAGAATTAATAGTGTCAAGAGGAAGATGAGTTTGACCAAGACTAGTAGACTCAATAGAAGGAGTTTGAGTGAGATTAGGAGTTTGAGTGAAGTTTAAATACTCAGCAGCATTGTCCTCAGCAGTATTTCCCCAAAACTGAAATTCAAATTCTTGACTCTTATCCCCCCCCTGAATTTTAGTTTGGGTAAAATATGGTTGGTTTTCCACAAAAGTCACATCCATAGACACATAAAATCTCCTAGTCACAGTAGAATAACACTTGTAACCCTTTTGTGTAGGAGAATACCCTAGAAATACACACTTGATGGCTTTAGGATCAAGTTTACTACGATGATGGATATGGACAAATACGGTACACCCAAAAATCCTACTGGGAATGTGAGATAGAATCCGATTTTGGGGATAAGAGTTTGAAAGAGCTTGATAAGGTGTTTGATAATGTAAGACTCTAGAAGGAAGTCTATTAATCAAATATGCGGCTGTTAAAACAGCTTCACCCCAAAAATTCTTAGGAACGTTCATAGTGAACATTAGGGACCTGGACACTTCTAACAGGTGTCGATTTTTCCTCTCAGACACTCCATTTTGTTGTGGAGTATCAACACAAGAACTCTGATGAATAATTCCTTCCCCTAACAAGTACTCATTCAGATTTGAACTAAAGTACTCCTTAGCATTATCTGATCTTAATACACGGATTTTGGTTTGAAATTGGGTGTTGATCATTCGGTTAAAATTTTTGAAAATTTGAAATACTTCAGATTTTTCTTTCATCAAGAAAACCCAAGTAATTCTGGTATGGTCATCAACAAAAGAAACAAACCATTTGGCTCCTGTTATGTTGTGAATTCTAGATGGTCCCCATATATCACTGTGTATTAAGGAAAATGGTGAAGATGCTTTGTAGAGTTGAATTGGGAAATTACTGCGAGTGTGTTTAGATAACTGACAAATTTCACACTGGAATTGAGTAACACTTTTATTCATGAATAAATTGGGAAACATTTTCTCAAGATAAGAGAAGTTTGGATGACCTAAACGATAGTGCCATAACAATATAGCACTATTTTTATTTGGCTCAACTGAACTATTGACTTGACTTTTAAAAGACACATTTTCTAGACTGATTTTGTTCTCCAGAAGAAACCTTATTTTGAAGGAAGTAGAGTCCAGCACACATTTCAGCACTGCCAATCTTCTTCCCCGAGTCCAAGTCCTGAAATTCACAACAGGTAGATGAAAACTTGGTGAGACAGTTTAAATCTTGGGTGAGTTTACTAACTGATAGCAAGTTACAGTCCAATGTAGGTACTAACAACACAGAATTCAAAATTAGGGTTGGTGATATCACAACAGATCCTGTACCGGTTACCTTTGATAGGGATCCATCAGCAATCCTAATTGAAAAATTACCATTATATGGTGCAAATGTATGGAACAAAGAGGCATCTCCAGTCATGTGATCTGAGGCACCGGAATCTACAATCCATGAATGACTTTTGTCTTTTTCAATTTTTAAAGCAGTTAAAAAATTACCTTTATGAGCAAAAGATCCAGTTCCAATCACAGATGTTTGGGGGTGCTGTATTGACTGATTAAAAAACTTCTGTAAGACCTCCATTTGTTCTTTGCTGAAGGGAGAATTTTCTGCTATTGCTGGTTGATCATCAGCTGTTGATGTATTTCCCCGACCTTCTCTGTTTGTAAACCTGGTTGGTTTCCAATCTGCTAGTTTCCCATGAATTCTCCAGCAGGTGTCCTTCGTGTGTCCTGGTCTCTTGCAATGGTCACACCATGGTCTGCCTCTTCGTGTTCTGCTGTCACTGGACTGATTTTGCATTCCTTTGACAGCAAGTGCAGAGCTGTCATTGATTTGAGATGAGTTTTCTGTCTTTACAATCGTCCCTAACATCACCTTCTTACGACTCTCTTCTCTTCGAACTTCCGAGAAAACTTCTCTGATTTTCGGAAGAGGTTTTGTGCCTAAAATTCTGCCTCTAACTTCATCTAGGCTTTGATCCAAACCCATTAGAAACTTGAACACCCTTTTTTGTTCTACTATCTCTTTGTAAGTTTTTTCATCCTCTGCGCACTTCCATGAATGTTTTTCAAAGAGATCAAGTTGCTGCCAGTGTTTTGTGAGGTTGTTATAATATTGAGTTACAGTTAGATCTCCTTGCCGCAACTCGTGCAGGATACTTTCTACACCAAATAGTTCAACAGTGTTATCATGACTTGAATAAGTCACCTTTGCTGCCTCCCAAATCTGTTCAGCTGTCTCATAGAGAAGAAAGATCTCTCCTATGTCATTATTCATTGAGTTGATGAGCCATGACATCACCATGTTATTGTCTGTCTGCCACCGTTTATAAGTTGGATCTGTTTCACCAGGAGATATAACTTTTCCCGAGAGATATTCATCTTTTCCTTTTCCTTTGATGAACATCATAACAGATTGGGACCACTGTAGGTAATTATGCCCATTTAGTTTATGACTAGTAATGGGCAGGTTTGGATATTGAGTGTGATCAGATCCGCCACCTCCATTTCCACCAGTGAAATTGGTAGAATCTGAGGTAGAACCAGTGTCAGTAGTGGAACTTGGCAATGCCATGCCGTGTTTGGTTATTTTGGTGTTTAAGGATTCAATATGGCTCTGATACCATAATGAATGTAAGGGAAAACTGATCTGTTTCTTATTCTTCACTTTCCTTCAAGGAATGAAGGCTAAACATTTTATACAAGATAGTTAACAGCTTATCCCTAAATATTAGGAGACAAATATTATCAACCTAACAAAGATAAGGCTAACTCCTAACATAGATAGAGCTAACTACAAGCTGATGAGATTAGGTAACAGACTACCTAAACTCTTATTATCTAATAAATAACAATAAATAGATAAATGACAGCTGAGAAAACAAACTTCAACAAATTGATTCTGTTAAAGAGGAAACGAGAAGATGTTTCTCTAATTGTTTGCAAATTGCATTGCACCCTGATGTATACTAAAGATCGCTTGTAGACCGGAGGTGCGGGTGCCTCATTCAAAGTACAAATATTAAGATTACAAAGTGGCCAAACAATAAAATCATACTTCAAAGGAGAAAAAACAAGAAAATATAATAGATGAGCATCAATTAGCATATGTTTAAACAAAAATGCATGAAATAATCATTACTGGTACTCCACACTCTCAAATAATTTGCACATCCTACAAACCATAGCTTGGTAGGCAACAAATTAATGTTCAGTATATAGCCTCAAACAATTCTAAGTGAGTCCAAGTATGTATAGCATGATCAAAAGCTTATCCTACCTTCAGCAACTTAAGATGATGACTGTTAAACTCTGTCTCACTATAAGGAAGCAACTGGCGCAACAGCCAACCACCATCCCACAAAGTTTCTGCAGATATATTCGATCGGCAAAATAGACTGACCAATGCATCAAGCACCTACAAGCATATTTCATGGAAGTAGTGAACAGCAGATTTCAAACTTAAAAAATAAAAAATAAAAAGGTTAAAAAAAAAAAGATTATTTTACTTTATCTAGAATGAAATGCACTTCTAATCAATAATAATGAAATGAATTAATTCGTCTTATCTGTCCTATTTGATTTGGGTAGAGTAGAAGGAGAAAGTGACTCAAATGAATCCTTGAGGATGGCGCATTGAAGCTGAAGCAAGAGAATGTGGTATATGAGGAAATTTTGTGGAGACAAAAAGCAGAAGTTAAATGGGTTAAGAAAAGAGCACTGCAATTCAAAATTCTTCCATAATGTTGTTAAAAGAATAAACAGGAACTGTATTAATAAGCTGAAATTAAGGAATGGAATGGAATGTTTGTAAGAGAGGACGACACTATTGAACAAGAAATTATTCAGTTCTTCCAAACTTTATATATGAAAGAAAAGGATGGCTAGACCTAGAATTCAAATATTGAATTAGGGATGCATCAGTATAAAGAGAGCTGATCGGTTGGAGAGACCTTTCAAAGTAGAGGAAGTCAGGAAATAGTGTTTGAATGTAGTAACGATAAAGGCCCTGGTCCTAGTGGTTTTAATCATGAATCCGTCCAAATATGTTGAAATATTATCAGCACAAAGAATTGATGGAAGTGTTTTTGAAATTCTTCAAGAATGGGATTATAAATAGAATCACTAATGTTACTTATTTATGTCTGATTTAGAAGAAGTCTCACTCATTAAAAATTGGAGGTTGTAGCCCAGTAAGTGTTGTGACTAGCTTCCACAAATTAATAACCAACGTATTTTCCTTTAGGTTGAAGGAGGTGTTGCTACCATTTCTTATTGTCAGTGACAAGTTTTTAATACTGTTTTGGTGGCAAATTAAGTGGTTGAAGAATGTATGAAAGACAAAAAAAGTGGGTGCTGTGTCAAAAACTGAGATCGAAAAAGATTATGATCATGTTCATTGGAATTCCTTAGATATTGTTTTAGAAGCAAAAGGATTTGAGTCAAATTGGAGATGGATTATGAGGTTCTTAAAATCTAAAAACTTCTTCACTATGATAAATGGGAGATCGAGGGGAAATTGTGATGCTTCCAGCAATCTTAGGCAAATAGATCCTCTTTCTCCTTTCGGTTTATTCTAGTGGTGATTTGGGGTTTGGGGAAGGTCTAGAGATAAAGCAAATGATTGTGGTAGAAGGTCATAATGTTGGAAGACATGATATAATGATTGCTCATTTACAATTTGCCGATGATACAATTTAATTAAGTTTGCCTTTGGAGGTAATCCAAGATCTTTGGAATTTTGAGTTCTGATTGTTGAGAAAACTGAAAGGAAATTTGAAGGGTGGAAAAATGCTTTTATTTCTAGTTGACAAGATTGAGTATGATTTATACCCACAAACTATCATTCGTTGTTTATAATTCTTATGGAAGTGGGGAAGATGCATTAGAAACTTATTAGGAACTTTTCCATGGGAAGGCATTGATAAAAGCAAGAATGCTCAGTTCATAAATTGGGAGATCGTTTCTCGACCTCAGGATATAGGTTTAGAGATTGAGAATATTGTAAAGAAAAACTTGGCACTGCTTGGGACATGGCTCTGAAATTTTCTTTTGGAAACTAATTAATTGTGGCAAAAAGTTATTAAAAGGATTGTCTCCAAGAAAATGGAGATTCTAACATGGTTGTTTGAGGTTTAAACCACTGCCCCTAAAAATCCAGGATTTAATGATTTATCTAGTAATCTGAACTGCGTGGATGGGAATGGTGCCCAAATTCATTTTGGGAGGATAGTTGGATTGATTCTACACCCTTATGCTTGAGGTTTCCAAAATTGTATAAGCTTAGCTTCTCACAAAATGCTTCAATTCAAAGTAGACCGGAAGGGTCTTCAGAATATATGGCTAGTCTTTTGATTTTAGGAGTAACTGAGGAATTTTCGTCTCTTCTGTCACTGTTGGATGGTGTTTGTTTCAATTAAAAATGTAAAAATAGGAGACTGGTCTAAGGATTCTAAAGGACTCTTTACATGCAAGTCCTTTAAATGATTAAAAAATTATGAGACATTTATTTTTTGAACCTACTAGTGTAATTTGTAGGTTAATAATTCCTACCAAAATCAAACTTTTGATATGGTTGATAGCTCATGACAAAATAAATACTTGTGATATCATACAAAAGAGATCCTAATTCTTGTCTGCTCTCTTGGTATGTCATGTGCGAGAAGTTTTAAAAAATAATAATAATAGTCTTTTTCTCCATTAACTGGTGATTTGAAGGTTACAGAATAAGGTGTTTTCTGTAACTGGTTTGGAGTGGGCTCTCTGTTGTTTCTTTATCTTTTTGATGCTTTTAAAGATTTTAGGGGTGGAAGGAAAGCTATAATACTTAGGTATAGTGGAATTTTTGTTGTTTTATAGGTTATTTGATTGTAGAGGAATAGAAGAATTGTTTATTAAACCAAAGAGGAGAGCAACTTTAATGGGATATAGGCATATAGCTTAGTATATAGCTTCTCTATGGGCATTTACTTCAATAAATCCAAAGATAACTTTTTATTTTTATCATGCTTGATTAAAAGGCTGTTATTTTTTTTTTCTTGAAATAGATTAAAAGGCTGTTATTAATTGATTTAATTTCTTATCAGTTTATTGTTTGGTGGACAACTGGCTCATTATGTTACCTTTTTTTTCTTTTATCTTTGATTAAAATTCTTGTTTACTATCCCAAAAACAAATGACCTTACTGACAAATTTGTCGCCCATTAAGGACTGAATTAACCATCCCGAGTTCAAGCACTCGCACCATATGTATGTGAACATACCTGGTTTCTATGTAATTGAGGGTTCATCACCACCTCCTGGAAAGAACAAAATACTCCATATTTTTCCTGTTAATTACAAAAGAATATGTAGAATATAAACCATATCAAGAAGATAATTTTTAAAAATACAAAGACATTTCATTTCTAAAGAATATGGAAAGGAACAACAGAACAAGCTAAAATGTGTACAGGATGAACAGAACACACTGAAATTACTAAAAGTATGTCCCTTAAACCTATTCTAAACTATCATAAATTCCAAAACTTCAGGCTCAATTATTCAACCAGCAGGAACAGAATGAACTGTGATCCATACGATTGCTTCAGGTGAGCAACAGCTGCTCCGTCACGGTACCTACTTATGGGCTAGCTAATTCACTAATCAAAGTTACAAAGATCCACTCAATTATTACCACATAAAAGTGCAGAAAAATTTATATAAATTTCAACCAAATGATTCATTTGGTGAGAAAAACCTTATTTCTCAGTAAAGGGTAATTGCTTATACTACAAGTTTCTCACAGAAGTATAATTACATTTCTATCACAAAGTCTGACAAGCAAAAACACTAGCAAACCTAAGAGGCAGAAGAATTAAAAAAGATTACAAATACACATTTAGAATGATCTAAGCACAGATCAAAAACTTTCAAATGACAGTAATATCATACAGGTGGGGCGAGTTTGAGAGTTCACCTCATAAGAAAATGCTTAATATCATATATCTGAATCAACAGCAATAATGAAAGATAGAAGAGAAAACAGTATGCCAATAAAAGCAAGTGGCATCAGTACCTTCAGCTGTTCTAGATAGCCATCAAGCTCAGTACTATCCCTTACAGTGGTACTTTCTGATGAGAAAAGTTGCTCTTCACCAGAGCCTTCACCAACCAAAGCTTGCTGCAAGAACAGGAAACAAGACCCCACCAAAATAAATATATTTTAGTTATACATATTCTTTAGACAAAGTTTGTGAGCGAAGGAAAACAAAGATCAGTCCATTAGGTTTGGATGCCTGAACATCTGAAATATTTCATTTCAATGGCAGACAGTAGATACTCACTTAAACATGATTTACACGACACATTGCCTATTGAGAATTTGGCAGCTTAGACATGGTGTCTGTTTCAGATAATCTCATAATCAGATACACAACTAAGAAGTTTCAGAAAATATATATACACAACTAAGAAGACACTTTCTTTAACCAGAGATTCTCTAAAATTATAAGGGTGCTATACATGTTTTGCCATGAAATTAATATATACTGCGGTCTTCATAATTATTTCAGTATCAGGAGATTCTATAATACAAGCCAATTATACTTGCATTAACAAATAGCGATGTCCAAAATCCCTTGTTTGTGTCAAAACCAGACAGTCATTTACATCATAGCAACTCAACAATGAATTACCAATTTATCAAGTAGTAGATCACACAAAAAGAAACAAAAAACAAAAGAAAAGAAAAAACAGTATAAAGGAATGGGTAAACAGATCCACACATGTTTGGCATGGCTTTTAAAATTTAATTCTAGTTTTTTGGTAGCAAAAGTGCATACTTAATTTGAAAAGTTTTGGTACATCTTATTTGGAGAATCTTAAGAACTTTTATATATTATTTTATAGATCCCAACCTCCTGGTTTTACAACAAAAACCTATTTTAATCAACAAATCTGCTTTGAACATTCCTTAACCATGCATCAAAATAAATATTGAAGTTATATATTTGTCGAGTAAAACAAATGTTTTATTGCCATAATATAAATAATAAAATAAAATTCCTTTCTGTGCCTTTTTTTTTTTTTTTTTTTTTAACAATTTATTACCAGAAATCGTCTTTGTAATTACTCTGCCAAACAATCTATTAATCCCAAAACACTTTTACACTGACAACCAAGCAACAATAGCTTTCAGCATAGTAACCTCTAAGCAAAATTGTACATGGAAGCTAATACCAATCAAAATCATCATAATTCAGATGCATAAGTTATCTGTCACCAAGAACCATGGTAGCAATTACTGATCTCTATGATTTTTATTGTTTAATTGATTTACACATATCAAATTTAAAATTCTAAACACATTTCATCGCTCGTAAATGTATACTTCCTCTAAGTTCTACACTAGGAGCTAAAACCAATGACTCCGTCAAAGTATTCGATTATATTTTGTGACTCTTTGAAAAATACAGCCAACTATTATTCAGATTACAACTTCCTAACAATATGTATTTTTACGTGCAGGATCCCTATAAAAGTTTTAAACTAGAAATTATATTTTTCCTAAAAAATAGCATCCTCAATATGCCCCAACTTTTGTTAAACTTCAAATGTCAAACTCAGGCATTAAATTCAACAAACTGTCCTCCTCTCCTCTCTCCTCGCTTCTTCCCATCCCTCTTCTTTATCTTTCCTCTTTTTTGTCTCCTTACATCACAACCATAAAAGTTTCCCACTTTAAACAACATTCATTATAAAGACAACTTCTTATCACTTCTTGCCTAGTCTTCATATTATATCTCAATTTCATATTTCCCGCCATTTAAGTCCATCTCCTAAACTCCTTTGCACTTTTAACAACTTGGATACCCACCCAAAATCAAAGGTTGAGCCAGCTGACATGACCGAGTCAACCCAGTCCACAGAATTACTTTTATTTAGTTTAGCACACATCTTAACCCTTGGGATTAATACCATCCAGACTCCACCATCTCCTTTGTTGGCCGAATCACATAAAAAAAGCTTTGTGAGAGAGGAGAGAAAATGGGTGAGACAAAGCATGGAGAATGAGGCATTATATGTAAAAGTGTGCGTGCATATGTGTCAAATAATTCCATGAGATCCTGCACTAGAGAAGCATTATAAATACATAAATGAAGCTAATATCCTGTATCAATTAACTGCATAAAAACTGTTTAAGAAATAAGTAATTTAAGCCATCAGCACAACTTACTAGCAAGAGTTTTTTATGCTGTTTACGCTGAGGAAGAATCCCAAGAGCATCTAACATAGATTCGTCCAATTCTAGAGATGCAGATATCAGATCAGGAGAGTGAAACTAACATAGAGCAGCGAAGTAAACATAGTAAGTTCATTTATGTAACCTTTTGTTTGCAACAAAGTCGCCAGCACACTTAGAGAACCCAATGCTTGCACATCATCCCCACTTGTTACATAAGAAAGCAAGGCCTCTCTACACAACATATATGGAAATGATAAATTATACAAGATATTAAATGGAAAAATGTATTCATAATTTGTCCATCTACCAGCTCGTAACTGAGCACACGCACAGGGTACATGGGAAGGAAAAAAGCTACATGAAAGACAGTATCAATCATCGTCAAAACAAACGTCTAACAAGCAATAAAAACAAAACTGAAGAATTTTTAGCTAGACTGGGTATTTAATAAGAAAATCATAATTTAGACGTTTCACTTATAGAAAGCAAAATAGTGAAAACAAAACACTTCCAAAATGTGAATTTATTAACTAGAGTAGCATTTTAGTAATCTCCTTATGAATGGAAAAAGTTTTAACCATAGAAAATTAAGAACCACTAATACATCGAAACTTTAATACCTGATAATAAACTGCCAAAAAATTATTTGCATCAGACAACAGTCCAAAGAAGTTATACACGAAAGACAAAAGTATTGCCATCAAAAATTATTAGAAAAAAAAAAAAAAAAAATCCTTAATCAAGTAAAAAAGAGGGGAATGAAAGGCATAAGATTAACAGTACGTTAAGCATTTTATTTAAAGTAAACCAATTCATTTTATTCAAAGAAGAAGAAGCAAGTACAAAAAGTGGACAAGTGATCCACCAAAAAGAGAAACAAAACAAGCCTACAAAAGCAAAAAGGAGAGGAACATAAATTGACACAGGAGCCTTCCGAACAATTTGAATATACAAAATGGAGTGGTATCCTTGGACTTTGTTGGAAAAGAAGCCCTCAAAGGCGCAAAATAATGAGCTTTATCCCAAAGAAAGTTGTTGTCCTCCCCAACAACTTCATAAAACATTCTTCTATTCCTCTCTCACCAAATTACCAAAAATATAGCAAGCGCTCTGCAAAACCACAACACCTTCGCTTTCTTCCTAACCCCAAAAGCTTAAATTTTTCAAAAACAGGAGAGAAAAGATTCCAAAGCCACCCATATGACATTAGCAACTGAAAAATACTTGATCTATAGTTTTAATGCTGACTGACATTGTAGAAATGTAAAATCCAAACTTCATGTTTCTTTCACTGTTTCACAATGGACACCAACAAGGAGATAAACACATATTAGGATACTTCCTTTAGTTAATGTCATAAGTTTTGATCTTTCCATGAGCTACCAACCATAACAAAAAGGAAGGCGGGTTTCACCCTTCACCAATCAATTCAAAATAAGTCCCTAAATCACAATCTTTTATCTACCTTTTGACAGCTATCTAACACAGAAAGAGGAATGGACAAGTCATCAATTTCTCTTATCATTAAAATTTCTTCTAAAATTAAAGTTCCAACCTGTAGACAAATTGATTATAAGCATAATTGTAACTTTTTTTTTATAGGAAACGAAAACTTTATTACAAATAAGAAAGATAATACAGTAGTGAACCAGAAATCCACCAAACAGAAAACCAAACTAAAAATAAGTGCAAGATTGGAAGAACCAGTTAACAAACAGTTGCCTTCCAATCTAGCATGAGAAGGAATAACGAAATATCTTTAAATTCTACACTTGAAGATGCCCAAAGAGAAGCTAGATAAAACATTTTATCCCCTAAATAGATCTCCTCCTCTTCGCGTTCCTCGAAGATTTTTTTGTTTCTCTCCTCCCAAATAACCCAAAAAATAGCGAACACACCACAATACCAAAGAATACTAGCTTTCTTTCCATCTCCTAAGGCTTTAAATTCCTCCATTAAAAGGGAACATAACGAATTAGGGACGACCCACTTCACACCAACTAAAGATAGCAACTTGTTCCACAAAAATCTAGCCACCGGACACTGAAGAAAGAGATGAGCATAATTGTAACTTCAACAATTCTATTTTCCTATAAGACAAATGTGTATATAATAAAAAATAGTAACCACTCCACCTAAAAGTTTTTACTAATAAGGGTCCAAGAAATAATAATTAAGCACTCCAACACAACTGTTAGACCATTGGCTTATCATGCAGCCTAAATACAAACACAAATTCAAATTCAAAACAAAGATATATAACAAAATAAAAATATAATCATATATGAGCACTTTAACCCAGAATCTTCTCTAATATAATTAGCTCTATTACCATGCTAGTAATCAAACTCAAGTAAAAAGTTTTAGCATGCAAATAAAGGGCATATTCACACATGTATTGAGTTGGGCTGAAACAAATAACTTTTATGAATGAGTTGCGAAGCAAAGGAACGAAAGACTCAGTTCAAAATTATTTACTTAAATATAGAAACAATGCTTATAATTCTTCAAATCAATATATCAGATTGAAAACAGTAAAGCGAAGTTTGACTGAGCAAGCATGGTATATACAATGCTAATGAATAAAACAACAGAAAAGGGATAAATACTAATATTAGAAGTTGTCCGGTGACCATGTTCAAGCACAGTGTTATTTAAGGGTAGTCCATTCTAGCACCATCAAAGATATGAATCACATTAAGCTAATAATTCAATAATGTAGAAGTATATCACCTCAAAGCCAAAGAAGAATTACTACAACTATTTTGCGCGAGCGCATCTTCAGGATAAATTTGTGAAGCGGCCATGTCTGACACTGTCGCTCTCAAATGTCCATTTTCCACCCCACTAATATTACCATCATCTGACTGTTTGTTATCAAATGTAAAATCATGACCAGGCATACAGCCATTCAGCTTAGCTTGAAAATTTGAAATGTAGGCCTCTGGAGGACAGAAAAGAGCAGCAGCAATAGTGTTCGCCAAATCTTTGATTTTCACTATGCGCAAGATGCAGCAAAGTAGATACAGGCACGTGACAGCTCCAATTTCTCCTTCCTGTATTTACAGGCAACTGAAGTTAGAATAGAAACAAGTAGCATGCATACAAAACCAAAGATTAACTTATTAGCTGGTTAAAGCACTCCATAAGGGAAAAAAAAAAAAAAAAGTAGGGAAAACCGAACCAAAAAAGGACGGGTTCCATACATTCGCAGTATCTATCCGTAGAGATGGGAGAAGCAACGGAAGAATCAAAAGTTGCAAAATATGGTCTGTTATTAACCTCCCAACATCAGGTATCCCAGCAGAAACAATATCGCTAAAATAGTAGAGATTGTCCTCAATTTCATCCACAGCAGAAAGAATTGAAGATGTCGAGTCTGGGCTTGGGTTTCTGTCCCAAAAACCAAATGATACTTTAGAACTGCACATTGTGCTCTCTATTATAACAAGACTAAAAATTATAACTCTTACTTATGAGAGTGTGAGACTAGTCTATCTAAATCAATGCATTGCTTGCGGAAAAATGAAACCAAATTTGAAAAATATTCCGCATAAGGGTAGCTGGTGATATATCCATTCACACTATCATCTCCAACTGAAAACACGATAAAGGCATTAGAGAATAAAACGTTTTGAACTGGAATGTAACTGCATTTGAAAATTAATATATAGAAGGAAAGCAATGTTTAAAACTAAAACAACTCACCATGATAAACATTAAGTGTTAAAGCACGTACTGCAATGCGAATCATGTTCTCTTCATGGAAAGCAAACCGTATTGCCTCAGAATACAGTGGAAAAGAAACTATTTCCTCCTATAAGCACAAATATGGGATTGTATCAGAAAATTGTGTTATAGTACAAAGGATACAAGAACTGTACATAATATGAACAATATGTTCAAGTCCAGGGAAATCCTAAGAGAAACAAAGGAAACTACACCAAAAGTACACTAATATAATGAGTTCATTCATTGTAACCAAAGCTCTTCAAATTTATTTATATCAAAATTGTTATGTTGGATAACCTACCACTCCTAAACAAAAATTGCAAAAAACTGTTATTTAACAATATAAAAGAGAGAGAGAGAGAGAGAGAGAGAGAGAGGTAAATACTAAACAGTACACTGCCACTATAACTCTTCAGATTTCAAATAGATGTTTAGACATGTCTTGAAACACTTGAGATTAATGGGATATACTTCCAAAAGAAAAGAAAAAGACAATCAAAGAAACTAAATCAATAACTTACAATGGACTAAATAGATAGTAAACAATTATATCCAGGATCAAATCAATTTCACCAGCTGGTGTCTTTGTTTTGTTTTATACTTCTGCCTCTCAATCTTTTTCTTTTTTCTCCTTCACATTGGTGTGAGACAAGGTGTTTGGTTTCAAAGAATTGATATCAGAACTTTTTATTTAAATTCACTAAATTTCCAACAATTTAGGAATTGGATTACAGCTATGACCGAGGCATGCCAAATATGCCTTAAATAATATTTTGCAAGTATTAACTCTCATAAATTACAATTCACAGTTTTTAACAAAAAGAATCCACATAAAAAAAAAAAAAAGGGGGGGGGGGGGGGGGGGGGAGGAGGAAGAAGAAGAAGAGTAAAGAGAAAGGCAAAACAATTCAAATTGTTTAATAAAATCAATTAAATATACAAAAGAGGGAAGAACTTACATTTTGAGTCTTGAGAAGCAGAGAAATTGTATTTTTGTTTAGCTTTCCACTTATCGCTCTTCACAAAACATAAGACAACCCATTGAAACACCAGTCAAATTAACAATGTTTAAAAAAAAGATAATAATAATAATGGACATGAACAAATCATCCACCGTAACTTCAGAGTTTTCGAAAACAGGATACAAACCTTAAAAAGGATATATAGTAAGACAACATCTCTTCATTGAGGAAGTCATACGAATGAGTTATTAAATAATTAATATGTTCATTACTGAACATATAGTCTGCACAATTTTCCCATAGTTAGATCCATCAACACTATCACAACAAAAAAAGCAAGAAACTAAAACAACCTACATACTTACATATAGCGTGTTCACTTTTCAGGTTCTGGATCATAATGCTCATTGTCTGCAACAACTGAAGCGAAACAGTAACAGTTCTGCTAACTTTTAGTATACGTACAAAATCTCCCATGACTTGCTTCTCCATGAAAAATCTAACAAAATTAAACAATTACATAAAACCGCCAGAACGAAATAGGAAAGTGTAACACTAGATAAACAATGAGTAACTACTCACTCATGACTTGCTTCTCCATTGAAAATCTAAAAATATTCGACAATGACATATAATAACCAGAACGAAAAAGAAAAGTGTAACATTAGATGAACAATGCGTAACTAGTCACTCATAACTTGCTTCTGCATGAAAAATCTAATAAAATTCAACAATGACATAAAACCGCCAGAACGAAAACGAGAAGTGTAACATTAGAAGAGTAACCACTCACTCGAAAAAGGACGAGTCATGCTGATCGCCATAAGTTAACAATTCCGCGATTGATCTCAGCGCCTCAATAACAAAATCCTTTATAAGCAAACACAAGAAGTTGAGAGCATTAAAAAGAAAAAAAAAAAAAAGGTAACAGCAAAGAAGTAACAAATTAGATATCATGAATCACCTTGTCAACGTCATCAACAATTTGAACTTTGTGGAGCTGTTCAGTTAAGTATCTGCCAAGGAAAGATAGAGTAATCAGAATCCTCAAGGACTTGAATTGGAAGATATTTGATGTTATTGATTGAAACCCTAGAAGAAAAAGAAAAGCACCTGAGTTCGTCCAAGGAGAATCGATCTCGGGATCTCCAGAAGGAAAACCACATGATGATTGGGACGCGTGATCAAATCTCCTCTTCCGTCTCACAGTTCATCATCAAAAGAGGGATCGGGATCAGATGAGTTTGTTGCTGTTGTTTTTTATTTTATTTTTTTTATTTATTCTTTTTTTTTTGAAAGATTGTTGTTGTTGCTGTTGTGTTCAAGTTAAAACAAATTAAAATCAAAATTGAAACATAAGAACCAAAGAACTGGCCAGAAAAGCAGAGACATCAGGAGCGCCCTTTTGTTTGTTTTTTTGGAACTTTTGTTATAAACCCTATATTTTGATGATTTATGATTAGTTCGTAAAATTATTATTATTTTTTTCTGTGGTTAATTGTGATTAATGAATTGTCAATTTTTCTTATTGATTAAAAACAAAAAGAAAAATTTCATTTTAGTCTCCACAATTTTTGAAAATATCAAATTTTTAAATATCTTTTGAAAATAATGTTTTTTATCCTTAACTTTCCAAAATTTTTCAAAATAGTCTAAACCGTTAATCAACTAACAGTCAACGGAGACAAAAAACTTAAATGAGAAGGGTAAGATGGTCTTTTTATATGAAAAACTAAGATCGTGACACGTACATGGCTACGATTTTAAACATTAAAAAAATTAATTTAAATAATTTATAACACTTTTCAAATTAATTTTATAAAAAAATTGAAAAAAAAAGATATTGGATCTCCACCGTCCATCCAATCCATCCATCCATAATGGATGGACGGTGGAGAACTAATTTGATGGATTTCCACCATCTTCAACACATCTTCATCTCCACCATCAAACTAGTTCCAACCAGTTCATCAATCTAGTGGATCTCCACCATCTTCAACATATTAAGCCAATCAACCTAACACAGTTCATCAACATCATCTCTCTTAGCATTCAACATCATCAACAATTCCATAACATCACAACATCATCAGCATCATCTCCCTCAACAAACAAATCATCAGCAACATTAAGAGTAAAAAAAAAAAAAATTCTCTAGTTCTGGGTTCTGGGTTCTGCATCGAACTCAGGTTTCCAGGTTCGATCGAACCCGAAACCAGAGAGTTCTAGGTTCGATGCAGAACTCAAAACCCAGAACTATAAATTTTTTTTTTTTTTTTTTTTTTTGCTCTTATTGTTGCTGATGATTTCTTTGTTGAGGGAGATGATGTTGATGATATTGTGATGTTGTTGATGATGTTATGGAATTGTTGATGATGTTGAATACT
The DNA here is from genome assembly GCA_021234005.1 of Nephelium lappaceum. Lineage (NCBI taxonomy): Eukaryota > Viridiplantae > Streptophyta > Magnoliopsida > Sapindales > Sapindaceae > Nephelium > Nephelium lappaceum. The sequence goes on along the minus strand of CM038002.1, from coordinate 12,879,796 downwards.
ATGAGAGATGATATTAATGAATTGGGTTGGGTTGATTGGCTTAATATGTTGAAGATAGTGAAGATCCACCAGATTGATGAACTGGTTGGAACTAATTTAATGGTGGAGATGAAAATGTGTTGAAAATTGTAGAAATCCACCAAATTAGTTCTCCACCGTCCATCTATTATGGATGGACGGTGGAGATCCAATATTTTTTTTTTTCAATTTTTTTATAAAATTAATTTGAAAAGTATAATAAATTATTTAAATTAATTTTTTTAATGTTTAAAATCATAGTCTTCCACCTGTCACGATCTTAGTTTTTCATATAAAAAAACCATCTTACCCTTCTCATTTAAGTTTTCTACCGTCGTTGACCGTTAGCTTTTTTAAAGAGTTTTGGAAAGTTATAGATAAAAAAAGCTGTTTCCAAAAGATATTTAAAAATTTGATATTTTCAAAAATCTCAAAGACTAAAATGAAGCTTCTCCTTGAAAAAAAAATCATTTTATCTTTTCTTTTAACTTAAATTAATACTATTTTAGAAGGTTTTTTGATCTTTTCAAAATAATTAAGAGAAAAAATGATGATTCATCAATCGTCACGAAAGAAAATGATATAATTCTTTTTTCACACCAATTCTTTTTTTTTACTTTCATCATCCTAATTTTTCGAAAGTTTATTAATTTGGTTCTATTGTAAGTTGAACGTTGATCAAACTTTAATGGTGGGTAGGTTGTCTTCAAACATTATGAGTTAAAACAAAACAATTTTAAAAATCAGGAAAGTAAACTAAAAATATAAAAGAATATGGATCTTTATTATCATCTTATATTTGAGATTAAAAGTAATTAAAATAAAAATATGTATATAATGGATCAATAGAGATCTAGTTTGTTTCTGTTAGGTCTATAATTATTAATATTTTATACTCAATATACCTATTATTTATGTTAAGATTTTGTGTTGAATTAGTATTTTTATTTCATTTTATGTTTATGCGTTTAAGGGGATGTATTCAATTATGACTTTAAAAAACTTTCATAGAATTTTTTCACTAAATTACTTTTGTAGAATTTTATAAATTTCTAATGAATTCACAGATTCATGAAAGACTCTCATAAACTTTCATAAACTCTTTTATAAAAGACTTTAATTAACTTTGATAGAATTTTAAGAAAAATTATGAAAGACTTTCATAAACTTCCATAGACTAACTTTTATAGATTTCCATATATTTTCATAGACTAAACTTTCATCAACTTATAATATAATATACACTTTATAAGTTAATAAAATTATATTTATCATGTCAATAATGATGAAAAAACATAACACATAAAATAAAAGTAAAGTCACCTCAATTACATAAATTAATCATCAAAACACCAAGTATTTTAAGCGTTTCATTATTCAATTTATGTCTTCTATGGAAAATAAAATCTTAATATCTATTATTATTAATAATCTCAACATCTCTCCACATTGTAGTAGCTATAGCAGTCTTTCATTCATTAACATACTATATTTATTACTCTTGAATCTTAAGAAATGAGTTAAAATTGTCATATTTCATTAACTAGTAATAATGAAAACGATGAAGATTCGTAGATATTAATAGATTTTTATAAATTTTCATTAACTTCTAAAATAAAAACATATTCCTTTAACAAGCTCATACAAATTATATACTTTATAAGTTATATTTCTCATCTTTTTTGATATAGTGTAAATAAACTGATAAAAAATAATTATCAAAAGTAAAAATTTAAAAAATTCCCCAACAAGTATGTAATAGAAATAAAAGTTGAAAAAAAAAATATCACTTGTATAGATATAATTAAACAATCTAAAAAAAATCTTCAATATTATTTTTTTTATTTGAAATAGAGGTTTTTTCTCTTATTTTTTAGCATAAAAAATAAAGATTTTGTTGATTAATTTCATCGATTTTAAAGTAATGAGATTTTCAAATGAGATTATTTGGATTAATATCCATCTAGACTTTTTTTTTTTTTTGGGGTATTGCATATATATATATATATATATATTTAATAAGATGTTTCTCTTTCTTAAATTTATTTTGTCGATATATAATTCCTCAATTTTGATTCAAACTTGAAATTTTTCATAAAATAATAAATTTATATCCTTTGGAAAAGAAGAGATCTGATAAGATTCAAAAACTAAATTTGAACATAAGAAAAAAAATGTTGACCATTACAATTCACAATAAATATGAGTGAAATATATACATATATAAATATATATATATATATAAATGTGTGTGTGTGTATTTTTAAAATAAGTGAAATATTTTTACTTATGACTACTATTGAGTTTGAGGAGATTCAAATGTAAAATAGATTGTGGGATTTGTTTTTTATAATTAACAACAAAAGTTTATAAAAGTTTTTGAGGGGAGTGTGAAAGAATTTGTAAAGTTTAATTATTATAAATTCAACATGAAAGTCTTTAAAAGTCTACCAAAGTCATTAAAATTTTAAATTTTATAAAAGTCATTAACATTTTGAATACCTCGTAACTTTTATAAACTTTTAAAAAGTTTTGATTAAATACCTCATAATTTTTATATATTTTTTAAGAGTCATTAAAAGTCTATATTGAATACCACATAACTTTTATAAAGTCTTTAAAAATTTATATTAAATACATCCAAACTTTTAAATTATATAAAAGTCATTAAAAGTTTAGATTGAATATACCCCCTAAATTTAGATTTTGAAAAGAAAGGGATAGAATCATTAAATTTTTGAAAATTAATGCAGCTCAAGGAATTAGAAGAAAGTGAGGAGCTAAATCGATAATTTATCATTCAAATCCCAATAAAAAAGGAAACAAATCTAAAACCTAATCGGATTTCTTGTAAGCAAGAAAAGAATCCGTTAGAATTGGGAATTTAATCAAAAAGCAATTTGGAAAGGAATCAAAATAATTAATAAAGAGTTAAATAAGGATTCGTGAATTATGCATCAAGAAATAGTTTTGAGAGAAATAAAAGAAGTAGATTTGGTTTGTAATTAATGCAAAAGTGTGCATCAAGGAGTAGCCGTGAGCAATGACAAAGTGAAGACATGCAACAATGAGTAGCGCAAATGGGCCCGTGCGAAGGCGCACGAGCAAATGAAGGGATAACAAAATCTCCATCTTCACATTGAAGGTCCATAGATGGAATAATAGAGGTAGATCTCCATCATTTGACTATAGAGATTAACAATAGAATCTCCATTGGTCAACGATGGAGAAAAGGAGGTACATGGGTAGACCTCCACTAGCTAACGATAGAGATCCATTGATGTCTATTGTTAATGGATATCAATTGGATCTCACTACTAATTGAGAAGATGAATCTAAATCAACAATAGAGATCCAATTTGGGTCTCTGTTAGATGAAAAATGTTTTAAAAGTCTTAATTTTTTTTTCATTTTATAAAACAATAATACGTTTTAAAATGACGATATGTTAATTTATTTTTATGGGTTTAAAATTGCTTAATTTTCATATTTTAAAGTTTTGTTGACATGTGTTGAATTCCTAATATTGGTTGATACATTAGAATTAAATTGTTAAATTTTGAAATGTTAAAAGGATATAATAACTGTATCTTAGGATGTCAAACTAATGGCAGGATGAAATGTTCTTTCTGTTTTTTTGTCACAGATGACTGTTAAGACTACCATAAGGAGGACCAAATTATAAGTATCGAAAATTTTATGAACGATGGGAACTAAATATGAAATATAAGGAGGAAATTGAAATTTGCTATTTTTTATTTTATTTTATTCAAGCCCAGTACGTCATGGCCCACCAATTTTATCATTTTACTTGTACAAAACTTCTTGTCATATCATATCATGTCCGAAATCCAACCGAAATTTCTAAGATTTACACATTCCGGCTCGTCTAAACCGACCGAATCCTTAATTTAGTAGGCTACGAAGCCCAATGGACCGTCTGATGCTATGACCCAAAACATAAAGAGTGATGGTATCTGTACACCACTAACCTGTATGTCCACCCCATTCACAAATACAAATATTTTAATACTTAATTATGAATTTATAATCCACTTAACATAAAAAATATAATTTTTTTTAATTATTATATTATATATTTATAATTAAACAACATCAAAGTTACCTCTTAATATAATTAGAATTTATTTTTACATACTTGAGGAGGAGTTTGTACAATTTTAAAGAGGGGTAAATATCGATACTCAAACATTAATAACAACAAACATTAAAATAATTTTCTTTAATTTTTTTTTCCCTTTAAAGTGCTTTAGTATGTATTTACTCATTTCTTTTTGAATAAAAAATTTGATGGTTCTATTTGTTTGCAAATTTCTTTTTTAACTTTTTATAAGTTGATTAATAGCATATTAGTTCATATCTTGACCTTCTGTGTTGGGGTGTAACAGAAAGACTCAAGGTGCCTAGATGGCATGCTTGGCAATGCTCGCTGTTTGAATTGAAGCAGCTTTAATTCATATCTATCCTTCAAAGTAGTAGAAAGAACTGAAGAAGATACAATTCCAGTATTTGAAATAATAAAACTTTTCTGTTTCTTGTCAGTTAAAAAAAATTTATCTATATCCTCCACATTCTTTCTTTTGGCCCGCAAGTCCACTTGAGTCTGCATGTTCCTATTCTTACGAGGCTTTCTATTATTAGGTTAATGGGGATATTAGATTTAGCATATTCATTTCTAAGAATATAGTGATCAAAATTTGCACGGTCCAAATTATTGGGCCTAACCTATTGATTGGGTTAGATCTAAAAGCCTATAAGTTATCATTATAGATAGCCTGCGGTCAATAGAGGAAATTGTCCGTATTGAATAAATTACAATATTTGAATTATAAGCAAATGAGGAAAGCATATGGAAAATCTCTCAAAGGAAATATTATCTTTACCTTTGAGACAATTTATTTGGGAAAATTACACTAAAATGTCTTGACCTATTGCATTATTACAATCATAATGCGAGTTTAAGCTAAATTACACATTAATACCCTTGACATAGTTTGACTAACATTAATGTAATAGAAAGTTAAACTCTGAAGGGTAAATAAGTCTTTTTAAATATTAAATAAAATAAAAAATAGTTATATTCTACTTTAAAACTACCAAGTCACACTAAATTTAAAAATAATTTAATTAATTAATTAATGATATTATTATTTTTTAAAAAATAAAAATTTAAAAGAAACAATTTCAACAAACTTGATATCATCAACGTCAACTTTTTAAGCCCAAAAATCACCACCAACATTAACCTAACTCTTCAATAACCCAGTTCCTTCATCTCTGTACATTCTTTTAAAAAAAAATTTGTTCATCTTTATTTCAATTTCATAGATCACCATTACCAACATCAATCTAAAACCCAAAAGAAAAAAAAAAATCATCATACCCAGTATCAGTGAATCATCATTAACCCAGTTCCTCAGCTCTATTCACAGATGAACATCAATTCAAAACCCAAAAAAAAATTCGTCATCCGAAAACCCACTGTAAATTCACCATCAAACATGCCTCTCCTCTCTCTTAACCACGTCGAACACAACTCTCCTCTCTCTCAACCACACTGAACCAACTCTTCCAACCAACTAGCTCTTTCAAAAAATTCATCATCGATGTCAATCCAGAAACCAAAAAAAAAAAAAAAAAAAATCATCATTAATAACAAACTACATCCAAAGGAGCAAGATCTGGCATGGAGAGCTCCAAACAGACGCGTCACAGACAGAGGATGAATGAGAGCCAGATGGTTGATTGGACGATGGAGAATATGTATTCGGCATGGTTGAAGAGATTTGTGTAACAAGGAGCAAAATCTGGTATGGAGAACTCCGAACAGACGCATCACAGATAGAGGATGAATGGGAGCCAGATGGTTGATCGGACGATGGAGAATATGTATTCAACATGGTTGAAGAGATTGGTGTAGCAGGAGAGGACCTCAGAGTTGACTGGTTCTTGGGGAGGTGGGGCAAACGACATGGTGGAGGTGGGGGAAAAGGTTGAATCGTTGGAAAATTTGGGGTTTTGGTTTTGAAACCCCTTTTTTTAAATTTTGAATTTAAGTTTTTCTTTTTCTTTTTAATAATATCCCAAATATTAATTATTTAAGCTATTATAATTTTATATGAAATGTGGCAATTTTTGATTGGGCAAGGAATGTTTGACATCTAAGAAGACCAATTTGCCCTTGAGATATTAATATTATTACTAATTGACTGTTTGTCAAACTCAGTCAAGGGTATCTTTGTGTAATTTAGTCTAAACTTGCATTATTGTTGTAATAACACAATAGGTCCAGGTATTTTAGTGTAATTTTCCCCAATTTATTTCCTTATTAATCGCCCGTCTATTTCCTTATTCTATTCCATTACAATCTCCACGAATCAAGGGGTTCACATATATAAATAATAGGGCTTTAACACAAGTAAGGAAGAGGCACGATTGGCGGCATCAACACACATGTTCACATGTCCACATGTCTTTGTGAGATGATAGTTTCCTCTACCACCAAATATTGTCCTCTTCCAGCCATGTCAGTGTAGCGCCATCTCCCTCTCTCATCTCTGCTGGTCTGCGTCACTACACCACCGGATTCCGCTTCACTATTACCACCCGCATGACCAACTCCTCCTCACCACCGACGTGGTTCATATACTGCGTGTAGGGCCTGTTGAACAAGTTCAATTTCACTAGCTCCTCTCCGTCAACCATCAACACCACGCTGCCATCATCTCTTATATATTCATGTTATTCTTCTCTTTGTGCTGTTTACATCGTTATTGCACTCTTCCCGCCCCCGGTTTGTAGTTGCACATGCCATTATCACAAGTGCTAATGCAGCTCCCGTGGTAGGCCAAAACAAGTTCAATCACTTGCTCTAGTGTCATATCATGCTAACTTATATTATATCTCATACAATAGGGATATTATGTAAAACCTCCCTAGAAAGAAAAATGATCGAAAACGGCTCCTGATTTTTTTTTTTTAAGTAAATCGCCCCTTACCGTTAATTTTTTATCCAAAATATTAATATTGTTCATCCAAAACAGTGAAATGATCAAAATACCCTCATTAAGATCCTATAAAATCTCTCTTATATCCTTCAAACTTATGTAATGGCTAAAATACCCTTTAAATTATTAATTAATAATAATATTAACTAAAAAAATAACACAAAATTTAAAAACAAAAGAAAATAAAAAACCTAAAGCCCATAAATTCTAGGTTTCCAAGTTGCTGAAAACCTAGAATTTCTGGGTTTTTGACAATAGAAATCCAAACCAACAATAGAAATCCAACATAAATAGAAACCTAGCAACAAAACCCAAAATTTCTAGCAACCTTCTAATAACAGAAACCCAATAGAAAACACCAAAAAAAAAAAAAAAAAAAAAAAAGGAAAAAATCTAATCTTCAAACTTCAACACCACTATAACCAGCCAACAACAAACTCAAACCAACATCACCACCGCCATCATTAAACCCAATCAAACTCAACCGCCAACATCACCACCATCATAGTCAAACCCAATCAAACTCAAACCCTAACATAACTACTACCACAGTTAAAACTCAATCAAACCCAACCCTCAACTCCATCACCACTGTCAACCCAAATCAAACCCATCACCCACCCAAACCATTGTCATCGATGGATAAGAGAGAGAGAGCGGTAAGGTGTGGGGTGGGTGCATCAAAATTGAAGGCAAAAGGTGGAGACAGGTACGCCATAGTAATCAATGATGGATATGTGTGGCGACGGCAATGATAAGATAAGTGGAGGAAAAGAGAAAAATAGAAGAAAAAGAAAAGAGAACGGAAGATGAAGAAGAGGCATGACTACTGGGTTTGAAGGAAAGGGGAGAGGGACACTAAGGCGACGATTAGAAGGGGAGAAGAGAGGAGAGGAGGTTGATGATTAGGAGGGACGGTGATGTTGGCTTAGGGTTGATGGGTTTAAAGGTGATTTAGGGGTTTATTTTAAGTTTTTAATTTATATTTAATTTTTTATTATTTTTTTAAATTAATCTTTATCGTCCATCGTAAGATAGACGGAAGAGATCTAGTAAATTGAATTTTTTATGTAATTTTAAATTTTTATTTATTTATTTATTTTTTCAGATTAATCTTTATTATCTATCTTAAGATGGATGGTGAACAGTAGAGATATGATGAATTAAATTTTTATGTAATTATTCATTTATTTAAATTTTTTATTTTCTTTTATTAAAAGAAATAAAATTAGTTATCTAATTACTATTATATCGTTCAAATTTACCACGAACGGATTTTTTAACTGGTAGGAATAGGTTTATCTAATAAAAAAATTGGGATAATTCCTCATTATTTTACTGTTTGGGGGGTCAGTTTTATAATATCCCTATATAATATTATGAATGTTGCAACATCATCGTTCTGCATACCAGTGGAATCATGGCTCAATATTATAATATATTATTATGCTCAAGTGTCAAGTGCATCCAACAATGATGATAACTTTTCCAAAAATGAATAAATAAATAAATAATGATGATTAGCTGTACATCACGGCCAGTGATAATAATATTTATTATTTTACACGCTTGTCATGTTCAAGTTGCAGTACTGCAACATGGTCACGCCTAATACTGCTCAATTATGTTTACTGATACAATGATTATCATTATATATTTGCTATTCTATTTACATGGTCAATCTATCCTTGTTTGCCATCCTACATGATTGATTACTTAATTATATATGCTTGATTGACAATTGTCGTGAGATTATTGTATATATTTGAACCATTCGGTTTATATAGAAATATATAAATCTGGTTTCTATTAGTTTAATGGCTTTCCTACGAAATTGGTTTATATAAATTAGACTACAAACGATGCCTTATTTACACTATTACCCTACTACGCGATCCTACAAACACTCACCTCCACGATCAAAGACATTCTTTGACAGATGCATTCCATCAACCGAACTCTGTTCCTGATGCCAGACCACCATTCACTGATCACCATCGGTGCACTAGCACCTTTACTTGCTTTTACCTATTTTTATATAGTTTACTGACATAAGGGTCAGAATATCTTCGACCAGCATTTCACCATTGTTAAAATCACCCGCGTTCTCTTTATTTGATTTATGCAGAACATAAGTTGTTAAGTTTTAATGAAATTAACTGATAAGACTTACTTGAAGTCAACATATTGGGGTTTTGACCCCACCTCAAAGATTTTAGAAGATTAACCTTTTCTACCAAAATAACATTATGTCATTACAAGAAGTGGATAAAGATCCTACTACAAAAGTTATGGATCACTTTGTTCGCACTCGTAGTAGCAAAAGATGCTAAGGCCAAGATTGCAAAAATTTTAAAATAGAGTAAATTACACAATCGTCCCTGACTTTTATCATTAATTGTACTGCACCTTAAAATTTTAAGTAAATTACATTAATATCCTCTTAACTGTTGACTAAGTGCTTCAACATCATTAGTCAATAATAGTAAAAGGGTAATTATGTTTTCTTATTCTATGTTTTTAATAAATGGACAGTTGTCCAATTAAAACAAAACACATTAACCTCAAATTTTATTAATTAAAAATGAGACTTTTATTAATAGAAAAAATAAAATAATGGAGAAAACTAATATTATGAATAAAAATCAAAATTAAAAAAAAAATTATTGAATAACAAAATTGTACCAAACTTGTCTAGGTTCATTTAACTACGGCATAGGCTACTTCTTCTTCTCTTACTGCACATTCTCGTGTTGTCTCTTTGGATCCAATGCTTCTTTATCTTTGACTCTACTCAAAGGAACAACTATCATGGCTGAGACAAAATTCACAATGGTGAAGGTAGTAGTAGAATAGAGGTCCTCATTGTTGTTTTTCTCCTTATTAGGCAAGATGTCATCATTCTCTTTTAATTTTAAATCTTCGTCTTCAAGGTCTAGGTCTTATTCTCTTTTGAGCAAAACGATGTCATATTGCTCTAAGGTTATCACAATTCACTTACTGGTTTGGACCTCCTAATGGCTAGGCAAGTGCATTCAATACTAACGATATCTTGTTTAAGTCCGATGTCATTGACATTTTTAGGTTGAGCATAGTGCACATGGTGGGTAACATCATTGGTTGTTGACCTCTACGATATCTTCGGGGCAACCTTCTTCTATTCAATAGCAACATTATCATTGATGAAGCTCTTCAATCGATCTCCTTTGATTTGTGTCTTTTTAATTTCTTTTTTTTTTTATGTATGTAGAATATTTTTCAAATCTTACTAACATGATTTCTAACTTTCCTTTTTTTTTTTTTTCATTTTTGTTGTTCGGTTCTTCATTCTTCTATATTTAATTTATTTCATTTGTGGGGTTTATTTTTGGTATTGATTAATATAGAAGAAGATTAATCGTATGTTTTGTGTTTGATTGCTCATTAAAAAGTTGAACATGAGTTGCTAAGATTGAATTTAATTGTCAAGATTGCATTGGATTTTTTTTTGGTTTTTAATTCATCTAAAAAAAAAAAAAAACTGTTAAAAAATAATGGAATAAATAGTAGGGGCAAAATTCTCTTTTGTCTCGATCATTATTGACCACCAGCCAAAGGGAATATTCATGTAATTAAATCAAAACCTTAGGATCGAGTGCAATTAGTGATAGAGTGACTGTGTTCAGTTCAATTTGCCCTTCTAAATATTATCAAGAGATAATTACAAAAGTAGCCTCTGACTTTGACCTAATTATAGGCATGCATGAGGTTTGGCGATAATTACAGAAACTTCACCCACGTTTCATAAGCATTGCAACCACACCCCTTACCGTCAGTTATGATCCATTGACCATTAGTTTAACATATAAAAAGACTGAAATACCCTTAATTAAGGGCAGAATATAAGAAATAGAGATAATTGCAAAAACAACTCTAACCTTTGTCTAAATTATAGGTGCATATGAATTTTGGTCATAATTATAGAACCTCCACCCCAAGTCTCATAAGTATTGCAACCACCCCCCTTAACAAGTTACTAACGATTGACATAAACATATGAGGGGTACTTTAGTCTTTTGGTATTATGATAAGTAAAGAAATAATTAAAATATTAAAATAAAATGAAATAAATTTAAAAAATAAAACTACGAAAAGGATAGATATTCACCTTCCATTACTAAGTTAGACAATGAAGATAAAATCCTAAAATATAAAAATAATTAATATTGAAAAATAATATCTAAAGAATTAAAATATTTTAAAAAGTTATAATATATGTATTAAAAAAAATTTTAAAAAAAAAAACAAAAAGGTCTTCATAGTCTCCATCGATGAAGACCAAAATTGGCTTTCCATCAAAAAGACCTAGAACTAAGCATTTTTTGAAGGAGGGCTTCCTTTGATGATAATGAAGCAATAATTTGTTAGAGGGTTTTATTTTTTTTGTTTTTAAATTCTTTCCTTTGATTTTGTTTTTGTCAATATATATATGCATATATATATATATATATATTTATTTATTTAGATGAAGAGATGTATGTTGAATTGTTGAAAAAAGATGATGAAAATTAAGTAAAAATCGATGCAATGTTGAGATATAGATGTGACGAAGAATGATGGATAAAGGTGAAAAGGTGGAAGACAATTGCCTTTTTCTTATTTTTTAATTATTATTTTTAAAAATTATTATATTTTTTTCTTTTTAACTTTTATTTTATTTATTTTTATCTTTTATTATTAATTTAGGGTGTTTTAGTCAGTTTATATATTTGATGAATGGTCAATGGATCATAACTAACGATAGAGGGTGTGGTTACAACACTTGTTACAATAGAACCATTAATTAACTCTTCAACAAAAGAAAATTTGAAACAATAACTATGGAAAACCATACTCAATGACACCATTACTTGATAGACCTAAATTATCTCTAACAAAGGAAAACTATTAAGAGAAAACACATCTATACAAGTTCTTAACAATAAAACACGTCTACAAGTTCCTAACAATGCAATCATTTTCACCTAAACAATCCAACTCCTTAACAAATTATCCACTTTCATCCAAGCCAACAAAACAAGAATCACCAATCCTAACTCTTAAAAAATAAGGGTCACAAGGTAATCATAATATGGATAGTATTTAAATATATTTTAAGAAAAATTAAGAGGATACCACTTCTACTAATGATGAAAATGGCTTTGATCTCATAGTAAAGAAGAGAGATAATAAATCTCCTCCACTTTTATGTGGGGGATGCTGATTTCCCTTTTGAATCCCCTATAGTTTAACCTTTTTCTTCAAGTCCTCCTCTAATTTGACTTTTCTAAATTTTTTTAATAGTTAACTTTTTACTTTTTTTTTTTTTTAAAGATCTTTTTGTTAACTATTGTTAAAAGTAAAAAGGAAAAGTTTATACATACTATTCATTAATATGAGTCAATGAATACCCTATTTCACCTTTAAAGGTCAATTATTCTACTTCTACCCTTTTTAAATTAAAACAAAATATGTGGGAAGCGTTTTTCCCTTGGTAAGAGTTGTTATCTTCCGATTATAAGATTAATCATATTATCAATCTTAGCAGATCCTAATAAAGTTTTAAACACTAAGATGTCATCGTAAAAAAAAATGATAATTTTATCTTACCATTAAACATATATATGAATTGACTATTCTATCCTTAAGATATTTATAAAAGATAAAAATTAAAATTAAAACAATTACAAAAATAACGACAATTAAAAGAAATTAAATAATTGGTATAAGAAATCAAAATGAGGTTTGCCTCGCTATTCACTACAAACAAGGGAACCTTCCGTTGACACTTATTTTGCAACAACACCACCAGTGGAACCACTATTACAATCTCCTCTTTTACTACCTCCCATTTTTTTTTTTTTTTATTACCTACCACAATTCTAATTCAAAATCTAAATCGATCAAAGATTTTAACTTTAATAGCTAGAAAGCGGAAAGTTAGAGAAAGCTCTACCAAAGAGATCTTTTATAGAGAGAATATAGATGGAAAACAAGAAAGATAATTTTTTTCATTATTTTAATATCAGTTGTTTATTATTTTTATTTTAATATTTATTTAGATAGGTTTTAAATTTAAATTGGTATTTATTTTTAACGATTTATAATGGAATATTATGGCTTCTTCTTAGATGTTTACTGAAACTACAAGGATTTTCGGAAAAATGAAATTAGAGGAAGATTTTGAAGAATATCTCACACTGTAGGGGTGCACTAATAATGACTGACTTCGTCATCACTCATCACGTGTTACGACTGTTTGTAGTCAACGAACAGTGCAACTCTAATTTTGACAGCCTGACTATCAGGACCAGGATTCCTTCGTGGTATCATAGCATGGCAGTCTCATTTTTTTAAGAAGTCAAAAAGTCTCTATTAGCATGTTTTTCACGATTACAACTTTGCTCAATATGTATTTCAAAAAAATAAAATAAAATTGCTCAATGTGAACCCATTTAAAAAACATGCTAATTAAATATATATATATACGCACACAAGAGTCCACAAATTAATCAGCTTGTTCATATATATATATATTTAATCACTCATAATTTCATTTTAACTTTAATAAAGAAGTTCCTTCTAATATATATATATATATATTTAACAGCTTATAAATTCATCATTCTTTTATTAAAGTTATGACTAAATTTGTGAATTGTTAAAAGGATGTACTTTTTGATAATTGATAATTGAATAGACTAATTAATGTATAATCAATCACCTATAAATTTCATTACAACTTTAATATATAACATTAATTAATCAATGGGAGAGAGCGACATATTATATAGAGAGAGTAGAGAGAGAGAGACCTACAACTACAAAATAACAACATTTGGGTTTTATGGTCCCTGCTCCCAGTGTTCTTTATCGATTTTCTTAAACTATATTTCTTTTGCTGTGTATAACAGGTGCTTTTCTTAATATATTATGCATTAATTGTTTGAAAGATTCAATCCAATAAATAAGATTTTATGTTGATCTGGATCTTATTTAAATATTTTTTATATTTAAAACTTTTATTAAATCATTGCTCACAGGGGGGTTCGAAGAATTTGATTTATATTTAATGAAACAAAAAAAAGTAGCTTGTAATATTTATACCTCACCAAACTTTAAATTTCAACAAAAGTTCATGTCAACTGGAAATTCTGATTCTTAATTCAATGTCTCGCCATTCATTGAAAACAATACTGTTATTTAATTCATCCTTTGCAAAAATGAATGCTTGCAATTAAATTTTAATGCATGTAGGATATAGAAAAAATGTTTGTATATTTACCCAAAAAGAAAGAAGAAAAAGTGTCTCATAAAATAGGTTAGGAGTAGGAACTAAACCAAAGTTAATTTCAGTAGAATTACATGGTAACATATTTTGTTATGTCAATCGAGTTAAATTTTTAAGTTCAAGTTAAAACAATTGGATTCACATGTGTCTTGTCTGCTATAAATAGATTTATCAAATTTAATTACTTTATAAAAAGACACCAAAATATTACAATCATAAGAATATAGGGTTAGAATTTTGGTTCATATCCTCAATAAAATTCAATTGATGCAAAAATGATCCAAATTGAGTCAAAAGAAAGTGGATGAGATACCGTTGAAAATCTTAGCTCAAGAGGAATCCAACGACAAAATCAACATTGAAAACGGAGGTCGGATACATTAGCACATGCCTAAAGAATGCTTAGGGTCATGTTTGGATGGAAAAGACTTGATACGGGTTTTTTCTATTTTGGTGGGTTTGTAATAGCTTTGAAAGTAAATAAATGTATTTCCTAAATGATTTTAGATTACTCTGTGACAAAATGAACTCATATTACAATTAAGGGGTTTATTCTTTGTTTAAAAGGGATACCAAGATGTAGATAAAGGGGTGACGTGAACTGGAGACTCTACCAATAACCTTCTCTCATCAAATTAGTTAAATATTGACAAACTTCGTAAGTTTTGAAACTTACCTTGATCATAATTGGTCAACAAACCTGTCTTACACTTTGGCAGCAATCCCTTTAAAAAATCTTCAGAAATTTATATTTTTTCCGATCGTATTGTAGTAGAAGATGTCCCCTCTTATAGCTAAACTCTCGTCTGAGTAAATGATAAATTTTTAATTGTAATAGTCAAGCTTCGAATTATGCTAGTTAAGAAAGTTCAAATAAAGAACATCAGTTAAAACGGTTTCGATCCAATAATAAAACCAAGTCTATCTACTACTTGTTTTCAAGATTATGGTTCAATTCATAAAAATTTCACTTAAAATATGAGCAATTTACCTACTTTATGTAAGTTGTCCTATTTCTCTTTTTGAAAAAAAGATTCTCAGACTGTAACATAAAATTTTATTTTAATTGATTCCAATAATAATATGTGTACAGATCTCAATAATAAAAAATAAATAAATAAGGAACACCTTTGTCCTATATTGAGATGATAAATATAATTTTTATTCTATAACATGACAAGTCGAAAAGAACTATGATAAGCGATGACACACACAAGAAGTTAGTGAAAGAAAATGCAGAGGATGATGGGTACTGTAGATTTCAACAAAGGAGTGATAAAAGCAAAGGTAACAACGAGCAGATCCGAAAAAACAAACAAAACGACAAAAGCTGATTAAAATCCAAGTAAGTGCTTACGTCACATTGTAAAACGCCGTTCAAACTAGTGCCGTGCGCGTCGGGTTTGTCCGTTCATAGGCGTGCGTTGTTGGTTGGACTACACTTTCTTGGAAAACCTAGGCTGCCTAAAACCCCAATTAAACCTCACGCATGACGCACGAATTACCAACAACAAAATATAAAATAAAGTAAAATAAAATATAAAAAAACGTTCACCCCTCTGTCTCTTTCTTTTTCACTTCTCAATTCAATATTTCTAATCAATTTCTTATGCCGTCGTTTTCACAATATTTAATAATATCCTTTCCTCTATAAAGAACCTTTTAATCTAAAAGATTAATCCAGCTATAATTTGTATATTAATACAATCTATATAATATATCTTTTAAGGTTAATATTAAAGGAATCATTAGTCAATCCAAATATATCAAAACTAATTATAATTTATATGATTTAAAATTTATTTAAAACAATTACTTTTATAATAAAAAAGAAAAACATATATATATTATACAAAACTTATAAAATATATTTGATTTCATACGAACTTCAATCATTAAAATAAGAGAAATTATTATTTCGCCTCTTGAGGTTTGAAAATATATCATTGTCCTCCTTGAGGTTTCTATATTCAATTTTTTCTCTCTTGACATTAGTATTCCGTAAGAAAAACAATTTGATTGTCAGGTCATAAGAGCAACATGGTAATTGAAGTAGAAGTTTGATAATAAAAAGTTGACTTTCAAATTTTTCATCAATTGCAACAAGAGGCAATTTAAGTTTTTTCATTTCCATTTGTGTCAGACACTAACTTTACTAACTCAATACTAATAGGCAACAGTAAGGGGGAAAATGGACAATACAAAAATCTCAGGTGGTAAAATGATATATTTTAAACTCTTAGGGGACAATAATAATTTTCCTTAAAATAATATATATATGTATATATATTCTCTCTTATTATTATTTTTTTTTTTGAAAAAATATTCTCTCTAAATTTTGGTTGCACTTTTCATTTCCTTTATGTTAAACACTACAGAATTTACCCTACGTACATATTATTTATCTTTCGATTTTTCGAAGCACGAGAAAGGTTGGTGGTGGATATTTCATCAGAGGCAACAGAGTGGGTTCCACGATTGGTGATGCGACAGCCCATATTCAGCCAACGAGGCTTTCATTCAGTTTCGGAACTTCCAGTTCCTTTCAGATAAGCACTTGTATAAAGTGAATAATGAAATCCTCTAATAGAATAAGAACTGATCGCAAAAATAATAGAAATCAAAATGGATAAAACATTAATGATACGATTCGAAAAATAACTCTCATCAGGAAAGAAATGATCCACGTATAAACGAGGGAACTGCTCTCACATGTAAAAGAGAAAGCAAGAGAAGCTGCCATTGCCATTGTCTACTGGGCGTGGAACCTACCTCTTATGAGGAAGATTGGCGTAGAGATACTTTAGCCAGTAGCCACTGCATGAATGCACCATTTGACAGTTCATTATTGACTTTTGTTTTGTTTTAGTAATTGAGAGTTATACTTGTACCTACCATGACGGCGCAACATTTGCTGTCCTGCTAATTAATTACCATCATTTCCACGCAACTCATGTTAAAGCTATAAAATTTTGAATATTTTAGGTGATGCTTTGATTTCATAATTAAATATATACTCTACATGATGGTGAGGCTATAGCTTCTCATTATTTATCGAGATGAAGTTATTTCGACGTATCTATATGTATATATATTTTATTACTAATAAAGTTGGTTCTAAAAATAAATGAGATCAAACGATATCAAGTATTGATAATACGGTTCGAAAAACGATTTCTATTAAAAAAAAAACGATCTATATATAGATGGAGGAACGATTCACGTGAAGATGAGGGACGGCTTACACAAAAGTAGAAGATAAACTAGTTTGAGGCTTGGGGGTGTTGAACCATAGTCTCACAATCCATGGGTGGTGGGCAACAACGTCTTTACCCATTGCGTTGCTGCTTCAGTGACATTTTGACAATATCTATGTACTATTAAAATTGCGAATGTGAGGGAGCATTATTTTTCTTAGATTTTATATTAATTGTAATAATTATTATAAAACATTTATTGTTAGAGTTGTAAAATTTAATATTATAAATTAGATATTAAATGTTAAAAATACAGATTGGTATCAACGATAACATAATACCTATCAAATTAAACACGAGAAACACTTGACAATTATTTATTGCAAAGAGAAATATTTTATCTTGCTATGAATTATTTGCAATGTGATCAGTGATAAGTTTTAGATAGTACTAATAACTAAAGTAATTTTCATAAAAAAAAAAATACTAATAAGTAAAGGTAATACCACACTTCATTTTAACACGGTGAATGGTTGAGATTTAAATCTCTTTTCTTTGAACTAATTTTATAAATTTTATGTTGATGTAATTTCTCTTCATTTATGAGAATTATTTTTCTTTCTTTATAATAATAAATATAAATACTCCCAAGTTATTTGAGGTAATGACCAAACACACCTAACTCGCTTTTCATAAGCAACAACAAGGTTTGAGTATCCATGTCCAAAAAAATGGATATTTACTTCATAGTCCATTTGTGTATGGACAACTTACTTATAAGTCTATCCGAATGAATGATAGTTTTCCTATTTAGTATTGATCATTCTCTCACTAGTAGTGTATTCTAGATCGTTTCATAGAATTTTAGAGTATCTTCAATGTTTTCATTAATTGTGATGGAAAGAATAGATGTTGAGTTAAAATAAATCTCTATAATGCAATTTTCAATCATTTATGTCATGTTGAGATATAAAAAAAAAAATAGATATTGTCAATATAACTATATATTTTTAGAAAATTAATAATGATTTAATTATAATTTTTAAATCTAATTAAAAGTCAAAAGAACATAGAAATATTAAATGAAAAATATTAAAACATTAAATGAAAATATATAAAAGTATTAAATAGAAATATATGGAAACATTAAATGAAAATATATGAAAGTATTGGAGAATAATTTTTTTATTTGATTATTTATCAAATGATATATATCTCTTATAGAAAATAAATCATTTGAAATTAATGACATGATTTTTTTTTTTCTTTCCAAACATAATCAATAAAAGTATTAAAGATACTCTTATCAGCGATCAAAATGGTTTCGACGAATGTAAATGTTTTTATGATATTAAAAATAAATGAATAAGTATTTAAATAAATTACTTTTAAGGTAATAAATGATCTTAATAACTGGAAGTGCCAATTTAAGAAAATTCACTAAAAACAATAATGATAAAGATTGGAAAGAAAATAATGAGGGTAATAAAAGCAGAACAATAGTAATAAAAGTTAAAATAATAATGAGGCCAACCAGCAAAGCCTTTTTTTTTTTTTTCTTTCTCGAAAAACAAAAGAAAACAAAGCCTTTTTCGCTATAAATATGCAGTGTTGGACAAAGCTGCTTTTCCAGAGAAGTCACCTCCATTTCTGAAATTGGATTTCACATTTGACATACTCTCTTTCAAATAAAAAAAAAAAAAAAAAAAAAAAAAAACTTTATCAAGTATCAATCTCATCACAGCCCATCAACAGATCAAAGGAGAAGAGGCAGAAAATGTGTTTTGGAATTCTATGCGATGTTGAAGAGAAGGAGCTGGGAAGGCAACATGCTCCAGGTTCATGTCCCTACTGTGGAGGGAAAGTGGTAGCCGTGGATGTGGAGAGGCAGAGCAGGCTCTGCTTCTTGCCTCTTCATTATAAGATCACGCGTAAGTTGTTTTGTACTTTATGTTCCAGGCGTCTCGAATTGTGTCATTAATTTTTCTTTTACTCTCGATTGTTAATTAATCAACTGAATTCCTATCTCAAGTTTTGTGGGGATTAATGCCCTTCTTTAATTATTTATTTAATTTTCGGCTTGTAAGTAAATACATGGTTGGATGATTTTGTAAGATTTGTTCTTCTCCTTCTTCTCTCACATGTTCCCTCTCTCTTTCTCTCTCTGTTTTGTTTTATTTTATTATTATAATTTTTGTTGGGTTGTGGTCCTTGTGGATGTGTATGCGGTGGAGAACAGTGATCCAAGAATTAAAAACAAACAGAAGGGCATTAAATGTGAAGAGGACTCGAACAGAATCAAGGAAGATATGACATCTCCTTTGGTGCTGCATTGCCCACAGTTTTCTTTTTTCCCTTTTTTTATTTTTACCCCAGACACTAAATCCGACAACTACCGGGCCTAACTTGATGTATTTCTCTTAGCATTTGGCCAGGAATGCTGCCCTCTGCGTCCAGACAATTTGAGTTGACCAGAGTTCGGACCTTCCTGGGCACCGGCCTACTGAACTCAGCATTGCCCACAGTTTTCAAAATGCTATTTTTTAATTTATTTTCTTAATAAACTTTAACAAGGTGCCTATTACAGCTCGTAGAGTTCATGCGCATTTGATCTCTTTTGTTATGTTCTTGGTGCCTATAAATAACTTGTGAGTTTTTGAGTTTTATTTTATGTACTATGAAAAAGATTTTTGTTCTTTCAAAAAAAAAGAAAAAAAAAAGTTTTGCACCTTCCTATCTAGCTCAAAACACGTGCACCTGATTCATATTTACTGGGGATTTAAATTTCACAATGCGCGTTTGATTGAATTTTAATTTACAATATACATGTTATAAATATGTATAGTGAAAATTTTCTTCTAAATGTCTAAATATTTGAGCCGCATGTGTATATTTTTTTCGAGTGTATTCATTCATATATTTTTGTGTCTATGTTTCTTAACAAACGTTCAACTTTAAAATAATGGTACCAAAATTTTTAAAAAAATTAATGAAAGTTTGTATTTTGACATTTTACGCAGGATAAAAACTAATGTTGGAATGTGTGATGAGCAAGAAAAAGATAATTTACTCGATCATCCTAGGAGTAATGAACCGGACATAAGGAATCAAAATGTAATTCTTTATTTATGAAAAATGAGATGTAAATAACTCTTTAAAAGAGGAAGATATCGAAAGATCTTAAAGGAAAAAGTCAAAATTGAAGACAATGAAATACTATTTTTGGTGTTTAAGCAACTTTAATTGAAAGACTTATATCTTAAAGGGATTCCTTATCTTTTAATGTATGACAGTATAAATTTTTGTTATTAAATTGAATATAATATTTGTTGCAGGTTAATTGATTGAATGCATGTGGGTTGCCCCACTCCTCACCTCCCCGCCCTCATATTGATTGGAAATGGAATACATACATATATATATATATATATATAGTTGGTTTTCCTGGGGTTGCCCTCTCCTCCCGCCTAATGTAGTGAAAAAAAATATATATATATATAGGAATAATCTAAAAAAACTGTTCATAATTTGTAAAAATATCTATTTTACCACAAAAAAATTTTAATTTTATTCAAAATCCCTCGTAATCTTAATAAAAACACTCAAAACACATTCTAAAGGCGTGTAAAAGGATGAAAACACCCATGTAATAGATTCCGTTATGTTGACTTGATTGATCTTTTGGCTTTAGAGGCAAAAGAGAATACATTTAATATTCATTTGACTGTAAGGGCATTAAGGTAATTGGACATGGAAAGTAAGAAAGAAAAAATTTTGAAATGTGAATGGTAAGGGAGGTGACACGTCATGAAGTGCAGTGGACCAAAAGTTAAAATATCAAAATCATTAAGTGGGGAGTAAAGACCATACACTAGCTTTTACTCAAAAAAGAAACCATCCATTTTTTTTTCTTTTTTTAAAAAAAGACCATCCACTTGCTTCTCGGCTTCAACTGTTCTTCTCGACTTCGTGCCATAAGAAACCCTAGAACTATTCACCTTCACCATCTTTTGAACTGTAATTTGTTGTTTACATATTCCCTTTACCCTATGTACCGTGTTCATACTTTTGTTTGTGATTGTCGAGCAATGGTTTGAAGAAGTTGTGGTAGAAGGAAGTGAACTATTCTTCTCGACTTGAAAAGTAAAGGTTTTTAAAAGGTTTTTTCTGTTTGTAATGTTGTTTGAAACTGATTTATTGAGATGGATATTGGTGATGTTGTTTTGTTGAAGGGTTTGTGATTTGTTAGGGTTTTTAAAGCAAAAAATTTCGGGGTTTTTCGATTTAAATTTGGAAAAGTTTAATTGGTAGTGTGAAACTGCATATTACGTGTTGAAATAGGTTTTAATGTGATGAATGGTTCGAAAAATCATATATGTTGATGTTTAACATTTTTTCAAAGACAGAGATTTGATAACAAAAATTTTGTCTTTTTCCAATCTGCACATGTTTGATCAGTGATCATTGCATTTAAAATATCAATACCAAGGGCAATAACGTCTTTTTCTCCTGTGCATATGTCAAACTAAAATTTTTATTAACTTGGTAACAACAGGGGAGATTTTAGATAAAAACGAAATGAGTGTGGTTAAATGAGTATTTTTTCAAACTACACACGATTCTTTGAGATTATCTCATATATATATATATATAGAGGGAGAGAGAGCGAGAGAGAGAGAGAGGGTTTTCCTATAAGGCCCTCCATATGGATTGGAAATGGAATATATAAATATAAGGTTTTCTTATAGTTGCCCCACTCCCCTTCCTATGGTTTGGAAATGAAATATAAATATATATGTATACATACACCTATGGTTTGGAAATGAAATATAAATATATATATATATATGCATATATGTATACATATATATTTATATTTCATTTCCAAACCATAAGGAGGGCGGGATTATTTTTTATATTGAATTGTGATCAATATCTTAGATGTATCCAAAACTCTCTCTCTCTCTCTCTCTCTCTCTCTCTCTCTATACATATAGGGTTTTCTTGGTGTTGCCTTACCCCTCCCCCGATGGATTGGAAATGGAATATATATATATATATCTATACATATATATAGGGTTTTTTTTGGGTTCATCTAAGATATCGATCACAATTCAATATGAAAAATAATCTCGCCTTAACAAAAAGAAAAAAAAAATCTAAGAAATAATTATGTTAGGTTGAAGGATGTGGTGTGTGGGTTGTAGGCCATTCTCCATTGTTAATGTAAGTCACTGAGTGGTTTGTATGCTTTTATGAAGCTGCATTGTGTTTATTTATTTTTTATATTTGAATTTAGGGATAATTTTACTTTCTCCCTTTAGTTTAACATAATCGCTAATTACCCTCTTGCAATTTCGGAGAATCTCATTTTATCCCGTACGGTTACTATTGTTATTGAAACGATTGAAATGAATAAAATGCCCTTATAGTTTTGGTCTTCTACATTATTGGTGAAATCTCGATTTTTAAAATCAGTTTTGATGATAAAGAGTTTTTTTTTTTTTTCTTAAATATATTTTCATAAACTATAGGGGCTATTTGATCTATTTTATAAATTGATAAGGGTTATTAGCTATTTTTAATAATATTGAGAGATTTTGGTATTATATCAAATTAGAGGGAAGACAATCAAAATTATCCGTTGAATTTACCTAAATTCTTTTGTTGAGGTTTTTTGAAACTCAACGTTAAATAGGTTGGACTTTTGCCACACTTGCTGAGCTCTATCATTGTCCGAATATTTATTAACAAATTTTATAGTGTGGTCCCATTTATCAAATCCCAAGTGTTTTCCTCACTTTCAAATGCTTCTCTACACATGCTCTTTTTATTTTTTATTTTTATTTTTTATTTTCTGAGACTGGCCTAAAAGGCTATCAAAATCAACCGGAATGAGACACTAGTGGTGTGACCCAAAAAACTGTTCCCATATGGGACGAAATTCTAAGCAACAGTAGTTTGTTGCTGCCTAGAGACTTGTTGCCTTACTGCTTAGAAATTCCAGTTAGCACAATCTTAGTTTGTTTTAAAAACAAAATTGAAAAAAAAAATTGATATCTTTTTTAGTTTTGTTTTAAATGTTTGGATATATATATATATATATATATATATTCAATTTTGAGAATTATATGAAGATAGTTTTTTTCAGTTTTGTTTTAAATTTTTGAACATCATATAATTTGAGTTTCCTTAATTGTTTATTTGTTTTCATGTATACATAATTTAAGCTTGAATGGAACCCTTTCATTGGTTTGCTCGAATTGGAGATTAAGTATTTGACCTTGATCTTTTAGAACCAAAGGAATATAGCGTGGTTAGCATAATTAGTTATGCTAAAAAGGAGTGAAAGGGAGAGCAATTTAAGCAAGAAGAATCAAGGGAGATCTCTGTTACATTTCCTTGGAATGATGAGCGTCACGTGATAGCATCAGATGAGGAGTTGCTAACAATGTTCTTAGCGTTTGATGTAAAAGAAATTGCGAAAATAGAATTTGAGTGTTGTGATATCCTAACTCTTGTCGCTGTTGCTAGTCTTCAATTTGATGCACTTAGAACAAATTGGACGGATGCAACAGACACAAAAGCAAAAGTAAATGGTGGGCTTGAACCAAAAGAAGTAGCAACTGTTGAGTTTGAAACCTATGCAGCAGAAGCAGAAGCAGAAGCAAATATTTACACGCATCAGTTGCATCACAAAATATTTACACGCATTAGAACCAGAGCATCAGTTGTTGTAACTTCAACTATACTTTCCCTTTGTTTGTTGTTTGGATCCTACCATTGAAAATATTTACAACCATTATATCGAAAATATAATCTTCCTAGATTTTTACTCTTCTCGAACACCCGTAAAAATGCTTTTTTGTCACTCCCACAATTGCATAATCTGACTTTCACTTTTACGCAATTGGGTTTTGCATTTGTATTGGTTGATGATGCCATGAATTTAGAATGATAATAGCAACAACAAACAAAGGATGAAGAAAATTGGAGAATGAATTTAGGCTGAGAAAAGGATGAAGAAATTTGGAGAGACAGAAAAAATTGCAAAGACAGAGAGAAAAATTGGATAGACAAAAACATTAAAAAACACATTGCACAGCGAATTTGGTCAATAAATTATATCAACAATTTTTTATTTAAATTATCTAAAATAATAATAATTATAATCACACCATTTTTTAATTAAAATTTTTACTCATAAAAGGGTAATTTGGTCAATAATTTATCTTAACAATGAATGCACTTGGATCCATTTGACTAAAAAATCAACTACAAATGAGGACATTCTGGTAAAAATATCCTCATAATAAATGAAGCGGTTTAGATTAAATTGTAATTTAATAACTCAAAGTTAAAGGCATTTTAGACAATTTCACTCGTAAATTTATTGTTTTATGAGGGATAATTTAGTAATTTTAGTGCCATTAACAACCACCAAGGGCAAAAATATCTTTTGTACCTATTGACCGTCTGTTGATTGACGTTCTGAACTATTTTGAAGAGTTTTGAAAAAGTAATAAATAAAAAGAGTTTTTTTCAAAAAATATTTAAAATTTTGATATTTTTTGAAACCTCAAAGATTAAAATGAAATTTTCTCAATTCTTTTGCCTAGGTTTTTTGAAACTCAACATTAAATAGGTTAGAGTTATGCCGCACTCGCCGAGCTCAATTAGTGTCTGAATATTTATTAATAAATTTTATAGTGTGGTCCTATTTATCAAAACCCTATTATTTTCCTCATTTTCAAGTGCTTCTCTGCATAAGCTTTTTTTTTTTTTTTTTTAAATTTTTGGGGTTGGTATAAGAGTCTATCGAAATCAATCGAAATGTGATATTAATGGCGTAGTGTATGAACTGTTTCTATATGAGAAAAACTGGCCTATAAAGTAAAAAAATAACCCATACATGAACAAAGAGGCTATCCGTATAAATTAATAGAAAGATGATGCTACCGAATATAGAACACATGCCAAAAGGTACGAGGGATGTAGTTTTCACCTAAAGGTGTCAACAGCCGGCTACCAGATGCCCTTTCTTTTGTAGAGAAGCGCTGCTCTTCTTTTATAGGCACTAGTGGTCCTATCAAATTACTCAAAAGTATACATACTGAGCAAACTGACATCCATGTGCAAATTACTGTCATCATTAATTGTCAATTCATCTGCTTTACAGCTACACAGTTCTTAGCAAAATTTAAAGCTCTGTTTAAAGGGTTCTCATTGCCCCTTTGTGTTTTTTAAGAAAAAGAAAACATTTAGTATAATATAAAACACCTTGAAGTAAAAAAGAAAACAAAAAAAAAAAAAAACAAAAACAAAGACACCTGTTTTTTATAAAAATACATAAGACCACCTTTTTTAATATGTATTTTTAACATTTTCTTTAAGAATATATCTGTTATCTGAAAAAGAACGTTCAAGGACCTTTTTTTATTTCCATCATAAAGTGCTTCCTCGAAATATATAAAACAAGTGTTTTTTTTTTTTCCAAAATACTTTCAGAGATGTTAGTCCCGGTCCAATAACATTTTTCTTTTCATATTTTTCAGATAAAAATCATAAAATATATACATACAAATATTATTTAAAAAATCATACAATGCGACTTGGTGACTTGATAATGTTTCATGCGGCGTGTTTTATTTTTGGTTGCAATTAACAGGCAAAGTGGCTCATGGATGCAATTAAATCAAACTTTAGGGACGATTTTAACTGTTAAATATTAAGATGCATATTAATATTAAAATGTTAGACAAAACATATATTAAAATAATGTATTTTGATGGCAGACGGAGGCCTATTTTTTTGAATGAAGAGAGGCAGAGAGCCCTCATTTTGGTATTTTTAAGAAAAAAAGAATAGAATATTAATCTTATTTAGCCATTTATGATATTTATTAATTTATATTTAGAACATATTGCTCGGGACACATCTAAGGTTTAAGTTTCTGCACATGGATTTAAAGTTTCATTTAATTACACTGAACCTGTGTTATGATAATTTAAAGAGCTGACTGATTTATTATTATTATTATTATTAAAGTTTAATAACAAATTAAAAAAAAAAAGTAAAAGTGGATCTCCACCATCCATTTGACGGATAGTGTAAATTTTTTAAAATAATAAATATTAAAAACAGTATTTAAAAAAAAATAATTATAATCTTCACCGTTCATCCTGTAATAAACAGTAAAATTAAAACAAAAAAGACCTTTTAAAAGCATTTTTTTTAAAAAAAAAAATCATGATATAGATTTTTTTAACAAGAAGAAATGTATTTTTTGTTTTAGAAAAAAAGGAATTGTAATCTCCACTGCTCATCATAAGGATAAATAGTGGAGATGAAATAAAGTATGATTTTTTAAAATTAATCAATTAAAAATGATTTATTGTAGAAACTGAAAAATCAATTATTTAAGAAAAAAATAAATAAATAAATTGTGGTGATTCAATATGGGACCGGGTCTCCAAAAATAGCTCATCTTCAATATCAACATGCAACCTTCAACACCAAACCCAACTTTATCTTGTTCATCTTCAACATCAAGCAAATACAACTAATGTACAATCGTTCAATCCTTCATAAACCCCATATCATCATCATCACCAAATATCATCCTCTTTATCATCATCAACACCAAAAACTTGAATTTTTTTCTTAAAAATAAAAAAAAAGGGATTGTCTTCTAAATTTCAATTGCCCAAAACCCATGTTGTTGGGTCTTTATTGTTGAAAACCCAAAGTGATGTCTCCATCGTTGGAGACCCAAAATAGGATCTTTAGTGATGGAAACCCAATTTGTTGGAGATCTAAATAGGTTTGGGTCTCCATTGTTAGAGACTTAGAGATGGAGCTCCAACTGGTCTTCACCATTGGAGACATCTGCTTGGAGACTCCAATGGTGGAGACCTAGGTCTCCAATTAGTTCTTGGTTGGAGATGGAGAGATGAGTGGAGATCCAATTTTTCTTTTAAAAAAATTTAATAATTCTGTTTTCATTTCTTACAATGAATTTTTAATAAAAGTATAAATCCCCACTATCTCCAACCAGATTGGTTCTCCACATTTTCTTTCAAAAAGTTTAATATCTTTTTTTCATTTCTTACAATGAAGTTTTAATAAAAATATAAATCTTCACCATCCATTTAAATATTGACGATGAGATCTATGTTTTCTAATTAATATTTAAAAAATAAAAAATAAAAAATAAACTTATTTTTTAATTTGATCTTTGGATGGAGATGTATTTTTTAATTATTTTATATTAAAAGAAAACAGAATTTGCTAAAAGTCAAAATTACCCTTTAACTTAGTCAAAATTGATTAACTTTGACCGGCAGAACGAGGGTTTCGTGTTATTAAATGAAACAAACTTTAGATCCGTTTGTTGAAACTTAAACCTCCGGGGATCCTATGCAATTTGTTCTTATATTTATGATACAGAGTAAAATTTATAAACAATCACGAAACTAATTATTATAAGGATTATAGTTAAAATAATTATGTTAGTAAGTATCTAAACAAAAATTAGCTCACTTCGTTAATTTTAGACTTTTAGTTAACAACAAAATTATCGCTTATAAAAAAAAAAAAAAAAAATTGAAATAAATCATGAATAATAATTAATGAATCACTCGAACTCAAGTGACAAAAAGTTTCGAAACCGAAAATTTGAATAAGGTCTACAATCTGGAAAATTGAAGTTTACCAAAATTTAAGCACTGCATAGAACTTTCATTTCATATTTGGATCATCTAAGCTTTACAAGAAAACAAAAAGAAAAACACAATAAATGTTGAATTGGGTGCAAATATTTTACATGACAGACACCAAAAAACGAAAACAAAAGAAAGGGGGAAACTTCAAAAGAGAGATCTAATCAAGAGAAGAGTCGATGTTGTGAACGGAACGTGAGAAGGCAAGAACATCGTCGGGATTCATAGATTTGTTGATTTTTTATTGGGTCATCATCGCCGCTGCTGATGATGCTTTCACGAACCACAACTTTCGCTGATTGAATTTGACTCTTTCCTTCTCTTTTCTCTTCTTCTTCGCACTTGTTCTTCTCCTTTTGCAATTCCTCATTTACTGTGTCTTTTTGCCTCTCAATTTTCCTTGTCCATTTATCCTTTGTTATCTGGTTTTACTTATACGTTGCAAGACGCCACTGCCACCCTACACCTGGCCCTACTCTCACATGCATTTCAATTTGGGCTCTACACGTCGAATGGAGTGGATTTTTTTTTTTTTTTTTTTTTTTAAGGATTAGGACTGATTTAAGGGATTATCAAGATCAATCGGGATGAAAATACTGATGGCATGGCCTAGAGTACTACTCCCATACAGAAGAGATTCACTCACACAGAGGTAAAGGAACGATCCATACGAGAGTGGAAGGTCAACCAACACAGATAGGTAGAGAGATTGTTATTATCGTTGTAGAACCATGCTAAACCAACAATACCAGCTACCGTCTACCATCGAATGGAGTGCTTTGTTCTTATTATTATTATTATTATTTAAATCGGAGCAATATTGTTACTACTTACTACATTGAATCTATCATAAAGTGTTAGTTATGGGCAAAGAAATACCGAAATATCCTCCATGTCATCTGCATTTTTAATAATCGATATTGAAACGGACAAATATCTGATGTCCTATAAAATGTTCGGACCTATCCCGAGATATTCATAAAATATCATAATAAATCCTGAAAGATTGTGATTTCATTTAAAAAAATTATATATTTTTCAAATTATTAACAAATGTGTATATTTTTAAATTCTAAAGACTTAAATTATTATTTAAATAGTATAGATTGAATATTAATTTGGGGGAGACGTTGCCAAATTCATAAAAGTTTCCAAGACCAAAAAAAAAAAGGGAAAATTACACCAAAGTACCTTAACATATTACATTATTATATCAATAGTGTGAGTTTATCGTTAATTACAGATAAATACCCTATCGTTAGTTGACTTAGTTAAACTTAACAGTTTGACAACATTTTAGAATAAAATGACACAAATGACCTTATCATCTCTGTTCTTCTTCTTATTCATATCATCTTCTTCTGGGCATCTGGGTTTGAACCCAGATGAACACAGACTTTATCGCCATCATCAACATCAACGCAAACTTTATCAATAAATCACTATTAACAAACACCAACGGAAACTTCATTAACAACACTCATCAACACCAACAGAAACTTCACTAAAAAAACGCCATTAACACCAATCAACACCAAAAACATTCATCAAACCATCATCATCACCAAAAACATTTAAACAAATCATCTGGGTTCGATTGGAACCCAGTTTTTGGGTTCCATTGGAACCCAGATCTGGGTTCCATTCAAACCCAGAAACTGGGTTCGATTGGAACCCAGTTTCTGGGTTCCATTCAAACCCAGAATCGAACCCAGTTTCTGGGTTCCTTTGAACCCAGATTTGGGTTCCAATGGAACCTAGAAACTGGGTTCCAACCATTCGAACCCAGTTTTGGGTTCGAACCCAGAAAATGGGTTCGAAGGAACCCATAAATTGGGTTCAATTTGAACCCAGTTTCTGGGTTCCTTCGAACCTAGAGAAGAAGAAGAGAATAAAAAGAAGAAGAAGAAGAAGAAGATGATGATGAGCAGAAGAAGAAGATGAGCAAAAGAAGAAGAAGAAGAAGAATGAGAGAGAGAGATTTTGTTTTTTTAGAGAGAGAGAGACATTTTGTTTAAATAACATCCCAAATATCATTTGATATATAAAAAGACCAATTTACCCTTGGACGTTAATCTTACCGTCAATTGAGTGTTAGTCAAACGAGGTCAAAGGTATTTGTGTGTAATTTAGATAAAACTCGCATCATGACTGTAATAATTTGATACGTCCGGGTATTTTAGTGTAATTTGCCCAAAAAAAAAAAAAGTTAATTATAATGTAAACAAAAGTTAGCGTGTTGCAAAGTAGTATTATTGTAAAATGAAAACTAGTGGGTAAAACTTTTATTACAAAAAATCTACTCATTTTTAATAAATAATGATATCATTGTAACGATGTTCATGCTTACATATAATACCTATAAATTTTCATGGCAGCTGATTGGTTGGTAGTATATGGAAGCAGTGCTCCATTGTTATGTGTAATAGTGGTTCACATATTGTCACCAACATCGTCATAAGCTTGTGAACGAAATTCGTTCACACTTGCTTTAATTCATACAAAACAAATGAATCATCAACAACTTGTTTATTGTTGTTATAATAGGAAGTTGAAGCTTAGCGATATGATAGCTGAAAAAGATTTAAGTAAATGAAATCGATTTCATGGATCCATCTCAAGTAGCTGCTGAAGAAAGGGATGATAATAGGATTCCAATTTTTGTCTTGGTTAAACCTGCCCATTTGGATGATTAGTAGGGAAATTTTGATCAACATATTGCTTCTCAAGCTTGAGATGTAGGAATAAATATTGAACAAGAGGCTTGGTAGAGATTTCAGATCCAATCCCATTATGTTTGAAATCCTGCTGTCATAAGATTTTTCATTCCCAATAACTATTGTGGGATTTCTCAGGAAAGAGAAATAACTTATTAATTGTACTGACCGTTTTTTCGTTTCCCTTTTCGTCAACTTTTTTTTTTTTTTTTTTTTTATTGTCTCTTTTTTTTTTTTACTGTAACTTTTTTATTTCTCTTTCCTCCATTTATCTTTTTTCTTTACTCTACACGTCTTTTTTCAGTTCTTCTGCTTCTACCCTTCCAGCTTTTTTTATTTCTCTATCCTCTACTCTTTTAATTTTTTTTTTCTTTAATGTATAGTATAATTTTAATCAAATCTCAAGTTATACCAAGCACGAAATAATGATTTTTTAATCCACTCCAATCAAATCCCAATCCTTTTCGATCTTATTCTCATTTTCTTTCTCATCTGGCATGCCAAACGGGGCGTTGGTGGTAGCTCTACTGAAGAATAACATAATGGAAATAATGGAGGAGAAAATAGGTATGATGATGTTGAGGAATTAGGAATCCTGTATCGAGCCATTCACCATAAAGTAAAAGATATACAGATTAGGATGTCGGTCCAAGAGGCTGAGATGCTGGTGGATCAAGTTGGGATGTTGTTACAGGTAGAGAACAGATAAGAAAAGAAGTATGATTAAAGTCGTGATGGACAACGGGGAGGAATGAGTCAAATTGATGAAGATTGATTATTTGAATACAACTTTTCCTCGGTGAGTATAGACACCAGAAATAGTTCTTTAGGAGGATATTATTTTCTAGTAACCAATTTGCTCCCCACACAAATTAAGTTTCAGTATAAAGACAATGTGTAATGTATGAAGTTTGTAATTTTTTTTTTTTTAATATACCACGTGTGATATAAACTCAAACAAAAAATATTACCAAATCGAATAGATATCTTTTATCATCAAGCCAACTTGAGCAATGGTTGTAGAGTTCTAACCAAGGAATTAATTAACGGTTTTAGTGAAAATATCATATTCTAAATTTTTGAAAATATTGGCAAAAACATCAAGAATATTTTCAAAATATTGAAAATGTTAAGGGATATCCTAAAATCGCTCACCCCAAATAAAAAAAATAACAAAAATTTATCAAGTATCATTTTGATGTTTATTTGATTGGTTCTAACTTAATTGGCTTCCGCAGGTGGTGAGCTCTTGTGAATAATCTTAATTCTTAGTAACCATACTAGTTGTGGTTGAACCTTTGAAATAAGATAACTTGAATTTGGTCAATAAAAATAATTCTACACTAGTTTAGAGGTCATTTTGCACCGTTTTTGAAAATCTATTTTTTGTTTTCTAAATTCAAAAATCAGATAAAACACATTCAGAATGTGTTTTGAGGAAGAAACAACAACATACGGAGAACGATTTTTCTACTTTTAGCAGAGTAAAAATTGAAAAGACGGAGAACAACAAACTGACATTTTCTATATTTTCTAACTCAAATCTCTAAAAATAAAATAAAATAAAATAAAGAATCTCACTCATGTTCTACTCCTCACACCTCCTCCTTGAAGGTCAAACATTTGTCCATCGACTTCTTCCTCCCATCCGCCCTTGTCTCATTCCTCTTCCTCTTCTTTTTGTCCTTCCTGATCTCAAAATATAAAAAATATCACTAGATTTGTCAATTATCATTTCAATATTTACTTCCTTGCTATAAGTTACTTCTTCCCCAATTTTGGCAAAATAACATTGTTCTTAATCAAACAATAATGCTACTTTATCCAAATTGGTGTCCTGATGATGTGATATCATAGAAAATAAGAGGAATACCAATCAAATTTTAATTCACCAAACTTTAATTGGTTGTTCCTTCTAATTTTAATATGCCACAACGACCAAACACTAATTTGGACATGACGAGTAGCATTGTTCTTTGCCCAATACATTCGCTCAATCTCACTCGTCTCATTCAGTGGCCCTTGCATACATCACTGCTGTCAATTTCACATTCACTTTCAGCAGATCATGTGCCATAAATAACTAATACGCTCATTATCGAGTTGCAACATTACTTGCAATTCCGATTTTGACTGGAAATCATAATAAAGGCCCTTGCTTCTCTGGGAAATCATAGTAATGGCTCTTTCTTCTCTACACATTGAATTCACATGGGCAATGAGGTTTTTAACATCTTTTTTGTGGTATGCAAGTTATGGAAGATCGTGTTTGCTAAGGTCAAGTGAATGAGACTTTAACATTAGTCATGGTTTGTTGATTGCAAAGCAAAATTGAATAGGGGTATCACATTTACAGAGCAATGGAATGAGACAAATAACATAGCAATTGTACCTAGCATCTCAATATTAATAAACTAAATAAAATATCTAGCAGCAGCATCATTTTATTTTTCATACAGGTAAGAACACGCTCACTTTCTTGAAAAACAAATGTAAACTTTGGATAGATAATAAAAAACCATGTCGAAACAACATTGCAAATCGATTCTCCTTCATAATTCTAGAGTTCCTACTTAGCCAGAGAGACAAACTAAGGTCTGATAGCAAAAACATATAGAAAAAAATGATATAGATCATCAAAACTTCTAAACAAAAATATTTGGAAAAACCTAGTTCATCCTCCTGATAAGCTCATTGATATAGTCTTCACGGTTTCCAGCATCACCTCCTTCAACATAGTGATTTCTCTTCTTCTTCAAACCACCTAATGGTGCCTTGAGCTTGAAAGGCCAAAGGAAGTTGTTTGCCTCTTTAAAGTGGGGTCCAACAGTCATAATTTCATGGATAAGATCTTCCATGCAGATAATTCCATGTTTACCAAGGGCCTGTTGGTTATCATGCAAAACATGTTAGAAGAAAAACAATTGGCGGATTGCTTGAAGCAATAAATATAAATCCTAAAGGTACCAACATTTAATCACAGCATGTTCAATCTGTGTACCTGTTCAATGATTGAATTGTCAGTCAAAGCAATTCTCTGCTTGTTTAATTTCCCATACCCCCGTTTGTAAATCAGTTCTCGGACACTCTTCAAATTGGGATACCTGAAACCATTTAAAGCATCAATAACACACTGAGGAAATGATTGCTCCCAGATAATAACACTAGATTATACAAGACAAAGCTGAAAATTAAAATTATAAAAAAAAAAAAAAACCACATACACACATACCCATATGTCACATAGGGCTCAACTCTGTGCAACATATTCACTGTTGCTTTGTTGACTTTCAAAAAGACACCATTGAAGATCTGAAGCCAAGAGAAGCAAAAAGATATTCTATCAATGTTTGCCCTTTTCACACAAAGGTAGAGCATAAGCACAATCGTAGCATGCCACTAGAAGTAAAATAATAGAAGCATACAAAAAGTACAATAGTTCTATGAAAGTAGATGAAAAAGAAGCAACCCTAAGACCAATCCATGAACATAGCCTTTTACAACATTATATTTACAAAAATTGTTTACCATTCAAAAAATACTGAAACATACATACTTGCCCACTAAAACAGACATTTTCCAGGATTTCTACACATTCATAAATCTTCAATAAATATACACCCTACGTACAATCAGATATTCTGTAATCACTCAAGAATCCGACATCCAATGGAACCAAAACCAGACGGCAATGATGTCAGCTAAGACCATCAAAAGCCCTCATTTTCTTCAAGTTATATTACAAACATATGTAGTACCACACTTATTAACCATTCCTCTCACTCTCTAATCAAAAGACCATTACAATACTCCACTAGATGCGTAGAGTCCATTCAGTCATTCGTGTTTATCAACATAAATACCTGATTTAAAACCATGTAACTTATTCATGCAACAAAATTTTCAAGCTTCTTCACACCTACTAGTTGCGAACACAATCAAAATTTCAAACAACTGATGACAAGACTATACCTGTCTCAAACGCAGAAGCTGTAAGATTTTCCGGGTCTTGGGGTCAATGGCGTTGATACTGCAAGTAGCAAAAAAAAAATCCAAAATTGATAAACAAACACAGGAGCAGCACAAAAATAAAAAGGAAAAAATGAGACCCACCCACGAATCCTGACAATAAACAACAACTTGGCTTCAGGGTTGACATAAAAGCCGCCCTTGAGCTTGGCCTCTCGCTTCAAGCGGATCAACTCCTTCTGATCCTTCTCGTACTCTTTGGCGTACTGTTTGGCTCTGTTGAAGATAAGCTTGCGAGTCTCGGCTCTCTTCTTCTTGGCGGCTTCGAGCTCTTGCTTCTTAGCCGAAGCCCACTCCTCTTCTCTCTTCTGTTTCTTCAACACTGACTCTGGAACCACCACGGCCGCTTCGCCCATTTTTTTGGTTCCTGAAACAAACACGCCATATCATTCAACGAAAACATATTGAAAATGGAAAACCATGAGAAAATATCATGTGGGAAGAGAGCTTTTACTTGCTCCAGATCTGTCTGCAATGGAGACTGATGGTTCCGCGGCTCAGTTTTTGTGAGAGAGATGGTATGGACTGATACTAGGGTTTTTGTAAGGTGGGCCTTTTTTATCATCTACGGTCCAGATTCACCTCTTTTTCTAATAATCAAGATTGACCGTTGATGTGCTTTGAATGTCAAGTTACCCTTACCTTTGGACATTTTTAAGTGGGGACGGCAATTTTACCTGTATACCTGTTTACCGATGGATATCCATCTGTAATGAACAGATATAGATCTGACTAAATAAGTTCGCAATCGGATATGTACATTATTTTCACGCCTGTAAGGGGTTTGGGAATGGAAAAAAAATTCAGACCCATAGTCGCTTACCCGTATAAACAATAAACATTTTTAGAATAAATTTCACTTTCGTCCCTAAACGTCAAGTTTTTAACTCACTTTTGTATGTTAATTACTTAAAATGGTTAAAAACAATTAAGGTTTCATTTGGGGGTGGGGGGGGAGGGGGGGTGTGGGGGGGGGGGGGGGGGGGTGTGGGGGGGGTGGGGTGGTGGTGAGCGGGGTTGTGTTTGTAATCATTAGAAAAATGGTAAAAAAATGGTAAGAGGCAATAATGCACTACAAATTTACAATTACAAAAAGTTGGGGTCAAAAGAGCTAATATGTGAAATTCGAGTGAAAATATGCTATTTCGTCAAAAATAGGGGATATTTGAGAGACTTGCGGCCATCTTAATGAGCTAATTCGTGTAAGTATAAAAAAAAGCCCCTAAGTCTTCAAAAACCCTAGTTGAGGAGGAGGTAAAAGAGGCTCATTTCATATGCCCAAAACGCAGATTGTAGACACAGTAAACCCTAGGACCCTATTATTCAAGCCTCGCCAAGTATTACTTTCAGAGACAAAAATGAAAAGCAACCCAACAAAACACCACCGGACCCTGAAACCGGAGCAGAAGACTTCCCTACTGCACTCCATTGCTGGCTACCTGCAATCCAACGGCTTCTCCAAAACTGTCAAGAAGTTTCGCTCTGAAGCTCATTTAGAGGTCTTTTGTCTTTTCACTTCCATTTAATAATGTGTATCCATCATGACCATCTTATTATTATTATTGTTGTTGTTTAATGTTCTGCAAGCACATATTATGGTACTTAACAACTTCCTGCTGTTGGTGTAGAAGGATGATCATAGTGAGTCCATTGTAAGTTTGGAAGACATGTTCTGCAGTTATTTGGAGACATGGTAAGATAACAACTTATCAGATTGTACTTACCAGATTGTCGTTTTAATCAAAGTTGTACTATTTTTTTTTTTTAATTAAATTTATAACATCCTTTGATAATATTGATAATGATCTCTCATTCCGGACAAAATCTTCTACGGGACGGTCTCACATGATGTGATGAGATGGATTAATTAAATAGTATTATTTCTTTTTACATTTTCTATAAGAGAGTACTATGAAAAATTTTTTCCTTCGTAGGGATGAGTGCTCGTTCTATCTCGAAGAATATGTCGAAAGTGCCTTTTGCCATTTGTGTTTTTAAGATTTTTTTAAACACGTATTTAAATTTAGTTTGGGTTTTCTTGATTTAAGCGTTAAATTAAATTTCAGTTTCTGTTCTTATTACGCCTGAGCTTCCGTAACTGTGCAGTGATCATAGTGGCAAAAGTTTCAGCGGACAGAAAGAGCAAGGTAGGTTTAAATTTCGTCCAAAAGTGAATGTGTTTACTTGTAATTGTGTTGATAAATAGAATGCACGAAAATGTTAATTCAGAGTTGTAATATTGTAGATTCACAGATGGATGGCAATTCTGCAAGAGACAAAGAAACTGATTTTGCTGCTGGTGCGGAAATTGTTAGTAAGAAAATAAAAGGGAGATATGATGAGGATGGTCATGCTATAGTTGGTCGGTCGGAAGATAACACAGTAACGAAGGAGTTAAATTTAAAATCTAAGGACAAGAAGAAAAAGAAAAAGACTTCTGATTCTCAGGGTCAATTAGAGCAAGTCAGTGCAGAAGCGATGAAGGAGCCTGTTGATAGTGTGGTGTGTGACCGACAGTTGCAGGAGCCTGACAAGAAACACAAGGACAAGAAGAAGAAGAAAAGCAAGTCGGGTTCTGAATCTGTTGTAGAAAATGTTGAACGTTGTGAAAATGTAAAGGAGCTTGATGTAGGAAAATCAAGTAGAACTAAGTCTAAGAAGGATGATGGCAAGACGTTAGACGAAGATGCAACTGATAAGGAGAGTAAACAATCCAAGAAAAGAAAAAGTTTGGCTTCTGAAGAAAACAATTCTGTGCCTATTGACAAAAATGAAGTAGAAGTATCGAAACGTAGAAAGACCAAAGGATCAGAAGAACTCAAGGAAAGCGAGCAAGTTACGGAGTTGAATGGAACTGTGGGAAATTCAAACATTAAGAAAGAAGGGGAGAAATCTGCCTCGCATAAAAGCATGAAGAAGCAAGCAAATGGTTCAGCTGAGGTATGAATTTAGTGTGAAGGCAGCTCAGTAGTAGACTTTATTGATTACTATATTTTGTTTTTACTATGTCATACATGATTAAGTTGGTGGTAGTGACTTGCATAAGCAAAGCATATTTATTTTTTGATGAAATTTTATCAACTACTAAATTCCGTATGAAAGAAATTCGAGTGCTATATTTTCTGTTTATTGAAATTGCTGGTCTAGAATATGCAGAAATGTGAAAACTTGTAATTTGGCTTTACTTGCTTTCTGGGTTATAAACATGAGAGTGTAAGCACCTTTTTTTGTTATAGCTTTTGATATTTCAAGGATATTGAAGTCAACAGTTGTTTCTGTATGCTTACTCTCTTTCTTCGAATTTGTTCAATGTCGTATTTGTCTTCCTTGTCGTTTCTGTTGACTTTATCATGTATTTTTTATTTTCCTAACTTTTTGAGGTCAGATTTGTGCTTCCTTAACTTCCGAATTGGACATTTATGGGTTTTTCACATTACTTTTGGTGTCACTTTGACAAATACTGTTAATTCTTTCTTGGCAGTGAGCTGGAACATGAGTAGTTTCTTGGTTTAATTTTTGCAGTTCTAATAGCTGAGATTAGCAACAGCATTAGCTTTCATCGCTGATTCAAATTTTATAGTTTTATGTTCATTTTATATATGCAGTCTTTGTATGGCTTTCTAATGCCAGTATATCTTCAAAATGCCTGTTTGAGTCTGGATCTGTATATGATGAAGTTATGTCTGTTAAATTTGTATATTTCTTCTTTTGGGTTCTTCTGTTTGGTAAATTAAGTCAGATTTGGATATGATCCTGCCTATTGACAGCCGTAGTTTCTGTTTTATTCAAGAGTATGCTGGTTAATCTTTTGTGTAAAATTAAATTGGTTTGATGGTGGGTCTTCAAAGTTATTTATGCATTATAATTAAAATTGTCCTGAGATTTATATTGATGAATATTGCAGCCAAAGACAGTTCAAGCATTCCAGAGGGTAAAAGTTGATGAGGTGGTATTTACTGATGAAAAGCTAAAAGATAATTCATACTGGGCGAAGGTACGATGAGTTTCTGCTTTTGCTTTTCTTATCTTCTGGATCCTTCACTTCCATTTTTTTTTTCTTCACTCAATTATCAGTTTCTTGAACATATACAGAATTTTCATACCGTGAAGTTTGTCTACAGGATGGTGCAGAGACTGGCTATGGTGCAAAGGCACAAGAAGTACTTGGGCAAGTTAGAGGAAGGTATTTTATAGTCATGGGCCTATGTCATTTGGGGTGACTGTTTTACTGATTTGTATTTCAAATGTGACGCTATGACCAATATGGTTCTTTAGCTATTGGATATTTGCGAACATGAAAACGTTGAGGAAAACAAGAAGGAAAGCTCTGAAACTTACAGAAATTGAAAAGAACTTGTATTGAATGGCTGAATCTATATAGAATGGCTCATAAATACAGCTGAAACTACCTAGAGCATCTATTACAACCAGCCTCCTAAGAATCTAGGAATTTAATTGATGACATCAAAGAGCAATAAGACTCCAGAGAATGCTGATATGTTGTTTATAAGTGTAAGCTATCATGAACCAGAATATGGTTTTGGTTAGCTTTAACATTGAAGCTTAGGTATATAAAACCAGTACTAAATCTGCGCTTCCAATGTGGAGTCTGAACCTCCAATAATTTTGTCTTAACACCATATCACAGTTTGGATGGATATACTTTTCCATGTTGTTTTGTGCTGTTTGTCATGTTTCAGTGCTCAATAATGCTGTTTCTGTTACCCTCAGGGATTTTCGGCATGAGAAGACCAAGAAGAAGCGTGGCAGCTATAGAGGGGGCCTGATTGATATCCAGTCACACTCCATTAAGTTCAATTATTCTGACGAAGAATGACCCGGTTATTTTCCTATGTGGGGATTCTGCTTTTTGGTTGTCTTAATTTATGTTGAGCATGTATACGGAACCACCATTTTTGATGAATCAAGTATAGAATGCCTGTTCTTGCCAAATTGTAACATACTATTATTTGTCGGATCCTTTCATGGTTGCAAATCAATTTTGAAAAGTAACTCATTTGGGTTTTTTCTTGGGGTTTGAAATTGCGACCTAGAACCCAAACTAATTCATAATGCTCTGTTTAAGTAGCTGGATGATGAGGAGAAAGATAAATTTTAGGAATTGACTTCATTGTGGATACTTTGTTTTGTTTATATATATATATATATATATATATGGAGTGATCTTATTATTGGTGTTTTCCAACTTTAAAATGTTAAGGCGAATTAATCAAATTCATTCATTGCATTTGAATTAAATAGGAGAAAAAAATTTGTTTAAGGAGAGAGAATGTAATTGATGAATATGATTGAATCATCCTAATTTTTTAAAGTTATGAGGCACTGATAGTAAAATCACTATATATATATAGTCTTAGGTTCAATTTATTGAATGTCTCAAGACGAATGAGG
This sequence comes from Nephelium lappaceum, assembly GCA_021234005.1. Taxonomy (NCBI): domain Eukaryota; kingdom Viridiplantae; phylum Streptophyta; class Magnoliopsida; order Sapindales; family Sapindaceae; genus Nephelium; species Nephelium lappaceum. The sequence goes on along the minus strand of CM038002.1, from coordinate 12,839,365 downwards.
TTGTGGGGGACTTTTAGGTAATTCTCTTAACTCATGATCTTAACTTGCAAATGTTAATCTGAATGGTTTCACTCTCCAACATTATGCTGTCTTGAGTTGTCTAAGAGTGGTGAGTAGCTTGTGTGTAGACAAGTAGAGGAGTAAAGAACAGCTATCTATCTCCAACTATTCTGAGTGACCATGACCAACCTTTTCCTTTCATCAACCCCTCAAAAATAAGTACTCCAAATTTGCTCAATTGGTGATCTTCAATATTTTAGGAGTGGTAGGAAGTGAAATAAACAAAAACCGAACCCCAATTATTCAAGAGAGTTTGAGGATCAGGTCAAGTTGGAATGCCTAGTCTGGACATTTAGTAATCGTCAATTACTTAACACCAAAAGCTGTTGACTTGTTTCTGAGCAAGCATGCCAATGACACAGAGCTATCAATTTCTAATCATTGTTTTTTAATATGCTACCATGTGTACTCTTCAAATAATGAAGGGAAAGCTTCCTTCTCCATGTCAGTTGTGATTGCCTTTACCAATCTACTATAACTAGCTCTCCAAAAAAAAAAAAAATATATATATATATATATATATAACATTGTGTTTCTCTACAAATTACTATTTAAACTAACATAATATGAAAACATTCTATTTCTCGGTGATATTAGACTTCCTAAACATCTAACTTTCTATTTTCCTTGCAAAAATTAATTGATTTTACTAAATTCCTCCATATTTAATGGTATCAAACGTTGCTGTATTTACTTTATACTTCTCAGCATTAGTGTTCTAAATTCGGCTTAAGCGGCTGTCTAAGCAATAGGCGACTTAGGCGTTACCAATAGGCGGCATCTTGTGGTTGGGCCTAGGCATAGGCAGTGGCTACGTCGTGGTGTAGTGTTTTAAAACAGAACCAAGGTGGCCACCTTGACCCTTCAATTAAGGAAATCTTATAGCCATCTCCTCACTTGGAGATTGGAAGTTGCTTTGACAAGGAGGGTAGAGGTAAGTGTTGGAGTGAGGGCTAAAAAGGGTAAGATGAGAGGAGAACAGAGTGGGTGTGTCATGGAGAAATAGCATTTAGATGGAGGAGATAGTGAGGAAAGGAAAAGAAAAAACCATCAACAGAAGTGGAAAAAAGGGTGTTGTTAATGAAAAAGAACAAAACAGAAAGATAGAATATTGCTTATAGCAAAGCTTCTGAAATAGAAATTGAGAGCAATAATATTTTAAAGCAAAGAAAACCTCACACTACTTTCACATAGCAACATAACAATTTAAAGCCTAAAAAAAATGACCCACTAAAATCATGATCCTAAGATTATGCCATAACCACAAACATGAATAACAAAACAAATAACCAACACCAAAAAAACAGGAACAGATTTGAAACATTCAACTAAGCATTTTTATGACTCCATATCAGCAGTCCTAAACATGTCTTCTAACACTCCTCCTTGCTTTAGGAGCTGCAAACACCAAGTTTTGTTATCAGAAATTCGAACTTGCTAACCGGCAGTGGCTTGGTGAAAACATCTGCAACTTGATTTTCTGATTTGCAGTAGACAAGAACAATGACTCCATTTTTCTGCACTTCCCTTAAGAAGAATAATTTAATATTAAAGTGCTTAGTTTTCCCGTGAAACATAGGATTTTGAGAGATAGCAATAACAGCTTGGTTGTCAACAAGAATCTTCGTGCTTTCCTCTTGTTCCAAGTTAAGATCGATTAAAATCTTCCTCAGCCACAAAGCTTGATTAACGGCAGCTGTTGCAGCAACAAACTCTGCTTCAGCAGTGGATTGAGCTACAATTTCTTTTTTTTTTTGAACTCCATGAAAAGACACCAGAACCGAGTGTGAAACAGTAGCCTGAAGTGCTCTTCATATCATCAATGGAACCTCCCTAATCGCTATCTGAGAAACCAACCAGCTTGAACTCTTTGCTCCTTATGAATTTAATGCCAAAATCACATGTGCCTCTCACATATCTGAGCACCCTCTTTGCAGCCTTGAGATGCGATTCACTTGCATAATGCATAAACCGTGACAAAATGCTTACAACATTCAAAATGTCAGGTTGAGTTGCTGTGAGATACATCAAGCAACCAATCAGGCTTCTGAAATATGCCTGATCAATCTTCTATGTTCCATCTTCTTTACAAAGCTTTTCCTTTGAGTTCATCGGAGTGCTCATTTCTTTACATTCTTCAAGTTTAAACTTCTTCAGAATCTCCTTGGCATATTTCTTCTGACAGATGAAGACTTCATACTCATTTTGTTTAATTTCCATTCCAAGAAAGAACGTCATCAACCCGAGATCTGTCATCTCAAAAATCTCCATCATCTCCTGCTTAAACTTCTCCAAAATACTTGTGTTGTTTCCTGTTACAAGCAGATCATCCACATATAGTGATATGATAAGAATGTCAACTCCAATGTGCTTGACATATAATGTTGATTCAGATAAGCTTTTAACAAATCCCAAGTTTTGCAAATGTTCATCAATCCTACTGTACCAAGCTCTTGGAGCTTGCTTCAGTCCATAAAGTGCCTTTTTAAGAAGATAGACCTTGTCTTCTTCTCCTTCCTTTACATAGCCTTCAGGTTGCTCTACATAAATCTCCTCCTGCAGAAAACCATTCAAAAATGCTGACTTGACATCTAACTGGTACACCTTCCAATTCTTTTGTGCTGCAATAGCCAGTAAAAGCCTAATGGTGTAGAGTCTAGCGACTGGTGCGAAGGTATCTAAGTAGTCCACACCAAGTATTTGAGCATATCCTTTGACCACGAGTCTTGCTTTATACTTGTTGATTGAGCCATCAGCATTAAGCTTGGTTCTGTACACCCACTTGACTCCAATTACTTTTCTGTTTTGGGGTCGATCAACCAACTCCCATGTTTTATTCTTTTCAATCATGAACAGCTCCTCTTTCATTGCAGCAACCCAATTTTGATTCGTCTTGGCTTCTTCATAATTTGTAGGTTCACACACAGCATTATTGCATCTTTGATAAACATCAGAAAGTAGTCTTGTACCTCTGATAGAACTGTCATCCACCATTTCGTTTTCCCAATTTTCATTGTTTTGTTCTGCGATGTCCAACATAGGAAACTTGAGATTTTGCGCTTTGAGGTTGGATCCATCTTCTTTGCATCTTCCCAGTTCCACTCTTCGTCTTCCATGAAGTGTACATCCCTGCTGATAATAATTTTTCCAGTTTGTGGCTGAAAAATTTTATAAGCTTTTGCAATCGAGCTGTAGCCAATAAAGATGCTTGGAAGTGCTCTTTTATCTAGTTTATCTCTCTTGATCTGTGGAACATGAGTGAAGCACAAACATCCAAATATTTTAAGGAAATTCAGAGATGGTTTATAACCATACCATGCCTCAAAGGGTGTTTGATCCTTCATTGCTCTTGTGGGAAGCCTGTTTTGCAGAAAAATAGCAGTATTTGCTGCTTCAGCCCAGAATTGCTTTGGCAGGTTCTTCTCATGTAACATACATCGTGTCATCTCCAGTATGAATCTGTTTCGTCTCTCACTTACTCCATTTTGTTATGGAGTATAAGGAGCAGTTAATTGATGTTGAATACCTGCCTCCTTGCAAAAATGATTGAATGCTTCAGAGGTGTACTCCTTGCCATTGTCTGATCTAAGAGTTTGAATTCTACAGCCACTCTCATTCTCAACTCTGATTTTAAAGTTCCAGAAGACTTAAGCCACCTCTGACTTGTGCTTCAAAAAGAAGATCCAACACATGCGAGTTAAATCATCAATGAATGCAACATAATAAAGACTACCTTTCAGAGAAGACGTTCTTTGTGGACCCGCAATGTCAGTGTGAACTAACTGTAACTTCTTTGATGCTCTCCATGTTGCCTTGGGAAATGGTTTCCTGCTTTGCTTTCCAAACTGACATGCTTTGCAGTTTGGAATATGATCATCAAGTTCTGGAAGATCATTTGCCATCTTCTTGAATTTCATTTGCAGTAGCCCCTGATGATGATAATGCCCAAGTCTCGTGTGCCATACTTCAGTGATATTTTCTTTGATTGGAAAAGCAATTTGCGTCTCCTCCAATAGATTTAGAGCAAAGCTTTTTCCTTTCATTTTACTTTGAAAATATCTTGGCCAACTGCATTTTTAATCAAGCAACTTTTGTCTGCAAACACAACTTTATAACCCTTTTCAATTAGTTGTCCAACACTTAACAAGTTTTGATCAATTTCAGGAACATACAACACATCAGAAATGAACTTCGTACATGAACAGGTTGAAATTGCAACTGTTCCTTTTCCTTTCACAGTTATGTACTTGCCATTTCCAACTCGAACCTTCGATGAGTTTGTGTTGCTAAGTTCCCTGAATAGATCCTTGTCATATGTCATGTGGTTAGTACAACCACTATCAATAAGCCAACTCTCACTTGATTCGATGCCAGAGAAACATGTAGCTACAAACAGGTGATCCTCCTCCTCTTGATCAGCAGTCTTTTCATCTTCACTGTGTTGTTGATTTTTGTTTTTGCAGATAACATCTTCATGTCCCATCTGATTGCACTTAGTGCACTTAGCATCGGGTCTTCTCCAGCATCTAAATGGAGGATGACCCATCTTTCCGCAGTGTTGGCAAGGTGGATAGGTTTTCTTCTTATTTTCATTCTTTCCTTTTATATTGGCTGATATTGTACTTGCCCCATTTCCTTCAAAATCCTTCTTCTTCTTCCTTCTGTTTTTGGCTACATTTTGATTCTTGGCTGCCAAAGCTCCTTCGGTTGTTGTATCTTCTCTCATTAGTCTTCTTTGTTCTTGTGCTTGCAATGCGTTAAGCAATTCTGCTAAGAAGATTTTTGACAGATCCTTAGTATTCTCCAAGGTAGTGATGGTTGCTTCATATCTTTCAGGTACTGTAACAAGAATTTTTTCTACAATTCTTGAGTCAGTAAATTCAGATCCAAGAAGCCTCACTTTGTTTGCGATACTAAGAAGCTTGTCAGAGTAATCTTTAATCGTCTCGGTGTCCTTCATTCTTTGAAGTTCAAACTCCCTAATCAAGTTCAGAACTTGCATCCCTTTAATTCTTTCATCTCCTTCATATTCGTTCTTGAGATAATCCCATATCTCTTTTGCTGACTTCAAAGACATGATACGAGTGAAGATGGTGGATGAAACTGCAGCAAATAAGCAGGCCTTTGCCTTTGTTTTCTTTGTCTTCTTTTCTTTCTGCGCTTTTATCTGTGCCATGGTGGGATTGTTTGGAAGTGCAGGAATTTCATAGTCTTCTTCTACTGCTTCCCAAAGATCCAAAGCTTCCAAGTATGTCTGCATACGTACTGCCCATATCTGGTAGTTGTCCCCGTTAAACACTAGTGGAACAATTGCAGAGAGTCTGGCTTCGACTTCAGCTTCCATGACGAAAAGAGCTCTGATACCAATTGTTGTTAATGAAAAAGAACAAAACAGAAAGATAGAATATTGCTTATAGCAAAGCTTCTGAAATAGAAATTGAGAGCAATAATATTTTAAAGCAAAGAAAACCTCACACTACTTTCACATAGTAACATAACAATTTAAAGCCTAAAAAAATGACCCACTAAAATCATGATCCTAAGATTATGCCATAACCACAAACATGAATAACAAAACAAATAACCAACACCAAAAAAACAGGAACAGATTTGAAACATTCAACTAAGCAGTTTTATGACTCCACATCAGCAGTCCTAAACATGTCTTCTAACAAAGGGAATAAAAAACTTTAAAAACACAGAAGCAAAAGGAATTTTAACATTATTTTATAATAGTAAATTTATTTATTTATTTTTAAATTTGAATAACCATTGTTTAATTTTAATTAATAAATAGTTAATATCTTGATTAAATGATATAATATATGTCCAAACTATTACACAAAAATTATTGTATTAATATGATATATGAGGTGCAATTATAATGATTTTAATCCGTTTTAATAGTTTTGCGTAAGGGTAATGTTTTAATTTTAAGAAAATATCGAGTTGGGGTAGTACACATAATTTTAGAGACGTGTATATATTGTTACTCAATGTTATAGTTTGTAAACACACCCCTAAATTTAAATGTTTAACATTTTTATAATTCTTATAAGAGTAAAGATATTTACAGTCCTATAAACTTGTATGTGCACCCTCTTAGTGGGTACACATCTTCAAATATTCTTTTTGAGAAATCCTAAAGGACGTTTTTTACAACTGTATAATATAATAAACTGAAAAAAAATTAATATTAAGTGATTTATATGTATTTATTACAATTTTTTTAAATAAAAATGAATTGGATGCTTTTTTTTTTTTAAATATAATTGGATGAATGTACAAACAATTTTAGTCGGGTGGCAGATATCGGCATGATTCTTACAACTACTAAGCCCATATATGTTGGGCATTAAAGCCCAATGAGAAAGCACCTTAGAAGCCCAAACGAATGTTTGTTTGCTCCCCAAACACCAGTCCATAGACCTCCAAAGTCCAAACCACACCACCACTTTTCATGCTTACATTTTCTATTTTGTTTTTTGACCCCTAATTCCCAAATATCGGTAAAGGTTTGTTTACATCTTTATGAATATTAACATAAAAGGTACGACTTATTGATGCTTGAACCTACCACTTGAAGTAGTAGGTGGAAGTGATTGACTATTAAACCACCTCACCTGTGAGTTTTCATACTTACATTTTAATGTTTGGTTAGTAGTTAATAGTAATACCCCTCATGTGAGAGTATGAGTTTAATTATCTTCCAGTTCCCAAACCTAAATTTTGTTGTAATATTAAAAAAAAAAAAAAAAAAAAAAACCACACAACTACCCTTCTCATTCAACTTGTTCAAAATTAAAACCTCAATTGAATTGCAATTTCTCATGTCCTGACTTGATTATTAGTCACATCAATTGATGCTGACTTCACATCTAAGCTTGCGTAATTGAACATGCTTAGAAAATTATTGGCTTACATTAATTGATTAAAAAGTGTAATATAATATTTTCACTAATGCAAACTTGATTATTATGAATACAATATACTTATATAGTAATGAATGTCCACTAATCTATAAAATAAATTTTCTTTTCATTGTCTTCTAACTATTGTCATTAGCTCCCAAAATTTAGGATCTCCTACAAGATTATTTTAGCCATTTATTTTTAGATTATCTGTCTTTTCAATTTGTACAAGGCTTTGTGAATCTAGATCTAGGAGTCCTCACCATTTTATATGACACTTAAGATGAACTGAGAGCAAAAGAGATTATATTTTCTCATACATGATTCTCTCTCTCGCTCTCTCTTTAAATTTTGTAGATGATTTCAAACAAAATGGCCCATATAAGCATGTTGGATGTATTAAATCTGGGGCTGTTTATAAATTTAGTGGAGGTATTTAGTACTAGTCTATATTCGTCTGTTGCACATGTTATGGGCCAGACCTTTTAGGCCTTGGCTTCAATTGACCCTTTATGTCCTACAGCCAAGTCCAAATAGAATCAAGTATCCAAATCTGAGGTTGGAACAATCTTGAAATCAAAAACCAACAATTTCAGAACTTTTTTTTTTTTTTTGAGGTTTTCTTGACATTTACGCTCATGCACTGAGTGGGGAACTTCACTCCACTAACCTTGAAATATTTTTTCTTTCATTTTAAATCAGTCAGTCTCAAATGAAATAGAAGTCGATCGATTTTTTGACTTGTAGAGAGATGCTAGTTGCTCCAAATAAAATCTTTAAAAGTGTTGGTTAGATATACTTCAAAGTTCAATGGATTTTTCAAAGATTTTAAAAGTCTGAATGTGTACAGTTCAAACTTTTAAGATAAAAGTTTGAACTGTATATATGCGGACTTTTAAAATCTTTTAAATTACAGTTAATTTTAGATTAAATACTCTCTAAGTTAATCTTTTAAATTGATTTCAAATTGGGCGGTGGCAAGCAGTATTGAAGGAAGTCTATGGATGATATATTTCATACCATGTTTCCAAGAAACCGATGGAATGGGATCGCATCAAGTGTAAAGTTAGGATGGTCACATGATTTGATTCTTCTTTTTTTTTTTTTCCTTAGATATGGTCTATTAAAAAGAGAAAGACATATATTCTTCTGCGAGTAAGTGACTTTGGTTTAGTAAATTACCACCCCTCCCCAACGTTTGATCATAATCTGAAATGTCTTCCCCTAGTTTCGTAATTAGCAATTCGCCTCCTGAAAGGTTAATTAAATAAAAAATCAACACCCCACTATTACCAATTCTGTCCATTACCGTTAGAGGTGGAAGGGTTAAATGGGAAATGAATGTGATAAGTAAATTATTTAATTTGAAAAAAAAAAATAAAAAAAAAAATGATTGATCTCTAGGTGAGTGGGTGTTTGATTTTAGTGGTGGCTATGGGTGGGCGGGTGTTTGATTTTGATGTTGATAGTGGTGGGTGGGTTTTTGGGTTTCATCTTCTTCTTTCCTTCTTCTTTTTCTTCTTCATCTTCTTTATCCATAGGTGGTGGTGATGAAAGGTTCATCACCGTCCCTCTCTAGATCCCTTTCCCTCTCCCTCTTCAGACCTTCATCTCCCTCTCTAAACCATCTTTGTCACTCCTTCCTCTATCTCTCATTCTCTGTTTTTTTTTTTTTCATCATTTACATTTATGTCGACCCAGATGAAGAACTTTCATCTGAGTTCCAATACCCTGATGAAGGAGACAATTATATATATATATATATATATATATACATATACATACATTATAATGTTGTGTTGATTGGTTTTGTTGGATTGAAGATGCGTTGTGACGGATTGATTGTGTTGGATTGAACTTGTGTTGGATTATTGATTTGGAGTTGAGTTCTATTTTTTTTTTTCCCTTAATTTTTCCAATTTTGTTTGTTTCATTTTCTAAAGATTTTCTATTAAGATCTAGGTTCCAAATTCCAAATCTTGAATTGATTTTTTTTTTTTTTTTTTACAATTTGTTGAGATTTAATGAAAAAAATGTTGAGATTTTTTATAATTTTTTTTAAGATCTGAGTTATGAGCTCAGATCTTCAATTTTGTTTTTTTATTTTATTTTATTTTATTTTCGTTTTTATACAACAATTTATTTTTAGATTTTTTTAATTATTTGATCGCTACCGTTCATTTTAAAGATAGACAATGAAGATCTATTGTCTTTATTTTATTAAAATTTTAAAAATTAATTTTTTAAATAAATGAAAATATTAAATTTTATTTTTAAATTAATCTCCACCGTCCATCATATGATGGACAGTGGAAATCTTTTTTTATTATTTTAATTTTTTAATTTAATTTTAATTAAATTTATTTTGATTTTTTTAATTAAATTTAAATCAGAAGCGAAGAAGTCATTTACTACCTCTGCATGTGTCAGTGTCAACTTTGTAACTAGAAAAACTAACGGCAAGGCAAAAACGGTTATTTACGAAATTAAGGGGAGGCATTTTAGATTCTGGTCAAACGTTGGTGGTGGGGGGGGGGGCCGGGGGCGGCGCGGGGGTGTGGGGCGGCGGGGCAGGGGGCGGAAAGAAGTTATAAATATCCCTAAAGTAGCTCCTTGCGTGATAACCATGCAAGCGACTTTCAACTGCAAATTGAAAGGTATCGCATGCTTTTGACGTAGGTAGGGCACCTAGGCCATTGGTTATGGTTGACGTTGAAGATAAGAAGAAAGAGATATTTTACCTTATCCTTTACTTGTTTTCCAAAAAGGACACCAGTCGGCCATGTCGGCAGATTTCGAGTTGAAAGAAAGCAAGCAATTTTTAATGGGGTCTTCTGTTTTCGAAAAATTGAAAATCAGTTTTTGATTTTTCTAAAAAAATTTTAGCAAAGTGTTCGTCTGATCTAATTTGAATCCAGTCGGTATTGCGTTTAATTTATTTAATAATTTTGGTATAGAAAGAACTCTGGTAAAACTTTGAAAGTGATTGTAATCAGAGTCAATCTAACACCAATTCTGAATAGGACGTCAGATGTTACTTCTATAATAAAGTGATTATATAATAACTTATTGCGGAGAGAAATTGAGCTAATCTATTGAACTTGGGCGGTAGCTCTATGGGCCACCATGTCGTGTTTGTATTAATCTAAACACGATCCAATAACGTTATTTGTTCAACCCAAACATGGCCCTTTAAGTTTACCGTGTCGGTAGTTCAAATCTCAATACAACCCATAAATTAACGGGTTACCCAAGACAGCCTATTTAACCCGCTAATTTTAGATCGTCTTAATTATATGAGAGAATACAATTCCATTAATTTAATTATTTATTTAAAACTTTGTGATAATATGAAGAGTATACCAGTGCTCTAATAAGAAACCTTTGAAACTTAATTATATATATATATTTTGGGGTGTAAATACCATTGCTCTAATGCGAACCTTTAAAATTTAATTATATATTTCAATCTACTAAACATGTTTAATAAATAAAAATAATCAATTATGATATTTAATCCTGTTAAATTGGTTCGCTAGTTGGGAGGGATACAATCCAAACATGACCCGTTTATTTAACGAGTTTAACATGTTGATTTATTAGTGATCCAAACCCAATAAGTTTTAATCTAAACCTATTAATTTCATGTCGTGTTCATGTTGTATTTTCGAATCGTGTCAACAATTGTTATCCTTACTTAACACTATTCAGCGTTTATTATAAATTTTTAACACTAGCTTATAGTCGCATATTTAACACTATTCAAATTGATTGCGAAAGGCAATGATACTTAAAGATTAAAAATACTGTGGTTTTAAAATAAAAAGCAATGGTTATAAATTAATGTTTTTGAAAAATAAATAGTGCTCAATTTATAAATTAAGTAGCTTAATACTAATAATATAAGGTACACAATTTGGTAATTAATTAAACTACATAATTTTTAGTACGGTTGATAATACCATATATTCAACATTTTTAAGGATTTAAAAACAAAAACAAGTTAAAATAAATAATAAAAAATATATAAAAGTTGTTGTATTATACACTCTTAGGTTATTTATAAACGTAGCTTAAAATTTGTTAATAAATTTTTAAGAAGATGAAAAAATGATTCTTTGAGTAATACCATATTAATTTTACTATTATTTAAATCAAATATTTTCTTTTATTATTATAAAACAAAAATCATGGTGTCAGGTTTAGTAATGACAAGTAATTAAATAAAAATAGTTTAAAAATAACAATAAATTATATATTTTATATATATCATCTCCAAAAATTCTTGAACAAAAATCCAACTCCTCTTCCACATACAATCGCAAGCATGAAGCCAGCTCCATCTTCGTCTCTTCCATCCATCATTTCTGTCACTAACACCACCACCATTGCTAGCCATCTTCCAAGTATGTTCTCCCAATCTCCACTGCGTCGCGTGCTCATATCTCCTCCAAGTATGAAAGAGATTTTGTTTAATCTCCTCCAATACGAGGACATTTGAAGTGAAGGTACCTGGAATCTTCAGGTCTCCTCCAATTATTGGAGGATTTTTTTTTTTTTTTTAAGTTTAATTACTGCTTAAAAAAAATGTTATTTAATTTATATCCGTGCACCCACCCTCCACCGACCCAAAAAAAAAAGAAGTAAAAATACCTTTATGCCCTTCTCACACTGATACTTCAATAGTCAATCTATGTTCTTTTTTTTTTTTTTTTTTAATGGAAAACATTTAGGTGGTGGTTTTTTATTTTTTTATTTTTTTTATCTTAAAGCTTATCAGTACTTAGTTTAAGTAAGATTTTAAAAAGTCGCGATGTTTAAGATTTTGTAATTTGTTTATTGCTTTTTATTTTTGTAATAACTTAGTGATAATTTATAGTAAATTGCTTTTCCATTTATAACATTTCATTTTCATATTTTTAAATCCTATATCATTTAATATTTCATTACCGTTACTTTCATAACCATATATTTTTAATTAGAATTATTTAAATTAATTAAAAGTAAAATACATTTAATAATAAACTTTTGTTTAAATAATAAAAGTTTAGTTTTAATGAAATAAAACAAACAAATGGAAGAGGTCAACGTCCTCCATTTCCTGGCAGCAAGAGGCCAACACAAATAAAAGGATCATGCTTAGTAATTCTTTATTTGTTCTTCAATTGAAGATTTAGATTTGTTTAACTTGGACTACAAAAATACACAAAACCTAACTACTAGGTTTCACATATATGATCTTACTTTTTGTTCTTGTTACCTAACATAATAGAAAATTATATATCATGTATTGATTTGAATTTTTTTTTTCTTTTGTCATTCCTTCAAATTGTGATATAAAAAAAATTGTTCTCCTATAACAATTCGCATGGTTACTTCAAAATTATAGTTGTCATAGAGCTATACTTTGGCCCCTAACTTCATCCTTCTGGTTCAATTCCTGGTCACAAGCTTACATGTTTCCATTATTAACTAAAGCACAACTTCTTTGAAATATTAGTTATCATATATTTTAACTGTTTTTGTTGTGGGAAAACTATTTGAAAATATGTTACCAAACACAACTCATCAAATTATATATATGTATGTATGTATGTATGTGACTCTATCAAAATTAAATGAATGAAGTTCAAATTGAAACAAACGTAATAAAGGTAATGTAAATTGCCACTCCTAGTAAACAGTTTTACTAAATGGTATTTTGATAAGATAAAGATTATTTTATTTAGTTTTTTTTTTTTTTTTTAAATACTATATAGGATGAATTAAATTTAAAATAAAGTGATTGAATGAATACTTTTATCATCCAAACGTATTTGACGCTGCTGATTTTATTCAGGTTAAAACAGAGTAATGGAAACGTCTAGCGGTCTAGGGCATCCCAGGGGACACCAATATTTAATAAGTTGTTCCAAGAGAGGATGCTTCCAGGAAGTTGGAGAACTGATTATTATAACTATTACGCCTGACAATACCGGGCCCAAGATTGCCTTTGAATCTACTCCAATTCTTATCTCATAATTATCCACAAACATCACAACCTCTGCAACTACAAGAGTTTCAACGTATTTTTGTCATCTTAAAAGAGGTCACTTATAACTTTTAATTTACATATGCTTATATCAGTTTCTTCAATATCTTGTCAATGTATAATAGATACAAATTTATAGATACATATATATATCTTCCTTTTTTTCTAGCTATTCATGAAGGAAAACGAATCGAATCCTCCGACAGCAAAACTGTAGCACTTCTTCTCAATTCATCTCCCCTACAAGGTAAGTGTTTATCTGTTATTCTAGAGAAAAAAGTTTCAACAAGCGATATCAGATCATTCTGTTTTTGCCATATTAGTTTTCTAACTTTCTTCAATATATAACTATATTGTTTAAATAGTCATTGATATTTTGATCTCTTGTGAATCGCTTTTCCTTCCCTTTTGCTCTTTGTTTATTCTTTGGGAAGACATAAATTTATAAATATATAAAATAATTAATGGAACTTTTCTTTTTCTTTGTGAATTTAATGAAGTCAACTAAAGAATCAATCACTACTATTATCTAATATGACTTGGTGACGAATAGAGTTAGATTTAGTCTAAAAATGATCTAAGTTGGAATTCTTTTACTCTAAGAGGCTCAAAAGGATTTTTTTTTTTTTTTTTTTTTTAAAATGAAAGGATTAATCAACACTACAAGAGAGATGCTATTATTTGCCGGGAGCAGATATGTACAAAAATTTTGGATGGGAGGATCATGATAATATCCATATCATGTCATGTTGTATGGATGTAAAATATGATTGCCATGTTGTATGGATGTAAAATATGATTGCCGGTCCACAAAATATAGGGTGTAGGTAAGTTTAAGTTCTACTCTTAGGTCCTATTTGGCATGCTGGATAGGAAAAGATACGAGAATGAAATTGAAAATGATTAAGATTTGATGAGATTAGATTGGATTAAAAAATTATTATCTTGTGTTTGGTATGATTTAAGATGATATTAAAATTATACTATGCATTAATGGAAAAAATTAAAAAACAATTTAAAAAAAGAAAAGAAAAGTGAAGGAAAGAGAAACAAAAAAACTGTCAGTTGAGGAAACAGAAACAATAAAAAAAGAAAAGTAGAGGAACAAGAAACAAAAAAACTGTCAGTACAATTAATGAGTTATTTCTATAAATTCTATTATAATAATTGGGATGGCAAATCCTATGGCAACGAGATTATAAACATGATAGGATTGAACCTTGAATCCCTACCTGGTCTCTCTAAACACAGATCGATCGATATGAGATTGAGAATTTTTAATCCTATCCTATGAAATTTCCTGTGTGCCAAACATGTTGTTAGGGTATGTTTGTCGCAAGTTATTGGATTGGGGTTGGATGATTCCCAATCAAATCCCTTGTTTATTGGTTACATTAGATTGGAGTCCATGCAACCATTTTATTCCACTTTAGGGGGATAAATTTAACTCATCAAATAATTTAACCCACCAATTTGGTGGTTTAAATTTATCCCATCAACATGTGATATATATTTTTTTAAACTTTTCCTTTTTTTTCCAATATATTAATTATATAAAACATAAAATTTATTATTAATATTATTTTTACGTATTTTATTAAAATATTAAATAAATAATACATATCAATAATAATTGTAAAATAAATATTGTTTTAAAAAATAATTTTAAAGAGTTAAGTTTTACTTTTCAAAATAATGTTAAATATTATTGGATTTATTTTATTAAAATGATACAATACTTAATTATTTTGTGTCTAATTCTGTCATACACCCAACAACGGACAATGGGACAGTCGAGTCACCAAATTATTGAGGCAATATTATCATGACCTTCCATTTGGTGGGTAAAAAATGGCCCATTGCCACAGCTGTAAGACTAACAATTATTGTCACCAATAATTTAAGACAAGCAAAGAGACACATATGTTATTATTATTATTATTTGAATATACATATGTTTTCTTATAGTATAAGCAAAATAATTGAAATTTGTTACTGATAGCTTATTACAATAACACTGCACTCGCCAGACACTGAGTAGGCATTTGGCAATATTGCATGCATCGCTTGACAAAGTAGTGATTTTTTTTTTTTTTTTTATAATTACTTGACAAATGATTTGAAAGTGTTGATACTAGTTGAAAATCATAAATCCCGGTTTAAGAAACTGTAATATTGGATTAGTACGAAACTACCAAACCTAATTTATAAAATTGCTTGTGATTTATAGTTAGATATCCTCTTGATCAACAAGTTCTTATGTTAGTAGTCCATCTAAAAATTGAATACAAAACTGCTAATTAAACATTTATTTATAATTCATCCAGTTAGCTAGTACACTTCGCCTTTACATTAGCAATAGGAGTTCGATTCATTTTATACATGTTAATTTTCTTTACCTAGTGGGAGTGCGGTACCTCCCGAATATGAGAGTAGCATTTGAGACGGGATATTAATATTTAATCTCAATTAGTTTTGAAAATCCCCGATATATTCATTGTTGAAATGGCATCAGTTCCTTTCATATGCCGAAAGTCAAGTTAAGATTTTGACATCATTAAAAATCAATTTCCAAATTCCATCCTTGTGGACCGGCATTTTTGAAGTGGACAATACAGTTAAGTTTATTATAACTTTATGAGTCTTAGGTGATGATTTGAAAGAAAAATCTAGTGGTGGTAGATTTGATAGATATATCCCTTTTCAAAGTTTTATTCTTCAAGGATGATTATTTAAAGATAGAAATGAATAGTCAAAGTAGGGTTAGTTTTTAGTGCACCGTCTCTTTGCTTAAGCGTGATGAAAATTGTGTAAAGACTAAGGTGCCTTTAAATCATTTTATTTTAATATATTTATCAATAAAAATTCAGCACGTGTCAAACAAATTTTAAAATATAAAATGAAAAAAAAATTTACACCAGTGATGAATTGCCACATCATCACTTTATAAATTAAAATATTTATATAAATAAAACAAAAAATTATTTTTGTTATTTTATAATTGTTTAATTAAAAAGGAGAAACTTCATTTTAGTCCTTGAAGTTTCGAAAAATATCAAAATTTTAAACATCTTTTGGAAACAACTATTTTAGTCTCTAACTTTTCCAAAACTCTTCAAAATAGCTCAAACCATCAGTCAACCAACGGTCAAAATAGAATGAAAAAGTAAAATGACTGATTTGCCCCTCATCTAGGTTATACTATATTAAATTACCATTTTACCCCTACTTAAATAAAAATATTAAAAATAAATAAATAAATATAATTAAAAGTTTTTTGCTTAATTAAAAAAATAAACCACCAATTCTATCCATTGTCAACAACAAACCACCAACTCTTTCTCTCTCTCTTCCCCTCTCTCTTCAGAAACTCGTATTTTTCTTCATCATCATCTTTTTCTTCTTCAGCATCTTCGTCCCCTCTAATCTATCCTAGCTTCTTCTTCTTCTTCTTCTTCATCTTCCTTTTCTATCTTTCTATCTCAAGTTCTGGGTTCAATGTAACCCAAAACCCTCTGGTTCTGAGTCACCCAGAACCATCTCTGGGTTCAATCACCCAGAACCCTTTGGGTTATGGAACCCAGAAATTTGGTTCTGGGTTCGAAACCAGAACCATCTGAACCCAGGAGGTTGGTTCTGGTTTCAAACTCAGAACTCAGACAACAAAAAAAAAAAAAACAAAAAAAGTGAAGACTTTGGGGATGAAGATGAAGTTGACAGCGACGAAAGAAATGTGTTTGGGGTTGGTATTTGATGTTTGTGGTTGTTTGTATTTGATGCTTGTGGTTGTTTGTATTTGATGTTTGTGGTTGTTGATTGAGGTTGATGTTAGGGTTTGCTGGATTTGTGTTTGAGGTTGTTGTGTATTTTAATCAGATCAATTTAGAGGGGTAGGGTTGAATATGAATTTACTGGGTGTTTTTTTTTGTTTTAATTAATTAATTAATTAATTTTTTTTTTGTTTTAAAAACAAGTTGTTTTGGAGAGGATTTGGATTCAGATATTTGAATCCAGTTATTTTTCTTTTAATTTTTTTTTTCATAATTTCATAATTTTTAATTTTAATTAACTAATTAATTTTATTTTTTATTTTTTTAAAATCATAACTATCCACGTGTCATAATCTTAATCTTTTACATGAAAAGACCATCTTACCCTTCTTGTTCAAACTATTTGTAATTGTTGACCAACACTTGACTAACGGTTTGAACTATTTTGAGGAATTTTGGAAAAGTTAGGGACTAAAAGAGCTGTTTCCCAAAGATGTTTAAAATTTTGATATTTTTGGAAACCTTAAGGACTAAAATGAAGTTTTCCCAATTAAAAAAAATGTGAATTCCATTATAGATAAGTCTTCCATCAGAGTAAATATTCTCTACCAATTTTTTTTAATTAATCTTTTAATAATTTAGTGACAAATCAGCATTTAAAAAAGTGGATGATTAAAATTGTTAGATTTTTTTTCTCATATACATTACTCTAACTTAAATTCCTGTTATAAAAAGATTAGCACTATGTCAATATTGATAGAGAATCCTTTGTCCTCCCATCAACGGATTTAGATCTCCACCAAATGGAGTTTGAAGCATTAATGAATGAACCAAGATCTTCAAAGATCTGAGTTCAAATATCATCAAATCTGGGTTTGATAAAACTCATATATTGAAGATTTTCATTCGATCAAACCCAAAACTTAAAGTTCTAGTTCAATCGAACCTGGAACCAGAACACGAAGTTCTAGGTTCGATCGATTCCAAAACTAAAACATGAAGTTTTAAGATTGATTGAACCCATAACATAAAGTTATGGGTTCGATCAAACCAAGAGCTTCATGTCCATGTTCTCCACCAAAACCTCACTCTCTTTCTCCACCAAAATCGACACCAAAACTAAAAACACAATCCATCATCTATCCAACATCACTCACTCTAAACAACTGAACACAAACTCAATAAAACAAAACAAAACAAAACAAAAATCAAACTAAAAAGCAATGAACAAACCGCAATAGACAAAGCCAGCTCGTGAACAAAATCGCGTGTCGAGCTTTGATTCAACCATTTTAAGCCACTGTTGTAGTGCTTTGTCAACCATTTTACTCTCTGTCTCTAAAACGACGCGTCATTTTGCATATTCCAATTTCGCTAGCTTTTAGGGTGATTAGAGTGTTTAAGGGTTAGATAATGGTTGTGTTTTTAGGGATTTCTATTTTGGTGTTGGCGATGGTTGCGTTTAATGGTGTCATTGTGTGTGTTTAAGTGGTTTTATAGTGGTATTGCCGACTATTTTAGTGTTGGAATCAACTTAACACCAAAAGAGCGGTTGGCAATGCACTAGTCTTAAATCAGATGACGGAGAATGTTATTGGGTGTGAGAGTGAAGTTGATGAGTGGGGTGCAAGTGACTGGACAGGTGGTGATGGCGAGGACGGATTTTAAATTGCCGATTTGTTTGGCGATTTCTCATATGGTGTTGAGAGGATTAATTGTGGTGATGATGGCGTTGAGAGACATGATGGGGAGTCAGAGAATGGGGAAAAAGATGGAACTAGTGTGGGACGACTTTTGATTTTCTTTAATTCTTTTAATCTTTTCTAATTTTTTTATTATTAAATTATTATATTAGTTAGTTAATTAATTAATTTATAATTAGACTATTATTTTTCTTATGAACATGTGTCAATGTGTCCCCGTATACATTAAAATAACCTAACTAACCCTCCCTCTATTTAAGTTGACTAACATTTAACCAACAAAAGGATGAGTTTGATGAATTTTTAAAACTATAGGGATGACGTGGACTAAAAATATATTTATGAATAAAAAAATATTTCGTCGAAATATAGGGACTAAATTGAAAATCTCTCTTAAATGAATTCCATTAAAATCTAAGTGTATTTAGTCCGAATTTGTGTGGAATCCATTAAAATTTAACTATTTTCACTTCAAATTTGTATGGAATCTAATAAAATCAATATATATATTAAAAGGTTATTAATTTCATAGATTTTATTTAAATAATTGATTTTATAGTAATTTTTATGAAGAAAAAAGTCTATCAAAAAATCTTTCTATTTTTTCAAAAATTTCATTATATTTTACAAAGAGTCTATAGAATATGTGAATTCTATAAAACACACACACACATATATATATATATAATTAATTTGAAATGACAAAATAAATTAGCTTACTTCGTTAAGACGATATATAAAAACATATTCAATGCAATTATCTATTTGAATTGAATTTCTTGCCACATAGGAAAGACAAATAACGTGACAAAGAAACCCTATCCAATGCAACTATCTAACCCAAATATGGAGTTTATGTCATAAAAATTTTTAGAGAATATGAAGATAAGTTTCTCAATTGAAAAACTCTCATAAAAATGTTGATTAGAATTTTTCATTTTTGTAACCAGTTAAAAAATGAAGATTTGTCTCATTATCTCTCATCTTAATTGTAAAAGTTAAAAGACAAGAGAGTGTGATATAATTTGTTTTATATAATTGATCAAAAGTGGATGTATATTTTGTTTTATATAATTGCATTGGAGATGAAAATATGAATATATATATATATATAGGGTAGGATCGGGGGATATAAGTTTTGACACAAATTTTAACACGATTTGTTAACCATTGGATGATGAGAATTTTAATGGTTTAGATTTATTCACACCACTACATACAACTTCATTTTATACTCTACATAAATGTTTTCTCTCACCTCTC
Source organism: Nephelium lappaceum (assembly GCA_021234005.1). Lineage (NCBI taxonomy): Eukaryota > Viridiplantae > Streptophyta > Magnoliopsida > Sapindales > Sapindaceae > Nephelium > Nephelium lappaceum. The sequence goes on along the minus strand of CM038002.1, from coordinate 12,819,627 downwards.
TCTTCATTATTACACTATTTCTCATCTCTTCCATTAATATAAAAATCTCAATATTTAAATTATTTTTTTCTCACCCAATCCAATTATATTTAAAAACCCATCAAGAAAATTAAAAAAAAAAAAAGCTACAATTGTTTTTTTTTTTTTTAACTTGATAAATTTATTATTTAAATGATAATTTATTTTTTAAAATAGTTTAAACCAAACAATCTTCAGTAAGAAAAACTTTTTGGTTAAGTGTTTTGTGTTTTTGAAAAATAAAATATATTTTACTTATTTTAGTTAGAAATTGTTTTTGAAATAAGATTTTTTTTTTTTTAGTGGTAGTAAAAATTTTCTTACTAAAAATTGCTTGGTTTAAACTATTTTAAAAAATAAATCATCATTTAAATAATAAATTTATCAAGTTAAAAAAAAATTGCTGTTTTTTTTTTTAATTTTCTTGATGAGTTTTTAAATATAATTGGATTGGGTGAGAAAAAAATAATTTAAATATTGAGATTTTAATATTAATGGGAGAGATGAGAGACAGTGTAATAATGAAGAGAGATGAGAGAGATGGTGTAATAATGAAGAGAGACGAGAGAGATGGTGTAATAATGAAGAGAGACGAGAGAGCTAATGTAATAATGAAGTGAGAGGGGAGAGAAAATATTTATGTAGAGTGTAAAATGAAGTTGTATGTAGTGGTGTAAGTAAATCTAAACCATTAAAATCCTCTTCATCCAATGGTCAATAAAATCGTGTTAAAATTTGTGTCAAAACTTGTGTCCCCCGATTCTGTCCCTATATATATATATATATATATATATATATATATTTGCCAAAGTGGATCCATATTTAAAAAATTATTGATATGTCACTAATAGAAACTAAAAAATATATAATAACATTGAAGATGCTCTAATATCTTAAAATCTAAATAATATTAATATTGTAAAGGTAATATCATTGTAAAAATAAATTATATACATACCCAAATGCAAATGAATAAGGAAAGGTCAACTCTAATCATTTTAAAAACTTTAGAACTTGATTCAACAATCATACACAAAAAGCATGTAAATTAGATCTTAAGAATCATAGAGATGATTATGATAATTGATTTGGTTGACTCAAGGGTGATTGTGTCTTTACATGCCCATGCAAGATTAGGTTTCAATTGACAACACCAAGCTTGGCCTGATGAGTGAGAATTCGAACATGAGACAAAGGCTTTGTTAATGGATAAGCTATTTGGCCACTAGTATGAATATTAGCAACTCACAATTCTTTCTTAGCAACTTGGTCTTGGATAAAGTGAAAATCGATAACAATGTGCTTCATCCTCAAATGGAAAGCTGAATTAGCACATAAGTATGTTGCACCTATATTGTCATAAGAGATTGTTGAAGGAGATAGAAATGAATAATGAAGTTCACATGGTAAATTATGCATCCAATTGAGTTTGTGGTTATAGAAGCTATTGGACGATGCATAGCCTTTGTTGAACTTTAAGCCACTGTTTTTTGCACTTTGGAGCTCCAAATTATAAGATTAACACCAAGAAACATGACATAAGTTGATTTGATAGTATGGTCATTCAACTTGCCTGCCCAATCCAAGTTAGGGAAAGTATGAAGTGTTAAAGGAGACTATTGTTGGAGAAAGAGACCATGATGAATGGTTTGCTTTAGATATCAAAGTGCTCACTTGACCACTGTCTAACGTAAGACAATATCATATTACATAAATTGAGAACCCATTTATAATAAATGAAATGCGTTGCTTGATCAATGAAAAAGATTGTATAGGTCTAAGTGAATCTATTGATTTGTTGTTTAAGACTAGCATTTGCAAAGGCTGAACATCATCAAGCTTAAGTTGTTTACTCGACAAAACATGAGGTGGAAATGTTATTAGATGGCAGGAATGGAAAATGAGTTAGCATTTTTGTCCTCTTTTAATGTCCTTTATATCTGAGTCCCAAGGGCTGTTTTTGTTAACAAAATTGTTTTTTGAAAAAAAATTAATATACTTCATCTTCATTTATCTCTTTTATTGGAATATTTCTCTTTTCCTCTAAGCTCCTTCCATCAGATTCTCTCTCTTCCTATCCAACATTTGTCATCGTTTATTTCTCTCTCTCTCTCTTTTTTTTTTTTTTTTTTGTTCTTCTACTTCATGCTTGCTTCCTTCTTCTTCTTCATCTTCATCATTTTTGTTCTCTTTTTTTTTTTCTTCTTCTCCTTTCTTCTCCAACAAACTTTACAACTTCAGCGTTAGTAACGCTAGTTCTTCCTATTGTTAATCATGTTGAAACATCTTAGTGTGACTCATACTCTTGCTGGTCCATCCCAAGTAACTTAAGTTAGGATTGATTAGCATTGTAGAATTTGCTAAAGCAAATAGAAAGAAGAAGGAAAAAGAAGAAGAGAGAAAAACAAGAAAGAAGAAAAAAGCAAGAGGAGGAGGAGGAGGAGAGAGATGAGAAAGATCGAAGTTTTGTAAGAAACCAATGAGAAATTTGGTCAGTGAAAAGGGAGAGAAAAATTAAAATAAAAATTAAAAAGGGCATTTTTGTCTAATCACTTATTTATTGGGATTTAAATATGAAAACAATGAGATGAGATAAAAATGTTAACTTTCTTAAATTTTAGGTCATTTTTATTGTTAAGCAGGAGAGGAGAGGTCACCTCCTTAGCACATTTCATATGGTTTTTATGCAATCGTTCGAGGTAATTTGTAGTAATTATGACCAAACTTCTCATATTGATGCAATTTGTGCTAACTTGAGAGGTGTTTTTACAATTTTCCTAAAAAATATATAACTAGAAATATAATTTACAAAATAATTACTTAGAATTTCAACATATTAAATCTATAACATTTTAATACACCAAATACATAAAATTCTCTTACAGAATTCATAACAAATGATAAAGTTCAAACAATATAAAATCATTACATATTATAAAGTTATAGATAGGCAAAATTGGAAAAACTATTAAACTAAAATTAATTATTAAATGTAAATATCTTTATGTTAAAAATGAAAAATGGGGGAAATGAGGATCAGGAAGCCTCCCCTATCCCCATCCTTGTTTGAATTTGGTGATAACTTTTTATCCCGTCTCCATCTTCAATCCCTAAAAATTAATAAATCCATCCACAAATGAGGTTGGAGATTTGGGATTTCGAAGATGTGTTGATATAACTCCATGAATGGTTATATGAGTTGGCCCAATTAGTTGATGAATTGGATAAAAATGAGACAGTAATTGTATTTTTGAATGTGATTGATGAAAAAATCTTCCATGAGATTGTTTCATAGCTAATGTGGTGAGACGGACCAATGGAAAAAGTAATAGAAAAAAAAAGACCAATAGGAAATTAATGTAAGAAAAAAACAAATAACACTATTTCATTGATCCGGTTCGTACATTAGTTATAAGACAATTTCATGAAAGTGTTTTTTTATTTTTTTTGATTGATTCCATGGTGATGTGACTGATATATGGACGAAGAAGCTAGAAACTAAATAAGTAAATAGAGAGCATTGATAGTGGAAAGGTAATATTATGCCTTTGCTATTGATTTCAGAAGATAAACAAATAAATAAAAAAGGAAATAGCGACTCTGAGTATTCCAAAAACTATGGAGCTTGGTTGGGCAATTATACACATAGCAAAACTGGAAAATAGATCACTGAATCATGGAGATGATTAAGATGATTGATTCAGTTGACTTAAGGATGGTTGCGTCTTTACAAAATCAAACGTTGTATTTTTTTTTTTTTCTAATTACCACATTGAAGGAAAAATATTTGAACTCGAGCCCTCAACATAGATAAAAACCGTAACTACAACCAAATTCTACCTATCATCACCACCTCCTTAATTAGTCTGAATAGAAAATGCTAATTTTTTTTTTTTATTATGTTTTTACTTTTAAATGTTTAAATGAATGGATAATTACAAATCAAATTAAAAAAATAAACTACAAACTTATAAAGTTATAATAATAGTAATATACATCAAAAGCTCTTCACTTTGAAGTAGAAACCGAAAACACTCAAGGTAATGTCAAGATTTTGTACACCAAAAGCTCTTCAGTGTTAAGTTCAAACCAAAAACACTTAAAACTATTACAAAAGTTGGAAGATAATGCTAAAAGACAAAGAATAATTTGATTGCGGAAGCTCAAAAGCGCAGATGTTCAAATGTGTGCCACTCGATCTTTTATGTTTTTCAACTTGTTGATCACCTAAATATCTTTGCTGTCCTGAGCTTTATATAGTCAATGTTTTCTCCTAGAAATTAGCAGGTTCTTGTTAAGTGATCACACAAATCTTGGCCACGCATGTCAAAAAGTAGTTCACCGAAAAAATATTTTGTGAAATATGAACTTTATTTTTTCCAAGATGATCAGACAAAGCTTGTCATTTGTTGTTGTCTTAGTGATCGACCTTTAGATTTCATTCTTTTAAAACTGTCTTGAAAGACAACACATATGTATCATTGACATCACCTGAAATTTTTTACCTACTAAAAAATTTAAATTTAAATAATTTTGTTTAATTATTTTTTTAAAGTTAACATCTAATAGATTAAAAGTTTGTTGAGACCTACTGAGGTCAACCACTTCTACACTAACTATAGATAACTATTTACATAATATGTGATATAAGCTAGATGGAAATTGAACCTCCAACTTTTTAAAGAATGGAGAGATATATTTTCACCATTAATCATTGCTAGGTTTTTTGTTTGTTTGTTTGTCTCTCTTTTTTTTTTTTTTTTTTTAATCTTTTAAATAACAAGTTATACGAGATTAAATATGCATCAGTCTGTCTATTGAAAACTTTTTTGATGGATGAAGGTTTTGTACAATTCTAATGTATTTAGGATAAAAACATAGTACTAAAAAACGCATGAATCTTTAAATTAATACCAAATAAATAAAATAATTGTTTCTAGGACCATCAATATGCATCGGTAATAATTTACAAACAAATAAAAAAATATATAGTTTATGTCCTTTGTTTAAGATTTTTAATTCTTTATTTACGATTATTAATAATATTATACAGATTCATTTTGTTTTCCGCTATTAATTTAAAAATTTACATTTATTTAGCACTATTTTAAAAAGGAGCTATTTTCTTTTTTTTTTTTTCTTTTTCTTTTTTTGCTTTTGCTGTTCTTTTGAAAAACAAAAAGCCAAAGAAACTAAGGGGACAGGGTGTTTTTTTTTTTTTTTTTTGAAAACAGGAGACAGAGTGTTTTGTTGTTTATTTTTTCTAATAAAAATGTTTTTGTTTTCTTTTCTGATAATGGAAGTTAAACGGAGACATCAAAGCAACCACTATAAAAATTTGAAACCGACAAGCTCTTTCGGTTGTTAAGACCGATTAATCATTTTATACACAAACTGTCCTGTTGAGTTAATGAGTCATGTTTTCTTTCTTTATTTTTACTGATTACTTGTACTCTAATTAACCTGACTAATCGACTTCCAATTTAACTTTTTCCTCCATGCTCACATTATTTATACATATATATAGCTGAGTTATCATATTTTCTTTCTTTATCTTTTGTGATTACTTGTACTCTAACATGACAACTCTATTACGGTTTTCAAAAGCCTGTGCTTAATTACGTTTTTTAGCACAAGTCATTTATGTCCATAATAATTAAACCATGATAGTAAACGATATTTGTTGTTGTGCGACTTCTTTGTTGCATAACTTTTCCTGCATGAACAGTATATATATACACATGCACACTTTTCGTATGTACTAGTAAGCTCAGAGTTATTTGACTTATTATTATGACTGTATGTAGGATCCAACTCTTATCAACTAATGGTAGTTCAAGGGCATATGTTAAAAAATACTCCATTACACAACATTTAGATCATATTGCATGGCAGTCGAAATTACATAAAGAGTGATTCAAATTACAGATCCGAATAGAAAGATGCATGTATACAGTCGACAACTGGGAAATGTTATACAATGAATTTAATAACGTAAATAGTAATTCTATTCGCGAATCGTCATACACATGCACCTAGCTAAAGGCCCAAAAGGATTTACTTGACATCACAGTCACTTGCAAAACCAGAAAAGCACATCCTAGCTAGCTTGCTTTGAAGGTTGGCTTCAAACACAAATGGCTTGTTCCATATTTATAAAATAACACAACAAAACCCATCCAAGAAAGCAAACTAAAGCTCACCCTTTATCTTTCGCAGTTGGGAAAGGGAATAAAATAAACAGAAGATGTCAAAAATAAAATAAATAAAAAAAAAAGAAGGTAAGGTCATATTCTTATTGCAAGTATACACTCATATCCTTACTTTCCAAAGTGTTTCTAAGTTCTAACTGAGAAGTTCTATGAGTACTTTATTTATGCTTCTTTCAGAGATGTTATAATTGTGCCAAACTTTCTCTAATCCATTAGAACTTGTCTCAGGGTTGTGATCGACTAGAAAGATTGTCATCCAATATCCCACTGTTCTTCCATGCGTGCCCACAAAATTTATTCTAGTCAATAAGCGTATGTTTGGTACGTAGGATATAGGGTTGAATTGAGATTTATTTTTTTCCATTCTCCCATATCTTACGTTTGGAGCTAAGGAAGGGAATAGATTATTTTATTCCCGGGCCCACCTTTATTCCCACTCTACTTGAAAAATGAAATCCCAAACTTACTTATGTCTTTACCATTTCCCAAGTTCATGAGATTCCCCTTTTTATTTTTATTTTTTTATTTTATCCTCTCGCCACAAATTGTCTCTCTCTCATCTCCACGACACCTATCCATCGCCTCCACAAACCACTACTCGTCTCTCTCATCTCCTCTTCCATCCATGGTGACGAACCACCAAGCAACCGAAAGCCAACCTTCTTTGCTTTTTTTATTTCTATTTTATTTTTTTTATGTGTGTGGTTGCAATCACCTGGGTTCAATTGGAACCCAGATGAAGAACAGTTCCATTGGAACCCAGATAAATTGTTCTGGGTTTCATCGAAGACTCAGAACCACTGGGTTAAATGAACTAAGAACCCGAACCCCTCATTTTGTGATATATATATATATATATATTTTAAGTTCATGTTTTGATGTTGTTGATGTTATTGTTGTTGTGGGAGATGATGATGGTGATGAACTTTGGGTTGATGATTGATGATGTTGATGAACTTTAGTTGATTATGTTGAAGACATTGATGAACTGTAGGTTAGATATTAATTTTTGCCAAAATTTTTAAAATTAATTTTACATAATAAAAAATTTAAATTAATTTATTCTACTTTAATCCTAACTACATCAAATATGATATAGTATAATTTTAATCCAATATCAAGTTTTATCAAACATGGGATAATGATTTTTTAATCTAATCAATTTTATTCTAATATAATTCAATTCCACATGCCAAATGGAGCCTAAGGTGTCAAATTTGTGCCCAAGGTGTCAAATTTGTGCCCCAAATGAAAACTTTTGATTAAAATCCCTACCTATGGTTAATAAAAATATGTCATCTGACGTTGAATATTTTTTGGTATATATGGATGTAAGTGAAATAACGTACGTGTATTAATTATATGCATATCTCAAGTGATAAATTTATGTGCATAGCTCAGGGGTATGGATATACTTAATGAAAAAAGAGTGATCAACGGTCTGCATACCTCAAGTATACCCAAAGAGACCCCATATATATATTGGTGTGGCTAGCATCTATCTTTTCAAATTTCAATATACCACATGGGATTTTTATAAGCATATCATGTTGATCTTAGCGTACATTAACTTTCTTCTTTTAATGTTTAGATCTTGCAATTACGTTCTTTTCTTATCTATTGACTTTGTTTATCTTACAAATTGAAATAAGGAGAAATCTTTGACTAACTACTTTATCATGAGACAACTGTTTAAAAGGGTCAAAGAGAAGGCCAAGAAATGCCATCTGACGACAATAGCTCATTCTCTGATAATCTGCAGATTTGCTAATTGCGTGCGCCTGAAGATATATATATCCGCCAAAACCACAAACTGGTATGTTTCTCTTTAATCTAAGTATCCTGTACCAGCTTGTTTTACTTTGTTTTTCTATATCTTGTTGTGATTTTCTCAAAATCGCTCATCTGTTGCGTGGAAAGATATATCACAACCCGAATAATGAAACAGCTAATTAGCAAAAGGAATCTGGTTACTGGTAGTGTTGTTATATCTTCCATGCATGTTATTATAACCTAAGATCAGGAGTATAAAGCTTGCCAAAATTTGCGAAACTGATTTCAGTGTGGACTTTTTTCTTTGAATTATAACTGTCTAGTATTTTGATATATGGTCTTTCAACTTTCAAGGATGTTGTTGCATAAAATTGTTTTCAAAAGGAGCAGAGGTTTCAATGGGGGTAACTGGAGGTGGGGTTGGGTTCCCAATTCTCATCTCTCCATTTTTTTTTCTATTCCCAGTTCCAACCCAACCACACCACCACACCCCACCCCCCCTCCCCTCCCCTCCCCTCCCGCCTCCCTTTTTTTTTTTTAATATGATTCTCAAAACAATTTCACAATATTTCATTATATTAAATCCACGACTTTCCTTAAATCATAATGTATGATAAAAGTTCAAATAATACAAAGCAAATATTTTTATTTTTATATTATATAATTTAATTATTAAAAGAAAAATATTTATATCTTTTAATTATAACTCCAAAACTAATTAACCTCAAAACTCTATTACTTTTTCTATTTCTTATCTAACTCTCTGACAATACTTTCATTATCTTTTATCAAATACCATCAAAATAAGAGTGATGATTACACTGGCTGTATCTCCAAACTGTATAATAATTCTCTGTTTACCAATAATTTTTATACTAGATATGTTTCGTACAAATATGAATCATAATAGAAAATTTGACTATATACTATACTACAATTAAAAAAAGACAAAATTTTGTTAGAGAATTTAAAATTTGAGTATCTTTTTATTATAAAAAATAATAATTTTTCATTAAATACAAAAACTTAATTTTAGTTATTCCTTTCCTTTTACCTAAGATCTTAAATGATTTGAAGTCCTATTATTTCTATAATAAGAATGGAAAATTATTCGTGTAAATCTATAAAATATATTTGATATCTCAATATTAAAATGAATGGGAAACGTATAACTATTTATATAGGTAGATATACAGTTTTAACAAATGCTACGTTACTCGAACATGATGAGCACTACACTGTTGTACACGTGTTGGTTGGTTAAAGCAAGCAGGTCATCATGGGTCATTGCCAGCCCTATTTGTTCAGGCAAGTCAATTCATGCATGCTGCAGCTTCTGCTTTCATTTACACACCGCCACCGAATGCTCTCCTCTCCTCCTCCCGACACCACTGCTGCCACGTCTCACAGCTATTCTTCACTAACAAATCAAACTATATATATGTATATATTCAAACAATGTGCCGCTTCTATTCACTAACCATTTCGTGTCCATTCCTCATTCTCACGGATGCATTGACAACACGTCTGAGGGTGATATTAAAATGTTGGATTTCGACGCGTATCACATGCATGGTTGCAGATAACATGTGTCTGCCTCTTCTTCATGTGACCAGGATTAATGTAACGTGACGTCCAATCACGTTCCCACACTAGTCTCTTTCTCTCTCTTCTTTTTTTAATTTTTTTTATTTAGTGATTAAAACGCGTTTAGTATTTAAAAAAAAAAGAAGAAAAGAACGCGTTTGGTATCTTTCACGCTAAAGCGAGAATATTGATGCCTATTACTTCCAAAAAAACAAAGGAAAAGGAATATCGATGCCTACGGTTACCAGTAACTTGCTCCTGCAAGTTATTCCTCTTTTTCCTCAAAAGACAAAAAAAATAATATGGGATAAACGAAAATAAATTTTCTTAAATTTGGTAATTACCTATTTTGCTCTACTGTTTTATTGATGGGTTTATTTTGCCAGAGCCAACAAAAGAAACCAATAGGAAGAAGAAAAGCAGCAACTATAATTTTGAAGAGGTCAGTTATACGACAAACAAAACGCTTTGTGTGTGTTTGTTTTTTTTTATTATTTTTCTGTTGAAAACAAAACGCTTTGTGTGTGTGTGTGGGTGTTTGTTTTTTTTTTTTATTATTTTTCAGTTGAAAACGGACAAAAGTATTTCTAAAACCGGCGACTTATAAAATTAAAAAAAAAAACCTTTTTTTGAAGGAAAAAAAAAACTTTTTTCATAAGGGTTTGTTGGTTTGGTATGGTGTAGACAGCAAGCAAGAGAGTGAAAAATTTGATTTGCAGAGATTGATTGATTGAAAAAAAACACATGATTGATAGAAAAAAGGTAATTTACTGAAGGTGCCATCTCTCCTGCGACAGTGAACATGGATTCTTTCATGCCCTCGCCTTATCGCCGGCGTCGTGACGACGCGGACCCTGAATCCGCTAATCCCCACTCCGACGAGTACGACAGTCCCTTCAACATCCCTAGCACCAAGAATGCTCCCGTCGACCGCCTCAGACGCTGGAGGGTACGTTATTTGTTATATTATCATGTTACCTTTCTGTTTTCTTCTCGCTATATTTCCTGGTTCTGCCTAGATTCGTGCATGTTCTGTTGTTAATTTTTTTTTAATATTTCTTTAATAAAAGTTATTTTTGTAGAAATCAATCTATGGATGCTTATTAGTTCCAAGCCCTAGAAATTCGTTGAAACACACATGGTCAAAGAAATTTCAAATTAGTGTCGCTCTGATAACTGATAATGAATTTGTAGCTTTTTTTCTTTATCATTGACTTACCTTGGACTCCTCTCTGATTTCTCTATCTTTATTTTCGATTTTAATATATTAGTTCTTGTGTCGATGCTCATTGTTGGATTCGTGTTGTTGAAGTTTCATGTGCCCAGTAAAGTAGCATTGTTTTTCTGGATGATGAAATAGTGTTTGATGATGTTCTACTCGTTTTTTATTTTTATTTTTATTTTATTTTTTATTTTGTAGCAAGCAGCACTTGTGCTCAATGCTTCTCGTCGATTTCGGTACACACTGGACCTTAAAAAGGAAGAAGAAAAGCAACAAACATTGAGGAAGATTAGAGCACATGCACAAGCCATACGAGTATATAGTTTGTCATATGGTGATATTCTTTTTCGTGTAATTTAAGTCATTTATGTTTTGTGATTTATGTGCTCCTTTTGTTTTAGGCTGCGCATCTTTTCCAAGAAGCTGGGCGAGGAATGAATGGTACTGTTTTTTCTCTTGTGCTTACTTTACTGTATGGATTGTCGAGTTATGCGTATGACTTGTATGATATTGTTACTTAAATTGGCTGTCAAGTTTTGTGGCAGTTGTTTGGATCCGTTTGTTTCTAGGATATAATGTGTCCTAGTGAGATTGACCTCCTACCTAGAGCTGCTTGTCACAGCGTGGAATAATTATTTCTTTTTTTTTGGCGTTGAAATCCATCACTGGATATTGTTATTGCATGTATTTTCTATGACTGAATAATATTCTTATTTTCATTGGTTAGCTTATTTGTCCTCCCTTAAATTGTATTTCTAAGTAGAATAAGGCTCGTTAGTTTTTAAGGGTTTGTTTGGTATATATTCTGAAACCATTTCTGTTTTATAAATTCAAAACTGACCAAAAAATGTTATCTGTATCACGTTTAAAAAGCATTTCTAAAGACACGAGGCAATATCTAAAAACCAGTTTAAACTAGAAAATGACTCAATTTTTTGTACATTTTGGATAAATAGAAACCGCATAGTACCTCGTCAAAAGACTAGGACCAGAGTCTTGTATACCCGGATGCATTTTTTATGTTTATGTTGCCATAAAGCTGTTTTCATATGACAAAAAAAAATTCAAATTAATTAATTTTGTAGAAGAGATATAATTCTTATCCTTTTGATTGTTTTCTGTTTTTTATAGACTTCTTTTTTAGGTTTGGGTGAAATACAGGTAGATTCAGGTGATTTAATTTTTTATCAATGAACTCTCCTATCCGATAGGTTTTTGACTAGTTTTATGAATTTTCGTGGGAGGTTTTTAACAAATTACCACTGCGTAGTGAGTTCTCTGATGAAGTACATAAGTATACGAGTTCATCTATAATCATGCATCTTAAAGGGATTATGAAATTCAGATTAGCATTATATATGATAAAGTCATAAACAGGGGAAATTATTAAATATAAATATTTTCATATTATAATTATAAATGAGGGATCTTTCAAAATAAATATAAATATATATATATATATATATATAAATGAGGGAAACAGGGCAAATGGGGATGGGGGTGGCTTCCCCCATACCCATTCCCATTTGGATTTGGGGCCCCCCTGACAACTTTAATTTTGTGATATAAAATTTGTTTTAAAAAGGCATCATTTTGTCTTGCTATACTTAGGTTTAACTTGGTGGTTTTGATTGAAAGGTCGCCCTGAACCAGAACGAAGTCCCAGTGTTGAATTTGCTATTGGACAAGAACAGCTTACTTTAATGACAAGGGATCATGATATTGGTGCTCTGCAACGAAATGGGGGGGCAAGTCTAATTCCACAACTGTTTTTGATTTCCTTTATGTTTTTATGATTTGTATATATATTCCTTCTCTTGTTTTTGTTGCTTCATTAGGTTAAAGGGCTGTCAGATTTGTTAAAAACAAATTTAGAGAAGGGGATCAATGGTGATGATGCTGACTTACTGAAACGGAGGAATGTATTTGGATCAAACACATACCCTCAGAAAAAAGGAAGGAGTTTTTGGGTGAATTTTATGATGAAATCTCAATTATATATATACGAATATGTGCTATAGTATATCATCACTAAGTTTTTGTGCTTTGCCTTTTAGATGTTCCTTTGGGAAGCCTGGCAAGACCTTACTTTGATCATATTGATGGTAGCTGCGGTGGCTTCTTTGGCACTTGGTATAAAGACAGAGGTAAACCATGACTAGCTCGATTACATTCCTGTCTTAAAGAAGAATACCTTTCAGTAATTCTGAAACTTTTATGTCTCATAGCCAATGAGATAATCTTCCTTCTTTAAGTCCCAGGTAAATTGTATTTGTGGCTGTGCTCCATTGCTTTGTCTATATGCAAAGTTTGGTGCAGGGGCAGAACATTACAGTCTGGGAGAGTTTTGCTCTTTTGTAATCTGTTACTTATCACAAATATCAGAAGTTTTTTAGAATTGTTACTTAAAGAATTTTTAGGCAAATAGCTAAAGCTCGCAATACAGTTCTAATATTTCTGAAAAGTTCGCATGTTGGCCTCAGCAAAGTTGAAGAATTTTTTAATTTCCATCTCGTGAAATGGAGGGCAGTGGAAAGAATGAATGTCCAAAATCTTGGACTGGTGTACAGTTTGGTGCTATGAGTAATATGGCTTCTTGTTCTGGATCAAACAGTAATATAGCTTCAGAAAGAGTGAAAGATAAATTATAAATGCTCTAACAGAAGCATTTATTGAAATTCTTCAAAATGCTCTTAAAGAAGCATCTGAAGTGAGTAAATTCACCATGTTGTCAAAGAAATTGATACTAGAACTTCTGCCATAAATTTATAAATATTATTGCTACTTCTTTAAGTTAACTTGAAGCTGTTAATCTTTAAGAAGGTTGAACTTATCATACAGTTTTAGTGCACTTAAACAATGGGAGGCATATATGTAATGAGCACCATTACCAATGCTTCTATACCTTATACAAATGGTCATTGAGAACAAGCAGATCAACTATAATTATAGCTTTTTGGTTGGATATATGTTGTTGATGATTGTTAGTGGAACACAGTTATGGGTTCTTGAGAGTCTGAGATATAAACTCTTAATATTCAGTTTTAGTTTTGCCTTTGTTTTTGTAATAATTTTATTTTATTTTATTTTCTTTTAATACTACAGGGTATTAAAGAAGGATGGTATGATGGTGCAAGCATTGCTGTTGCTGTCATAATAGTCATTGTTGTGACAGGTATAAATTTAGAAGTGCTTCAAGGATGGTTGTGCAATCTGTTATTGTGTACTATGTTACTTCATAATTTAGATGTGCCATTCTATATATCGCACCCTGCCTGGACGTCTCTTAATACAAAAATGTGTTTTACAGTTTGCATTTCTTAACTGTGAGAATAATGTACTTTGTCCTTTCTTATAGAAGGAGCCATTTATTTTAATTTTCTCACTTGTTTTTTTAAGCTGTAAGTGATTACCGACAATCTCTCCAGTTCCAGAATTTGAATGAAGAAAAGAGAAACATACATTTGGAGGTACTTCTCAACATTGCTAATCTGCCACTTGACCATGAAATTTGTTGTCTTTATATTTTATATTCACGGGTACACATGTATAGGTTATTAGAGGTGGTAGAAGAGTTGAGGTTTCGATATATGATATCGTTGTTGGTGATGTTGTGCCCCTCAACATTGGTGATCAGGTAAGTTGTTTGGAATCTTCATTTTAATTGTCAATTACATAAGCTTATTTAGTGACATACTTAGCTTGTCCTTAGGTCCCTGCTGATGGAGTCGTAATTTCTAATCACTCTCTTTCAATTGATGAATCTAGCATGACTGGAGAGAGCAAAATCGTAAGCCTTTTTATTTGACATTTTACAATTACTATGTATTGGGTTTTTTTTTTTTTTTTGGGCTGCAGCTAAGAATGGTTACATGCAGGTTCACAAAGACTCTAAGAATCCATTTCTAATGTCAGGCTGTAAAGTCGCGGACGGTAGTGGCACCATGCTTGTAAGAATAAGATAATTCTAATTTCCCTTTTGCTCTTAGCACGCTGCTTAGTATTGTTTCCATAGTGACCATACCAACCTTTTTATTAATGCATGTGTTCCTTTTTTTAATCTCTTTTTTGGTACTCCCTAAAACTTCATTAGTGTTTATTTTTGGTGAGCTGTGTTGTATTGATGATATTTTTTAATTCCTTGTCTTTTATTACAGTTCTTTGAGGATTCAATAAGTGAAATTTTATAGTGGTTCTTGTTAGATTGCTTCAATAAGACAATAAAACGTACTATTTGGCTTCTCTTTAGGCTTCCTCTAGTGAAAATTTTTAGGATTTATCTTATTTTTCATTATGCTTGATTGGAATATTGTTGTTTGTTGATTGTTCTTTCCTATCTTGTTGTAGTTTTCATTTTTGGTTGTTTCGTTGGTAGATTTCTGGTTCACTTTTGTATTTTTTTCCTTTTATTAATAAAGTCTCTATTTCCTATTAAAAAAATGATTGCCTTAATACCATTGTTGGACTCTTTCTTCTTAGTTTAAACTTTTGAGTTTGTTGGTTACTAACATTATTTAAGGGTTTGGTTATATTAGAGAGTCCTTGGTTCAAGTTCCCCAATGATAATGTAAATGAATTTGTTATAGGGAAAATTACCCACGGCCTATCTACAAATTTGATATTCACAAATATGTACAATTTTTTGATTTTTTTGCAACATTTCCCTTGACTAACGGGTTGATTGGATTTGACAATGATGTGGTCACTTTGACCATTTAAAAGGTGTTGAAAGACGAAATTTCCCCTGATTACTGTCAAATTATTGTGTGTCGATTTTGCAGTGAAATAAAATTACCAATATGCCCTTAGCATGAAAAGCGCAATAAACATGAAAATTTAATAAAAACATTTCTTTAATAAGATCACCACCATCCATCTTTAGATGGATGGTGGAGATTAGTTTGAGAAAAAAATTTAAAAATTAAATAAAAATAAAAAATTTAATTAAAACACTTTTAATTAGATCTCCATCGTTTATCTTCAGATGGATGGTGGAGATTAATTTGAAAAAAATAAATAAATTTAAAAAATAATTTAAAAAAAAGCCCAATCACCGTCTCTCTCTCTCTTCTTCTTTTTCTTCTTCTTCCAATCGATAACTGTCTCTCTCCTCTCTTCTTCTACTTCTTCTCTTCTTCTTCCTCTTCTAATCGAACCCAGATCTGGGTTCAAATGATTCAAACCCAGAATTGGGTGAGAATCATTCGAATTTGGTGATTGAGCATTGGTTTTTGTTGATTGATTAATGATGATAATTTTGTGTTGGTGATTGATGTTGATGATTTTACTAGATTGATGGTGATTTTGGTTGAAGATGAGAGGTATGAGAGATTGAAGATGATTTCTAATGGAGGTTTAATGGGATTGAATATGATTTTCAAGTTCTCCAAGCTGTTCTTCATTCCCATTTGATTTGGATCTCCACCGTTGATGGAGAGTCCATCAATGGTTGGATCTCCACTAGTTTTTTTTTTTTTTTAATAAATTTTTTAGTTTTTGTTTTGTTTGAAAAAAGATCATCATCTTTTATTTTTCCATTTTTTTAAATTTTATTATTATTATTTTTTTAAGTTTTGGTTTTTAAATTTGTTCTCAAATTAATTTCCACCATCCATCTCCAGATGGACGATGAAGATCTGATTAAAAAAAATGTTTTTATTAAATTTTTATTTCCCTTTTCATGCCAAGAGCATATTGATAATTTTATTTGGCTACGGAATCAACACACAACAATATGATAGTATTCAGGGCCAATTTCGTCTTTCAACACCTTTTAAACGGTCAAACTGACCATGTTATGGTCAAATCCAATCAACTCGTTAGTTAGGAGAGGACGTTGCAAAAAAATTAGAAAGTTGTATGCACTTGTGAAAATCAAATTTGCAGGTAGATTGTGGGTAATTTTCCCATTTGTTACATGTTATATGCATTGTGTTTATGTTTGGGCTTGAGCCATGTGGTAAGCCGATTGGTCTTGCATGTAAGAGAGTATGTTAATATGCTTAAATACAATTGTTGGGTTCTTTCCTATTAGTTTAAACTTTTTGCGTCTGTGGGTTATTTAGAGGACTCATAGCTAGTTGCACTAATGGCTATTGGATATTTTGTTTTGTTTTATTAACATTTTCTGCAATTGATGCTTAAGTCATGGAAGTTGTTGTAGATTTAGTCATTGATGTAGTGTGGTTGTATATAGTTTTGGATCATTGATGTTTGGTTGTATATAGTTCTGGATGGGAACATGATTCTGGGATCATTATGCTGGCACTCTGAATATGCATACATAATTTAAGAATAGAAACTTGTGTAAGTTTTTGTTTGTCAATTAAGGGCACTAGAGTCTAAAGGAACGGTTGGTAACTGAAAATGCTGTGTCTTGATGCCAAAGCATAGTATGATTATTAAGACAATTACATAATGTGTGGACAAGATTATATTTATTTCTTAATTTTATTGTGATTGGGAAGTTAGGGAGTATCTTTGTTTTACCTGAACCCAATTGTCAGATTTACATGATAGCTATTTCATCAGTGTATCCAAATTGGTCTTTGTCAATTTAAAATAATTGCTTGCCTGTGTTGACAATTTGACACGAGGATATTTATTTGCTATCTTCTCTTGGTCTGTGTCAATTTAAAATAATTGCTTGTTTTCCTGTATTGACATTTTGTTAGGTAACTGGTGTTGGTATTAATACTGAATGGGGATTGCTCATGGCTAGTGTATCAGAAGACACTGGTGAAGAAACACCTCTGCAGGTTGGCTTCTTTCTTTGTTTCTTTCTTTTCTGTATTGTGATTATGTTACATGTTTTGCATGTTCTATTCACCTTTAAATTATTTTAATAGGTACGTTTGAATGGGGTTGCAACTTTTATTGGTATTGTTGGACTTGCAGTAGCTTTTATTGTCTTGGTTGTCCTTTTGGCCAGGTAACTCATATTTTGGTGGCATATTGTTCTCTCTCCCCTCCATTTCTCACAGTGAAGTCTTATGTGCAATATATGTTCATACCTCTGCAGATTCTTCACTGGCCATACCAAAAATGCAGATGGAACAGTTCAGTTTACCGCAGGCCGTACAAAAGTTGGTGATGCTATAGATGGAGCCATTAAAATTCTGACTGTTGCTGTATGTCTATTATTTCTTAGATTTAATGGTTTGCAGTGTGGTTGTGTGCGCTCTAGCACATATCATTGACTATATGTGTATGCATCTCTTTGTTTATTACTAATCTGGTACATTGTAGGTCACTATTGTTGTAGTTGCCGTTCCTGAGGGGCTTCCATTGGCTGTTACCTTAACGTAAGTTCGTAATTACAATATTTGCTTTTGTGCACATTTCATTTTATTTCCTTTCACTACTCATTTTTCTTTTCTTGTCTTCTCATAGTTTTGTTCTCTTACTGTGATGCAGACTTGCCTACTCAATGAGGAAAATGATGGCAGACAAGGCTTTGGTATGTGCGATGCTACACAAACCTTGACACAATTGTATTTTATGCGGTTAATTTAATTTGAATCCAGGTAAGGAGGCTGTCTGCTTGTGAGACAATGGGCTCAGCCACAACTATTTGCAGTGATAAGACTGGAACCTTAACTTTGAATCAAGTGAGTTGTTTTTTTCTTTGATATGGTTCGTTTTTGATATAGCGATCTCCTTTAGTACTGTAACTATGCATTTAGGACATATATGTGCACTTATATGATTGGATTTTGACAAGAAAAAATTGAAAATTTACAATGCTATGAAAATTTGTTTAGTAACACCATGGACAAGCTGTTTCAAAATAAAAAATAAAACCATGGACAAGCAATTATTTAACACCTAAAAGAGTTGAATAGCAAACATGAAAACTGATAAAATATATCTTTTTTTGGGTGGAAAACAACGATTGTATTTCATAATAATGAGAGTAGATACAAACGTGAACCAGAAGTCCATCAAAACAACAATAAAATACAATAACAATATACTAGATCGGAAAATTAAACCAGCGAATGATAGACTTCCAATCAAGCAAAATGAAAAATAAAGAGTCTTTGAAATCTTTGTTAGTAGATGCCCAAAAAGAAGCCAAATAATAAGGTTTATCCCATGAAAAAATTCTCTTCCTTTTCAACATCTTCAAAGATTCTTTTATTACCTTCTTCCCAAATAACCTATAAAATGGCAAAGACTCTCTAATTCCAAAGGATAGTGGCTTTATTTCCTCCTCCAAGGACTTTAAAAAGTGAGAAAATATTCAGAAACTAACGAATTGTGGCATCGCAATTAGATTGAATGGAAATTAATTCTACATCCCTTGACTTGTTAGAATCCCATGCTCATGATGTTACTAGGACTATCCTAATGATCTCTCTTATTCACCCCCCAGAACATGAGAGAAAGCTACATATTGGGCTTCCATAAGGCAGAAGCTTGTTTCTGTCCAGCAAAGATATAAACTTCTTCGTCTAGTGCAGTAAGGTTCAACTCTTTTTTTTTCGTCTTATGATTTTCTAATAGGAAACAAAGACTTTATTGAAAAAATAAACAAATTACAAATGTGAACCAACAGTCCACCAACAAACAAATAAAAACGAAAACTAATGGCAAGATTGAAAAAAAAATCAACAAATAGTAGTCTTTCGATCTAGTATAATAAGAAACAACGATAACTCTATGAATCCTTCGCTAGAAGATGCCCAAAGAGACATCAAATAATACGCTTTATCTTCTAAAAAACTCTCTTCCTCTTCGACTTTATAAAAGATTCTTTTGTTTTTTCCCTCTCAAATAACGCATAAAGTGGCGAAAATTCCGCAATACCAAAGAATCCTAGCCTTCTTTCCTTCTCCAAAAACTTTAAATTCTTCCAATAAGAAAGAACATAAAGATTTAGGAGCAGCCCTTTTGAAGCCAACTAAAGAAAACAATTTGTTCCATAACAAGCTGATCACCGGACAGTAAAGAAAGAGATGATCCAAGTTTTCCCTCCAACTCTTGCACTTGATACACTGAAAAGGGGAAAGATAATCATTGGGAAATCTATTTTGGATAACCTCACAAGTACTTAATTTCCCATGAACGATAAGTCAAAACTGAAAACCTGACCTTGTTCGGAGCCTTTGACTTCCAAATAAGGTTAGCAATAAGGTTCAACTTAAACCATCTTGGTTTCCTTGAACACCCTTGGCCAAAAGAAGAACGCAATAAGACCCAAATAAAATATACTTAGGCTTTCTAAATCATTTTAATTGGATAAGGAAGGGTATGTATGAGTCATTCAACTAGCCAAGTATAGAAGTATTTTCAGGGAAATATAACCCGGTTATTTATGACCCAAAGCTGTAGTATCAATTCCAAGGGAGTCATAAAAAATCTTATTAATTTGGGATGCTAAAGAATATAAATTTACTGCGTTTTTGTCATTTAAAATTTTGACAAAGTCAAACCTCCTACACAGTCAAAGAAACTGAATCTGAAAAGCTTTTTAGTTAATACATTTAGGAATGAAGATAATATATAAAGATGAGGAAACAAAAGGGAGTCACCTATAGAAAATTCTTTCCGAGACCGAATTACTTCTCAATTATCTACTTCCCTTTACATAAAGAGTAATGTTAGTTTGTCCAAAAATTTTGGCACAAATTCGTATCCAAATGCTGTGATATATGATTAGTCAACCCTATGTGAATCGTAAGATGATGTGATAATTAATGTGATATTGACAACTCATTTGGGCAAACTTTTTAGGCAACCTAGCATTACTCTGACATAAATGGCACTCCTAAACCAAGCTTCTTGTGACGACAATACAGCCTCCAACTAAATTAAATTGTTATAATTGCCTGTGCTTTGGCAATGATCAGGAAACTTGAGCAAGTGATGTTTACTACCGATATTCAATAGACTAATCAATCTCATAACACAGGTAGTATACTTTAATATGTAAATAAGGTGTATGTAAATAGGGTGGGATTCAGGATTTCACAGTTTTGCCCGCCCCCCTTTTTGGTTTCTGTGCCTATCATCTACCTGCACCTGCTCCTGGTCATCCCTGTTCTGGAATACAGGCAAAGGTGTAAGAAAAACTACTCGAAGTAATTTGTTAATATGTGTGAAAAGAGTGGTGTTTTCATTTTTGAAAATTCGATGAAAGTAATATTCTCCATCAACAGATGACAGTGGTTGAGGCTTATGCTGGTGGGAAAAAGATTGATCCAGATAGCAATTCACAGTTGACTCCTATGCTGTCCTCATTACTTATTGAAGGCATTGCACAAAATGCAAATGGCAGTGTTTATGTCCCTCCAGTAAGTTTAATTGTAGTGTTATTGTTGTTTTGCATATGTGAGCTAATTGAGGGGAACATATAATCGAGTATTCTCTATGTTTTTTCAGGGTGGTGGAGATGTAGAGGTCTTTGGATCTCCAACAGAGAAAGCCATTCTTAATTGGGGAATCCAGGTGCATTTTAAGTTAACTTGATTGGTTTTCTTGTTGAGTATGTGATTTAAAATCAAATCTAACTTATTGATTCCTTTGCAGCTGGGGATGAATTTTGAAGCTGTTAAATCTAAATCATCTATTATTCATGTCTTCCCGTTCAACTCACAGAAAAAACGAGGAGGAGTTGCTGTACAACTGGTAATGTGATTGCGCACTTAACTTTGTTGATAAAACATGTTATTAATTATTGCATGTATTTTCCTTTGATGAATGCTCTGAAAAAAGTGAATTGACTTCTTGTCGGAAACTTCGATTTAGCTATTATGTTCTATCACTTAATTGTCAGTAGTTTAATCTCTCAAGGAATGTTTCTGCACTTCTGTCCCTCTTTCTTTGTGGGTTTGAATCTGATATTTTTCAAAGCTTATATGGGTCAAATTTTTAATGGCCGGACTTAAATGTTTGATATTGATATTGATCTCAATGCACAATGGTAGCATGTATTGTGTATTATTTTTGTGTCTTCTTTGGATTGCATAACCACAATATGACATTTTCAGTAGTTGCTGCTGGCTGTTAGTTTTCTTGTTCTTGAGATGTTAAAATCCTGGATTGCCTTTTATTTAAAATGTATATTTGTCATTACTGATGGAATAATTAGAGAAACGTATATTCTACAATTTGTGCGATGGTATTATTACATGATCATCAAGAAATATGCAAAAAGTCAAATTGAACTATGTTATGGAAAATGGTCTTTAAGACAATAATGAATAAATCTTTGATTGGTCTTACCTTTGTTGTATACAAATCCGTAATTTTGTTCTCCCTGTCTCTCATATTCATACCTAAAACGAGTTTTGAAGATTTTTTTTGATAGGAAACAAAAATTTATTAATAAAGAAGAAGGAAGATACAAAAGTGAATCAGAAATCCACCGATAGAGAAACAAAACTAAAGCTTAAACTAAAGATAGAAAACAAAAAAAAGAAAGAAACAATTAACAAATAGCTGCCTTCCAATCTAGCATAATCAAAAATAGAGATAGATATTTGAATTCTATACTAGAAGAAGCCCACAAAGAAGCTAAGTAATACACTTTGTCCCCTAGATAAATCTCCCCCTCTTCTTTCTCGTCGAAGATTCTTTTGTTTCTTTACTCCAAAATAACCCATAAAATGGCAAACACTCCACAATACCAAAGAATAGTAGCTTTCTTTCCATCTCCTAAGGCTTTGAAGTCTTCCAATAAGAGGGAACGTATCGAATTAGGAGCAGCCCACTTCAAACCAACTAAAGAAAGCAACTTATTCCATAACAAACTAACCACCGGACAATGAAGAAAGAGATGATCCAAACTTTCCCCCCATCTTTTGCACATAATACATCGAAAGGGAGAGTTTTGAAGATAAATAAGTATTGGTAAAATTATTTGCAGAAATTTTACTGGTCTTACTTATGTTACACCATCTGTTACATATTGTTATTTATTTAATTTGGATGTGCAGAACTTTAGGGTCAGAAATGAATTGCTATTTGCTTACACCTATCTTTTGTCTCTTCCTCCAAAATGCAGCCCAACTCAGAAGTTCACATACACTGGAAAGGTGCTGCTGAAATAGTTTTGGATTCATGTACGAAGTGTGTTGATACTAATGATCAGTTGGTAAAAATGGACGAAGACAAGGTCTGAGGAAATTTCTTCTTTCTGAGATTGCTTCCCTTTATAATTTCTTTATCTTGCATATCCAAAGGCTGTTGTTGTGAAACTGAGGGAATAATTAATAAATTTTACAAGTGGATATATGAAATTGTTGTTGTTATCAAGTACTGTGAAAAAATGGTATACAAAAACATTTTGATTTGTTACACAACCTTTTTATTGATTAGAAGTTTCATGAGGTTTTTCATTTGTTTGCAGGTTTCATTTTTTAATAAAGCAATTGAAGATATGGCTTCTCGTAGCTTGCGTTGTGTTGCAATTGCATATAGGCCATATGAGGGAATAGTTCCTGATGATGAGGAGGAACTTTCTCATTGGTTATTACCAGAGGATGACCTGATTTTGCTGGCTATTGTTGGTATAAAGGTATATATCTTCATGAAAATGAGTGGTAGGATAATGCTTCTGAGGTTATAGTTGGGACGGTATGTTTGAATTTGAGTTGGTTGTTCTACCCCTTTATTTTAAAGGGTTATTCCTTTGTGATTTTATCCAGCTGAAGATGAATTTGCTACCCCTTGTAAACATTGTCTTAGGACTTTACTGGTTTGAAACTTGTTTATAATTTTAACAATCTTGGCATAATTTTGTATTATTGGATGTAGCTTTGATATTCTGCGATGCATCTTGCCACTTAATGCGGGGTGCCTGTTTGAATCCTTCTATGTGATTGTGTTTGGCTTTCTGAATTTTCTCTGCATTTGAATTTGAATGTGTAGTTGGACGGGGGCGCAGCAAGCCTATTGGTCTTCCAGAAGGGAGGTTGGGTGGGTGTATTAGAGTTTGATATTATAGTTTGAACCATTGCCTACAACCTTTAGTTATTGGGTGTATCATTTGTATAATACTTTACATTGTGTGATGAACTGGCCTTCAGGGAATGCTGTTAAACATCTTGATTATATGCTTTTCTATCTTTCTTCTGCATCTGTCCTCTAAATGGTATATTAATTTTTTGAACAAATGCTTCATACTTTACTGTAGTTTTGTTGGTCATGTACTAGAGATGCTTGAAGTTATCTCTTATTAGTTCTGGAAACATGAGTATAGCAAAAGAAAACATGTTATCTAGATATAAACTTACATATATCAACTTGGTGTTATTTTAAGCAGACATTTTATGATTTTTCGCTTATACAGAAAATACATGCAGGATCCCTGTCGGCCAAGTGTCAAAGATGCAGTGCGATTATGCCAAATAGCTGGTGTTAAGGTACTTCTACCATCTCATTTAGCTACTTAAAATGTTGAAAACATGTGTAATCTTATACTTCCAGTGTTAGGGCATCAACTTTTCTGGGTATGCTTTACATTTTAGCTTTGTTAGAGCATTTTATGCAACTGCTTATCAGAAACTGTTCTAAGCAGTTGCTTCTTTTTCAGATTTCATCTTTTTATTTTTATTTTTGGCACATATTTCATCAATTTTGTTTTTCCTTTTTTTGGTTGGAACTGTCTACTCTGTGGTGATGGTGGTGGTGTTTTACTGAACTGACTTGTAGTTTATAGAATTTGATTTGATTTGAGCACATCTTGCATTGTCATTTGCGTTTTTGCATGTTTGCTAATCTGTTACCGACTTTTGAATATTTGATTTGATGTTAATTTTGTTTTTTGTGCGAATGTGTATATTAGTCAAATCTTGTTGCTATTTATCTTTAATTCATTTGTACTGATTTGAATCATTGTTTGTAAATGCGGTTGTGTATGGCCGTATATATGCCGGTACAGGTATATCGGCAGTGAGATGCACCGGTACACCCGTATTAGAGTCAGAAGATGACAAAATCCGTCTCCTGCGTACGAGACGGCCGTATATGGCCGTCTCGAACCGATATGGTCATATATGCATATAGACTGACATGTCGGGTGAATTTTTTTTTTTTTAATTTTTTTTTAAATCAGCTATATAAATTGAAAATCCCTAAAATCCCTCAAACCAAACACGATCAACACTCCTCCCTCTCAAATTGACACTTCTCCCTCCTTACCGACGATTGTAGATTTGATTTCTAGTGAGTTCTCTCTCGGTCAGAAGTTTTCCAGCGAGTTCTCTCACATGCAGAACCTTTCTGGTGACTTCTCTCACATGGGATTGGAGGAAAATAGAAAGCAGAGGAGAGGAGGAGAAGAAGAAGAAGAGGAAATGGGTAAGAGAAAAGTAATGGGAGAGGAGAAGAAGACGAATAAGGCTCTGTTTTTTTTTTTTTTGGAGATTATAAGGCTTGGTTTGTTTCTTTTGTGTAATCTGAGTAGCTTTTTATTTATTTAATTCATGTAAGTAAACATTTAAAAATAAAAAAAAATTAAGTAAAATAAAAAATAAATATTTGTTTAATACAAAATAAATATTAAAAAATTAAAAAATATAAATAAATAATATTTTTAAAAAATAAATATAAAAAAATTAGCATTTTTTTTTAAAGTCATTTTCGATCGACACGCCCGTGTCACACGTACTGGACATACCGTATAATACCACGATGGGGTGCTTGTACCGCACCGTACTATGTATTTACGAACATTGATTTGAATTTGAAGCAATTAGTTGGTAAATATTGTCATGCCACTGCATATAAACAAGTGTGAGCAAAAATTAAATTTTGGAGCGTGGCTTAGTCCATTCTCTTTTACAGTTACATATTTTATCTCAAAATTTTCTCAAAATTAATGATCATTATCAGATACATCACAGAATGAAAAACTGTTGGATGAACTGGTGGGATTCTACTGGTAAGTTGTGAATATTTGTATGATTTAGTTATTGGTTGATTGCCAAATTTTAAGTTTTGTGCTTTAAAGTACAATCATTTTTTTTTCCTTTTGGCTTATCATGTGGTTGGTAGTCTTTGGATAAATAATATAATTCCTAGCTGATTTCCAAAACTCTAGTCTGGTTGAAATTCATTAAACCTGTAGTTATAATCAGGGTACTATTGTTCTCTATTTGAACCCTTCATTTTTTTTTGTTTTTTCACTTTAGCCAGCCTGTAAAATTAAATGTGGTTTGATCATATTTATATTTTTGTTGGCACAGATTTTATGTGAATCTGGGAGTAAATGCTCTCAATTTTACTTTGTAGGACATGGTTGTCCTCTAGATTAATTTCATCTTTACCTCTGATGTTTAATTTTGATTGTGCATTTATATGGATGTAGTTTATCCTGGGTGTCAGAAAATAATTAAATTGACAGTCTTATGTGGTGGAGTTTAAGTATAATACTTGATTGGATTAAAATTATAGTAATTGCATTGATAGTGTAAGTCATCAGCTGTTTTCCAATGCTTCTAGTCTTGAGTATCTCCAGCTAGATTCTGTTGAATGCCATTTGAAATATGTTAAAATGTAAATTTCTTGTGTAGTATAAGGTTTGCTTCTTTTCCCATTAACATTTGCATTGGAAATTGAAGGGCATTGGTCATGGTGCAGCTATCTAAGAAAAATTAGTTTCACCCAACTTCAATTTGTTGAAACATAGGTGCGCATGGTGACTGGGGATAATATTCAAACTGCCAGAGCAATAGCTTTGGAATGTGGTATACTAACCTCAGAGGCAGATGCTACTGAGCCAAATATAATCGAGGGAAAATCATTTCGTGCCTTGTCAGATGCACAAAGAGAAGATGTAGCTGAGAAGATTTTAGTATGATTCGAGTGTCAACTTATTTTCAGTTTCCATCTAAATTGTTTTGCATTTCTAAGTGAAACAATTGGATTTTGAATCTGTTGGGAAAATCATTTTGTTGTTTTATATTCAGGTGATGGGACGGTCTTCTCCAAATGATAAGCTGCTTCTTGTTAAAGCATTGAAAAAGAGGGGTCATGTTGTTGGTGTTACTGGTGATGGCACTAATGATGCTCCTGCTCTACATGAGGTTTGATGATGGCTTCCTACTAAAATATTTTTATGAAGCATGTATTTATAATTTCTTTATCTGGAGT
Organism: Nephelium lappaceum; assembly: GCA_021234005.1. Classification (NCBI taxonomy): domain Eukaryota; kingdom Viridiplantae; phylum Streptophyta; class Magnoliopsida; order Sapindales; family Sapindaceae; genus Nephelium; species Nephelium lappaceum. The sequence continues at coordinate 12,792,714 of CM038002.1, read as the reverse complement.
CATGTGAGTCTGTTTCTGGTTAGAATTGATAGAATGTGTTGTTTTTCGGATGAGCTATTTGAATTACCTTTGGTGGGTCCATTACTTGCTGCATTTCTGCTAGTGCTTTCTTCAGTGTTGTATAAAAATGTCCAGTAAAATTGATGTGTCAGATGCGTTATTTGTAAAGTTGATCATTGTGTTATTGTGGTGGTCATGTGCTCATGCTGTGCTTGTTTGCTTTGTGATCTTTTAGGGAGCAACAGTCTTAGCTGGTTTGCCTGTCTATGTAATTCGATGTCTCTGTCAAACATGATTACTTGGCTGATTATCATTTTCACTTTTTAAGAAATTGATTTTCTGTCATGGTTGTTCTTTAATTAAATTCTATTGTCTTGGAGTTCAGGCAGACATTGGTCTTGCTATGGGTATTCAAGGAACTGAAGTCGCTAAAGAGAGTTCAGATATTATTATTTTGGATGACAATTTTTCTTCAGTTGTAAAGGTTAGTTGTCTTCAGTTAAGCCTTTATCCTTGCAATTGATGGTGGAAGATTTCAGTTTGCTTTTGCATCTGTGATATAGGACAAGATTAGGAAATAGAGTGAATTTAAATTTCTTTAAGATTAAGCTTTCTAGTTTCAATTAGTTTCAAATTAGGAAGTGTCAATTAGAATTTCTATTTCTAATAGTTTTAGGACTAGATTCATTATAAAAAGGTTTGGTTTGTTTATGTTTAGTATGCTATTGATTATTTTTTTCGATGATAATAAAGTTTATGTTTTAGTTTTATTGTTTCTTTACTGTTTATTCGTTTCGATTTCAAAACAAACTTCTACTGCACCAAAATCAGTATTAGAGTGTGGTTTGCCCTTGGCGGATGGCTGAAATTGGTTCAAGTGGACAATGAACCACCGATTACGAACGACGGTTCGCAATAATCAAGCAATGACTCGATAGGATGGATGAAAAGCTTTAACAACTCGATGAAATCAAGGAAGCACTTCAAAGTATCGAACAAATCCTTTCTGTAATGACTCTCGAAGGAAGACAAGTTGTCGGCAAGCGCCCACCTGACTTAACTAGTGACCGAACGGCAACCACTAGCGATGACGCCGGAGATGACAACAGACGGCTAGGCAAACTAGGACTGAGCAAAAACAATTCGCCTAACCCACGTAACATGCTCGACCCGTAAGTTGACCCCCAAGACTTGCGACCAACCCCTCTAAATCTGCACACAGGTGCAATCGTCGCTCCAGACCCCCGGAATCCAGATGACCAAGACCTGCGTGGCACGGATCTGTACTCAGAACCAATGCGCGACCCAAATCTACCAACAGCACCTGCGTAACCTGCTTTTCATCCCGAACGCCACCTCAACTTCCTTATCCACGAGACTGGTGAGGTCCGTTCCATTTCAAGATCTCTGATTTGCACAACCCATATGTAGATCTATATAGCTGCAACCCATTTTGCAACCCAAGGCACGTAGATCCGCATGACCCGAGCAAAATCGGAGCCCACGTAGCTTGGAACGGTGACGATAAAGGTCGGCATCCTTAGATCAATGACGACAGAGGTCATTCTAGCGACGGTAGGGACAGATTCGAAGAGACCAGACTATACCCACACCAACCTGACTTGACCCGATTCATGTGTACCAAAGGAGTAACCAAGGTGTTTTTGGATGACACAATCGGTAGGATCCATTGTCGCGAAAATCTTTGAGTATTTTCCTTCGGATGAGTTAACTTTGCAACCACAAAACTTGAGGACCAATTTTTTTCAAAAGGAGGGGGTTTGATGTAGGACAAGATTAGAAAAAAGTGAATTTAAATTTCTTTAAGATTAAGTTGTTTAGTTTCGATTAGTTTCAAATTAGGAAGTCAAGTGTCAATTAGGATTTCTATTTCTAATAGTTTTAGAACTAGATTCTTATAAAAAGGTTTGGTTTGTTTATGTATAGTATGTTATTGATTATTTTCTTTAGTGATAATAAAGTTTATGTTTTAGTTTTATCGTTTCTTTACTGTTTATTCGTTTCAATTTCGAAACAAACTTCCGCTACACCAATCTGTCTTGACATTCTTTTTGCAAAATGACTATTATTTTCTGACAAAGCTTAGTGTTGTAAGTTTTGATACTTTTGTACATCTAAGGAACTTGACCTCAGATTGTTTCTTTTCATGCGGATGGAAAGTCAAATGAGCCAAATTGAAACTAGATTAAACTTTGAGTCCTTATTACCAATATGAGGATGTTGTGAATGTGATTCCTTGTCTTATCACAATTGAGTTGGAAAAGAAAATTCATTTTGGGATGTTGAAATAATTGCCTTTGATTTTCATGGTAGTTGGTTTCCATAAATTAAATGTTTTTCTGTTCGATATGCTATCTCTTACCATATTGTGGTCAGGCTGTTGCAATCACCTATTTACTTCCCACTATGGGTGGTATGTTGTTTTGATTTAATTCACGATATATGTTCATCATGTGACACAATTTGAGTGTAGATGAAGCTGTCCCAAATTTGAATGTTTGTTTGTGAAAATAATCTTGAAACAGATTTTTCATCTTATTATTCATACTATCAGTACAAGCTTTATAATATCTAAGAAAACAACCTTCCCTTAAACTTTGGACTTGAAAAATATATCTCTAGAATTCAAACAAAAAGATTAGGATAACTTTAAGAGTTTCCAATCTATTTATTTAAATTGTGACTGCCTTAAAGACATTAAATTATCCTAGTAACTCATAATTCAACACTCCCTTCTCAAGCTGGGTGATAAATGTCTATCATTCCCAGCTTGGTACACATATTATCAAATCCTGTTCCAACTAAAGGTTTTGTGAGAATGTTTGCTATTCGAGAAACAGTAGGAACATAGGCCAAGTCAAAAGTGCCTTCTTCGATTTTTTCTTTGATAAAGTGCCTGTCAATTTCTACGTGCTTGTCCGATCATGTAGCACTGGGTTCTTTGCAATTTTTATGGTTGACCGGTTGTCACAAAACAGTCGCAAGACATCTTCTATGGGTATTTTAAGTTCAATTAGTACCCTTTTTAACCAAACTCCTTCATAAATTCAATGTGTCCTAGCCCAGAACTCAACTTCTGTACTACTTCTAGCCACTACCAACTATTTTTCGCTTCTCCAAATGACTAAATTACCCCATACAAAACTGCAGTAACCAAACGTAGACCTCTTATCTGTGATTGAACCTGCCCAGTCCGCATTCGTAAAGATTGCTATCGGCTAGTGTTTTGAAAAACAGTTCCTTACCTGGTGTGAATTTCAAACATCTCAAGATTTTGACCATTGCTTGCATGTGTTCTTCTGTGGGTTTATTCATGAATTAACTCACAGTGCTTACAGGGAACCCTATGTTCGGTCTTGTGTGTGAAGGGTAGATTGGTTTCCCAACTAATCTCTAATACCTTTCTTTATCAATTGGAGGACCATCTTCAAGTTGTTCTATCTTAACTGTATAGTCCATAGGCATTTCTGCTAGTTTGCAATCACTCATTCCTTTCTCCTTTAGAAGATCAAGAATGTATTTACGTTAAGAGAGAACTATTCCCTCCTTTGACCGTGCAACTTCTATGTCAAGGACGTACTTCAAATTCCCCAAATCCTTTATCTCAAATGCCTTTGCTAAGAACTGTTTTAGCTGCTGAATCTCCTCTTCACAATTTCCAGTCAAAATTATGTCGTCTACATAGACCATTTAATCCATGTTTAACAAACATTGTATGGTTTGATTGACATTGTGTAAAGCCACTCTGTTTCACAGCCCTTGTAAATCGCCCAAACCATGCATGTGGGGACTGTTTTAGTCCATACAAGGACTTCTTAAGTCTGCATACCAGCCCCTTGTTAGCTGCATTTTCTAAACTCGGTGAAATACCCATGTACACTTCCTCTAATTCTCCATTCAAGAAAGCGTTCTTGACATCCAACTGGTGAAGTTTCCAATGTAGGTTAGCTGTTATGGATAACAAAACCCGGATTGTATTAAGTTTTGCTACTGGTGCAAAGGTTTCTTCGTAGTCAGTCACATATGATTGAGTAAACCCCTTAGCTACCAATCTCGCCTTAAATCTGTCGACACTGCCATCAGCTTTGTACTTTATTGTGAATACCCATTTACTGCCAGCCAGGTGCTTTCCTTTGGGCAGTTATGTTATCTCCTATGTCTTATTTTTCTCAAGAGCTCTAACTTCTTCATCTACTGCTGTTTTCCATTATGGAATCTGCAGTGCTTCTACGCTTTTGGGAATTTATGCTTTCATTATGTTGGCTGAGAAGGCTTGAAATAAAGGTGAAAGGCCATCATAAGACACATACTTACAAATAGGATATAGAGATCGGTTTCTGCACTCTCTTACCCCTTTTCTCAATTTAATAGAAAGATTTGAAATCAGTTTATTATTTTGATAACTTTGTAAAAGAACATCACATAGAGTGTTAAAATCTAAGACTCTTGATGGAAGTTAGTTAATTAAATAGGCTGCTGTTAGAACAGATTCTCCTTAAAAATACTTAGGAGCATTATAGGTGAACATGAAAGACCTTGTTGCTTCTAAGATATGTCTATTTTTCCTTTTTAGGATCCCATTTTGTTGAGGGGTTTCAATGCAGGAACTTTGATGGACGATACTCTTTTGTAGCAAAAAATTATTCTGGTCTGAAGATTTTAATTTTGATAGCCAATTGATTTTCTATCATTTTAGCAGAGTTTTTGAAAATTTGATGCACCTTTGGTTTTTCTTTCGTTAAAAATATCCAAGCGAGTCTTGTGTGGTCATCAATAAAGGAGACAAACGATTTTGCTCTGGTGACATTTGTAACCCTTGAAGGACCCCATACATCACTATGTATCAAGGTAAAAGGATGATAATGTTTATAGTCTTGTATAGAATAAGTTTGATGATTTTGTTTCGATAAGGAACACACTTCACGCTGAAAAAATTGAGAATTTTTATTCCTAAACAAAGTTAGAAATAATTTTTCCATTTACATAAAATTAGGATGCCGTAATCTGTAATTCCACAGAAAAACATCATTATCTTTATTGAAACTAACTTTATTTGACAAACTAGATGAGCTAATAGTACATTCATTCCTAGCTGAAAAAGAGTGGTTGCTAGAATTGGGTCCAACCTGAAGAAAGTAGAGCCCTACGTGCAAATCAACATTGCCAATCATCCTGCTTGTTTATTGAGTTTTTTCATCTTGTTATTCATACTAATTAGTACAAGCTTTATAATATCTAAGAAAACAACCTTCCCTTAGACATAGGACTTGAAAAAAAATATCTCTAGAATTCAAACAAAAGATTAGGATAACTCTAAAAGAGTTTCTAATCTATTTATTCAAATTATTGCTGCCTTAAGGGGACAGTAAATTGTCTTAGTAACTCATAATTCAACAGTTTGGGCTGAAACTTACTTTCAGTCTACATATCTTACATTCACATTAAATTAAATTTGTATTTCATTTTGATTTTTGTTCTGAATTTAGGTTGTCAGATGGGGTCGATCTGTGTATGCAAATATCCAGAAATTCATCCAGTTCCAACTAACTGTCAATGTTGCAGCACTTGTTATAAATTTTGTGGCAGCAGTGTCCTCTGGTGATGTTCCACTAAATGCAGTGCAGGTCTCTCTCTCTATATCTCTCTCTATAGGATAGTTGTATGGAAAAATGGAATTACTGTTGTTTGCTGAAGGCTTTAATTGCTTTGCTCTTTGCTTAGCTTCTCTGGGTCAATCTTATCATGGATACTCTTGGAGCGCTAGCATTGGCTACTGAACCACCAACAGATCACCTGATGTACAGGCCCCCAGTTGGTAGAAGGTATGACTTTTTTAAATGATGAAAAAAAATTTTAGTTGTTGAGGAAAGGAGTCTGTCTTTGGTTCAGGGAAGAATCAGTTTGGAATGAATATATGCTAAAAGTTTATAATATTTCTGACCATATGGAAATCTGGACCTGATGCTTTCTCAAAACCTACAAAATTAATTTGTGTTTGTGAATTCTAATGCTATTGAGGCCAATGTATTTTGTATTTCTGGATTATCAAAAGAATAAAAGAAAAAAAGAAAGTATTTTATAGGTAGTACCTCATTTGGCATTTGTCATTTTGTTGTTTCCCTACTTTTTTTTTTTTTTTTTTGGCTGTCAGGATAATCTAATGTTTTGATTATAATGCGAACATTTTACTGTTTTTGGTTTGGATGTTAAACTCCTAGTAGTGTGGTCTTTTTCTCCCTTCATTTTTTAAAGTTAAGTGACTTGATAATGTTACATGTATTGTCTAAATCTTGCATATTTTGCAGAGAACCTCTCATAACTAATATAATGTGGAGGAACCTTTTAATACAGGTTCATACTCGTCTACTTTTCATAATTTTTTCCTGTTACAGTGAGAAAATTTAAAGGTAGCTAATTGTTGATATCGGTTGATTTTAATAAAATGGTTTCATCTTTGGTGCTTTTGGGAATTTCAGGCTCTCTATCAATTAAGTGTCCTGCTTCTTTTGAATTTCCGAGGGAAGAGTATTCTTCATCTAGAGAAGGACACCAGTGTCCATGCTAACAAAGTGAAGAATACACTGATATTCAACTCGTTTGTGCTATGTCAAGTAAGTGATAAAACAAATAGTGGGGAGAAGAACCTTGTTAATTTGAGCTAACTACAAATCTGTCACCTGAAAATTACTTGGTTTAAGCATCTAAGCCATTGTATTTTCATTTGGGCATTAAATCTCGAGCTGCTATGGCTTGGCACATTAAAATTTACCTGTCTATTTGAGGCGTTACTTTGCTTTAGCAGTAAGAATGCAACCACACTTCTGCCAGAGGATCATTTCTGTGCTTTACTTGTTGAAACATATATTCCTGCATCTAGTATCTTCATTTTTACTTTCAATCAGTAATTTTCAGTGATGGTGTATGGTATCAGACTAGTTTATGACATTGTTCTTAATTTACACATATCTCTAACTGTTGAACTGCAGATCTTTAATGAATTTAATGCTCGGAAGCCAGATGAAAAAAATATTTTCCAAGGAATTACTAAAAATCATCTTTTCATGGGGATTGTGGCAATAACTGTTGTACTTCAGGTAAGACAGGTTTAATGTGTTTGGTTGTATATTTGTGCATTGGGTGCTGCATTATCTAACATTTTGCTCTCGTATTTACAGATAATTATCATCGAGTTTGTTGGAAAGTTCACTTCAACTGTCAGGCTTAATTGGAAGCACTGGATAATTTCAATTATAATTGGTATTATCAGGTGATCTAAGCATCCTGCATGACATCATCTGCGTTTTGCTAGATTCCTATTCAATGTTTATTTCTCATTAAGGAAAATTTGATAGTAGCAAAATTTAGTAGTAGCCAACGATTAATTGCAAATGAAGGATGTAGTTTAAAGAGGACATTTGCCTACAATAACCAGTGGCATAAGTTAATTAAGTTATTATCATCTGATTTTGTAACTAGTTTGAAGCCTTGGGTTAATTTGAAAACATTTTTATTTTCCTTTTACAGTTGGCCCCTTGCTTTCCTTGGGAAATTTATACCTGTCCCAGCAACTCCTTTGAGTAAGATTTTCACTAGACGTCCTTGACAAAGTGATTCGCAAAGTAAGAATCCTAAAATACCTTTTTCTTATCTTTACTGTTCTTTTCACCTGAATTATCATTACTGTGATTGCTAAACCTTTGGCCTATGCTTAATTGTCTGTCAAGCAGGTTAATCAATTGAAGTTATAATCAGCCTAGACAGGGCTCAATTTACTGGTTGTGGAAACTTTTTGTCCTTTTTGGGTCACTGTTGAACAAAAAGATTGGCACAGGTCTAAAGTAGTAATTTGCTTGGAATTGTTGATATAAACTTCCTTCTTACTAGGATCAATTAGAGAGAGGCTTGATGTACTTATTTGCATAGAATGGTTTTGATCAAATGATTTGGCAGTATATAACATTAACTTGTGATGTTCAATAGAAAGCATTTGAAACTGGGCTTGCTCATTGCGTTTAACTGAAATTCTGGTACACCTTTTTCATTTTTGTCTTTTTTAATCAGCATGCACTTAACACCCCCACCCAGCACTTATACACCGATATATTCTCCCTCATCCCCTCCCAAGTCTAGTTGGGACAAATTTTGTGACAAAAAGTTTGTTGCAATTCAATTTCATAGGTGTAGTAGTTGTGGGATTGGGATAATCTCTGTTAGATGGTGTGGTATGACCATTGTTTAAAACTCGGCGAGTTTCATCGAGTTCTCGTCAGGTTCTCGCTGATTGGCACTCCGTTGATCCAATAACCTTAAATCCGTGGCTATACTTGTTGGAGACGAGTATTCACTGAGTTGGATCAAGTGCTTGCCAACTCGGTCAAACTCAACGACCAAACTTAACAAACTCACCACCAAACTCAGTCACTAGTTCAACAATCTCCCACACGACACCAATCTTTAAATCAAACTTCAACAATCAACCCCAGTCACTTACTAGTCACCAGACTCACCACACCAAACACCAATCTCAACCCCAAAATCCAACACTGGTTCACCACACCAAGACCAAAACCCAACCCCCAACCAACCCAAATTAGCTTGCTTACTTGTCATCAGTTGTTGTCGCTCATCCTCGTCGTAACTCGATCGCCACTGGAACCTTTCCATGTCAACCTCCATGATTTTGGAGAGAGTGGCTTCGCCTCAGTGATGGCGGCAGTTGATGATGTTAAAACGGCGACTACGACGACTCACTTTAATCGTGACGATGACGACAATGTTAGAGAGAGAAGAGGGATGAGAGAGGAGAAGGGAGACAGTGGAGAAAGGAGACAGAGAGAGAATGTGAGGTCGGTGGTTTGAAATGGATTGAGTGGGTTGTGGGAATGTGGGGCGAGTTTTATATATGGTAGGAAAAATTTGGTTTGGCCCATGATATTTAAAGAAATATCAATTTACGCTCTTAGATTTCAAAACTAATAATTCCCCCTCACCCCCCAAAAATAGTGTTTACCGAGTAATCGATTACTTGCTACTCGTTGGGTCATCGGTCGAGTAACGAGTAGCAAGTTTTGGAACAATGGGTATGGCATTTGGTATGCTCGAGTAAAACTTCGCTAAAGGCATATTATGTTTGACAATAATGTTAAACGTCTCATCTTTTATATCCTTACTATTCAAATTATCAAGGGATGAATGAATATACTATTTAATTGTAATAAATAATTATTAATGAGTATTTATTTATCACTTAATATACCATAAGGTGGGATATGAAAAATCATGAAATCAATTCAAAATATTAAGAAAATAAAAATAAAAATAAAAATCATTTGGTGGTCGATCTTTGTTGGAGATTGAAGGTGATTTCAATTTGGTTTCCCCACCATATTAAATGTTGATTTGGTTTCTTAACTAGATCAATATTTGATTTGGTTCATTGGAATCGAATCAAACAGTTTGGATATGGTTGGTGAACCAAATGCAATGTTGATCTGGTGGGAAATCGAATTGATATTCAATTTGGTTCAACCATCAGGTCGACTTTGATTTGCTTTTAGATTAAATCAAATTAACTTTAATCTAGTTTTGAACTAGATCAAGGTTGATCTAGTGAGTCTAACTAGACTAAAGTCGATTTGGTAAACCTAACCATATCGAGTTTGGTTGGGTTCACCACACTGATACCATAGACGTTGATGCCATTACTTCATCTTAGATCTCCATTGTTGGTCTATAAACCATGGATTTTTAGATTCATCAACAATAGAGATCCAACTACATGAGAGGGTTTTGATCACAATTAAAGAGAAATATTGATGTAATGACTTAGGTTCACCATATTGATATCATGGACATTGATGCCATTGCTCCATCTTAGATCTCTATTGTTGGTCTATAAACCATGGAGATTTAGATCCATTAACAATAGATGAGAGGGTTTTGATCACAATTAAAGAGAAATATTGATGTAATGAGAGAGTTTTGCAATGTAGGAGAGAATAATGTTATTGTAAAATGAGAATGCATTATAACTATAATTAATTAATTAATTAATTTCGAATCATCTTAGTTGTAACTTACTGCTTGTATTGTTGAAGTCTGTAAATAAATTGATGCCAAATTATGTAAATTAAAATTGTACGGTTGGATGGCCGAAATTTTCAAAAGAAAAATTAATGTAAAATTATCTTGAAGCTTATATTTTTACCATTTGACTTTAGGATAAATATTATTTATGTTTAAAATATTGAAAACAATATCTTGAAAAATAAACTCCCATTTATTGAAAGAACACTATCATTTAAACTCTCATTTATTACTTTGAAAATAAGTTTAAATTTTTAAGATAAAATTTTGATTTATTACAATAATAATTTATATAAAAATTTACTCATTCTAAATAAAAAACATAAAATTATTTTGGCACTCTAAAATTTGAATAAATATGTGACCCTAGGCAAAGGCCTTACTGGCCTTACCCTCCGGCCGGCCCGAGTGGTCCTTATAGAGCCATTGATGTCCGTGAAGGGGTTCGAATTGTTGACAGCAGGGGACTTGTTCCCTTCCTTGTGTGTGGAGTTTTGATGCCCTTACGATTGTCAGGTTATGCAAGGGTGAACTTTCAACTAGAGGGAATATATTATTTCACACACACACGAAAATAAAAAAAAATAAAATAAAAAAGGAAAGCCCTAGAAAGAATATATAAGCACATAATATTAACCAAATCAGTAATAAAAGCTTGATCATGCATAAACAAAGTTTAATGTACATAGGCCTTCCGTTGAGTTCCTAAAGAAGTATGTGGATGTAGTCATTATTATTATTCCCAAGTAGTAAATAGGCTCCTGTAAGAAATTTGTAAAAAGAAGATATTAGAATTCGAACTAAACCATTAGCTACCCATTTAAAACTAAAATGGAAGAGGGACAACTATTTAACCTTATAATCCATGTGAAACAGGAACATATCTTAAGGGTGTGCTTCAAGTTGAGGATTTTAGAATAATTTTTTTTTTTTTTGGGTGACATTTCATATTTTAGGAGTATTGGGTAAACAATTCTCAATACTTATAGGTAATCGTATCAATTTCGACTTTTTATGTACTAATCATTTGCAACATATTATTGATCTACATCTAAATCATCTACGTTAAATACAAGAAAAACAAATTATTTTTTCTTATTTAGGACAAAAATTGATTATTATAAAATTGCAAACCTCCCAAACTCAACTTCTTTTTTTTTTTTTTTTTTTTTTAATTAAAGTATAAAATATGGCTAAACTCTTAACCTAATATATCTATAATTTATGGGGTTTAAATCATACAAAATAAGAGATGCACCCTTCTCCCAAAAATCTCTAAAGTTCATATTTGAAACAGTTTTTACACGAACTTTTAAAAATAAAATTGTAAATTGTATTCATTTTTCTCTTCTTTACATGTGCTGAGAAACAAATGTAGCCTATGCACATAGTATAAAAGAATATTTAACAGGAAAATACATTATATATATATTATTATTTATTTATTTTGGAATTGACATCCTATAAAATTTAGGAAGTGTTGCAACTTGCAAATTTAAGTTCACAAGGTGTGAAACCGGAAAACAAATATTCCACGGAAGGTGTAATGCAAATCAGAACTATTTTGTGAGGTTATGATAAAGCAGACAATGAAAATGGTGCATGGCATTTTCCACAGTAGGTGCATATCTGCCACTACAATATGCTGGAGATTCAAGGCCCCTCTGAACTCCTTCACACAGAATTATGTCTTCCATCTGCACACATTCAAAAAATAAAAGGAACAACAAATACGGTATCACTTGCATACAGTTTCTCAAGTAATGGCCTAGAGATCATTTTCTATACCTGAACATTTTCACTATCTTCTAGACTTTTCTCTATGAAAGCTGTGTCATCCTGAAATCAAAAGAATAGAGGATCACAGTTTGATTGATTTGAATATAAGAATGTTTCATAGATAACAGAACAACTCAAAATAAGGAAGTTAAAGTATAAGTGATTGCGACACAGGGAAAATGGACAATTGCAAGTCCTTGCCAATTGCCAGCACTGCAGTGATCCTATAAAACTGAACACTATTTCTGCCTGAAATCCTCAACAATCCATCCCTTCCTAAAATTTTTAACTAATCCATCGAAGTTAAAGTGTCACGAATTTACTTAGTTAAAGAAAAAACCAAGCCAAGTCATACGTAAATGGATTCATGTTACTCTAGGGCATAAGAGAACAAATCAAAAATACCTTCAGAGAACCTTCAAGAAAATAGTCAAATACGACTTTGCATTTTCTAGGACCCAGTGGGATAACTAGATTGGTGTCCATCCAAGGTCCATACCTACAAGAACCAAGACACTCAAACTATTAGAAGGGAAAACAAAATACTGGAACCAATTAATCAACATACCAAACAAATTAACTGTCATTACATCTAATTTTTAAGCAAGTACCGGTTAATCATGAAATTTGGATATATGAAAGCATATAAAGCTTCAGATCCAAGTCTCTCGACCTTATCTTTGCTTTCTGTGCAGCCACCTTCACATCTTTGGATGCTAACCTTTTCAAACATCTGCCCAACAGAAAGCATTGGCTTCAATATGATGCTACTATGTGGACAATTATTATATATTTGAAACCTAATTCTAGTACATGAAGTCTGTTTTAGGAATATCAACTGTGAGTTACCATAATTATTAGGAAGGTCATCTTAGGTGTGTCAGTGCCACAAGAGAGTAACTTGTTAAAACTAAAATAGAAATCCACAGAATGCTTAGATAAGAAGAGAAGCATACTGTGGTAGAATAAGAATCGAGCTTAAGACCAGATGCAAGGCCTTTATGTGCATAAGGCACATGGTAACCACCGTCTAAGTAGTTGTCACAGAACACCTGCAAGAAAGAAAAACCAATATGTGATATGCGAGTCTGTGAAAATGTTCATCAAGCTTCAAGCACACAATTTATGAAGCCTATGGACACTGCATTGGTGCAGCTTAATTCGAACTTAACAAAAAGACTAATCTTCAAGAAACCATTGGATTTCGAATTGATAATATATCTCATGACAGTGAAGAAACTTCAATTCTGTACTTATACAATGTCATTAACATAGGCAAATTCCAAAAGTAATTCTACAGAGACTGATATCGGGTATACATGTTGTCAAAGTATACACAAAACCATACCTTCCAATTACATTCAATCACGTATTCACGTCTGCATATAAAACTTAACGATGAATCAACTCCATTGAGGCTTAATATCTCCGAGCAGCTACCAAGCCACTCTTTCGCAACTGTATCACAATCAACTTCCTGTCCATGTGTAATCTCTTTGTCCATATTAAGAAGAACAAACGGGCCCCAAGTAGCCACTTTCAGAGGTACAAGCCCAAACTCCTACTCTCCAATGCAAGAAAAATCAGCCAAATTATACACAAATCAGAAATTATTTACGAGAAAATGATACTACACAAACAATCTAGCATACATTTACATCAAAATCCTGAATTCCCGCTATTCTAGTTGCCTTGAGAAGCACACCATTTAGCCCATATGTCCATCCCTACAGCAAATTAAGAACGTTACGCATTTAATCTATCAATCAAAAACTACATAATCAAATAATTAAAAAAAGGCACATTCTACAATGTGTTTGGGTATAGATATACTTAGAATCTTGACAATTCAATTTTCAATAGATACATTCAGTTGAAGATTAAGCTCCGGCTCTTAAATCTGACTCATTAAAAATTGAATGATCAACGTTACAAATGCATCCATACCCATACTGTAGAGTGCATCATACTCAAATACCTTTATAAAATGATAGAGATAAACAATCAACCTAATAAAAACATTCCAAAAATCCATCAATGATGGTCAAAGTTTGAAGCTTACATGATAAGGGCATACAAAGCAAGACTTTTTGCCACTACCAGAAGCAAGAAGGGAGGCATGGTGGCGGCACACATTATGAAAAGCATGAATTTTGCCATTATCATCTCGGCACACCACGAACTCCACTTGTCCTACTCTGCCCGTGAAGAAGTCTCGAGGCTCATTTATCTGTTCAGTGTACCCTGACGGGGAAACAAGCAGAAGACTCGAATAATCAAATGCGTTGAATCAAACATGAAATTGTCGATAAGTAGGATGGAATAGACATGGAGAAGGAACAAACCAACAGCCAGCCACCCTCTGTGGAAGACACGATCGAGTTCGAGAGAGAGAAAAGAAGGGTGAGTGTACCATGAGCTGGGTGGTGTCACTGCCTTTTCAATGGGGATTTTTGGGTTGAATCCTTCCACCAGCTTTTTATTATCGAAACAACAGTTCCTTATTTGAACATGTTTTAGGCTGCTACTACTCTTGTTATGATTTTTCATTGTCATCGTCGTCGTTGTCGTCGTCGTCGTCGACATGGCAGCCATTCCTTCTTGAATTACCGGGCAGGGTCTGGTCTTCCCTTCCCTTCTTTAACCGCTGCATCTTATTTGTTCCATTTTTTGTCTTCTTTTGTTTGCTTCTTTTACTATTAATAATCATATAATTGATGCGTCCAATATTTCTCTTAATTCTTCCGATTCCACTTTTATCGTCAATCATTCAAGTTTTACCCTAAAATTCAATAGTTGATTAGGTTCAAATTTCACTTTTATACTAAAACAACAATATATGATTAATTTTTTTATGAATTTAATCTCTCTCTCCTACCATAAAAATATAAAATATTTAATAGTTATATGATTAATGGGTTTGACTATTTTATTGAATTACTTTATTAATTAATTATAATTATTAGATAGCGTTATTTAACTAGGTAGCTAAACTCGATCATGGATGGGTGAATAAATATCTATTAATAATCATTTATTTCTTTTGTCTTTTTTTTTTTTTTTTTTTTCTGAAAGAAACAATCATTTATTTCACAAGAGAGATGGATGTTTAACATTATTGTTTTTATTTTCTCATATCTATATGCTGTTAATTTACTTATTTTTTTAAATTAAATAATTTAACATTTATACCCTTGTTAGTTGTTAGTATTGGTACCTTCATATGATAAATATAGCTAAAAACAAATTATTTCACAAATCCTATATATTTTTATGTAAATGTTGATAAAAGTATTATCATGATTAAGATGTGATATAAATGATTATATAAAAATTATTTTTTTTTCAACAAAGTAATAAAAAGTTAAATTCAACATGGGTGTTGAAAGTAACAACATCAACTCAATACAATAAGAACAGTTTTTTAATGGTTGTTTATCACAAGCTAGAGATTTGTTTATCACAAGTAATATAAAAACCTTTGTCATGTATCAAAAGTCATGTACTGTTGGTTTTACCAAATTCAAAGATTTGTCCAAATATTTGCATATAAAATGCTAAGTCAATAATTAATGTTTCATGAACTCGTATACTAGTAAATACTGCCCAGAGGCTAAAACCCAAGACTAGTCAGCCATCAAGAAAATGGCTTGGTTTGATGATACAACTAAACTTTTCCAGCATTCTCCATGGTTTGCAAATTTGAAACGATATCTACAAAGTGTTGAAGTCGTGTATTCTTATTTATTGACACTCGTGAGGTATTTTTTTCAAGTGGTTTTACTATGCCGAAGGTTCGTAATTTATATTAAGACAATGTTAGAAGGGGGTTGAATGAGTTCGTATAAAATTTTTATAGAATTTTAAATACTCTTTCATGGATGTCTTTCCATATAAGACCCGCGTTTAAAATAATTTTAACATTTGTCCAAACTATTGATATAAACCCATAAATCTAAAAATTAGAGTTCGCAAATTTTCTTTTAGAAATAATTTATATCAAGACTCTGAACATCATTGATGCGATGATCTTCCTCTATACAATACAGTTATTAGTTAATAGGTTGATTCGATTCAATTAAAAAAATGATCGGTTACATTATTACTGTAAGCGATTCTAAATTTACAAGCACTTTTAGACTTCAAAAATCTAAATGAGGATGAACATGGTCCAACAAGAAACAGTTCAAACATGTATTGAATGATAATATAATACATCTGTTGGACTAGAAGTAGTTACTAATGTTTGTAGAGATATGTTCTATGGTGACCCATCCACCCCAAAAAGAGAAAAAACATTTTATGACGTTGTATTGAGTAAATAAAGAATACTCTTGTTGAACTTCACAAATAAAATGGCTCTCCTACATCAAACAATTAAAGAATGTACCAAAATTAAACTAGAAAAAGAAAAAAGAAAAAAGAAAAGGAGCTCTAAAGTAGCATGTGATTTCCCTGTTGTGGTGTGGAACCATTTGACATGGCAAAGAATGGATCGCCAAATGGATTAGAATGATCCACTTGCTGCATTTGTTGTTGAGGAAATTGTGGTTGTTGAGTATGATGGGCTGGAAATTGATAAGGTACCAACATATTTTGTTCTTGATATGATTGTTGCATCATCATTTGCTGTTGTTGTTGTTGCTGTTGTGCCATCATGGCCAGTTGCACATTCGTTGGTGGCGCTATGTTGCTCGACATTGTAAAGGGGTCATTTTGTTCGAAAGGATTTTGAACAGCCATCCCTGCATGGCCATACCCTGCATTCGTCATTTGTATTTGTCTCCTTGCATTTTCATCTTCATACAAGCTATCAAGTAATAGCTTGTCAAATCCACCAGCCTGATCCAGAATGCAAATCACCGTCATGATTGATTGAAAGTAGTTATCATGTATTATCATTGTGTTCATAATGCGGTTTTGTAAGTATGCAAATGATATGAATGTGGCTTGGTAGTTGCATAGGTGTAGGCAGAAAGTCTGGCCTATCAACTTATTATGGCAATGCAACAGGATCATTCAACTGACACTTAGAGATTCAAATCTAGTATAACTGAAATACTTGATCCTAGATCAAATCCAGCCAAATGGTTTCTGAAATACTGTTACATTATTCACAAGTTAGGTTTATAGTCTTCTGATCGGGTCGTTATGATGCGCAAAAGCACACATGCAACTGCACTTGTAAAAAAGCAACTGGGGTTGACAAGTAATCAACTACTAGATATCCAAACAAAGAAAGTATAAAGGTGAGACCAGATTGACAGCAATTTTGATGCCCTCATGAAGCTATGATGAACTCAAATGTATTCACATCTAACAAACTCTCCACAGCATTTATAAGAGAAGCAAAGAACATTATAAATTTTATATGTAGCAAAGAAACCTTACCAATTTGCTTTCTACTGGCGGCCTAGTGTGGTTGCTTGGTGTAGTAACAAGTGCTAGCTCCCATCCACTACCAGAAATTTCATTTAGACCAAAATTTGAAGATAGCAGATCATTACCTACAAATGGTAAGGAACAAAAATTTTGATACAATATATGCTATAAAGAGAATGGCCAAGTGGGGTTATCATAATTTAAGGAACAAGGAACCGCAATGATTAAAAACCGAGTAGTCGCACAGTCTTTCCACTAAGTCATCCGGTCTAAAATTATAGTAAGCATCATTTTCTAGAAAATCCAGTAGAAGCATGATACATTCTGCATTAGTGCAGTAACCAAAATGAACAATGTAATAACCCAAATAAAACATAGTGCATGATATCAAAGGTTTTGTAATATGCAAAGAGAACCAGAGCACCATTCCAGTAAGAACTGCAACAGCACTTAACTGGGCAGTACGGATGCATAATTCTTTTAGTATAACAAAAACTATGTGACCTACCAGGTTGAACTATTGCAAGAGCCAATGCATTGCTTTCCTCTAGTTCTGCAGCTTTTGGATTTACTTCAGTCAGACCCTGCACAACATTATTTAGTAATGACATATCTTGATAAAAACTTGCCAAGACAGTTCAAACGAGTAACAACTTGAATGTGAAACCTACCAGAAGATCTCCTGTATCTTCAGTTGATATCAGTGGCTGAGGAGCTTCGACCACCTCCTCCTCGGGTTGAGGTTCTTCCTGTGTTTCTTCCACAGGGTTCATTCTCTTCTAACTTTTCTTCTTGCTTTTCAGTTTCTGCAGGCTCTTCAGGTTTCTCAGGTGGTTGGTCTGCCTCATGATATTCCTGTAAAAGTAGTATATTTTTCAAAATTGGAAAAAGAAAACGACCACACTCAATAGTTCTGTTTTGAAAAGTTAGATTCCAGTAGATTTTGGTAGGTCAAGACACAAACAAAAAGTTATTCTAAGGGAAGTTGACTACTTGCCAAGCCAAAAATAGAGCAGTTAGAAGAACAACCTTGTGAATGGACAAAATAAGCATTTCTGAAAAATTGTCTAATGTTTATGTGAGGAATGATGACGAAAATGTCAACCAGAAGACTTACCAATTCCATTTGCGCATATTCACAAACATTGAAAAACAAGAAAATAAATATATGAAGCAAAAGTAAGGTAAAGAAAAACAGTATTCAGCTAATCAGATCTAATCTTGAATGAGAATCATACAATGATGCCACTGAAGTATATTAGCCCCTATGCTCGATAGTGCTATAATTTACAAAGACACCAGGCCTCTAGTATGGAACTAAAGACAACTTGTGGTACTTTTTGCCAGTACAGGAAATTAAATTATAAAAGTCACTGAAAGTATTTTTAAACTTCAATAGATGGACACTAACATGACATTTCATACTGGCCACGTAGAACTAGAGAATGGTGTTTTCACATGACAATGGTCCAAGAGCAAACAAAACTAATTATGGGAATTTACTTCAACGTTGTACAGGGAATATGCAAGATCTAGAATGATTCAAGACTTATGAGGACTTTTGAACTATAAAGTTTACTAATGAATTATTAGCATAGCTAGCAGCATCACACATGCCAGGATATTGGAAGTGAAGTAATCAATCATGCCAGTAAGCATCATATTGCCACACCACCAATGTCAAAAGGGAAAAAGATTCAAGCATGAATATAAAAGATACACACTGCACACATACTAACATAACTACCCCGATGCAAATATATGTATCTAGAAGTCAATAATGGCAAGAAAAACATTTCTCACCAGTCTCTTTTGGACAGAGCCTGCCTGAGGTGCTTCTCTAATGTATTCTTCCATTGTTGCAAGAAAAGATGGAGGTGGCTGCATTATTCAGGAAACAACTTTTGTCACACTCATTAAACTGGCTTTGACTAAATTATTTCAGTTAAATGTGAAAGAGGAACCTGTCTCAGTTGTGGAAATTGAAAAGTCCTAGCAAGATCCAAACCTTTGCAATAGTCATAGAAATCAGCAAGATTTTCAGCCTGTGTGACAGTCCCCTCACCAAAAAGACAATGGAAGATTAAGCTCAACATGAATTTCTACACAGGCAAGCTCAGTCCTAATTTCCTATGAAAAGAATAAAATTGAACCTGTTGGCCAGCTCTTTTGTAAATGTTGAGAGCTTTGACTGCATCATGTCTTGACATATCAAAAAACTGCAGAAAGATATTTCATTTAACCACAATCTGTTAGAAACTGAACTTTTATTATAGAAATGATTCAGGCAAAAGGAATTTGATAGCTGAGGTAAAACTTTACCATGTCCACAAGATTGATGATTCCATCATTGATGGCACAATATATTTTAAAGCTCTCTTTCAATACCTAAATACAAAAAAAATGTAGGAAGTCGAATGAGTTACAGATAGGCAAGAAAGAAGCAGTGTTTGAATGTTGATCTAATAGATAGGAAACTTCACATTAATGTAATGTATTTCAGCATAAAAGTGCACCAAACTGCATTGAAAAGTTTATATCCAAAATATAAATAACATGAAAATTAATTAGATACATTGTTTATGTGTGCTGCTCTTCACAATATAGAATACTTGGTAACAAAAAGATAGAATGTAATCATATTTTACTTAAATATGATAAGTACAAAGAACATGAATTATATCACCAGAAAATATAGATGCATCAAATATTTATATGCAAGAATGCCGTCTATTACTAGAAAGAACAAGGATATCTTTTTTAACATATGTGTTATTACTGGAAAATTAATTAGATCAAATTCAGTAATTTGCAGCACCATTTTTTTACCATATGTGTTATTATTAAATTTCTCCAAAGGAAATTCCAAGCCAAAAAAATATTGCTTGAACACTATTCATTTTCAATTGCATATGCATACAGAGCAAAGCAAAATGTTTTCTATAAATTTACATAGCAAAGGCAATACCAGTAATAGGAGAATATGCAGAAAGCACTAATTTCAGAAAACATATGTATATGCATACCAAAGCCAAGGCGTATTGAACAAGATAATTGTGGTAGGCTGCCCCTTCAGGCTGCAAAAATCAAATAAAATTAATATGATGCTTCTAAAGATGCAAAATGAAGTGATTTTAGTGTGTAGAAGATCTATGACATCCAAAATCAAGCATCTTGTAGCTGACAACTATTACCTGACAACCAATAAGCCGGTAAAGAAGTTGCTGCAGTGCAGGCAGCTGTTCCAATAACTCATCAGGACCCAAAAGGCGTGTACGACTATGTACCTGTTACAATTAGATACATATAATATCATCACAATAAAATCTTATTTGAGAGTTTATAATATAACTCCAGTTGATATAATTCAGAAACCTTGGTTGCCCCAGGTGATGATTTTGTCAAACGCTCTGATTCAATGTCATATTTCAAGATCCTAAAACACTCGAGCCGCTCCTCTAAAAAGAGAGCATATGTTCGAACCCATGCAGAGCAATCCCAGGCTGCACACAGAAATAGAAATCTAAGTAGAAAATGTTACTATATTCAAAATTCGAAAGCCTAAGCACATGTGACTATCGAACAATTTCCAGTTATACAAGATTGATAGAAGGATATACCAAGTGGGCTCGAGTCATCTTTAAAGTTGGATATTTGGAGAATGTGTCCTCTGTGTGAGTAGTTTAAGAGCTCTTCTCGAAAGGTAGGATCACTCTCTCTCAACGTCCTATGAATAACTATCAATGTCTTTAAGGCAACCTGTAGGCCAATGACTAAATAACTCAAAACTTGATATCCAAGTTTTTATAACATATGATTCTCACATATATATATTTATCACTATAGATCAACAATATCTGTCTTACGCCTTTAATTTCATTGTTTTACTTGTTTCTTGGACAAATTTCAATATAGTGTGTACCATGTTCAAAAATTAAGTTCTTTTATATTCCCTTCCTGCTACTTAGTATCTCAATACCACGCCAAACCCCATATAACCTCTAATTATCCTACTATTTAAATTTCCATACAAAGTATTCTCAATTTTAATGTGTTAGTTGCCTTTTCAAACAAATTTCAGTAATTGGAAACTATGTCAAATAAATTGCAAATGCAAATAAGCAATTAAAACACAAAACAATAATAAAATGAAGTAAATGAATGAATGACATTACAATCCAATTCTTGGTCTTGGACAATCTCTTTGCAAGTGCATGAATGCAGTAGGCCACATCCGCTCGCGGCCTTATTACGGATGTCGCCGAAAAAATCTCTGTGTAAAAGACATAAAATTCTGCACATCAATCAATTCATACAAAATTGAACTGAACATGTACAATAAATAACTAATCAATGCATACTTCGAACGTGACGTTCCTTGGGAGGGCATTCGACGTGGTTGGTGGCCTTCACAATGGCAATATCCAACTCCTATGCGAAAAAATAAACACAACAAAACCAAAATTTCAAAATCACAATGAACTCAAATTCCATGAAGAAAAAGAAAAAGAAAAAGAAAAAATCACCTTGAATTCGCTGTTGACCTTGGCGAGGCCGACCTTGGTGGAATCCTTGAGGGCTCCATAGGCTTTCCTGAAGCTCTGAAATGTTCCCATTGCGAGATTGACGAGGAATGATGATATGGTATGGTTTGTTTTTCAATAACAAAAACGAATCAATCTCTCTCTCTCTCTCTTCCAAAATGTCCGCAACAATAGGTTAAGGGGTGTTTCTGTACTTTACCAGCTTAACTAATCTAACGGAATCCATCCTTCATTTCATAATAGAAAAAGGCGGGTGAAGTTTTCTTAAGTTACGGAAATGCCCATCATTCACTGACATTTGACGCTGCTCAATCAAGGGTTATTTCGGCATTGGTGGCCTGGCCGGCACTCTCAACTGGCATTTGGCAACATTTTAAAGTAATTATATATTTTTTTTATTGTTTGCTGCTTCTGCACCTCTCCAATCCACCTGTCCTGTGTGCCAGTTTGGACAACACGTTTCAGGATTTTTTTTTCTTTTTTTTTAACAAAACCTTTCTGGATTTATTACAACCTAATTTAAAAAATATATATATACAGGATATAATAATTGCGCACCACTTTTAATAAGCATAATCGAATACTTCTATTGATTCTAAGAGGTCAAAAATTTAAATTACATTCTTATTCTAAACGTAAGGTTATGCAAACCTTATATACTAATATAACACCCACAATCAATATTATATCACAACCCCAAGAAAGTCAAAACAGGTTTAAAAAGAAACCTTACCTATTGATCTGATAGTTATAAAACAACCAAAAACCAAAATTATAAAAGAAAGATATTGAGGTCACTTCCAAGCGCGAGATGAGAATATAGGAGATAAGTCATGATTGATGGCTACAAAAATTAATTGATAAGATCATAAGAATTCATAAGATTTTCTATGCTTTAAACTTGAATGATGTTTTTAAGAATTTATGATGCTTCCAAACTATCTAACCCAAGCTGCGTATGACTTTGACTCTTATCACTGGTCCACCATTGATGTTCAAATTATCGTTAGAACAGCCTTCTTTGATTTTCATTACAAAGTATAGATAGTTTTCTCTAAATTATATATATGTATAAAATCTTTGAATGACGTCTTAACTTTTATTTAAAAATAATAAATTAAGAATGATAAGTTATCAATATATTTATTAGGATAATTCTTCCATACTCATTTATAGTGTAATGAAGTGAATCTCATTACAGTGATGGAATTCATGAAAATTACGACGTTCTTACTATAAAAGGATTCCATTTTATTATATATTGTGTTTATATATGACAAATTAATAAAATTAAAAATAAAAAGTAATTAAATACTAACATAATAAACTTTTAGTTGAAAATGGTGGGTGTTAGAAACCCCTTGTGATAGACATAATTACTAATTTGTTGCAAAACATATTACATGTGTGTCATTTATGTATACATCATTAATAAACATAGTTATTTATTTGTTTATTTATTAAAATAAATATAATATCATACTATTAAATGATTTATTTGTTAATTCTATTATTATCATTATATTTATTAAGAAGTTATAATTTTGTCAATGAAAAAAAAAAAAAAAAGTGTATATACATGTGTTCCAAATGGAATCTAAAGAAACATTTGTCATTTTCGATCATTAAAGAGTAATAATATATTTATCTATAAATTATCAAATAATTACTAACATAATCGACTTGTAGCATAGGAAATGTTTGTATCAAAAAGTTAGTTATCAAATAAATAAGAATATGTTATTATTAATTAGATATAATTCTATTCAGTTACAAGTACTAACCACTGATATCAGTAGCTATCTTAAAAATCTTTTAAACTCATATAGCTTCTTGTACTGCTGCCAAAAATGTCACAACCTTAGTTTCATTTGAAACCATATGCACGTTTGCTATTTATTACTTTATGGGATAATATTTCTAATAAGTTAAAAAACATAAACTCAAAAGGTTGTTTTCGCTTTCCCATACCACCTCTTTTCAAGTGTTTGTAAGAAACGTGAATCTCTAGTAGCTCAAAATAATCTTATAGCACATTTTAAATGTATGCTAAAATCCCTTTGAGACATTTTAAATGTTCAATCTAGGATTGGATTGGTATCCATTTATCAATCCCTTAGCATAACAAATGTAAGGGCATATGCATATCATCATGCACTGTACACTTCCCATGATATTGGTACTAGGAACTTATCATTATTGATAGATCTTATAAAGTTTTTTTAACAATATAACAAGACTAAGAGTTTGTCTTTTAGAAGTACCTATGAGTTTACAATTAACTCATTGTAGATCTCTCAAGAATCTTTCTAATATATAACTTTGGTGACAGAGAGAAATTTTCATGAGTGATCTTTAATAATTTGTACTCCTATTACAGAAGCAGCCCCACTCATATTTATAATCTGAAACAACTTTGAGATTAACCATTTCTCTATTATCATTACAAACTCTTCATTATTTCTAGCTAGCAAGTGATTTTACATATAGAGATAACATCACAAAATTATCTTTAAACCGTTTGAAAATATACACACAATGACCCTTTGTGGTCAAAATTGTCTAGAGGATAATTAGTTAGACCTTATAAGATCATTTAAGCATGCAATCTTTGTGTTGCAGGCCTTTTGAAACAAAACTCTAGTTGTTCCACACATAATTTTCCCTCTAGTTTCTTCTTGAGAAGTGTAATACCAGTATCTGATTGATGTATCTCTAGGTCATCATATATAACGACTACTAGAATTAGACATCTAAAAGCAAACCTATCATCTAGATACAAGAATTCTTTATAGTCCATACTTATGTCTTGTTACTTTCAACAAAACCATATGTCTTTGCATGTAACTTATTGAATCACAATAGTTTATTACTAGGGCGTCAAATCAATCAACTTCTAGACATGATTACTTTGCAAAACTCCATATCTACTTACATTGCTTTCATCTTAAATTCCTGAACAAGATTAGTGAAAGCCCATTAAAAGTATTGGCTCATCACCATCTCATGAAGTAATCACAAAGGTTTCCCAATCAATCCAAACTTGATAACTTGAGATAACTAAAATGGTTAGCTTTATAAGTTGGTTGTTTTATCGAAACTAATCTGATAGTTATGTCACTCCCACTAGGATTAAAGTCACCAAGTAAATAACTATTTATCAAGACTTCTAGATGCACAAGCGACACATATCCTAATCATCCAACCCCTAAAATCGGATATTTTATCAACTTCATATTTGCTAGGAGATTAATTCTTTAAAACTATGACGTCTTGTTATTCATATTCAATCATATTTCTATCCATTTGTTTGCAATGTGAACAAAAATACTGTAGACCCTCATGATCGCAATTTTGTTCACTCATTCAACATGAAAATAATTGATCTAGTGAGAACACGATTAATTATGTTGAAAGCAATCAACAATGTTTCTTCAAGGAAGATGTTGGAAAAAAATCAGAGCGTCATAAAAACTTAATTTAATTCCAATATGTTATTCTTGTTTCCACCACACCAATGTGTATCAAAATCTAGAAATATCTCTATATTTTTCATATTTTTCTTTTTATACAGTTTCCTAAACTCCCTTAAAAAGACATTTATATCCTCAATTTATACTTCAAACATAAATCCATAATCTAATTGATTCTTTTTTCTTTTTTCTTTTTTCTTTTTTCTTTTTTTTGAAAAATTAATCTAATTGATTCTTTTTCCTTTTTTCTTTTTTTTTTTTTGAAACTTAATCTAATTGATTCTTAACCCAAAACATAAAAATCTAAAACAATTTAATGCTTTCAATTTATGGGAGATCGATAGATAAAATCAAAGTATCTAAAGATATTAATGAATGTGAATAAATGTAAACCTACATATTAAGCCTTTACATTCATTGGATCATAGATGTCATAATAATGAATTATTTGCAACAGAATTTATAACGATATTCATTTTACCCAAATGTTTTCAAGGTTGTGATCCAAAAAGGGTTGATCATATTTTTTGCTGTCTATTTTTTATTTTTCTATTACTTTATTATGCTTTCGATTCTTTTTCATTAATTTAGTTTTTCCTTGGTTTTTGATAATTCTTCTCAATATTTAAGTACTCAGTAAATCTCATATAATTTATAATCATTAATTCAATTTCTCCTTCTTTATAATGACTAAACTATGATGAGAGGGTGTATGTACGCAGTTATGATATTGTTAGCGTAATTAATCTAATTATGAATATAGTCAGGGACCGTTATTGTAATTTCGCGTTGTTGTATTTTACGAAGAAAAGTATATAAATGGGGGTGTGGAAGGTAAAGTAAAGTTAGGTTAGGGTTAGAAAGGAGAAGGAAGATCAAGAAAATGGCATTGAGGAAGGTGTACAACGAGATAAAGGGGATGAAGGTGAAGGATTTGCCCAACTACGTGAAGCCGATGCTTTCTCTTAACTACCTGAAGCAATCTGTCGAGCGTGGCCTCGACACCTACCACAAAAAGTACATCCAGACCAGCTCCGTCGAGCCTCTTTATCATGTCTGCTTTGGTGGCATGATCCTCTCTTATCTCATCGCTCTCCCTGAGGAGCGCCGCCATCTCGAGCACCAGCAGCAGCACGCCAAGGACCACCACTGACCCTCCCTTATCGAGCGCCTGGTATTCCTCTTAAATCTACCCCGCAATCTTGACACCTCTGATTCTACAGATTATATGAAGTTTTTTGTTTTGAAGATAGATGTTGATTTGTAATTGCACATTTTTGTGATGCTCCCCTTCGATGGATTTTAAGGTTGGATTTGTGGATCCGTTTTTCTGTTCCATTCTAGTTAGAATTAATTAATTGATGACAACTTCAATTAAGTACTTGAGAATTCTGTTTCTCTCTGATTTTGTAACAAAATTTGTCACTTGCTGTTTCTCTCTGATTTTGTAACAAAATTTGTCACTTGCTGATTGTGTACTGTAATTCTTGGTTCATTTGGGAAGCGAGAGTTCCAAAGAAAGTTAAATTTTTTGTAAAATAAGAATATGGGGTGGAGTATTTCCCCTAAATGCTGTATTTTTGTGCAAAGGGGAAGAGGGAATCGGTGAGTCATCTTTTTCTCCATTATCCGGTAGCGAAGGTGCTGTGGAACAGGCTCTATCTTATGGTAAACTTACGGAGTTGTTGTCATGGAACGTGGGCTTCCTGGTTAGCGGAGAAAGGATCTAAGTTGGGTAGGGATTGAAGGGGAGAATGCCTTGGGATTGCACTAAAATGGCTGCTTTTGGGTGATTTTGAAAGAGAGAAATAGGAGAATTTTTGACGATTCTAAGTTGGGTAGGGGTTGAAGGGGAGAGTGCCTCGGGTTGGGTGGGATTGCACCAAAATGGCTGTCTTTGGGTGATTTCAAAAGAGAGAAACAGGAGAATTTTGGACGATTTTAGAGGGACAGGTATAGAAGAGTTGTGGGAGAATGTTGGGTTCTCAGTGGGCCTCTATCACTATCGATTTCAAAGATACCTATCTTTCATATTCATAATTGGCTAGCTGTAATTCGGTAGATTGTTTTGGCTTTTTTTTTTATTTTTTTTTATTTTTTTTATTTTTTAAATCTTTCAATGGACCTTGGTTCACTTTTTGTACATGTTTTCATGTTTATTATTACATATCCTATTTCTTACCTAAACGTATAATGATCACTTGTTCGTGCTGGTGCATGCTTTGTGTGGTTAGATGTCTGGTGCTGACTAATGTCTTATCGCTTCTTGTGTAATCTTGCCTAGTATTGTCAACCATCTGATTTTTTTGACATCCTCAAGATACTTTTCAAATTTTTTTGGCACTTAGTTCCATATGAAGCATAACTATACCTGGGTTATTGTTACGAATTTACATCATATTAAAAGAAAATTGATTGAACAGCAATTGAGGCATACGACTGTATCATATATCTTATTTAAATTAGTGATATAGTTTTCTTTGGTCGTTAGCCAGAAGTGATATTGTTGTTATGTATGTGCTTCTCAAAGTATCTCGTGGCAGTTTTGAGCTCTACGCTACCTCTAGTGTTTGCTTTGTTAATGTCCAATATTTCTTTTATGTATCCATATTATTAACATTTAAGTGTTTTTCCGTTTTCACAGGTTGTGATGGGCTTCCTGGGTATTGGCTTGGTGATTGTTAGCTGGTTTCATGTTCTTGGGTTTTCTTTTTGGGGGTTTTTTCTGAGTATTTGTTGTAGGCTAGAAGATACTGTCTTCAGTAATCTTCAATGCAGCTTCACAAAGCGATTAGAATAAGATACTATTAATCACAAGTATCAAACTCATTATCAGCCGTGATTTCCTGCTGTATTAATGGATACAACAAGAAACAAATTTGTTTTGAAGTTCAACCTGTTGATGAATATGTGATATTCTCGTGCTGTCATTATTGCCTAATTTTCTTGGTATTGTGTTCTGTTTCGTTCCTGTGTTGTCTGCCATGTCTGTAGAAGATGTTTCATATTGTTGTATGCTGATAAAGTTTATCAGGCTAATTGAATGTTTATAGCCCATTGCAATTGGGCAACCGCCATGGCTATGTGCTGCTCTACAACTGTCATCTCATGAAGATATGCAAAATTTTTTACCATTGATTAGTGTTGCGGGTGATTCGCATTATTCTGTTATTATTGTGAATTAGTTGTTTTCAGTGATTGGTCTTGCATTTGCAGCAGTCAAGATCTTTTGAAGACCAATTACTTAAATTAACATTTAAGTGTAAATAAATTTTATTAGGGAAAAAACAAACAAGTCCACTGGTGTCTCGTCACCTCTGGTGTCAGGTACACACTCGTTTGGGGTCAGAGTTTGCCTGAAGCATAAAAAACATTTTCATCATCCAGTTTTCTTAAAATTTACCTCAACTTAGGCAATTTTTTTTTCAAATTTGTCAAATCTATGTATTGTAATCAATCATTGCTAATTCATAATAACTTAGATAATTTGTAAATTGTAATCCTATAATCATCTCTCACAATTATATCACAAATTTGACTATAGTTTTTTCACAAAAAATTATGTATCTTGCGGGTTGATAGATTCGGGTGCCACTGCAATTTTTGCGGGTCGTGGGTAGATTGATCATTCCTATATATGAACTCTAGAAACAAATTATGAAATTAAATTTTTGGTTTTTCATGCTACCCAAAGAATTAAATGTTGAAAAACTAAACTATACATTACTTTTAAACATGCCCTCCATTAATTATTACATACACTATATATATAGGGACATTTGTGTAATCAAATTGTTTAGACTTTTAATTTCTAAGATATTATACTTTAGTGTTTAAAGTGATTTAGTGATAAAGAGTATTCATTTAATTTTAATAATATCTTATGTTTAATGATGCGTTTACTTCAATTATAGAAATCAGAATGAGAATCAAAATTATTTAGAATCAGAATAGCTTGAAATCGGAATAATGTATTAGAATCAGAATAAATTATTTACTTCAATTGTTGGAATCGAAATCGAAGTCAGCAGTATTGTCATTGAGCTATTTACTTTGTTTTGGAATCAAAATGAATTAATTAAAACTTACAAAAATTACCCTTTATTAAAATTATTTACTCCATAAGTATTTTTTTTATAAATAAATAATATAACCATCGAGATATTACAAATTGATTGAAAAAAACTATAGATTGATTGCTAGTTGGGTATTTCTTTGCAAGAGCCTACATAGACTATAAACATATTAACAATAATGTTTATATATATTGAAAAAATAACAAGGAAATCAACATTTTTTATGTCCATGAGAATGATACACGAGTTTTTGAAACTTGATTTTATGATATTATTGTCAACTATTGTTCTCTAGTTTGTCTCTTACAGTTGAAGTGTAGAAACTATAACACTTGGCATTGCTGAATGTATGTAATGCTTTGTTTAGAGAATGAGATAGGTGTAAACTGGTTTGCAAGCATCAAGAGACATTCTACAAATTTTGAAAGCTAATGGTGTGATTCTTGTCAATTATAGTAACCTGTCCGTTCTTAGGAATATACACCCGAGTAACAAAAAGCAATATGTTCTACACGTAACTATACCCCAATTAGTTTCCTAACTTGCAGGTACAATCACAGTTACTCGAAAAGGATTTTGATTGAGGGGTATAAAAGTCTTTTTAACAATTGAAAGGAATGAGAATAGAATTTTCAAGTGGGGCGCGGGAATAAGATTCTATTCCACAACACCAAATGCATGTGAAGCTCAATATTTATTCTTATTACGAATTGATTTTAGTATATGTAAACACTAATAATGATTCTCGTTCCCCATTTTCATTCCCTAGTCTATCAAATAAACACACAAACTAGTGTTTACATTGTATGAGATATCTCTAAAGATTATTGTAATTTATTTATGAAAGTCATACAAACTAGTACTAAAGAATTGAACACTTATTTGACTAGCATCAAAGAATTGAGTTGAGTTTTATTAACATCTATCTAGCTAAAAGATAATAATATCCTTCATTAAAAAAATTAATAATAATAATAAATATTTCAATTTATCATCTTCTCTATTTCTGCTACAACTCCGATTTTTAGCCCACTTGTCATTTTCTTCTTCATCAAGGAGTTGTCATTTTTTTTCATCAAAAACTAAGTTTTAAGATATTCTTGTTGACCAAAGAGAAATATCTCTCGCTTTTCTTCTTTACCTATAGAAAGATGAGGAACCCGAACTGAATGAACAGATGATGAACTCGCACTTAGTTTGTCTTTTGAAACTTCATTTCAGCTGGCGACTCTTAATTTCTTTGTTAAACCCAGTCGAACCAATACAACTCTAATTGAACCATCGTCTATTTCTAAAAATGAACAAATTCGCAAAAGTGTAGAATTCAATACCTTTGCGAACTAATAGTGGTGGTTATTTCCGCGGTCTTTTAAGTATTTAAAATAAGAGTAATTTCGTCATTAAAATTTATAACTAGTGAAATGATGCTATTAAAACTTATTCTAATTCTTTGGTGCTAACAAAACAAGTCCCAAGGTCTTTAGTGTTATATTTAAAAATTAAAAAAAAAAAAAAAATCTCAATTCATTTTGCACTCCCTTTCCTATAAAATTCAAAATTGGAATACATGATTAATAAATGTGCCAAACTAATGTAAATTTAAAGTCCATAACCAATGACCAAAAATTGTAGAAGTGAACTACAAACATCCTGTGTCAAAAAAATATATATGAAATAAAATAAAATTATTACAGGCATCCACAGGGGACCAAAATAATATTTAAAAAAAAGAGAGAGAGAGAGATTATGATAAGTATATATAGTAATTAGCAAATCTGAAGTGTAATTGAAATAGAAGAAGAGAAGGCTAATTTGTTGCAGGGGGTGCGGCATAGGAGATTGGTAGGTGATTAAAATGAAACATAATTGTATGACCTCTTGAATACCAACATCTCTCAATTTTTAAGGTGAGTCCACCTCTCCCTTCTCTGATTCTCTCTTTCTCTACCTGAATTCTGGATCATGTTCTTTATTGTAAATCTTGAGTATGTATGAATGATAATAAATAATGTCTTATGATCTCATGTCAAATCTTCACCTCATTCAATCAACGACACTTGCTGTGTTTTTGTTAGATTCTCAGTACTCAACAGTAGATTTTTTTTCCTTTTTTTTTTTTTTAGCTTCTGGGTATGTTGTATGAAAGTGTTATATATTGTGTATTTTGAAGTAGCGTATATCAGTGATGGTTGGTGGCTTGTTTGAGTTGATAGTAGAGAGCAATATGCGTGGAGATGGAAAGAAAGGAGAAGTTGTTGGCAAATCGAAGAGGAGGGACAACGACTCTGAACTCATTGCCTCATTGAAGTTCAAGAAAGGCAGCAAATTGTTATCCAAGAAGAAGAAGAAGCACGATTCTAAGTCTCGTGATGTTAGCACAACTCATTCATCCACCCTATCGAAGGTAGGCACTCACTCAATCTCCTTGCAAGGGAACCGGGGGGGACGAATCTGCAATCGAAAGACTGCCAAAAAAGAAGATTGGAGGTAAAAATGCGGCCCCACTTGTTAATTCCGAGGGGAATGCGAAAGAGGGCGATGGAGACATCGAAATAAAGGAGCTGAGGAGGAGACGGAGGAGGAGGAAGAAGAAGAAAAGGCAAAAGGAGAAGGTGGAGCTAGATGAGCCTTCGCGCTTGCAGAGGAGGACGAGGTATTTGTTGATAAAAATGAAGCTGGAGCAGAACCTTATTGATGCTTACTCTGGGGAAGGTTGGAAAGGACAGAGGTAACCTCTATTTTGGCCTCGTTGACGATTTATTTTATGTTAAGAAAATTTATATGAATCTAGGGAATGTCACAGCCTTTATCAGTTAGAGCGCCTTATCGCAAAATTCAGGGAGATGTATGCTACTACTATTTCAAGGGCTCTTTTACTTATTTTTGTTCTTTTGAAGTTTAAAAGATGAAAGAGAGAGGGAGAGAGAGAGAACGCACCTGAAGGCAACACTGTTTTTATGACCAATACTAGAATTCTGTGAAATCAAGCAGATGCAAAGGGGTCTACATTCCTCATGACTTGCCTATATATTTCATGACAAGTCTGTAATGCGTTTTGACCACGTAAAGTAGAGTAATTATCAGTTATTCTTGTGAACTTTTGGGATAAGGCTTCTATGCAAGTGAGCAGCCTAGGAAGTGACACTAGCGTGATGTAAAGGTTGGGAAATAAAGGTTTTAACCACTTTCCAGGTACATTGGGGTTACAAGTACACGTAATTCTCTGTCCAGGTCTGGAAAACTGGGGACCATCAGGATTTGTTGTCAGTATTTAACATAGTGAAAAGGCTTGAGCTTTATCTTAACTATTACTTCTGCATACTATACGTAATAAAAGAGTGTAGTTAACTTGACATTGTGGAAATTATAAGGAATCAAGGTATGTTTACATTACTTCACATGCATGCATGTTTGACTCACTACCAATTTTAAATGATCACTGGTTAAGTTTAAGTTCTTTTGAGGCATTGATTGAAGTGCTTGTCACTTCAGTGCTTAGCCATTGCTTAATCATGCTATGAAAACTAGAAATAATTGTATTTGAAATATATTAAATTCATAAATCAACATAAGAAGTGTGAAATTTTGATTTTCTTCATTCCTGATTTCAACTACAGCCGAGAAAAGATAAAGCCAGAGAGGGAACTACAACGGGCAAAGAATCAGATACTGAAGTGTAAACTCGGAATACGTGATGCCATTCGGCAGCTTGATTCTCTTAGTTCAGTTGGATCCATTGAAACCTCTGTGATTGCTCCAGATGGATCTGTTCATCATGAACATGTAAGAAGACATAACTGTATTGACTATTCTTATAAGCCATTATTTCTAAAGTAAAAATAAAATGTTAACCCTTTTTGTTTGAAAGCATTGTTGAAGTTTAATTGTTGCTTTGTCAAAATCTGTGTTTAAGGGAGTCCCTAAACATTGGTTGTCATCGTAAGGGGCCAGCTTTTAGCACTGACAGATGATCATATTTAATTTTTTAAATGCTTGTTCATACTCCACTTATTGGCTTCTTTTTGCTTCTAGATAATTTGCGCTAAGTGCAAGTTACGTGAAGCCTTCCCAGATAATGACATTGTGCTCTGCGATGGAACGTGTAATTGTGCTTTCCATCAAAAATGCCTTGATCCCCCGTTGGACACTGAAAGCAGTAAGTTCACTTCTTTTTATTTGAATCTAGTGTACTGAATTATGAAATTGAATGGTGTCTTCATGAGACTTTTAGGTTAATTGATAATTTACAGTACCTCCAGGAGATCAGGGCTGGTTTTGCAGATTCTGTGAATGTAAGATGGAAATTATAGAAGCAATGAATGCACATATCGGCACCCACTACTCTGTCAACAGCAATTGGCAGGTTATCTGTTTATTTAGTTTTTCTTAAATAAATATAAACAAAACCTCCTCCCCACCTTGTAATGAATAGGATTTGAACTCAAGACCTCTTCTATGATGGCAAGAGATCTTACTGAATAAGCTAACTAGTACCTATTGGCAAAATAATTTCGATGCATTCCAAAATTCTATAATTTGAATTTGCTGCCATAATAACAAAATCATTCGTCATGTAGGATATTTTCAAAGAAGAAGCTGCTTTTCCTGATGGTGGGGATGCATCATTAAATCAAGAAGTAGATTGGCCTTCAGATGATTCCGAAGATTATGATTATAATCCTGAAAGGATGGAGAACAGCTGCAGCATGAGCGCATCAGGATCTGACAATGATGGAAGCAGTTCTAACAGCCTGAGCTGGTCTTCAGATGGTGAAGCCTTTCTGGGATCCAAGGGGTGGGAGATGGAGGGCATTGACTATAAGAACTATTCAATTGATAGCAGTATGGGCTCTGATGACACCAGCGATGCAGAAATTATTTGTGGTCGTCGGCAGCGACAAGCAGTTGACTATAAGAAGTTATACGATGTGAGTATCTCTACAAAAAGAAAGTAGTTGTAAAACTGGTTCATTGTAGAACTAAATCTGATACATGTGAGGGAATGAAAGCAACCTCAAGTGAATGAATGTTTTTTTTCTTTTGTTTATCTGGGAGAATTTTCATAAATTTCAAATTGCTTGTTTGGAACATTTATCTAGAAAACAACTGGAGTGGAATTGTATATGTGCTAGAAGGTTACAATAATGTTGTCGTCACAAATCTCCAAAATGAACTCTAACATAAAAGCATTAGACGAAGAGAAAAAAGAAAAAAGAAAAAAAAAAAAATGATGGGAGGAAAAACAAAAGTAAGGGAGATTTAGGGGTTACCTTCTTTTCTTTCTTTTGATCTCAAAACTAAAACTTCTTGGTGTTATTATAATTAAAAGTTCAGACTTGAAAGCATTTTTCCTTAAAGTTACTTGCAGACACATCCATCTCATTCAAAATGAAATGGCTACCAGCTAATTGCTGGAACATGAAAGATGTCTGTTAGATACGTGGCAAATTATCTGTTGTATATAGGGTTGCATAAACAGTAAATATAATAGTCAAGTCTTACTATAATGTATGTCTCTTGTAAAGTTATTATTATGATAAGTTTTTTGTTGCGTAGCATTATATATTTCAATTGATGCTTCATTATCTGCTGTATGATAATGTATGATTTTTTTGTTCTTCTTAATAGGAAATGTTTGGAAAGGATGCTTCTGCATATGAGCAAGTAAGTGAAGATGAAGATTGGGGTCCTGCAAAAAGAAGGCGAAGGGAAAAGGAGTCCGATGCAGTCAGCACCCTTATGACTTTGCATGGAAGTGAGGAAAAAGACCCAAATGTCAAAACCTCAGAAGTGAAGAAGAACTTTCCTTCAGACCCGAAAATAAGAAAGCGATTTTTCAGAATTCCACCCACTGCTGTTGAGGTAGTGTACAGTTTGATTCTTCATGCAAAATTGAGCATTCTTTAGTCCTAAGTAAATAGAAGTAATGTATTAAGTGTCATACTTATGTTGCCTTTTCACTTTTCTGTTGCACCAGAAGCTTCGCCAAGTGTTTGCTGAGAATGAACTTCCTTCTAGAACAGTGAAAGAAAATCTTTCAAAAGAGTTAGGTCTTGAATCTGAAAAGGTATTAACTTGAGCTGTCAGGATGTAGATCTGAATAATGTCCACAGTAGCGCTGAATTTTTTGTGAGGTTTTTCCTAGAGTATTTGCACCTCTATAACATGAGATATTAGATAATTATTCAATGAAGTACTTTGAATATTTGACATTGGAATTAACTTTGCTTTATGTTGTTGGAACACAGGTAATTTTTATACTGTTTCTTTCATTTTCATATTCTGCAAAGTAGCAAGTATACTAGGGGAACTTTTGTCTCCATACTAATAGAAGTATGTTATTCCTTAATCCTTGGAGTGTATGAAGCTTATTGTTGTATTTCGTTTAATTCTGTTTTAAAAAATTATGAGATTTAATGTGGACTAGCATAAATGGGTGAACACTAAATGAATGGATGGAATAATTTACTCTGGATGGTCTACGCTGTTAGGAGTGCAGCAAAGAGGAACACATCTATGGTGATTGAGGTCTTATAAATGAGAGATAATGTCATATCCACTCAGGAGCTTTGTTTTTCAATCTGAGCTTTTTGATTTCATATGCTACTCTGATTTTTATACTTAAGTTGCAATTTGCAGGTTAACAAATGGTTTAAAAATGCAAGGTACATAGCACTAAAAGCAAGAAAGGTAAGTTGACATGCCATACAATTCAATCGCCTATTTTAACTTCTCTTGGATTTTTTCCCCTTGTTCAGTTTATCTTGGGCTCTAACTTAGTAAATTTCCATATTAATTTTGTCCACTCTTAATATAAATGGAAATACAATATAATAATTTCATTTTTTGTAAATGATTTGTGGAACTGATGAAAATGAAGATTATTTTTCAATAATTATTATTTGTTAGATCAATTATTTTTATGTTCTTTTTTAATTGCCTGTGATTAGGACTTCGTTTTTTGGATTCATATGAATCCTAGCTAGTTGGAACTTAAATTATTAGGATTTTAAGTAATTAAGTTGTTTTTGAGTTTAATCAGTTTTCTTGTGCAATAGGCAGAGAGAACGAAACAAGTTTGCAGTTCTAGTAGAAGCTCCAAGGTATCTAGATTGGAAGCTGAGAAGGCAATACCAGCTGATCCTACGATATTGAAGGATGCCTTAACAGGGAAAGTAGCATGTGGCCCTCATATTTTGAAAAAGGCTAATCTAATAATGGATTCTAAATCATTAACCATCAGCTTAAAGAAAAATAAACACAAAAGTGCTTCTTTAGAATCACCTGCAAATAGCAATCAGGTATGTGTGGTTTTAGATCCTAATCCTTTTTCCTCTTCTTTCTTTCCTTCGCTCTCTGTGATTCATCAGAGATTTCAATTTGATAGCAGCTTTGGGATGTATTACAAAAGGCCACTGGAGGGACTTAGGAGATTAAGGAGTGCATTTTGCACTAATTAGAAACTATTTTGAAGTGTTATCTTCAAAACATTTTTCACCATCAGCTTCTATGGAAAAAATTGCAAAGTTCCTTTTCTGGTAATAGGCTAATAGCAGTGTTGTTTCATAAAAAAAAACGTACTGGAAATTACCTTTATCTCTTAATCCTTTATATTAGCTTATGAAAATGTTAATTTCAGTAACTACATGTCATACCTATCTGTGGATGGAAGCCTTCTACAGTACCCATAGTTACAAGAAAAGTTTTAGGAAGTCAACTATGGTGTCAGTTATTCTTTGTTATCTAATGCAAACCTCAAAAAAGGTTTCTTCTTGGTTAAGATAAGAGTAATGGGGATGATTTAGTTCATCTTATTTATGAAATTGGGCACTTAGGTAGGTTTGCCAGTTATAAGGAAGCCTTAGGTTGTTTTAACTGATTCTCTGCATGTTAACATTGACTACGGTCAAAATGTTTGCGCTTTGATGTGTTGATGTTTGCTTCATATCAGGTCAATATTGAGTTTAGTGACGACATGAGCTTGAAGAAGCTTCTTAAAGCAAGAGCAGAGAGGGACAAGAAAAAAGTTAAATTCATCGCCAGAGGTGGTGAATTACAAGTGGCTGAGGCGGAGATGGAAAGACTATGCAGGGCCAAGGTTAGGCTAGAATATTTAAAGCAGACTCTGTTGAGACTTCAAAACAGGAACACTAGGAAGTCAAATAAAAGCCTTTCACATGAGTCTGTCATTTATATTCCAATTGCAGAACTTAGGGAAAAAGTTTGATATGTTGCGTTGTATTTGTTATTTGCAAAGCAGTGGCTCTACAGTTCTGCAGCTGGCAATTGTGTACAAGTTTATCTCTATTCTCTTTAATGCCCCATGTTTGGGTCCTTTTTCTTTCTTTTGCTTTTCCAACAAGCATGGTTGGTTGAGGATATAAGATAAATAGCGTTTAATTATTAACAAGAACATGTTGAGAAACAAACGGTTGTGATCGCCATTATCAAACTAATTCCAACATCTTTCTAAATGAATGCACATTTCAAATATTAGGGCTGTTTAGGTTAACTATTTAGGGTAAGAGAATTGCTTTGATGTGCCAGTGTGTATTTTCAAACCATCTAAAATTTATATGAGGCTCCTACCACATGACACAATATAAATGGTTTAAAGATATACCCAAGGCCGAACATGCAACAGTGGGTTACCCCATTGATGATAGCTTTTAAATGCCTGTAGAGCTGTAACACAACAATGACAATTAATAGGCATTGTGAAGGCTTAAGTTTACTCCCAAGTTTCCTTCCTGCATGCATTTCATATAACCCCGCTACGTTGTTGAAACTAATATATTTAAAAAGATTTGAAAAACCTGTCCACAAACTGCTTATTTTTGTTATAAAAAAATAATATTAATAAAAAATAATAAAGAGAGCAAGAGAGAGAGAGAGAGAGACTAAAAGTAATTGCAGGATGAAGCAGATTGGGATGAAGCCACCAGAAAGATATGCATCTCATACTTGAAATTTATCCAATCTACAAAAATTACAATACTCTGAAAATTCGGACTTGGATTTCTGACTTTGAGTGTACACAATACTCGTCAAGGCAAGCTGTATGGATTCTGAAACAAAACTGTTATGCTGTTCGGACCTCTTTATCTGTCACATCCTTGTCTTGTGAGCCACCATTACAGATACTATCCAATTTTCGCCTTTTAACTGTAAGTCGAGGCCTCAGCTACAATGGGTATGAGAGGTTAACAACCAATGATAGCCATAAGTAAACAAGGTGTAAACATCTAAAAGTTTACACAATCAAAGCAAAAACTTACAATAAGGAACATTTAAACCTACATCAACATGAATTTACTCTGAAACTTTCTGTGGGATAATTCCTATGACCTAATTCTGATGATGTTTCCTCTCATTTCTCTCACATTAAAGCAAGTGCTCTTTTATTTTTAACGAGATAATTGTTTGTTTTGATATGCTGATTTATCACACTTAATTGTTTTGAGGAAAAGAGGGAATAAATTTAGATTATCTTACTGATTTATCCTTCCCTTTTCTTCTCTATTGTACATTAATATCTTATTAATAATTGTTCCAAGTTAATATTTTGTTTGGCATGCTATGGGGTGTATAAAGGATATCTTTGGAATTTATTAACAGCAAAATCATATATGTTGAGATATTTGCCAGGTTCTGTCAATGTATTAATATGCTCACTTTCAGCTTTGTCTAAGTTATTGTTCCTTACATCTAGTCTTCTTTACCTATGGAAGCTGACTGTTTCTTTCATAATTCTTCTTTTATATTACATAAACACCAAGCTACCATTTCAACGTCCAGAGTTTTGCTTAGAAGGATATCTTATCAAAAGCTTCAGCTATGAGGAGACAGGTAAAACTTACCATCTCAATATACTTTAGTTGCTTCAAAACTTGATCTGTTTCTAGCTCCTGCAGGAAATATACGATACAAGATATTCAATTAAGGGGGGAAAAAAATGGGGCATATACAGGAAAAATCAATATTAATAAGAGAATTCAACAGAAACACTAAATTTGAATGACTGAAAGAAAGCAACCGCAAACAATAATGCACAAAAGAGTGCAGTAGCATCTTTTCAAGCTTCTCAAGACAAATTTAATAAAAAACTTGTAATGCCTTTAACAAATGCAATGACTTTGAACAGAATATGAAGTTTATCTATCCCTCCCATTGCTGAACTATAGGATGGAAGAAGAATCAGACAAGCGACAATTGTTTTGCTCCAAACTCTATTACCATCAAAAGAACAGGTGGTTTCTAAATCCACAATGTATATCAACATCAGAAAAGATAACAAATCCATTTCTTGGATAACTATAATTGCACAGGTGCTACAGGCAGAGTAGCCACCTATCCTTTTATGTAGTAAGAGCATGTGCATAGACAGGTGAACTCCTGCAGATTAACATAGGTGAATGCACACCTACAAAAGTGCATTTCATGAACCTTAAGCTTATGACTGAAAGATTAGAACCACATATAACGGCATATAAACACTAAAAATTCTATTCAAAACAAATGACAGATTTCTAGACTGTTAGCTTTTTTTCACTGCATCTGTGCATGCATAAATATGTCTAAGGATGGTGTTTATGTTAAATTATAAAGCAGATGAAATGTCAATCTCATTGATGACTGAATTCCCTTCCCAGCACTCAATAGGAAGGACCATTAGAAATTATCGATTAACTAGTGCCCAGTGCCCATGACAACTTGATCTGCTGACATTGTCAGTTAAATCATAATTATTATATTTATACTGGCCATCGACTTGGAAAAGGATAGGGTCAATGGCTGGTTGAACCAAATATATAAGAGCTTAAACAATATCATAGACAAGTAACAGATTAAAAACTACATGAAATCTAAACATTTTTCAGAATATATAAATAAAGAATACATCTCTTTCAAAAAATAAATAAATACAGAATACGTATAAATTGTAATAACAAAAAGTACAGAAACTTTATACAATGTAAAAACAAAGTACATATATAAGTAATAAGCACTAAAAGGGACTAAGCATTTTTTCTACAAACAATTATTAACTATCAAGATTTGCATCGGAAAACTAACAATTATATATTGAGAGTTTACCGCATTAAATTTCAGTGAAATACCAGTAAAGTAAATCTCAACTGTGATGCTTACTGCCTTAGTGGTGAAAAGAGAAGTCAGTTAGACAAAATTAGAGAAAAGTGAAAGGGGACTAATGTTGTGACTGGAATCATTGCATTTTACACTTTCTCCTAAGAGTCGAAAAAACCAAAGATATGACAACAATAAGTTAGAAAGTAGACAAATGTAGGTTTGAAACCTAAGAAAAACCAATAACAGTCAGTTTATACTTCAGGAGTCAACTACATTTGACAAACAGGATAGGTGAGCCACCAATTCACCAGTTCAACTGAACACTCTAGTTTGAATATAATAGATATTTGTTAAATTTACCAATTAAGTTTTCAATTTTGAAAGTTTAAAAAGCATGACAGGCTGTAATACTACTACTCAAAATATATTCACTGTCAACTTGCATAGTTTATGATTTAACTATACCCATGCATGCAACTTTCCTTTCATTGGGCCTATTGCCAAAGATTTAAGGATTTTCCAGGTCATATTTGACCGATGAACTTTAAATATTGCTGCTTCAATGAATGCTGCGTCAAATATGTGCTATATACATCATACTCTACATAATAGTAGATATATCAAAGACTATAGAGGTTATCACCTGTGGGGCAGCGCAATCAGCATGAGCTGGATTCCAATGGACAGAGCAGAAGCACTCCCAGTCATCAGTTTGAACTTCAAAAAGTGGAGCCCTGTGACCGAAGAGAAAAAAAAAAAAAAAAAAAAATTACTAATGCTAAGGATCTTAAGCTTAATCATATCTATAGCAAACAAATATATTACTGTAAAATAAATAAAATAGGAAAGAGGATGAGAACAATACACCTGCAAACTTCTAGAAATAATAAGACTCCATACAGTACACAAAAAAGTTAAATTACAAACTTATGAAGAGTATTTAAGTTAATAAATACAGACAATCATCAAAGAAACTCATCTTCAGGTTTTCCTTTAAATGTGAAATTTTCTTCTACGAATTGACTTTCAATTGATTTTTACACAAGTTTATCTGTTTTCGCTTTTACTCCCCGCCACCACCTACACTGGGTTATAACAGCATCATATAGAACCTTAATTAACAATAGCATTTAAATTCATCATGAAAAACTTAGAGAAAATCCTTATTTATTAATAATAATATGTTTATGAAAAAGTGTGATACATACACAAAGGGTACTCAACAAAACATGTCTTTTCATACTTACACTGTTCTCCACATATACTAAACACAGAAAAAATAAAAAAATAAAAAATTATAGGTCTGTTTTTGCTTCTGCTCAGTGCTGTTTTGGTGGCTTTTGTACACGCTTTTTTTTTTTTTTTTTTTTTTTTGTTTGGGTCTTTTGGAAGATATTTCTTGCTTGTATTGCTTAGGCAGCTTGCTTTCTACACTAGTAAATCATTTATATCAATACAACTGTTTTTGTTCAAAAAAGACAAACATGGAAGTTGTATGTCCTTTGAACTGAACATCAGATGAGTAAGTGAATGTTAACTTATCATACTCAACTCAACTGATTCAAATCTAGGAAAACATTACACAGCTTAATAATGTACATATTTGATATTCGTACTATCAATACAATAAAATGGAACAAATATGCATCAATGACTAGCACGTTCACATCAGAGAATTTCATTCGCATTGCCTATTAATGCAATGGGAATTCATTATGAGGGTCACTGAGGGAACTTAAAGCAAAGTTGAACACATATTAATCTCCTCTTCTTAGACAACACCTCTTCATTTTACAAGTTAACATATATGTATGTCCCACATTGGTTCTTATAACATGTGATACATAAGTGATTCCAAAAATAAAAAATACAACATAATATGGGAAATCAGAAATAATTTGATTACGGAATTCTCAAGATTATCTAGATATCTCCACAAATTAATATTAATAAGGAAATCCATATGTCCAAATAGATATGCTCATTAAACAACAAATGCAATAGCAAGAACAAAATCACCCTAACAGTGTTTAGTTTACCTTCGCCATTTCCCACAGATAGTTCCATCGACACCTTCACCTAGACCCTCTATAACCTGCCTACATTGAAGCCAATTACCTATAGAGCGGAGTTTAGGCAGGTTTTTGGTTTTCAACTGCTACAAAGGAAAAAAAACACACAACAAAAACAAAAACATACAATGTTACATCGTTACTACATTTACGTAGAAAAATGAAAAACTTCTCATAATATTACGCATAAATAAAGATCTTACAAGCAAATTTACACTCTTTGATGGATCCAGTTCCAATGCTTCACCCATTATATCTACAGCACTGCAAAAGCCATAACAAAAGAACATGTTTCAGAATGAGAGCAAGCAACAAGGCAGACATTAAGTATCTCACTCTGTTTCATATATTTTCCAATATAGTACAAATATAATTGCAAGGAAAACATATATACATGGAGGACTCTACCGAGAAAGTTATAAAGCAAATACTCCTTTTTTTTTTTTCCTTTTTTATAGAAAATGAAAAGTTTATTTGAATATAAAGAAACAGAGTACAGAAGTGAATCAGTAGTCCACTCAAACAACAAACAAAACAAGAAACAAAATGCAAAATAGAAAAAATTTAATCAATAAACAACAGCCTTCCAAATAAACATACTAATAAATAAAGAAGTGTTTTTGAAATCTTCACTAGTAGATGCCCCATAGAGAAGCCAAATAATAAGTTTTATCCCCTAAAAAACTCTCCTCCTTTTCAACTTCATCAAAAAGTCTTTTGTTTCTTTCTTCCTAAATAACCCATAAAATGGCAACAACTCTGCAATGCCAAAGTATTCTAGCTTTCTTTCCTCCTCCAAGAACTTCGAAATCTTCCAAAACGAAAGAAAACAAAGATTTAGCAACGGCCCACTTCTAATCAACCATTGAAAACAATTTACTCCTAAGTTTAACAACCACCGGACAATGAAGAAAAAGATTATTCAAATTTTTTTCATAACTCTTGCACATGACACACCAAGAGGGAAGAAGACAAAAATTAGAATATCTCTTTTAAATAACATCACGATTCACGAGTACTTATTTTTCTGTGAGTAATTAGCCAAATTAAGAATTTGATCTTGTTAGGAGTCTTTGACTTCCAAATTATACTAGCAAGATCAAACCTTGAATGAGATTCATCATGAATCAACCATTCAAAAAACAACTTACGAGAAAAAATTCCATTGAAATT
Organism: Nephelium lappaceum; assembly: GCA_021234005.1. Classification (NCBI taxonomy): domain Eukaryota; kingdom Viridiplantae; phylum Streptophyta; class Magnoliopsida; order Sapindales; family Sapindaceae; genus Nephelium; species Nephelium lappaceum. Next base: position 12,749,017 of record CM038002.1, on the reverse strand, counting down.
CAAACTCCAAACCCTTTATATTCCATTCCGAAATTGAAAGAAACACCATCAAGCAATTAAGTGAGAGCAGAAAATTCTTCGATCTCCCTATCATTCAAATTCCTCCTAAAATCAAAAGACCATCCTCTAGGTTGAGAAGATTCATCCAATCTACTTTAGAGTAAAGCACTTTGTGAGAAACAAAGCTTCCATAACTATGCAACAGAAAAATCCCAACATGTTCACTTATCTAGCACTCAGGAAAGTACTCTCTACCTTTGGTTTGCCCAAGAAAATCCACAAGCGTTGACCAAGTGATGGATTTAAGAATCATTTATACTTATTGAGAATCAACGATACAAGTCCAGACTTTCAAAACAAGAGAGACCAAAAACGGAAAAAGAAAATCCAGCAGTAATAAGCTCTTGTAGCAGTTAAACAACTAGGACGTATTTTCTGATGTGAAAATTGATAATAACGGCAATTTTAAGAAATGAAGATCACTAGATTTCTACTGAAACATTTTCAGCCAGGGATGAGACATGATCTGAGATAAGAGGTAGTCACGATGAAATGATAAAAAATAACAAGATTATAAACGCTGCATTCAGCTGATGTTCCTCCCAAAGTTGAAATTCACACGTAAATGAAAAATGAATAAGACATGAGGAGGAAATACAGCAGAAAGTTGTGAAAAAAGAAGAAGGTGAGCCTACCCGAAAAATAGATTACAGCCAATTCATTCTCACCTACGACGAACCTTTCTTTATCATCCATGCTTTTACAGTAATCTAAAACAAATTAACCAAACCTGACCAGCCACTAATTAAATTCACATCTGTAATCACTTTACCTTCTTTATTGGAGGAAATATCTATGGCCATTTTAACATCTAATCAAATATCCCCTTCCACTTGGCCACTGCAACTTAAATTCACAAGATAGCCCCATTAATGTCCAAGCCTCACTTCTACTATAACATATCTACCTGTCGCAAATCCCCCTCCTCATGCAAATCTTATCTACCACCACGGGTTCCCACATAGCTCATTTTGATACTCACTAAATACTAATTTTCAGGACATCCCAGCAATTCTTTAATATGAATATTAGTTCATCCTAATTCCCAAACAAAGTGGTTTTAAATGACAAAAAGTGGGCCTTCACGATTAAATTCCAAAACTTCAAGGCTAAAAATTTCATCCAAGAAAAATGGCTAGGTAAGTCTAGATTACTTCTTGACACATCTACCCACTCCTCTCCTCCGCCAAAAACAAAAAAAAAAAGGGAGACTTAAGGCTTGAGATACCAACACAATGAAAATGGGACTCAAAACCTATTCAAACTAGTGAGAATACTTTCAGAAAGGACAATATGCTGGACAACAGTGACCATCTGAGAATGACTTGGCATACTATTAAAACAAAAGGAGCAGATGCCGCAGCTCAAGGTGCCGCTTCGGACTGTGACTTCCTTGATGCACTGAATGCACAGGAATAACCACCAGTAGATAAATTTAGAAGGTGAGGAACAAACAGGTTCTGCTACTAGAATTTCTAGAGCAAGGGACAAATAATCCAACATCTACACACCATAAGAAGTAACAAGTCAATTAATTTTCAATGCAATAAATGAAGGATGGCTATTACAGGGCAACAAGAACACACACCAAAAATCTAAAGCATTTTAAGCAATCAAGGATAAATACTCTCACCACCAGTTTCATATGTTACCTTATGCATGACAAAGAAAGATAATAGGATTTTAAAGTTAAGAAAGTAATATCTCACACATACATATATGCAACTAATACTGAGAATGTTAAGATTACAAAAAATACATACCTGGTAACTGGACCCAACCAATCTGGTATATTTGCTTGAAAACCTTTACCAATTCGAACACAGGTTGTATATGGCTCAGTATCCCTTAACATCAATTCTACAGGACTGGAATCGCCTTTAGATGATGCATATCTATATTTTCCGACGTCACTAATAATATTTGATGATTTTCTGAGAAGAGACTCCTTCAGAACTTTACACTTCTTTACTGAACATGAACGACAAAACCATTCATCGGTTGGAATTTCCTTCACACGAGGATTACAGCAAGATACATGAAATGCCTCTTCACAATTATCACATATTAACATTTGTAGAGTAGTTTCTGAACGACTGCAAATTTTGCATGACCTGGAACATCTGCCATTAGTACTATCCATGCCTTTTGTAGAAGCACAAATCTGAGTAGGACGAAGTCTTTCAAGCAGCCCCTCGCATTTCAATATAGAGATGCAAAGATCCTTTTCAGATAAATCTTTGCCCATGACCTCTAGAGCTATAACACTGGAGGAAGAGCACTCACCAGTATCATCCACATCAGTCTTCCTGGAAGCTGAAACAAGTTCAACATTTGACTTTGACGATGAGCAACTGTCATTTACACTGTCAACCTCTACATTTTTGTGCTTGCTGCCTTTGGCTGCCGCATCAGAAACACGCTCTTCCTGAACTGAATCTGACCTTAACTGACTGGGCTCGCTATGACTTGTATAAGGAGGCCTGACAGGAGTTGCAATGGCTTCACTTTCGTCATCAACTTGAGAAACATGTTGCTCTTTTGTTGCAGAAAGAGCATTTGAGCTGACAACTGAAAGACAATCATCACTTCTCTTTGTGTTCACAGGGTCATGGACAGAAAAAATTGCAACAGAGTTCCCTCGTAGTTTCCTTCGGTGATATACAAAGTTAGGTACAGTTCTTTCAGACATTGAGCTGACAGTTGAATACTGGGAACTTGTAAAAGTTAATGGGCATGAAAAGTCCACATTCTCTTTTCCCTCTGCAACAAAAACAGCTTTTCTGCGGCAACTGTAACAACCTTCATCACATTTGTGGCACATCTGCCTTTTTCCAGTAGCAGGAAACCAATCATGTAAAAGAGGTGGTTTTCCATTGTCAGATTCATGAATTAAAGTAGGTTCAATTGAATCAAGAAAGAACTTTGTATCAGCATTTCACCTGAAACAAGTACTATATCCTCCAGTATGAAAGCTTTAAACTCCCAAATGAAGTCACTAATACTCTGTTTATGTTTCAAATATAGAATTCAAACCCCACATAAAAACTTTCCCATGAATATACCACCTTCAATCCTGATCACTGTCAAAGAAAACAATAGAAGCAAAGAGGTCAGGATGGTAGGACAAAAGTGGAGATTAGATATTTCTCTTACTTTAATAAAACCTCGATTTCTCTAAATCAGCTAAAGAGTTTCAATATATATGGAATTTAAACTCATCATTCTCATACCAAAATCCGGACATGCTTCCCAGAAATATAAATAGCTATCTTTTAGGCACTCCAAGCAGCTGCTGTATCACCTTACCAGAAAATTTTCCGCCATGTAAATAATAAAACCAAAATGATCCTGTTACTTTTCCAACAACGCATGTCAACACAATGTTCTAATTTCTCTTTCTCCAATTATAAGAATGACATTTTATAATGGTCCTGATACCTTATCACAAATTCCAAAATTGATCATCAACTGTAAAACCTATATATCTGGCATAACATTAAGAATTACAATTACACTGATGCAGCAAAATAATATACTAACAGGAGATAACTAAAGAAAATAAAAGGGGCAAAAAATTACGAGGTAAATATCCAATCATCCCCCAGCTAAAAGAAATAAATCACAGAACCAAAAGCTCTCTCTCCTCCACGAATTACATTATTTGTTTTTTTTTTTTTTCATTATTTGCCGTTATTTGGTGAAAACTTAATTCTTAGGTTCTAATATGTATTTCTTTTTTCAAAAAACTAAAAGATAGACTAGATTGAATTGAAACTGCAACGTCTCTGCTGTCTTCCTCACGGACATCAAACTCATACAATTTATCCATTCACCACCCAGACAAATTTTAAGATAATCATTTTATAATACCAATTGTTCAACCCACCATTTTGAGTTTTGTCATATTCTAAAATAGCTAAGATTAACCCTAGCCTCTCCCTTTTTCTTTTATCTTTTTCTTCAAATATCAAAGAACATGTAGTTGCACATGAGAAAAAATAGTATTATGCCAACAACTTCCTACTACAAAAAGGATTAAAAAATGCATGAATTGCTCCTGCGAGTTGGTCGGTTCATAGACTATGTTCAGCTATGATTGCCATTGACCTGACCCTAGTATGCTTGCCTTATAGAATGATCAAATTACCTGATTGGTTGGAAACTTGGAATTGAGTCACACAACACCAACTCACAACCATACTTCATTGTTGTCAAACCTTGTGTCATTCAAAACATCAATGGCTATACTTTCTGTGCATCCATCATATACACCTAAGACATTAGCCCACCCCTAGCCATCACACCAATTGAAGAAGCCCAAAAGCTAGAAATTCCAATATTTGCTAATTTGCATATGCTCATCTCCACACCTTGTTTTCGTTACCAAGCAACCAACACTACATAAGTCTAGGGTTCATTACATCATTGAAGATCACCTAGAATAAATGTAAACATGGCCTTGAGCTAACTAGATGAAACCACAAAGACATAACACATTCCTCTAATTGGAGTGTTAATTTTTATAAGTAAATCTATATATAATAGCCATTAGTTTCTTATACATTGTAACTAATACAATTATTTTACATAAACAGATTTCTCGTTCTTTCTTCGTTCGCCATGTTCTAAATTGGCACTATTGTTTGAGCTTACAATCTCAGGTAGTTATAATTTCATTATATAACACCCCTACAATTTTAAGAAGCTCATATTGGATATGAACTAGTTAGGAAGCCTCTTGTTAGGGAAGTGAATTTAGTGGCTCTCATTAGTATAGCAATCAACAATGTTCCCACAATCTTACCCGTTTTTAAACCTCATATCCTCACGGGGATCAAGGACCTAGGGACGGAGCACTTACCCATCATCGTGTCACAAACCAAGTTCTTATACCAATTGTAACAACACCCCCAGCATAGTGAAAGCTTTGTCTGCTTTGGACACGGCCCTCAAGATTTTGCTACTAACTTTGCAACTCAAATATGTTTACACTATTACAAAAATCATAGAACACATAAACCACAACTCCATCTACCTATAGAGGAGGGAGTTGGTAGTTTTCGCTAATCCAATAGGTTTCCCTCATGTGGGACATTATATGACCCAAGTAGGTGGCCTCAACATGGCATTGTAATCATACATAACTCAGATTCATCAATTTATTTACATCAAACAGAAATAACTTTTTAACAAATTCCAATTCCTTACCTTAATCTTTTCCATAATCTAAGCTGAACCCTAAGGAAAACTCTAAATTTATACAATTGCAGAACTTCCCTTCAAATAGAACCCAGAATACAAAAAAGTTGCATATCTCCATACAATCTCTGAAGCATTGATTAACCCTATTATTCCTTAATAAGTTGTTCTAATTTTCTACCTGTAAATTCAGACTTTTGGGCCGTTGAATCAAGTCAAAACCAATATTTCAGCAATGCTTGAAGTTAAAATAACATCAACAAACAAACAAATTGACAACCAATAACACAAATTAAGAAAATATGTACAAGCAATCGCAAATGCACAGATTAATTATAAAGAAACCAAACAAGATAAAACAAATTACCCTAAAAGAGAAAGAGAAGCGCTTCTTCAATGCCCAGAACCACCACCGTTTCTTTCACTACTAAACCAATTCAATGCTCTCTCCTTCTCTATTCTTTTCCTGTCAATACCAAATGCCTGTTTCAACTTCAAATTGTTTTTCCTTTTTAATGGGACTCACCCATGTTAATTTGATATTAATTAATGTTTATATGATTTAAATACCTATTCTCCTGTCTGGATGATAAATAGAAAATTTTTAAGTTAATAAATTATAAAATTTTTCAATATTAGAAATGTGTCATTTTAAAAGTTCGAGAGCATTCAATTTAAACTTTTAAAAAATAATAGAACTTTGGATATATTCATTTCAAATTTATAAAAATTTTATTAAAATCGTGATGTATTTAATTCAATTTGATCTTTTAAAAGTTCAAACAAATCTAAATATATTCGAAAAGTCATTGATTTTACTTTGAATGATATAATTGGATAGATTTTAAAGCGAGATGTGCAAATAAAAATATATGCAACAAATATGTCTTGTTCCCATAGATTTCATTCCATATATAATTCTAACAAAGTATACATGGAATCATTTAGAAGCGAAGTTTCTACCATGTATAGGTTTTTTATAAAAACTAGTTGGTTATTTAGTGCTTAATTTAAAGTTTTTTTAAAATGTAAATTGTTTGGTTGTATTAATTTAAAAAAAAAAAAAAATTGTGGATTACCTATCTTGTGTTTACTATAGATGAATTAAAGTTTATCTTTTATTTACCTCCCTCACATTAGTAAACATTAGTCAATTTTAACCGGAGAAAGGATATTTTGCTCTTGTACCTTTTTACGTTTCTTTTAAAAATAAAAAAGGAAAAAAAAAAAAAAAAAAAACCATCGAGTCCCCACAATTCGTCTAAAATAAATTATTGAGATTTTTTGACATTAAAAAGGAAAAATTAAAAGAAAAAACAACAAAAAAAAAAAAAAAGGAAAATGAAAAATCAAATGACATCCATCTACGAAGATAGACGATGGAGGTCCAATTTGGATCTCCACCATCTAAAGATGAATCTTTATCAATGAAGATCCATCTCTGGATGTCTAACTCTTTAACATCAATCTCCATTACAAAGATGGAGGTTGGCGACGAAGATGTGAGTTTCCATAGCGTGAAGACCTATGTTCTTCGTGCAATAAAGATTCATATCCATCGCAATTGATGCAACAAAAACACAATGAAAAATAATCATTTTAATGACAAAGGGTTAGGTTATTGTTGAAGGTAATGAGCAAATCATAGAAAAATAGCTTATCATGGCATCGATGATTGATAAAATAATAATGAGTCATTTGCACAAACATGATATAATTCATGATAAAATGATATAGTTTACGATAACATGATATATTTGTGCAAGAAATAATAGTTCGCGAAGTAAGTATGGTTAAAAGTCAAATAACAGCTCATTAGGTGAAATTAAATATGGTTCAAATAGTTTGTGATAATTACCAATAGTTCATGAAGTAAATATGAATTAAATTGAATAACTTGTTTGGTGGAAGATCAAGCTAGCTTCTAAGAAATCAAATTCAATTCCTCTTCACTCAAATGTAGTTCATCAAACCTCTTCAAAACATAATATCTACTCAAACGTACATAGTTCGTGAAGTAAGTATGGTTCAACTCAAATGTAGTTTTAGATAAGCCAAATAATAAGTTTTATCCACTAAAAGACTCTCTTCTTCAACTTCATAAAATGTTTTTTGTTTCTTTCTTCCCAAATAACTCATAAAATGACAAAGACTCCATAATACTAATGTATTCTAACTTTCTTTCCTCCTCCAAGAACTCTGAAATCTTACAAAAAGAAAGAAAACAAAGCAACAGGAACAACCCACTTAAAATCAACCATTGAAAACAACTTACTCTATAATTTACCAACCATTGAACAATGAAGAAAAAGATTATTCAAATTTTTCTCATAACTCTTACACACAAAATACCAAGAAGAAAGAAGACAAGAATTAGGATATCTCTTTTGAATAACATCACAAGTATTTATTTGTCTATGAGCAATTAGTCAAACTAAGAATTAGATCTTATTAGGGGCTTTTGACTTCCTAATTACACTAGCGAGATCTAACCTAGAATCAGATTCATCATGACTCAACTATTCAAAAAAGACTTGCGAGAAATAATTCCGTTGGAATTCAAGCTCCAAACCCTTTTATCTTTCGACACTTAGCTTAAAGGAGCTACCCTCTCCATAGAACATGCGTCTCATTGGACTTTGTTCTCTCTCAAAAGTTCGGCACATCTAACAATTGTGCTCCAATTACTAATCTTACAGTTATTAACATAATTGCCAAGTAATCAAAAGGCTGTATTAAAACATTATAATATTGATATATTTAAACAGATAATTCTGTCTACCTTTTCTCTAACTTTTTCATTAAATATACAAAGATCCATTTAATTTGAAATACAAGATACATATCATTGGTCTAAATGAACATAACATAGGAGGTTTATGGCTGGTTATTTTATGTGGTTTTTTTTTTTTTTTCAATGTCAAAGAATAAAGAAAATGAAAAATGAAAATTAGGCCCAATGTGTCAACAATTATGATGCATCCGACTCCATAGATATCTGTAGAACAAATCTCATTCAACAAAAGATCACAGCAGCATCCCATCATTAAAATCCTTTTCTTCTCTTGAAAAACTGTATAATTCGGATTTGGAAAGTAGGATAAGAGATCAAAGCCTTGAGAATGGCCAGTCATCTCCCAGAACTCCTGACATCATGTGCATCGGCAACTCAGTGATAGCATAATCAATCAGACATGACTCACATGACGATTTCTGCATAGAAGAAGCAACACAGTGAATCAGGAACAGCACAAACCACATAACTGGAAAACAAATGTCTTGAGCAACAACAGTTCCATTCTGCATGCCATTCATATACGAAAAGCTCACAAACCTATTCTTAATAATCTTTGGTCTAATCTCAGCAACAAATTCCAACAGCCAACATAAACAATTGTTACTTCCACGCAAGTTGTATTACCTCTTGATCACTCTTTCAAAATATCTCATGAACACTAGCATGATAGCCAAGACAACCAAATAGACCCACAACCTAGGAAATTTTTCCATAACCACTAGGTGTTGAAGCAATTTTTAGGCTTTATGAAAGGATGTTCAGGGAGTTTACAACATTAGAATAAAATACTTAAACCAAAGTCATACAATAAACATAACGGTTTACCACATTAATTGAAAGTCAAAATCATGTAAGTACAGATAAACAATTTCTTGATGTTGTGATCAGTCTATCTTATACAAATCAGATTCAAATCATCACTTGTTTATCTCTAATCTTTTTGCCAATGAATGGACACATTATAGCATACCTCAAAGTTTACCACAAACTAAATTCCCATTACTTGTAAGAACCGAAGATTCATTAATTTCCTCAGAAGCATGTCTTGTAGAAAGCCCTCCAATACATTGTCTCAACTCTTCTCCCACATTCTAGTAACTCATTTATGGACGATATAATAATTTCCTAACTCCAATTATCAAATGCCTAGAGTTCACATTGCAATAAATAAAAATAGCAAAAACGGACATAACAGTAAAAAGACAAACTGAATATAGAAGACAACAATTCCTGATAATTTTTTGAATTTTCCTGAATCATCATCAGTCCTTGTAATAATATTGTTGAACTATGTTGCTTTCATCTACCTTCCGTTTCAAAGAATCCTAAAATTTTCAAAACACGATTGAGTCCTAAATCATAATAAGAGGGTAATAATAAAGGAAGTCAAACAACAAAATAATAAGCAAAACAATGAATATGTGCATCACAATGACTGACCTTAGTCCACATTTAAATTGTTCAATGAATTGTCTGATGGGCAAGGGGCCGGTGTGGCTTCGGAGCTGAATTACATAAGGTATTAGAATTAAGCAAAGTGAAGAATTTCATAAAAATGACTAGCAATCTTTTACGATCATTTCTCTCTCTATTTCTGTGCTAAGTAATTTTATGATGCATCTCTCTCTCTCCTCCCTCCTACCTCCCTACCTCCTTTAGATGCATCCATCAATTTTTTTTTTTTTTTCTTTTGTATAGGAAACAAAAACTTTATTTAATAATAAATAAAGAAGTTATAAATGTGAACCAAAAATTCATAAATACAACAACCGAAAACAAAAACAAAATACAAAAACTCAATGAACAACAACCCCCCAATCAAGTAAAATGAAAAGATAAAGAAGAGTCTCTAAAATCTTCACTAGCAGATGTCCAAAGAGAAGCCAAATAATGTGTTTTACCCTCTAAATAATTCTCCTCCTCTTCAACTTCATCAAAGATTCTCTTATATAACCCATAAAATGGCAAAAACCTCACAATATCATAGAATACGATCTTTCTTTCCTCCCCTAAGAACTTTAAAATCTTGCAAAAAGAAAGAGCAAAAAGATTCAGGAGCAACTCACTTCAAACCCACCAAAAAAAATAATTTACTCCATAATTTACCAACCATTGGACAATGAAGAAAAAGATAATCCAAAATTTCCCCAAAACTCTTGCACATCACACACCAAGAGGGAGAAAGACAAGAATTAGGAAATCTTTTCAGGAGAATATCACAAAAATTTAATTTCCCATGAGCAATAAGCCAATCTAAAACCTTGATCTTGTTTGGAACATTTGACTTCCATGTTAGATTAGCAAAATCAAATCTTGAATGAGATTCATCCTAAATCAATCATTCAAAAAACGTCTTGCAAAAAAAAATGTTATTGGAACTCAACCTCCAAACCCTTCGATCTTTCATTTTTTAATTGAAAGAAACACCTTCAAGTGAAAAGATAAGAGAAGGAAATTCCTCAATCTCCCTATCATTTAAATTTCTCCTAAAATCAAAAGACCAACCTCTAGGGTGAGAAATACAATCCAATCTAGTTGAAATTGAAGCACTTTGAGAGGAAGCAAGCTTATATGATCTTGGAAAATTTAAGCAAAAAGGCAAAAAATCTAACCAACAAAGCTTCCAAAAACAAACCCTAGCATCATTTCCAACTACAAACCTCAAATTACAAGCGAAATCATTGAAACCTTGCATGATAACTTCCAAGGACAACGACTAAAGCCTGTACAAACCACATTGGAATCTCATCCATTTCCTTAAAGACCATACTTTTCATCACTTTATACCACAAAGAATTAGTTTCCAAAGGAAAACTCTATTTCCATTTACCAAGCAACGCCAAATTTTTCTTCACTATATTCCTAACCCCTAAACCACCTTTATCACAAGAATGAGAAAAGACTTCCCAACTTATTAAATAGATCTTCTTTCCTTCACCATTTCCATTTCACAAGAAATCCCTCATGATCTTTTCAACTCTTTTTGTTACCCCAATAGAAATTCTAAACAAGGAAAGATAATAAGTGAGAATGTTATACAACACAACTTGAATCAAAACTAATCTTCCTCTCCTAGATAAAAACGCATCCACATTTAAAATACAGGCATCCCCATTTAAAAAGCATCCATCAATTAAGAATTCAAGTTTGGATGAATGTTAAAATACAAACATCCCCATTTAAAAATTTTTTGGTAAGGATTGGCAATCCCTTTTCTTTTCACACAAATTCTAACATGATATTTATAGAGATAGATCAATACAGCAAATAGATATATATATATATAATCTCAGCCATAAAAGCTCTATAACCAATGGTCCTAAAAGTTCACCACAATTTGTGTAAAGAAAAAAGTGTAATTAATCCTAATATATGCATTGGCAAGTATTATCTTGAAGCTTATATAATATCCATGAATTAGTATTTGTTAACTCTTATTATTTAAAATGTTATTTATTGCAACAAATGAATATCACTATATTAGTTAAGTGTAAGAAAAATACTCAAAATAATTTATTAAATAATTTTGGGTGTTAATGCAATCTAATTCTTAAATTAAAGGTTTTAATCATTTATAGCACACTTTGATGTAGAACAAGTTTGACCTCCTAGAATCTTTATTTGATTTCCTAGGATCTTTATTTATTAATTTAGATTTTATTTGATAATCAAAATTAGAATCTTCATTTATTAATTAAAATTTTAATTGATAATCAAGATTAGAATTTTCATTTATTAGCTAAGATTTCTATTTCCATAAAAATAGGATTAGAACATTATAAATAAGTCTTGAGTTGTTTATGTTTTGCATCTTATTCATGTTTTCTCTTCAGTAATAAAACTTTATGTTTTAGTTTTATTATTTCTTTACTATTTACCCATTACGAGTTTGAAACAAACTTCCGCCACACCGAAATTGGTATTAGAGCCTGATCTACTCTCTGCTGATGGCTAAAATTGGCTCAAATGGAAAACCAACCACCAAGGCAGTTCGCGATAATCGAGCAACGACTAGATAGGATGAACGAAAAGCTTAAATAACTCGATGGAAGGAAACACTTCGGATAAGTTCAGCAAAATAGATAGGGTCTTTAGACCCGATCCATGCCTACAATGATGAGGTTCGGGTATATATCAGCATCACTTTTTAAAGACTCTTAAAAGAACTGAGTCTGAAAAAACCCGCATAATTACGGGTAAGATATAGGTCTACCCGCGGATCTCTACCAAACCCACAAAATACCTGTTGTTTATATGCCGCCCACCCATTTCCTTTTAATAAAAAAAAAAAAAAAAAACCTAACTCTCTCGACTCTCTCCCCAATCTGCATCGCCATCATTCCTTTGCTCGACTGTGCCTCTTTCTCTCTCCATTGCCGCCGTGTTATCGCCGACCACCAGAATATCTCTGTCTCTCTCTCTCCATTACTGACCAACAAAACCAAGGCCTGTTTTCAAAAAAACCCAAGGCCCTTTAAATTTTTCTAGGTCTTTGACATCTGGGTTTTGCTTCTATTCATTTGGTTTGTTTTGCATCTAGGTTGTGCGTCTTTCGCATCATTTATGATATATTATCTAGGTTATTTTTGTGTTATTGATGTTTGGATATTTAGGACTGCATTGAAGATCAAGTTCAAAGCTTTTGATTTGGGTGGTCATCAGATTGCTCGTAGAGTCTGGAAAGATTACTGCACCAAGGTTCTATGTTGTTTACTTTTATATTTAACTTGAACAATCTTAGTTTGTAGCGAAAGAACAAAATTTTTGCTTGTGGTATCTGGGTTTGGTGTTGAAACTTTGATGTTTTAAAACAAAAAAAAAAGTGTTTTAAGTTCTAATTTAGTTTGTAGTTTTTGGAGTTATGAGGGCTTTATTCAGTTTTTGTAGTTTCATTATATAATTTTCAACTTAAATCTTAGTTTGGAGCTAATGTTTGTAGTTTGTTAGTGTCATATAAATAATCATTTCATGACTTGATAAACTAGTGAAAGAAAATTTTTTTGGTGTGGTACTATGGTTTTGCTCTGCAACTTGTTTTTTTTAGGAAAAAAGAGTGTTTTTAGTTCTAAATTAGTTTGCACTTTTTGTACTTTATGGAAAACATGATGCAGAGTATAGAGCTTTTGCTAATAGTTTGATAATGTTTTAGTATAATTTGACTGTTAGATTCAATTGTGAAATAAAGAAACAGTTTTTGTTGTCAATTCTTTTGGTAGTGACTTGTTGGAGCTGCATTTCGTGGTGTTTCATGATCAAATAGTGGGGTTTTGTATTGGGTATGATTTTGGTAGTGTTTGGTAGTGATTTTGTTACAGCTGTTTTTTATTGTTTTGTTATATGTTTCATTATTAAGATTTTCTGTCTTTCTTGTTACCGTGAATTAGATTATTTTTCATTTTATGCCGCATTAGGTTCTTTTGGAATCTGGTTTTTCTTTATATGATTGTTCCTATTTGTTTTCATTGTTTACTTTGTTTTCTTTATATGGCCAAAAAAGTGTAGAAAACACAAATATGAGCAAGTGTAATATATAATGTAAGGTTTGCCCTTTCGAAATTTGATTTTATGCCAACATTTTCATAGTGTTGTTGTGGGATATAAGCTCAATGCATGTTGTTTTAGATATTAATCCAAGTATAGCACCTTTATTTAATGTTAAATGGGTGAATAGTATATAACTAAAAACCAGCAACTTCGACTTACCTGCATCTGGTGGTAGTAGTTGAAACCTCTAGTGTAACAACGCATGTACTTACACCAAAACAAAATATTTTGTTTTGTTATATTTTTTATTATTAATTGAATTGTTTAAATATATTAGGTAGCCAAACATATGACTAGTTGTGGAGAAAGTAAGATGAATACTTCGACTGGGGATAATGATATTGAAAACGTTGAGTCATGTGTTCCGAGAGTAGCCAACGGAAGCTAGAAACATCATTCGTAGCCAAAGACATCATAGTCATTCCTGTTTCTATGGCGGCTTCTAAGTTCGCTTTTAGTACAGAGGGTTTCTTAAGTTCACATCAAAGGAGATTGCATCCGGACACATTGGAAGCATTGATGTGTGCACAAAATTGAATATGGGCTCCACTTCAAGATATGAAATGAGTTATAAATTTAATTACATTATATATATTATTCGTAATCATAAATTGAATTTTTAATTTTTCACTTAATTTGTTCTATTAGGTGACGTTCCGAAGGAAGAAATATATCATAAACAAGATGAAGAAGAGTCATTATCATCTTGATTTAATTTTTTATATTTATATTTATATATTTTTTTGTTATTTTGAAATGTAAATTAAAGATAAATTTTGACTTTTAATGTTATTTTTAGTTTAATTTTGATTATGGCATGTTTTTTTGTAAAATCTAGCAAGAATGATTATGGAATGAATTATGTGATGTGAAATTAGTTTATTTTGGTTTAGTAGAAAAAAAACTGATTTTTTTTAAATAATAATAATAATAATAATAATAATACAACTGGAATCTTGAACCCATTGAATTTTTTAGTCCATAAAGATTTTTTGAGAAAATTTTTAAATTTTTTTTTGAAAATATTTGGGTCAACCCGAATTTGACCAGGTCGACCCGGTCAACCCGAATATGACCCAATCAAGTCCGGGTTTGGTACAGGTCTAATCAGAGTTCAGACCCATTAAATGTGTGGATCTGGTCTGGAACCAGACCCTCAAATTAATTTGAGAGTATGGGTAGGGTCTGGACCTTAAAAAAGAAAAGAGGATCCAATACAGGTTTAGGTCTAGTGCAAGTCCAGACCCATATTTTGTCATCCTTAACTTCAGAGTATCCAACAAACCTTTATTGCGATGACCCTCGAAGAAAGACAAGTTGCCAGCGAGCGTCAACCTGACTTGACAGGTGGCTAGACGGCGACCAACAGCGAGGACACCGGAGATGATAGCGGATGGCAAGGTGAACAAACCCCAAACCCTCAAACAGACCTGTAACCCCTGCTTGACCCACGAAACCTAGAACTGAGCAAAAACAACCCACATGGAGACTCGCAAATTCACCTTCCAAACTCGCGTGCAGGACTGTCTTACCCACCAAACCGACTAAATCCACATGCCACTCTATATCCTGATCTCGATTTGCACGACCCATATGCAAATCCGCACAACCGCGACCCGTTTCGCAAGGCTCGTAGACCTGCACAACCAAGCCCAGATCGGCACCAGCAAAGGCTAGGTTAATAATGACGAGCACCGATAACACCATACCAGAGGTGAAAAAGGTCAGATCGACGATGGAAGAGACCAGATCGAGAACGGACAAGACTGGTTTGAGAAGATCTAAGACCCAGCAATGTGGTCTTAATATATACCAAATCAACCCAACCCAATTCGTCAACCCAACCCATCTCGAGCGTTTGAAAGGGTTAACCAAGATGCTTTTGGGTGGCACGATCAGTCGGATCCAATGTTGTTGAAATCTACGAGTATTTTCCTCCGGATGAGTTATCTTTACAATTACAAAACTTAAGGGCGAGTTTCTTTCAAGAGGAGAGGATTTGATGTAGGACAAGTTTGATCTCCTAGAAATTAGAATCTTTATTTACTAATTAAGATTTCACTGGATAATCAAAATTAGAATCTTCATTTATTAAGATTTTACTTGATAATTAAGATTAGAATCTTCATTTATTAGCTAAGATTTCTATTTCCATTAAGAATATGATTAGAACACTATAAATAGATCTTGAGTTGTTTATGTTTCATATCTTATTCATGTTTTCTTTTCAGTAATAAATCTTTATGTTTTAGTTTTATCATTTCTTTACCATTTACCCGTTTCGATTTTGAAACAAACATCCATTGCACCACACTTGAAATGCTAATGAAGAAAAATGCAAGTTATGTTATAATGTTGAACTATATATAAATTATATTTGGATAGCATAGAGCATGTGCGGTCCTTAAGCTCTCTCCCATATCATGAAGAGGCATGTGAGCTTAAATTTAAATGCAAGACTTATGGAAACACTAGTGATTTGGTAAGCCTTTAGTACATTCTTTTTTATGGTAAGCTAGAAAGTTATATGCGACAGCTTGTACTCTTGTTATCCTAGCGCTTCACATTTGGAGGCATCTAAAAATAAAATAAAATAAAAAGAATATATTGGTAACAACTTGAAGAAAGTTAACCGAAAACATAAGAATGGTGGCAGCAAGCCAGCAAGAATTCCATGTTTGTTCCACACCATTCTTTTCTTTAATCTTAATCAAGTTTCTAAATTTATTTTAAATGAAGTTACAGTGAAACCACGTAAATTTGATAAAATTTCATATGGTTTGATTATCCATAGTATTGAGCTTTATGTGTATAATTCTAGTTTGTTTAACTGAACATATAATTTTTTCAACTTAAACATCATACATCTAAGGCAGTTAAGGTTTTATTAATTAATAATTAAGTATTATATTTGGATGCTAAGTCGCTTTGATATTATGTATTTCAATCCAAGTTTAATTAAATACTAATTTAAAAGATAAAATAAACTGGTAAACAAAATAATGAGGAAAAAAATATTAAAGTAAAAAATTTGTAATTTGCAAATAAATGGCAATTTTTCCTTCCGCTCTCTCTAAACTCCTTCCTCCGGTGGCCCAGACCGCACTCCTTTTTCTTTCAAAGGCAATTTTTCTGCTTTTTTGCTTTAAATGGCAGCCCCACTATTAATAATAAAAGGATCCTTTTTATATATGCCTTTGGACTTGATGTCCAAAGATAACAAAAGGATAAGCTATCAGATCATAGTTTTCAAGCTTCCTAAAATTAAGAATTGCATTTTAGTGTCCCCACGCCTTGTATTAAAATTTTGAAGCTCACATGCCCTTTCATTATATACGGAAAACCAAGGTCGACACACCTGAGATTGCAAACGTTCGAGACCTCCCATATTTGATTTCCACTCCTCAAATATAAGTTACATACAATTTAACATCACAATATAACTTGTAGCGTGAGCTCATTTTTCTTCCGTAGCATTTTATAGCCAATAATTCCTAACAAACAGTAAATGATCAAATCCTTCTATGGAATTATGCACATATGTATAAATCTATGTATATAGTTCGAAAAAAATAAAATAAAATAAAGTAACACCACAGCTAATGCTTTCATGGAGCTTAGACACATACCATTAGGGTTCCCTTGTTCATAGAAATTTCGAAAGAGAGAGACAGCTTCTGATGCCATGATTCCTCCAGTACATTTGAAACCTTTCCCTTGAGGAACTTCACCACTGCCATAGAAATTATAATGACAAAACACCTCACAGACAACCAATTCAAGTAAACTGATGATGAATGGAAGATGTATGTAGAAATAATGATGACTCTGAGCACTCACATTTAAGGCTTTGAACTTAATAAGCTGAAAAATAAAAATATAAAATTTTAAGAGAAGGGTACCCGCAAATCCTATTCCGTTTTGTAGAACTCTAAAATATGCAAGTATTCTACAAATTTGAATGGTTACCATCTCAATTACTATTTTTCAGGAGTGTTTGAAAATTGCCCAAAATTATTAACAGTATGGAATATTCCACAACCAAGGGGGAAAAAAACAAATCCAACTGGGCAAAATTTATACCAACAGATTATATGTCCACAAAATGTCTTTTAAGATGTACTACAAGACTACAAACGCATCAGCTTGTTTGCAAACGTAGTTCTATCTAGCATTCTATCATGTGGTAAAAATCTCATATACAGTTTGAATGAGTTGGTGAATGTCTATTAGAAAGAAAGAGAGACAAAATACTTTATAATGCTAAAATACCAATGCCTTTGACAAATGCCTTAGACAAACATAGCCACTCCTACAGCAGTCTTTTAATGCTTTCAGTATTATCCAAACCCATTTATATTTTCGCCAAGGCCAAGCCAGTTTTTGCGTTTATGAACTTAACTTAGGTAAGTTTGCATGGTAAAAGCATAGGCAAGTCAAACAAATTGGCAAAATCTCGAACCAAGTGAATTATATGAAAGGCAATCATCAAAATCTTGAAGAAGCCTAACAAATTAGCAGATGAGATGAGAGGATAACCAATACATAAAATACTAAAAGAAGGGGATAAATTCATTGCAGGTGTGCATATCTATGTTTGTTTCCTTCTCACATCCATAGCCAAAAAAATAACCTGACAATAAAACCTAAATTTCGGATTAGTAAACTGAATTCAAACCTAAAACTATTTGTCAAACAGGCAATACATGACATAAAACACAGGCGAATTTTTAGAACTTGAAGAATTAGAGACCAAGTGTTTTAGCATGGCGAAGACATGTCTGTGCATGTTGACATGGTTGTCTTTTCATTTTTCATTTTTTTCTTTTTTAGTTTCTTTGGAAAGCATGAAGAGAGATGTTTCTTATTATATGACTTTGATATGTATACATATATCCTCCAACACAATTCTACCAAGGAATTCTTTTCTGGATGTTGCATTTGACTCCTAGTGGTGGATTCAACAAAATGATACCTCCATCCGTACTTCTCCTAGTCTTCATCTGTTACTCTTGATTACATCCATTCTGACTTACTTGCACTAGCCCATGTTTCTTGAGAAGGTGCTGCAGTCTATAGTGTCAGATCTATTGACGACTTATCCACAGAGTATGAGTTTATTTTATAAAAAGTAGATATAGTTTTATAAATGATTCACATTGGTATCAGAAAGCCCTGAACTCAAAAATAAAAGCAAGAAATATGATGTTACAGCATTTAGAGCCACGAATTATTTCAATCTCAGGCATAGCACTGTTAAAGATGTTTATTGCAGCAAGGAAGTCTTGAAGTGTTGCAAGCACAAATGCTGTGCTTCATGGACACAAGGTTGTAGACACACCAAAGTTTAAAATACAAGGACACGGATGTAAATGTAAAAATTTAAGCTTTATGATATGAAACATATATGTCAAACTACAAATATGTGTTCACTAGCTCCCAAAAGACCCATATGAAGTAAAACAACTATCAGCTCTGAAGTATGTGGCAGTTTAAGATAATTTTATATTGCATCCTCAAATTAAATGCATGTGATCTTTAGGTTCAGAAATAAACCTTATGTGTGGCACAGAGGTATTTGAATGCAATGATAGTATTGATCCACACCCTCCAAATTTGTCATTCGCGCATCCATAAAATACTTGCCCTATGCCTAGAAAAGGGGGATAAGCATCTAGTTATTGATGAGAAAAATCAAACATAAGAAAAGAAAAATCTTTTGATTATAATATCATGATTTAAAGAGCATATGCATACCAAGAATTGATAAAGCTGCAGCACACATAATACAAGGTTCACAAGTCACATAAAGGCAGCATTTTGAGAATTTTTCAGCAACCTCTGACTGTGACAGTCCATCTCTTTGCCATTGGTTAAGAAGAACATCAATAGCTTCCATCTCTGCATGTCTTGTAGCCTGCAGAAAGAAAATACTAGTAGAAACTCTTTTTTTATAGGAAACAAAGACTTTATTTGATAGAAAAGAAACGGATTACAAAAGAGAACCAGTGGTCCACCAAAATAAAAAGCAAAACAAGAGCAAAATACAAGATAGGAAAGATTCAATCAACAAACAGCCTTCCAATCTAACATAATAAGAAATAACGAAGATTCTTTAAAATATTCACTGGTAGAAACCCATAAAGAAGCCAAATAATCAGCTTTATCCCATAAAGAGCTCTTCTTCTCTTCAACTCCATCAAAAATTCTTTTATTTCTTTCTTCCCAATAGCCCAGGAGATGGCAAAGACTCCACAATACCAAAGAATACTAGCTTTTGTTCCTCCTTCAAGAAACTCATAAAGCAAAAGTGCTACAAGATAAAATCCTTGCATATTCTACAAAAGCATCCATGTAACTGACATCTATGGTGACAAGTACAAGGTGAGGGAGAGAGATTGTATTCACTACACTAGTTTGTTCCTTTTCCTTATAAACAAGAATTCCTGGAAACATATACAAAGGAGTATATGAGTCATCAGCTTCCTGACAAATAATTAAGAACAGCAGGCACACAAGTTTATTCCAATGGATTATTGAAACAGAGAAACATTAAGTGATTCATAAGTCATGGGGAGCTTGAAAACAGCTGCAGTAGCGCATGGCCCAGATTGCTATCTGTCAGCCAAAATAATCTGATTGAAGGTTACACACAAACTCTCATAAAAACTTAATTCGGAATGCCACTAGGAGGGCACCTCCTTGGCTCCTTCTGAAGTGACATTCTGCACAGACTGATTAACATTTCTACTTGCAAAAGCCTTTGCAACTTCAAGAACACAGTCAGCAAAATGACTAATCCAGAAGAAACAGATAGAAAGTTGAAAGATTCTAACAATCACACTGATGCTGTAAAGCAAAGTCACTCAACCCTGACAGTCAGATTAAAGTTAGCCTTCATCTGTAATCGGCAATGAATCAAAGGTGCTGGAGCATGAACACACCATTGACAGCATAACTTAAGTTCCTCCGAAACTAATTCTGCCTCTAATCCTCTTATAATTATCCACCTCTTATGACAGTCCATATGTTGATAAAGCAAGTAACCCAAGGCTCCCACAAAAACAATAACAAAGGTCTAATTTAGAAGAAACTAAATCTTACAGCACATTTCAATCAACAAATGTTTAAGTTTAACAGCCTCCTGGATATATAAACTGGGAATTCTACTAAATTAACTTTTCCTCTCTATCACAGCCCAGGACATATTATTTAGATCCAAATCCAAAAGGCAGCTGTAGTATTACAAGCTCCAACATGCCAGCAAAACAAGCTCATATCTTAAATAACTTCCATCAAAGATGGCAACCAAATTTTTTGATAGGAAACAGAGACTTTATTAATAAAAAGGCCAGAAGTTACAAATATGAATCAGAAGTCCACCAAAAAAACAAACAAAAACAAAAACTAAATACAATATTAGAATAATCAATCAACAAACAACAGTCTTCCAATCAAGCATGATGAAAAAAAAAAAAAAAATGATAAACGATAAAGGATAACAATAAAATTTTAAAAACTTCACTAGAAGAAACCTAAAGAGAAGTCAATAATCCACCTTATCCCATAAAAAATTCTCCTCCTCTTCAACTTCATCAAAGACTCTTCTATTTCTTTCTTCCCATATAACCCAAAAAGTGGCGAACACTCCACAATACCAAAAGTACTAACCTTCTTTCCTCCTCCAACAACCTTAAATTTCTTCAACAAGAAAGAATCTAAAGATTTAGGAGTAGCGCACTTCAAACCAACTAAAGAAAACAACATGTTCCATAAAAAACCAACCACCAGACAATGAAGAAAGAGATGATCCAAGTTTTTCCCACTACTCTTACACATGACACACCAATAAGAAGAACGACAAGTACTACGATATCTTTTCTAGAGAACATCACAAGTAGTTAATTTTCCATGAGTGATAAACCAAACTAAAAACTTGATCTTGTTCAGAGCCCTCGACTTCCAAATAAGATTAGCAAAATCAAATCTTGCGAAAGAATCATCTTAAACCAATTTTTCAAAAAATGACTTGCACGAAAAAATGTCATTGGAACTTAACCTCCACAGCCGACGATCGTCCATTCCAGAATTGAAAAATCCTTCTAATTTTTTAATTCGGTTCGAAGGTACCACTCTTGTTGTATATAACCTTACCTTTAAAAGACAAAGGAAAAACTTATAATTACAGGAGCAGATTATCCAGAAGATTGATGTGAGAATCATTGTCAAAACTAATATAATAAAACCAGAAAGACAAGAAAATATTATAATTAAAGGATGACAAGCTAATCACCTCGAGCCTAAAAGGATCTACATGTATGACAGGGTAACACCATGGTACGAATACGAATCACAAGATTACAAGAAAATACAAAAGTGTAGACAGATGTAACATACATAAATAACAATAAAATCAAGAAAAAGGTACAGTCTATAACAATCATGCATTCTCATCTTCTTTTTCACAGACTAGAACTTGTGTAACTTCACTGCTTATTGGAAAGATCAATGAGATGGCATCATCCAAAAAATCCCCTGACCAAGAACAAGACCAACTCTGTGCAAAAGAGAATTGCATTCTGGATAAATTCCATGGTCCTTCTTGACATTGACACCCAATCCATCCAGGACATAATAAGCAAAATCCATTTTACCACATTAAGCATGGTTAATATTTACTCTAAAAAGTTGATAGCCTATGCCTTGCCACCTAAACTTCCAAAGCCCGTGGCACACACTTGGAAAGATGAAACTTGAGCACAAAGGAATGGACTGAGTGGTATATTCACAATGTGAAAAAATTGATTATACACATGCACATGCATGTCTGTTCATGTTTGTCCGCAGTCCACGCATACAAATTTTCTTGAATCCTGTTCCAGAAATGTTGCTTGGTAGTTATTTTTAAGATGATATTCTACTTTCTCGTATCCCAACATCAAAACACCAGGGGTGGTCAACAAACGTCCCTTAGAGCATTAAGTGTATAACAGTATAAGAATGTTTTATCACATTTATGGTAATCCAATTCTATCTCCCCATATTTAAGTTAGAAGCAAACAGTCTCCACAATAACAAGTTCATCTGACTAAGCTACAAATACTGAGAGGATGTGTTGATCTAAAAACATATAAGTTGTAAGAATATGAACTAAATTAGAGGAAATATCCACCAAGAAGGCTTTATTAGTTTCACTTATAGTTCCAAAGAGAATTGTCCTGAGGAAAACGAAATAACATTACATAATATTTTTAAAATATTAATAATCACCAAGTCAAAGATATATGAGATAATTTCTTCTAAAAACAAAAAATAATAATAATAAAATTTAAAAAAATAAAAAAATTCATATAAAAAAACCTAGATAAAAATCCTTTAAAATATGGCAAGAAAAGGCTTAGCATCATTAGTTTGCTTTAATTCCAACACGGGTTTCTAGAGTAGCTGCTAAGATAACTCTCAAACCAATTCGAAGCACAATATATTAAGTTATTAACAAAGGAACGTATCTAAGCACAGGTAGTGAAATGTTTTCCACATTTTTAAAAGACAATTAGTAATAACAGAACTATCAATAATAACAAGATTTCAAGTTAGGCTTATAACTGCACAAATACTTGAAATATGAATCAATCAACCAAATTCAAGTTAGTCCAGCTCTGGTGTAACTGATAACTTTAACTGCTTAATATCCCAAGTGAAAACAAAAAAAAAAGAAACTCTACATGAGAACATAAGGAAATAATAATAATTGTGCCCCTAATATATGTTAGAAAATATTACATATCCGCTGCCGTCAAACCCTAAACCCCGTATTTTCTGATAAAAATCAATTTACAAATATATGAAATGTTGCATGTAGATCCAACATATATATATAAAAATAAAAAAATAAAAAATAAAAAAAGAGGAAAAATTAACAATGGTATGTAGAAAAATGCTGTGTTCACATGCATTACTCAATTTCAAATTCTCCCTTAGTGAACAACATAAATTTGATTAAAGGGAGACAAAGCAGCTCAAGGCTAGAAGTTCTTCACAAACTTGGAAATGGTAGTTGAGTTACAATACTGGTATTCAAATTTTACACCTCATTTGAAAATAGTGAAATCATGAAGACCGAGTTGACCACTTTGCCATTGAAAGATTTGAGAATTCTCATCAACAAATAAATAAATACATAAATAAGTAAATAAAAGGGAAAAAAAAACACCAATAAAGACGAAAAACCGCTTAAGTAATTGCAGGTAAATTTCCTATGTACCTTGCATAAAATTACTGAGTAAAATTAGCTTCAATATTGCAGAAGGGTCCTATGAAGACCAAGTTTACATTTAAAGAATTAAGCAGAACTGCTTCAATAACCAATTATTCATTTTGACACACGCTACAAAGAAACAAAAGGGGCTGCCAGCCAAGCAATGAAACTAATTGAACATATAGTTTATAAGAATATTGAAAGAGAGTCAAAAGAAAGCATGAATCAACTTACATTTCTTGTCTCATTAGTTCGATTTCGACCAGTAGCAATGAGCTTTCCACCCTCCAAAATCACACAGCTGCTCAATAGTTTGAACGATGAGAAAAGCACCCAAACAATCATAGTGTGACATAACAGACAAAAAAAAAAAAAAAAAAAACTTGTAGTTTTCTACTTTCTCTATTGTTTTTCAATGTAAAAGAAAAAATATGCCTGGCACCATGTTAACAACCATCAAGGCCTACTATATTGTTATTTACAGTTTGCATCATACTTAATAAAGACATATGACATAGAATAACCCTAAATTGAGATTGTTGTATCAAGTGGGTTGCATGCCTTCCTAGACCCAATCATGAAAATTTTTCCCACTAACTATGAAACAATGGTTTAAGAAAGGAAATAATTGAAAAGATTACCCAACAGGCACTTCCAGGCACTCCAGGGCAAGTTTCGCCTACAAAAACAAAAATCAGTTTAAACAACAAGAGCTAGTTAAATTGAAAATTAGAGTAATGTGCAAGTTGTGTAGTTAAAATGAAATAAAGAGGTTGAGTGTGTGTGTGTGTGTGTGTGTGTATTTCACCTGTTGTAGAGCAAGTTCCATAAATGCAAGAGTATCTTGTGTAGGATCATGGTTGATCATCGTGGTAAGTCAGCGGCTACTCTCCTTTGGGACTTTTGTCGAACAGTTGGTGTGCGGAAATGAAATGATGATCGTATCAGATTAAAGTAAAGACATCAACCAATTGGGATAACAACCGTCCCAAACCATAGAATTCAAATGACTGCCCACTTTGACACGCTATGAGCAGCAGAATTGGCTAACCTGGGAAGATACTGCAATGTGCAATCAGAAAATCTGCTGAGACTGGACTTGATATCATGAATAATATTATCTACCAGAGTGGATGCGTGTTTTATATATGTCAAAAGAAATTTAATACAGTTGAAAATATTATTATAAAAATGAAAACAATAAAAATATATTTAGTAACCATAATTGAAATTTATAAAAAAATAATAATAATAATGTGATATTAAAGCTCAAATAAAATAGTAAAAAAATAGTTGAAGGAATTAGGAAGTATCTAATTTTTATATAATTTTAAAATTCATAGTAATGTTAAAAGAAATTTAATATTATATTAAACAGTAAAAATGAATTTAATATTATATAAAATATATAAGATAAAGAGTTTGAAATTTAATTTTTTTTTTAAAAAAATAAATTTATATTTATATTAATTGTATTAAACAATATAAATAATTATAAAAAAGTTACGATATATGTTTAGGGTTAAAATGACTTATAGAGTAAACTTCATTGTAGTGGCTAAATTTTCATGAAATTTAACTTTATTAATCATGTTTTCATTTTTTCTCCCTTCATTCTTATGTTTTCATAAATTCATCAATTCGATAGCTTTAACCAGAATTTAAAATGTTGGCTGTGACAGAAAATGCAAAAAGATCATTTTGGCCATATCATTAGCTAAACACCTTAAAATCACTATTTTTCCCTCTAATCATAAAAAATTTACAATTTAACTTTAAGAGTGTGTCTGGAATTGTTTTTACTTATAAAATAATAACTTATCTCATAAATTTTGAGTAATAAAGTGTTTAACAAACCTTGCATAATTGGCTAATTTCATAATCTACTTCTCTTAGGCCTTAGGCCTTATTTGGTGCATGGGATAGGATTGAATTATTTATGTGGGATGAGATGAGATGGATGGAATTATATTTGATTAATTTAAAAGTTATCCCATGTTTAGTGAAATGTAGGTTAGGATTACGAATAGTGTTACAAACTTGGATTTTATTGAAAATTTCTATGGATTTTTCAGATAACCCATGTGTTGAGTGGGTTTCATTTATCTCAAACTAGTGGGATGAATTCCTAATAGAATAACTTAGTGAAGGTTGGTTTGCCTGCAACAAACATGGGTTTAAGTCCAAACTCGCAAAACAAATTAAGCTTTATAATTAATTTTTGAGAAGTTGGTTAGGATCCCTTTTTAGAAGCTAATTATCAAATAAGCTAATTCTTAACCTTTAAAATATCCATATTATCCTCCTTATTTTGATGAAGTCAATAACGCCCCCCACTTTAATAATAATATTAAAAACTATAATTTTTAAAAATTATAATAAGTTATTATGTTTTAATTTAAATAATTTTTTAATTAATTAAAATTAAATATATAATAGTGATGGCCACCATGTATGTTGGTGATGGAGGCTTCGTCCTCTAACAATGGAGGAGGCAAGAAATCAACTCCATTGCATAGAATAGCCAAATCAACTCCTTCAATCGGAGTTGATGACCAAATCCTTCAATGTCAGAAGAGGTTAGTTTCTCCTTCGACAACGTATGTGATGAAATCGATATCGTCAAAGGTGAAACCAACCCCTTCCAACTTTGAAGGAGTCGATTCGGCTTCTCCATGCGATGGAGGACTTGCCTTTTCCATCGCCGAAGGAGAATCGATCTCTTTGGGCGATGGAAAATGCCTCTATCACAGGCAAAATGCTGGAGTCAATCTCAAAAAAGATTAATTAAAGACTTATTTGGTAATTGTCCCTTAAAATATCAAACAAAAATAAGTTAATGTTACATATTATTATTGTCGAATGTGGCATAGTGATAGAGAACCCCCATTCAACCTAACAATAACTCAAGTTTAAATGACTACGTCCTGATATTATTTTTAAAAGAAATAAAAAATAACGTGACACATTAAATGTCATTAAGTGAAAAAAAAAAATGTGTACTCATAAAATCAAGTACAAGATAAAGAAACTAATTGTTTCAAATAAAGTCAATTAAAAATTATGCCTTCACTTATGTGCTAGTGTTGAATTGAATAAATAAGAAAACACTTTTACCTGCTTATAGGCAAAGGTAATCAATTTTGGGACATAATGATCAACAATCTCTCCAAAAGACTATAAACTAAGAGAAATATAGAAGTTGGAATAATACAAGGCAAAATCTTTTGAGCATATATTTTTCTCTCCTTAACCTTCTTTTAACAATAAACTCTCATTCCCCCAGCTTTTAGTGTAACCAAAAAAATAAAGTTAATTTTATTTTTTTTGAAAAAAAAAAAAAGAAAGAGAGAAAGAAAACAGAAACAACAAAGAGATGATGTTCATAGATCAGAAAGTAAAACTTTCTTCTTGCCCTTCTCATCTTGACCATTTGACCGCCTCACAAATCGCCCCTGCCACATTCCAGGAAACAAAAGATGTGAGGGTTAAGGAGAGAATTCATTCCAAGAAAGTCAAATAATTTTATTAACAAAAATTTTAAGTTCAACGAAACCATATCAATATATTGGATGTCACATTATTTAGGGTTAAACTTTTGAAATACTTTTATATGCTTTTATAAGATGTGATAGTGTTCATATAAAAGTTTTAAAGGCATACTGTATGTACATATTTTATCGAATATTTAATATTTCAAATAATTGGTGCCACAATGATATGCCAATTTAAAAGGTGTCAACAAAATTTTTGTTGACATATTACAACATTTTATAAACGTAAGTAATATTGTCGGACTCTTTAGATAACATTTACTTAGGTGCGACCCGAAATAAAGGCTTCTGGAAGTGGGAGAAGAGCTCCCAAGACACAGAGAATGAGAGTCCTACAAAAAGAAAAACAACCACTTATTGCTTTTAAGTGGCATGCCATTTGAACTCGGCACATCCTTTGCTTGACCAAGCAAAGGAAGTGTTGTCTCCACTGAGCCAGCACACGTTGTGCAAAAGATGGCATGATTTAGTCCTTAGGTGTCTTTTAGTTATCAATAAACTTATATGCACTAATGATAAGTACACTGCCCTTTTACTTAATGATTGGGTTCAAATCTCAAAATGTATGTGTCAAATATGTACAAATTTTTATTTTATTATACAAATAAATTTTTGAACGGCAGTTAATTGTTTTATTATTAATCAATTTTCAATTTTATTGTAATTATACTTAAAAAAAAAACCTATTAAATACCATAATTTTCCATGGACAAAATGTCACGATTAATCCGTCTTATTTACTCCCATTAGATTTTCCTTTCCCTTGTTACATTTCAAATGTTTTAATAGTGGCATTGTAAATCTCAAAAATCATACCTCAATTTACCTATAAAATATCTTTAAAAAAAAAAAATACCAGTCAAGTACAGTTGTATATTTTTTGGCATAAGGTTGTTATTATTATTATTTTTTAATTCGTATGTTTAGGATTACTATTCATCGAACTCATCAATCGAGGGAGAATTTGGGATTTTTTATATGAATTTTTGTAATGAAATTTGAGTAACCCTCGACCAAAATTGAAAAACAATAACAAGAACAATAATAATAATAATTAAAGGAAAGCGAAGAAATCTATACCCTCATTCTGGGCCGTCTATCAGCGTTGACTTTTCTGACTTGGTACCTGATCTTTTTAGAGAAGAGGCGTGTACGCCGTTTTTCTTTGTAGCGCAAGACACTAGCCTCTCTCACCCCGCTCTCAGAGAACAAATCAATCTGAGCCAGCCTGGCCTGCCCCAAAATTACTCTATTTCAGTCACCGCACACTAGTTTCAAATTTACCAGTGACCATAACCAAATTCCTGAAAATGACTCATATTCTTTTAAAACACATATCGGAAGCAGTCAAGTCAGACCATATATTTTAACTAGTTTCAGCCGTCCCATTAGTTCTGAGAAAACAAAGAGATTCAACGCCACTAGGTTTTGGATTATTTTCATATGACAATTTTTTTATCTCTTAATATATTATTTATACATATAAAGAATTCCTCAAGAATAAATATCTTTATTTTATTTTAATACAAAAAAATGCATATAGAAAAAAGTTATAAAAGCATTTGACAAAATTCAAGAACATAAATACGAAGATTGTAATTAAAATAAGATGGTTTCCTCACACTACCATCCACATTAAAATAGTTTTACATTCACATCTGACTCCACTCCGTTACTCCTTGGTCCTTAAATTTATATTATACAGAAAATAAAAAGGTTGAGAGGTTGCCATGAACAAATAATTAAATGGACCCACAAAAGAGGGGAAAAAACAAAAAGAAGCTGAAAAGTAGTTCAGCCAGGTGGCACCTTCCAAAAACAACAAAACATAGGGAAAATTTACAAATGTAGTTCACTTTATTTAGGAGCATGAGGCATGTTATGGTCCTTAACCGGCACGACAGAATGAATTTGTAATTCCAGTTTATAACATTGTGGAATAAAAATTATGTTTCTAAAATTTTAAATTAAATTTATTAAAAAAAAAAACGAAGGTGGCCTGGCAGATGAAGTAAAATTAGAAATGAAGAATTGAATATAAGAAAAGTGCCTGTGGGAGAAAAGAAACATACAGAGACATCAATTCCGTCGTCCAAGAAGGGGGAGCCCTTATCGGACCAGGCGTTGACAACGTCGTCGTATTTGAGCTTGAGTAGCAGTTCGCCGGAGGGCGTAGGAGGAGGAGGAGGCAGACGCTTTTCCTTTTCCTTTTCTTTTTTCTTGTTTTTGTCGGAGGAAGAGGTGTTTTTGGTGGCGGTGGAGTTGAGTTTCGGAGAGATTTGAAGGACATCGACCGTACTAGGGAAGCTCCACCAGTTCCCATCCTCCACGTGTCTCAACGCTCTTATTCCTCTCCGCATTCCAAACCCCATATCGCCAAATCCAATCCCCATCGGATTCCCGTGCCAGTAATCGTTGTTCGGTTCATGCATCGGACTCAAATTCCCCATTATACTATCAATCCCTTGCTCGATTTCTTCATCGAGTATGGACTCCGCGTCGAAGTCATCATGAAAGTAGTCCTCCTCGCCCACACAATTGGGCAAATTGGGTGGTTTGGGGTCGGACCGGAAGGTGAAGGTGGGTTTGTCCTGAATTGGTTGGTGGTAAAGCAAGAGTTGAGCGGGTTCTTCGAAGAAATAGTCATGGGGTGGTTTGGTGAACTTGGTGGTAGTGTACTTTTTAAGGTGGCTGGTGGAGAAGAGGTTGGGATAGACAGTGGAGAGAAGCGCGGCGGCTTCGTTGTAGGTTTGTTTGGGGCGTTTTCGAGCAGTCCGTGGCTTCCGAGTGGAGATTGCTAGGGGGGAGTTGCTGGCTTCTGAGAGAGTTGATGAAGGTGAAGATGTGTGTGATGTTCTTGTTGTCGTTGAAGGGGATGGAGATTTTATCAGCTCTAACTCTATTCCATAGGTTCTACCGCTTGCGCTTAAACAGGAAGACATTGTTAATTGGAATTCTAATTATTCTAATTTTTATAAATTTTAGTCAGATGAGAATTTACCAATTCAGAGAATTGAATCGGTGGAACTGGTGGCATACTCAATTCCAATAAAAGAAGACAAGTCACTTTTTGATGAAAGAAATGAGTCTCCTCTTATCATAGCTAGACTTCAAAACCCTGAACCCTAGAAAGGGTACAAGAACCAAAAAGTTGAAGAAATGTTTAAAAAAATATACAGTGACAAAAAGCCAAAAAAAAAAAAATCTACTAACAAATAAGAGAAGAACTTCCTAGAACCCTATTAAGTAAAACCCTACCAAAAACCCAATACCAATCTCCTACTTCAGGCTAAGAAGAAACAAGAGAATTGCAAAATTCAAGAAATTCCCAGATACCATGAGAGAGTTTGGAGCCAAAAGGAATGAGAAATGTCTAAGAAAGGAAAGTTATCCAATAAAACTACCAACGACCCTTAAGTGTGTATATACACATATATAACATGATATGATGGGGGTAAGAGAGAGAGAGAGAGATGGTTTTAAGTGTGTGCGCGCGCGCGGAAGAAGGAGGTCACGAGAATGGGAGGGGGAGATAAAAAGGCAAAGATCCGTTGAAGGGTTGTGTAGATGTAGATATGTGCAAATGGCAGGGACACTATCTGTTGGAGAAATTAGGTGTGTGTGTGTGTGTATGAAATGCAAGTGAATAGAGATGAGTACAGAGGAAAAGACAAAGCTTAGTTTCTGCAGTTTTGGCTGTGCACCACTCTCTTATTTGCTTTCACTTTCTCTCTTTCACTACTTGTGTGTGTCTTGTGTCTTAGCTTCTACCAGCTAACTCTTCAATTATTTTGTACTTGTCTTTTACGATATTGGCCTTCTTTGCTTCTACATTCTTCATCGTTATACTCTCTTTTCTCTAATTAAATTTAATTATATCCAACACGTTACTAATCACCCAATTTTATGAAGAGTCTTGTGGCTTTAAGCTTTCTTCTTTATTCCTTAATAACGCTAAAAAATATTTCATTCTTTGTTTACAATTTTTTTAATATTCTTTTGTTGAATTGTTCATACTATTTTTTTGTAATTATTTGACAACATTATGGTATGTTTGAACATTTCACTATGACTTTGTTTAATGAATAATTCTATTATATTGAATGTTATTTTATTTTTTTAGACGATTGAAGAAGATAGAGTCAACTGTAATTTAATAATTTCAATTGAAATGAATGGATAAACTTGTCTTGTTATATAAGATGTAATCGAAATCAATTTTTTTAAAAAATTTTAATTAAATCAAAGTAAAAATTAATTGCCAAAACAATGAAATGAAATTTTGTGAGAAACAAAATAAATAAATAAATAAATTTGAACAGTTGGTTTCTAAAAGTTGTAAAAATAATTTGAAAATGACTATTTTAAAAATAATTTATGATAATCGAAATTAAAGAAAAAAATGGGGAAACTGAAAAAGAAAAAAAAATATATATATATATATTCATGTAAATCACCATGAAAGAATCTTGAAACTTTAAAATCTAAAATTTCATTTCCAAAGTTGGTTTTGATCATAAACCATAGAACTTAATTAGACAAAGTTTAAACAGTATTCAAGTATTGGGAAAGGGCATTTTGGTAAAGTGAGGAAGTAATCGTGATGATGGGCAAGCAGGGATGTCGTGGCTGGATAATTCTACGGTTTGCCACCCATACCACCTGCAAGGGTTGATTGGAGATTCTGTGGAAAAGGTTTCTTATCTGGTGACTTGGCAGAATCCTATTGGAAGGGCTAGATTTTTTAGGGCTGAGGTGGCAATTGCCTCATTGGTTGGCGGATTTTCACGTGTACCAAGGAATTATAAGGGGAGAGAGCAATGATTTGAAGGCTTTTTGGTGTCTTTATGCGGGGTTTATGTGTGGCAAATGGCACTCATACGTTGGGGTTATTAGGTTCATTGGCTTTGTGATTACAAAAATCATCACTTTATCTTTATATTTTTGCATCTTCATTCCCCCCCCCCCCCCCCTTTTTTTTTATCATTTATTGGGATTATATTTGTGTTCATTTGGGAGATTTCCCAAATCTCTATGATGTTTATTTGGCAAAATCAAAACCTATGTTGTGGTTTGATATGATAAAAACCAATGGATTTTTTTACCTAATTTTGAAATGGTAGAATTTTTTTTTTTTTCAATTATGGTCATACTTTAAAGGGGAGCATAAGGGATTTACTATTTACTACACTCATATTATTGAATTGATTAAACTTAATCATATTGCTATTTAATGTCAAAATATATATAATATTTGAAGTGTTTATTTGTTATGGTTTCTCTACATATCAAAATAATTTTCTTTAGCTAGAAAAAAATTGTTTATGCATGCATTTTTAAAGAAAGAAAGAGAAGTAGAGAAGTAATATTGTATGGATGACATTTATTTATCAAATGCTTTTAAGAAAAGTTTTGATAGATTGCTTTTAGAAAAGTTTTTAAACATTTTTGTTTAAGTAGTTTTCTAGTAAAACTTTTTAATAAAACAATCCTAATAAAACTTTAATTTCCTTAATCATCACGTTCTATTTATTAAGATGATATTAAGTAAGATAGAAATTTGTTATAATTATAAAAGAAGATAATTTATATTTTCAGCAGTACAATGGTTGGAATTAGAATATTATCGAATTGAATACACTTCTTTTACTATCAAATTATATTAGACTACCAAATAATTACATTTTAAAATTAGTTTTGTAATTATAGTTTAACTTTGTTAGGAGGTTTAGAAATTGAAAAAAAGAAGGGGGGGTCTATACTGTAGACACAGCTAAAGTTCCACTCTCTGTCTTGTCTTGTTGTCAGTTGTAGACCCTAAATAAATAAATATATATAAAAAAAAAAAAAGAAAATGCAAGTGTCAGATGCGCTTTTTAAGTGTTTTTTATCTTCCAGATATTTTTGGAAATATCCCCAGACATTTATGACACATATATTTACGTCTTTGTTCTTTTCATATATGTCCGAATCGCTTTTATCCTCTAATTTTTTTTTTATTTTTTTTTTAATTTCTTTCATTTCAATCATATATATATATATAAAAGAGGTTTGATTTAATTTTTCCTAAGTTATACAGAAATAATTTTTTAAAGGTCACACTTGTAGCACATTATTTTTGAATCGTCATAAGTATAAAAATTAAAAGAAATAAATAAAACCGAATGCACAATCTTATCGATATTATCTTAACTTTGGTTAATTACATCACATTATCTAGAAGCTATTTCCGACTCAATGAATTTAACTCCACCTTATATTTTTAATATTAATGAGATGAGTTAAGCAATAAGAGCCATTAGGTCATTTTTGCAGAAAAATATAGATGTCAAAATATAAAGAGTTTAAATTTGAAAGAAGAATTTACCGTTTGTAGTTGGGTTTGGGCCGCAAAATCACAACCGCTAATTTTATTGACAACAACGACATGACCTTATCTTTTACAAGAATGAGTTGGCCAATCCACAACCCTCTAAATCGGATAAACTTTAGGCCACGAATTCGGGCCCTGAAATGTTATCTTAAGAATTGATATTTGTCCTAATTCTTTGTGTACACCAATCAGCCTGATTCTTGTGTCATCAATTTTTATCATTAACATCAATTGATAAACCAAGAGAAAGAGAAGAAAAAAAAAATCAGTCGCTAAACTTTAAAGTGTCATCTCATGAGCATTTGGATCCTTCCAATTGTAACATGAAAATTCAGTTATATTATGACACATGGCAGATATTTAAGTGTTTTATAAATTAAATAATTTATTTATTGTTCAAATAATTATTAGCAG
Organism: Nephelium lappaceum; assembly: GCA_021234005.1. Taxonomy (NCBI): domain Eukaryota; kingdom Viridiplantae; phylum Streptophyta; class Magnoliopsida; order Sapindales; family Sapindaceae; genus Nephelium; species Nephelium lappaceum. Next base: position 12,714,815 of record CM038002.1, on the reverse strand, counting down.
TTTAAATTCAAAAGTATGTCTGACAGTGCTTTTATCAAAATTTTAAAGTAAAAGTTCTATTTATTAAAAATAGTAGAAAGTATTTTTTGGATGAAGCATATGTCAGCGAAAGCACTTGAAATGATAAAATGATTCAAGTATTAAACAATGCTCTTATTATTATTATTTTTCTTGAAAAAATAGTTATTATATGTTTCTCTAAAAGTTATCAGTAATTTATTACTGAAAAAAAAAAGATTTGATTCTTTTTTTTTTAGTTAAAACACCGTTAAATTAACCAAAAAGATCTTAATTATTTGACAAATTTCTAATCATCCCATAAGCATTTAATCATTTATATATGAAATTTATAAGTGCATTATGTATTTCTAACTAAAAATAAACAAAATAGTTCTATGATAAATTTTTTTCACTCATGTATAAGTTATAGGTTTAAATTATATCACTTTTCTTGGATTTCAGTTTGTATTTAAAAGGAGAAGAGAAATTTGCACTAAAAACAATATTTGATTATTTCAATTTTTTTTTTTAAAAAAAAGGCAAAAGGTTGTGTAGCTGAAAGTAGTTGATTAAACAAAGCAACCAATTAAGTCAACGGTGCAAGAATATTCTAGGGCTCGTATGCATCAAGATTGAGACGTCCATGCCTTTGAAATCTTGCTCATGCAAAATTCCAGAACAAAAATGGCCCATTCTGTCCAGTACTAGACAATGGAGACAGGTTATCTTAGCTGCCCAATTATCCTATCCTTCAACAACTGAAAAAAAATGGCAAAAAAAAAACAACCCATTCTTTTGATTAGCTTGCACGGCATAACCAGAGTAGCCTAAGCTCTCTGTCTATTGGGGCACCATCTCAAATTCAACTATGTTTACTTGAGAAAATATTGGGACCATATGTGTCCTATTCTTTGTTATGGCCTATGAGTGGTAGTCATACTAAATTGCATACTCCTTCAGGTTTACCTACATATTTAAACATATATATAATCATTTTGAACCCTTTTAAGATCTCTAAGATTGGGCTTACAACAAATGAGTTTCAACTTGTAAGGCAATGAGTGTTGCAAATGATGTTAATTTTGTGTCATTAAAGCATGAGTTAATAACAATTTATTTGTTGAGCTAATTAAACCAGCTTTGTTTACAAATTTGAGAATATATCATAACATGCTATTGTTTATAAAAGTGTGTGATTTACTTAATGACATACAATGGTCATACAGAAGGTTATTAGTCGCGAGTTCTTTATAATAGTAATTGAAAGTGTCTCTAAATAAAATTGTTCATAAAATGAGCATTTTATAATGGTAAACAGTAAGTTTGTAACTTTCGAATTTTTATAATAAGTGATTTTATATTGGTTCTCGAAATGGAGACTTCCAATAGTGAAAGCTAGTGTATAACAGACATACATTAAACAAAACTGACATAAACTGTGATCTATTAAAACTATTTGTCATTTAATCGTATCTTATGTGAGATTTAACAACATAGTTAATATTAATCTTGAGCAAATAATGAATCTGTATTAATAGGTTATTTATTTTGAGTTATTATGGAGTAAGACTTATTTTATATGGTTAAGATTTAAAATTTTCCACACTGATGTACTCATTGTGCCCATTGTTAAAATTTAAAATTTTAATTATGCTTCATCAATCATTTAAAATATAACTAAACCAATTTACATGTAATATAACTCTATTTAAATTCACAAACAACCTTTCCTTTAACTGTTTTGGTTGTTTCTTCTTCTTATTTTCTTTACTTCTTATTCATAATCTTCTATTGTTGTTTTCTTCCTTTTCTTTTTTTCTATGTATATTTGTTTTACTTCCTATATTTGGTCATTCTCAATCTTCTATTTCATTCTTTTTCCTTCTGTCTCATCAATGGCTTAATTATGCAACAATAATTTTGTCACCTCATGAATTCTTGTTTTTCCTTTTTCCTTCAATAAATTACAGGAGAAATAATTCCTTAACCCCAAATCAGTTCTATAATAAAAAAGACTTGTAAAACTTTCAGTATATTCCATTACCTAGATTTGTGAATATGCATGGGTATTTTTCTCTTTAATAGTTTTGAAAAAGATACTAGATAAGAATACTCTTCTTCCCTTAATTAATTTTGGGTGGATAAGTTTGAGACTCCCTAATTGAATTTAAGATTTTTCAAACAGTATGATAGATGTGATACATTTTCTTAAATTATCTTCTCCTTACAAGTTACAAGTAATTTCAAATATAGATATATTTGTAATTAAAAATTTATTAAAACAATGGGTGTGAGAAATGACTTGTATTTTCATTGTGGGTCTCTTTAGAAAGAACGGGGGCTGTAGGAAGAGATTTTCTCCAAAAACAAAAATAATGAGCTGGATTCAGGCCCATTATGAAGAATAAGGAATATTGATAACGCGTTGCTTGAGACAAAAAAAGTGAATTGCTTTCCCAATCTAATAAAATTAAAAACGGCAGAGTCCGTTTAAGCTGCATATAAGTAAACTGGTGTCACCTCTAAAACCTTTGCCCTAAAAACGTAAAGAAATAAACCGTCTCTTCTTTGAAATCAAAATGGCGACGGAGCAGACGCTGGAGGCCCAAACAGTGGGTGACGAAAACCCCAACCCCTCCTCAATGGAGTTAAGTGAAAACCCTAAGGTTAGCAGTGACGATGGGGGGGAGGCAGCTGGAGGAGGAGAGAAGAGGTGGCCTGGATGGCCCGGCGACTGCGTGTTCCGGCTAATCGTACCCGTTTCGAAAGTGGGAGGCATCATTGGACGCAAGGGGGAGCTGATTAAGAAGATGTGTGAGGACACTCGTGCTCGCATTAAAGTCCTCGACGGCCCCGTCGGCAACCCCGACCGCATCGTACGTTAATGTCGCTCTCCTCTCCTTTCTTTGAACAACAACACACACTTGCGATGATTGATTGTCGATTGACGTTATTTGATTCGTTATATATATAGGTGCTTATATCGGGAAAGGAAGAGCCGGAGGCAGCTTTGTCTCCTGCAATGGACGCTACCATAAGAGTTTTCAAACGCGTTTCCGACTTACCTGACAATGAGGGTGCTGCCTCTGGAAGCGTTTTTTGTACGATTAGGTTATTAGTGGCATCCACACAAGCCATCAATTTAATTGGAAAGCAAGGCTCTTTAATCAAGTCTATTCAGGAATCCACTAGCGCTTCTGTTCGCGTACTTTCTGGAGGTCATATCTCTACTTTAACACAATATCCTTACTTAGGGCTAGTTTGGTATTGCTTAGTGTTTACTTAATTTTGCTATTAGGTTTGCATATATTATGCTAATTGTTATTAATTTATAAAATGTCTAAGATAACTATAAAAATAAAGTATAAGATTATTATTATTATTCTATGTAATTAAGGGTGTGATGTAAGTGTTTTTTTCAATTGAAATTAAAGAGGAGGATTTGACCATTTAAAACATTAATCTTGATGATGAACTAAGTTGATACCTATAGTTGTCTCCAAAGGCAAGAAATATGATATTGAACTTCTTTTTTTCCAGATGAACTGCCAGTTTATGCTTCTGCAGATGAGAGGGTCGTCGAGATTCAGGGAGAAGCCCAAAAGGTTCTCAAAGCTCTAGAAGCTGTAGTAGGGCATCTTAGAAAGTTCCTGGTCGATCATAGTGTTCTTCCTCTTTTTGAAAAGACAGTAAGCTTGATTTCTAGTAATATTTGTTGAATTAATTTATTTAATGACTGTATTATTATATTGATATTTTTTATCTGCTTTCTTAGTATAATGCAGCAATCTCTCAACAAGAACGTCAAGTGGAGACCTGGGCCGACAAGTCATCACTGCAGGCTGCATCGCAAAGTGGAATTAGCACTGATTATCCTTCGTCAGCACGGAGGGAATCTTTGTTCCTGGAACGTGAACCTCAATATGAGTCACACTTCAGATATTCTGGGGTTTCACTGTATGGTCAAGATCCTGCACTTTCAGTAGTACGTTCATCAGGAGTTGGTCGTGCTAGTGGTCCTATTGTCACACAGGTTGGTGATTTTAGCTGTTCATTGTATATGATTTGAGTTAAAAATTCCTGTGAAAGATTTTGTTGGTTAGTGTCTTGTGGAGACTAATAATCCGACTATTTTGCAAATTGCGATAGTCCATGCATCTCAAATTTGTGGGTACTCTTAGTGGGGGAGTTGTTTAGATGTAGGATAAACTCAATAGACCTCACCTAGCCATTGATTAAGGCAGAGCCAGGCAATATCAAAACTTATCAACAAATCTCCCCTGATATTTGAAGCTCACCGGAAAACTTTGCTTCTTGGGGAGTTTACTGACGAAAAGATCAAAGCAGTTGAGATTAATATTTTAGCCAAACCTTCTAAGATGTCCCTGAAAATAATCTTAAAATAATTTTGGGTGGTCCTAATTTAATGTTACAGTTGATGCATCCCAAAATTTTTTCATGCGTCCTCATATTTGTGCACACCATTATTCATATCATATTAAACATGAGGATTGGAGATGGAGGTATATGTATTATAATCAAATTGAAAGAATTGTGCTGAAGACCATTTAAGATTAGAAACTCAAGACCGGTGAAGTTGCATTAGACCTTGTTAACATTCTGTTTGCTTTATTATTTTCAAATAATGGGTTCCATCTATCTTATTCCCACTTCAGATGAATACTGTAGAATTATGAAGTGTAAATCAGGCTTTACAAAAGGGAAATTTATGGTTTTTCGGATTTGATAAGTTCTGTTTCTCTTCTTGTTATTCATTTATTTTCTGTGTCATGTCATTTTCTGTATTATTATTTGTAATCAGGTTGCACAGACAATGCAAATACCAATTTCTTATGCTGAAGACATCATTGGGATTGGAGGGACTAGTATTGAACACATCCGCCGTACTAGTGGAGCTATTATAACTGTGCAAGAGAGTAGGGGATTACCTGATGAAATTACTGTGGAAATTAAAGGTACTTCTTCACAGGTTCAAACAGCTCAACAACTTATTCAGGTATGAGGCTATATTGATCTGTGCTTTATTTTATTTGTGTGTCTGTGTGTGTATAAAGGACTCAGATAAAAGTTTATTGCTATATGTAATAAGTACAAAGGAAAATTATACTTCTAACTTTTGACCAAAATGCGGATAGGATGTCAAATTCGTCTCCAACTGCCTACCGTTTGACTTGTATTTTAGACTAATTGAAGTAGTTGACACAGCTATAATATCCTCATCTTTAAACATAAAATACCCATTAGCCATTGTGTTTTAAGTTATTTAAATCTAATATTTTAATTAAATTATAGAAATAAACTTTAACCGAAAGAAAAAAAGAAGAAGAAGAAGAAAGAATAAAAGAACATGGACTATGGTGGAGCCATGGAGGCTATGCGGACCTTTACCTTAGATTGAGAGGACTTGGAGGCCCCAAGCCTCGTTTTGGGGACCTCCTCCTTACACTTTTGTTTCCCTTAATTTAATTGTGTAATAATTTATTCAAATGTTAATATCTATTAGAAATATAAATTGCTGAAATGCCTCACTCTGTTTATGAAACAATTAGTCAATTAGTGGCAGGGTAGTTTAAGTCGAATTTTAAACCGATGGCATTTAGGCCAAAAGTTAAGAGGGTCTGAAATATTTTTTAAATACAAGCGAACCAGTAGATTGCCATGAAACTTATGTTGCACTATGAAGATTTGGAAACTGAGATCAAATAGTGTAAGAAAGTTATATTATTGTGCCCCTATGAACACTTATTTTAATATATGAAGCTAAATATTCTATTGCTGTATGAAATGAATATAAAGAAATGAACCAGTAGTTTTATAGGACTTTCAATACAGCTATCAAGACCTGAAAACTGAGAACAGAGTCAAAACTATGAAAAAACTTAACAACATTAATAAAAGACAGCATTGCAGTTTTTTTATTTTTTATTTTTTATTTTTAATAGGAAACGAAAACTTTAGTTAAGAATAAAAAAACAACATTCCAGCTTTAAAAATAAATAAACAGCATTCCAGCTTAATTATAATGAAAAACAAAAGTGTTGACGTTTCCTTATGTCCAAAGACAAGCATATATGCAAGCTTTGAGTCATACAAGATCAATTTCATTTACCATGGTATTCTGAAATCTTTTTATTAGTTTATTACCTACTGCCGAAAAATTTGCTGGTACAGCTCACTTGCATTGAGCCATCACTATTCTTGAAGGCACAAAAATCTTCCTGCCCTGTTGAATATTTGAATCGTTTGTCTTGTTTCTGTGGACTGTTTCTTCCTATACTTGTTCCATTTTTTTGTAGAGTAATGGCACTCGAGATTGATGGGAGTGCTACTTTACTCAAAAGAACATTGTCCAATTGATATATTATTTAGTTGTTGTTTTGCTAGGCGAAATAAATATGGAAGGAGAAAATCTAATGTGTATATCTGATGTGCTTCCTACTTTGATCCTGTATGCAGGATTTTATGAACAATCACAAAGAACCCACAACAAGCAGCTATGGACAGATTGACACTGGTTATAGGCCATCATATTCTCATTTGGGGAATTCTTACTCATCTTCATTGTCATCACAATCGTATGGTGGGTATGGCTCATCTGGTATCGGTGGTTACAGTACTTTTCGGCTTTGAGTAACCTAAGCCTCTTTGTTTGGACTAGTAACTCTCTGATTGATTTTAATTGGAGAAAAAAAGAATGCTTCTGTGAAAGTAGTATGTGTAAAGTCTCAAAACTAGTTTCTGCTTTGCGTTGATCTGATATTTATCCAGATGTATCCTGGTAATTTTTTCATGTAGCTGAGGAATAATATAAAATGATGTAATGAAATAGTTGCCAGTTTCTTATCCGGGTTGTGTTATGTGAAATTTGCATCGGATTTAGCGGTTTTGTCAATTGTCTGTTCAATTATATTAGTTGTCTTGTGATAATCTCTAAAGCTGAAACTGAAGTCGACTTAATGAAGAAAATATTCTAGTTGGAAACTAAAAAACTGGACGTAATTGAATTGAATTGAATTTCATTGGTTAGCATGGTAGAAACAGTCGAATTACCTAGGTCTTGTTCAACCATTGTAACAAATTAAAATTTGATTTTATATATAAGAATTAAAATATCGATATCAACAAAAATTAATATAAAATTTATGAAAAGCGTGAGAATTTTATCTAAAAACATAATGTTCTAACATAATGTTCTTTTATGAGACTTAAAAAAAAATTAAAATAATCCATATTCTAACAAAAGTAAACCACTAGTTTTTAAAAACATATACTTTTTAATATTTATGACATAAATATTAATATAATGTATATATAAACTATATAATAAATTAAAAATATTCTATTAAAACTTCATTTTCTAATAGTTTGAATCAATAAGTTATAGAACTTTTAAAATCAAAATAAGACTTAGGTGATTCGATAATTGATCAAATGGATAAATGGATAATGAGAGATCCCAAAGCCTTCATACCTATCATCACTAGTATCTTAAAACCCTTCATTCTTGTGCTTTAGAAAAAAAAATATTAAATATATTTTAATTTTAAAAAATTAAATCACTAGTACCTTAGAAACTTTCATTCTTGTACTTTAGGGAAAAAAAAAATCTATTAATTATATTTTAGTTGAAAAAATTAAAAATATATATGTGAATAGTGAAAATGTCGGAAAATAGCACCAAAAGGTAGTTGATTTGTACAAAAAAGAATTAAGATTTAATCTTTGTAGGTTCAATACTTGTAGTGCTCTTTGAAGCTATACTAATAATTGATTTATGTATTTGTGAATACATGAGAAGAAGAAGAGGAAGGTAGGTGCTCGATGGAAAAGAGAGAGATTTTAGCAGTCGCCAGATATCGGTGAGGATGATAGGATGTGGAAGAGTAGAAGTTAATATATTTTTCTTCTCAAATCACAAATTTGTCCATATATTAATGACTTAGATGCAAATGTTCGTAACTTCATTTGGAGACACAAATGTTACGTCTTTTTTTTAGCAATTTTTATGGTATTTGTTCTACATATAATATACACTTGTTAGATTAAAAATTGATGGCCAAAAACTTAGTAAAAGTACCAAAATACCACTAATAATAAGATCGAGACTAATTTGGTAAATGACTTTCATAATATCAAAGTAAGGTTGCGCAAAAACATTGAATTGTTAAACCGAACCGAATCAAACTAAACCGCATTGTTTGATTTGGTTTTTAAATTTTAAAACAACCATATCATGTTGCTATCACAAAATCATATGATCTAGCCCGTTTTATAATCCAATTTTATTAAAGCTCAAACCAAACTGTAAAACCAAATACTTAAATAAAGCATTATATGTTTTTTTCGAAGCAATAACGCATCATATGTTATTACATGTTACATAAAATATTTTAATTTAATATGATATAAGTTGTATTTAATATTTAATAGGCCTTACATATTTATTTAAAATGAATTTAAAATGAGTCCAGCATTTTATATAATTTTTAAGTTATACAGTCATAATTACTAAATTCAAAAAAATTAAATTAAAAAAAAAATTACTAAATTCAAATTAAGTCTATGCTTATTAGACCGATGGGACCATCCCCAGCCTAATCAAAGAGGTGTTAGGGGTAAATTCAAACATTTGACGTGGAGGGCTAAAACGACTTAGGATTTAAATATATACTGTTTGTTTCCCAAACAAAGCTGACAAACTTGCAGAGGAAGTGAAAGAGAGAGCCAAAATGAGGAAGACGGAGGACACCAAGGTGAGCGTTCTAGTGAGTCTATTCAACTGGATACAGAAGACGAAACCAGCCGCCAAGAAACGATCCAAGTTCCGAAAGTTCCTCGACACCTACTGCCAGTCCACCGACTACTTCAGCGCCGTGAGGCTGATCCTGCCTTCGCTCGACAGAGAAAGAGGCAGCTACGGCCTCAAGGAGCATGTCCTCGCCACCTATCTCGTCGAAGCTCTCGGCATGTCCAAAGACTCTCAGGACGCCCTTCGACTCAAGAATTGGCGCAAGGACGGCGCCGCCAACAATGCCGGCAATTTCCCGCTGGTCGCCGCCGAGGTTCTGCACCGTAGGCAAGGCACGATTTCTGGTGGCCTCACCATAAAAGAACTCAATGATTTGCTTGATCGCTTGGCTTCCAGCGATAGCAGGTAATCTATGTAGTAACTGACTATAAATTGAAGTTTTCTTTTAGATGCATTTTTTTACGTGAATTTTCATGTTTGACTATAAAGGGCAGAGAAGATTACGGTTCTGTCTAGCCTGATTAAGAAGACAAATGCACAGGAAATGAAGTGGATTATCATGATAATTCTTAAAGGTCCGCCAATGATTCAGCTTATTTTATTTTATTTTACTTTTTTAAATAGTTTGATTATAAAAGCTTTGTTGTTTGTAAATGTTTTGTAGACCTGAAGTTGGGAATTAGTGAAAAGAGCATATTTCATGAATTTCATCCGGATGCTGAAGACCTTTTTAATGTCACATGTGACTTAAAATTGGTTTGTGAAAAACTGAGGGATCCAAGTCAACGGCATAAACGGCAGGTTTGTATCGAAGGTTTAAACGATTTCTAGATTGCTTTTACGGATTGCTATAGAAATGGGAATTTAACAAGTTTTCATGAGTAGTTTATAATATATAGGAGTGTAACACTTACTTTAGAAGGGTGAAAATAGGAGGGAAAGTATGCAAAGAAAGAATGACTAGACATAAATATGTATTTATACGTGTCCACGTGTATATTGTATTGTGCGTGTATGTCCAGGTTTTAAGTAATGACAATTCTTTAATTGTTGTTTTAGGACATTGAAGTTGGAAAGGCTGTGCGCCCTCAACTAGCTATGAGAGTTGGTGATGCACATGCTGCATGGAAAAAGGTCTGAATGGCATTACCAATGTGATAATCAAGAATTACTATGGAGTTATGAATCCTCAGTCTATAAAAGCTTATATCCATGTTGTTATAATCAGATAGATCTTATAAGTTTTAAACACTTATATTTGTATTCTTTTTTTTTTTTTCGGTTATTGAAATATATACTTTACTTTTCTCCATTTATTTAGCTTCACGGGAAGGAAGTGGTTGTTGAGTGCAAATTTGATGGCGATCGCATTCAAATTCATAAAAATGGGGCAGAGGTGCAGTACTTCTCAAGGTTGGTGCTCATATGCAAGTGAAATAATTACTATTCTAATTTTTTAACTGTAAATGTTAATCCATATTACTTGATGGCATAAATGCTCACTCTAACAAAATGGCCTTCTTTCTTTTAGGTTTAAACTTGATCAAAATTTATATTTGAAGTATTATTCAAGGAGATTGTATTTCTCAAGGGGAAAAACGTTATAGCCATCTCCATGTTGTTCAAAATGATTTAACCTTTTGTTGTCTTTTGGCATGAGCAATTTCATTCTTTTTTTGTTTTAGTAGATATGACCAATTTTGGATAAGCTCGCATTCTTTGGTTACTAAAATTGATAGAATCAATTAAATGCAGGAACTATCTTGATCACTCTGAATATGGACCTGCGATGTCAAATATTATTGTGCAAAATATTATGGCTGATAGGTATTGGTTATCTCAAGTTGGTGGTACAACTTATTTGATTTCTAGCTGGCTTTATGTCATTTGCTTATATTTGTTTGTGTTAAATCATGGAATGCATTAAATGTCTCTCATTAGAACTATTTGAAATGTGTATAATGTTCGCCCTTAGCAATTCTAGTGTTGTTAAGTAATAATTGTACCCAAGGGCTTAAGTTCGTAGGTAAAGGCTGAAACAATAGTATCTAGCTTTAGCACACTTCTTTACATGCAAAATAGCAGGCTTGTTACCTTATCCAAATCCAGATTTGGGTACCCCTAGTCATAAATATTGGTTAATTTTCTTGCTATTTGTTTTTCTAAATTATTTTTTAATTTATATTTCATCAAAATGTCAAAAGCGCCCTTCTTTTGTTAGTCATTAACAGATCAAATATTTACAGTAGGGGAGGCTTGAGTAGATAAATCCAAACTTGCTCTCCAGTTGCATTAATGTCGAACTTTAGGGTGCGTAAGTGTATTTACCCCTTTTTGGATAAAGTCATCCCCAAAAACTTATCTTTGATGTAAGATCCCAAATATTAGTTTGAGGCTTTGACAGCTAATATTCTAGAGCATATATGTATCACTTGTCCTGATTTTAAGCCTTTGTTAGAGTCTTGATTGTCATGATCTTGATAACTTTGAAAGGTTGATCAAGACTATCAAGACTTTGACAAAGATGATTAAGACTGAATTAATGTTAAGAAAATTAGGATGGCCGTTATAGGAGAAAGAAGAAAAGTTTTGGTGAAAAATTGAAATTTATTTTGTTGGATCTATTAGTTTGAAGTCAGTTCTTCAGTTTTATCATTTATGGCTTAAATGACAGCCTGAAATACAAATTAATGAAAATATAATGCAAACTTTGGAATTTCGTTGAAAACTTTCAAGCTGTTGTATTTCTTTATTATTATTATTTTTATTTCTTATACTCTTTATTTTTTCTATTTTAATTAGGTGTATACTTGATGGTGAAATGTTGGTCTGGGACACTTCTTTGAACCGGTTTGCTGAGTTTGGTTCAAATCAGGAAATAGGTTTTTACAAACATATGATTTTATAGCATCTTTTCTTTTCTTTTTTATGGAGGAATGATAGCTGGGGAATTTTTATTTTTATTTTTAATGTTTTGTCACTATTTGCCTTTTTTGTTTTTATGGTATTTATCGTTTCTTTTTCCTTTTTACAGCCAAAGCGGCAAGGGAGGGACTTGCCAGTGATAGACAGGTTTTATGCTGTGACAGTTTTTTTTTTTTTTTTGGTTCTTAGTTTAGGAAGCTCAAACTTTGATTTTAATATATGTTCTCTTCTTATGCAGTTATGTTGTATCCTTCCATATATTTTTTTATCTGATTCAAACCAAGATTACTTGATATGGATGGCAAAATAACTTGTCCTGCTCTGGATATCCTCAAAATTAAACATGAAAGTGTTTGTGTTGATATGTTTCCTTTACATGCAATTGGCTAGATGTTGCATTTGATATTCTTTATGTTGGAGATACTAGCATCATTCACCAAAGCTTGAAGGAACGACATGAACTTCTCAGAAAAGTTGTGAGGCCTTTGAAAGGTCGTTTAGAGATCTTAGTACCTGATGGTGGTCTTAACACCCACCGTACTCAAGGTGAGGAATAATACAGATGAAAAATGTCTATTTATATTTTTCCGAGTGTGATAATTTTTTTATGCCTTCTTCCCTTTAGACTGGCATATTTGGTTTTTCGTTTAGTATCCTATGCCTAATTATCCCCAAGTGGGATGATGAATTATTAGTTGAAGCCAAATATAAGCCAGAAATTACAATCCAAGATAACTGTTGGATTGGGGCTTTTATTGAGTTTAGTTTAAACCTGTCTGACTTTGGGTTTGTTGCCGGTGTGGCTCTGTGGACTCTCATGTTCATGAGCATCCAGTGACTTTACTAATACTGTGTCGAGTTTTTCTGGATTCCTCAAATTTAAGGTGTTTTCCTAGAGTAAGTTTTTTAAGCTTCTGCAATTGTTTGTCTGTTGGAAGGTAAATTTTATGGGTTTGCTAATCCTACAGGGGAACCTTGTTGGTCACTCATTGCTCATAATGTGGATGACGTTGAGAAATTTTTCAAAGAAACCATTGAAAATAGGTTAGCATTCTTCCTGTATGTATATTGTTGTTGATGATAGTGCAATTACTTTTGAAGGTTGGATGGGTTATTAATCTTCACCTTTGTGAAGCATGATTGCATTCTGTGTATTTCAATTAGTAGTACTGGACTTTTGCACAAGAACTATTGTGCTAGACATGTTTCTTTGTGTTTCATTTTCTTCATTTGCTTATTTTCTTCTGTCTCACTGTACATGCACCTGCAATTTTTGGCTTCTATTTTACGAAGAGTACCTGGGGAGTTGTGCATGTAGGATTAACTAGGAAATAACATACAGGTCAAAACTGAATGTTACTCTCCTGTTAGTTTATTTTTTTTAATCAGATAAGTATTGAAAGGTCATTTAGTTTATTGTTCATGGAAGGCAACTATTAGGAAACTTTGACCCATGAGTGGTTGGGTTGGGGTTTACTCCCTCAAGGTCTAAGGTTTAAACCCTCACGGGTACCTACATAGTTAAAGATTATAGTTTACTGTTTCCCAAAAATTGTCGGGTTTGGCGGGAGCTCCAGTTTCGAACTTGAATTCGTTAAGCTGTTTCAAAGGATTTTTGGATTATCAAAAAAGGAAAAAAAAAATTAGGAAACTTTGGAAATGAAAATTTGTGGCTTTTTTTTTTCTCATATTATAAAACTCTATTTATCCATCATATATGTTTAGTGTACTAATTGAAAGCCATGTGTCATTTAGGCTTCTATTCAAGATTGCTTGCTGAGTTGTTGATATGGGTATATCAAATATTTGTACCGCATGAAAGTGATGGGACCAATTTTTACCCTTCTTTGCAGTCCCAGCAAGTTAGGGTGTAAGGTTGCAGGTTAACTACTGGGTTTCTAAAAGCATTTTACTAAAATTATATTTTAAGAATTTGCAATATAAAACTTTTGTAAATCTCAAAATAGTGTTTCCTAATATTTCAGCACTTAAAATAATCTATATTTTTGCACTTCACGACCGTGCATAATACTTAAAATATAAAACTTTAAATATCAAATCGATTGCATGCATCCTCTAAGGGCCTCCAGTCCCAATTAAACATATTCTTAATTAATAAAAAATTGGAAACAGCATCATTGGGATATGTTCATTGTACAAAACGGTGCTCCATGCTGTGTTAAAAGAGATTGATATAATGTTAATACAACTTTTTGTCTCAATATGTATATAAGTCTCAAAATTGATTCTCTTATGATATCATTGTCAAATAACTATCAATTTTATCTGCAAAAAAGTACGTAAAGCTTAAATTAAAATTGAACTTGCATGATCATGTGGCTTACGTTTAATGACAGCTAAAACTGAACTGTACGAACCATGCAACCTCTTAGAGAAGATTATTGAATGAAAAAGAAATATTGAGCAGTAATGCTCAATGAGTTGAATTAGTTTTAGACTAAATTTTAAATACACATATCAAGCATTGGTATTTGTAGTATTTTGTAATAAAGCATTTTTCTGATATCTTGAATTTGCTCTCCTGTTACCTATGTTACTCTGATTCTGAAAGAATGAACTAGACATGCTAAAATGTATATTTGTTTGTTTTATTTTATTAGTCTTACACCAAATATTTCTGAAGTATGTTATTACTGTCCAAGGTCTATGACTTGTTATTTTATTTGCATGTATTGTTACGTGTTAAAATATTTTTTATTTGTTTAGAGATGAAGGAATTGTATTGAAAGACCTTGGTTCAAAATGGGAACCATCTGACCGAAGTGGGAAGTGGTTGAAATTGAAGCCGGAGTATGTACGTAGTGGTTCTGACTTAGATGTTCTAATCATAGGTTGGTTACTTTTTTTTTTTTTTTAAAAAAAAACTTTTTCTTTCATGCAAAGCAAGTAAGTGGATTAATTTATGCTGTTTTCAATGTTTGATGCCTGATAATAGGAGGATATTATGGCTCTGGACGCCGTGGAGGAGAGGTCAACTAGCCTTCTCTCTAATTTGCTGTTTTACCTTATTTGTTTTTAATGTTGCAATTGATGACTGCTCAGGTTTAATTTCTGTTTGCAGGTAGCCCAATTCTTGGTGGCCCTGGCTGAGCGTCCAGCCCCAAATGCTTATCCTAAACGGTGAGTGTTGCTCATTATAACTTGATTGCAGAAAATATGCAGTCAGATAAAATTATTTTTATTGGATGCTGGTATTTTGTCCCCATCCTTTTGAGATCCTCTTTTGGATTTTTCTTTCACTTTTCTGTTTGTGTCTTAGTAGTCATTCTTCCTGGGAATACTCAATTTAAAAATCCAGCTATCATATTTGTCTACATCATTTATCTATACATTTATACATACATATCTTTCGTTATCTGGGACAATATTTGGACTCTTAAGATGTGCTTTGATCATAATTTATTTGGAATGGTTTGTATGGGTATGCTTTAGATGGTGAGAAAAACATTGAATGAATAAATACTTAGCATTATGATGATAAAGAAGTATTTGATGATCCATTGAAGCATGTTCATGCTTTACCCTTATTATTATATATACTAGTATAATAAGCCACTCCAAACTACCTGAACCTTCCTGAAGTAAATAGGTTCTTTTTGGATGGTGACTGAGTTGGCTTCAATTGAAGCAGAGGTAATATGCCAATCGGAAGGTTTAGTCCAGATTGGGCTCTTGTACTAACTAATATGTATTATTACTGTATGTTATTCCTAGAGAGAATAAATCAGTTTGTTTTATTTTATTTGAGTTACATATTTACCTTGTTGACCTATATTTGATGATGTGTGATCTGTTTGCACAATGCAGCAGTGGACTAATAGAGTTATTCTACTGCAGATTTATATCCTTCTGCAGAGTTGGTAATGGACTGTCTGATGAGGAGCTAGATGCTGTTGTAACTAAATTGAAGCCTTATTTTAGGTACTCTAATGATAACTATTTGTTATAGGGTGGTGGTTCAATATGGTTCTTTATGGGAAATTGCCTTATGGGCTCATTTTACATCCACAGAAGCAATTTGAATAGCTCTAGCAACAAATACTTATATTACGTGTTTTACACTTGTGCACTGAAGTTATGTTTTATCAGTTTATCTATTGTAGTTGTACATAATGTGGGATAATGCGTTGGTCCTTAATCTTTGCTGCCTCGTAAACTGGAGAGAAAATTTAAGTACTCTAATGATAACTATTTGTTATATGGTGGTGGTTCAATATGGTTTTTTATGGGAAATTGCCTTATGGGCTGAATTTACATCCACGGAAGCAATTTGAATAGCTCTAGCAACAAATACTTATATTACTTGTTTTACACTGGTGCACTGAAGTTATGTTTCATCAGTTTATCTATTGTAGTTGTACAAAATGTTGGATAATGCGTTGGTCCTTAATCTTTGCTGCCTCATAAACAGGAGAGAAAATTTAATTTCTTTGTTCATTATTATAATTTTAAAAAGGGAAAAAAGGTAGCAGTTAATTACCTGTGACATACTCAATGAACCAAAAAGTCCTTTGTGGAAAATTATTTAACAAGAAAAATAGATAAGCTTAATACAAAAGAGAAAAAAGAAATAATTATAACTTGGTCGTGGGCATTCACCACTACTATCCAACCCCTAATGGGAGACAGCATAGTAGGCTGATTAGCAATAGACATGATACATAGGGTCTGTGGCACCACTGTGTTACATTATGGGGAAAAACATATATCCTGCAGTGAGAAGCTCTTAGTTGTTTAGTTTGTAAAGACATTTTCACACGTTTTTTTTTTTAAATTAAAATTTTGTTTTGGCAGGAAATATGAATATCCAAAGAAGCCGCCACCGACTTTTTATCAAGTTACAAATAATTCAAAAGAGAGACCAGATGTTTGGATTGAGAGCCCGGAGAAGTTTGTCCTTTGTTTTTTCTTAAGCTGAATGAAATCTGCTTTCATTTGTTGGCAATAGTATTACCACCTAATTTGCTTTTTTCTGTAATTCTCTTTGTTGCAGATCATTAATACTTTCAATTACCAGTGATATCCGGACCATAAGGTCTGAGGTGTGTCTCTACACTTTTTTTTCTTAATTATGTAAACAAATATCGCAAATAGATTGTTCAAATGATTCCTCAGGTACCTTATGGCCCTTGATTTTTTATCCTTGTTTGGTTACCTGATCCTCTACAGGCTATTTGGTTTGTTATTTCAGGTATTTTCTGCACCGTACAGCCTCAGATTTCCACGTATTGAGAGAGTGAGATATGACAAGCCTTGGCATGAATGCCTTGATGTGCAGTGTAAGAGGACATAAAATGCTTTTCTAGGTTATAAATATTGAATCAGTTGTAATATATAATTTTTTCAGGACTGTTTTTGGTAATTGGTTTTATCTTCTTAAAAATTTCTTTTAGAGTAAACGATTTCTTTATTGCAGCATTTGTAGAACTAGTGCATTCAAGTAATGGTACCACACAGAAGGGAAATGAATATGGGGGCCTGCAACATGCTAAAGCAAAATCATTCAAGTTGTCTAGAAAGGGAGAGAAAAAGAATGTGTCTGTTGTTCCTTCTCATTTTATTCAGACTGATGTTTCCAGCATAAAGGGGGAAACCTTGATATTTTCAAAGATGGTGTTTTGTATCCTTTGACAACTTTAAGTTTACCATGCTGTTTGATTCCATGCTTCATATGATGAACATATTGCTTACTTCTTCGAATTCCATTTTGCATCCAATATTGCTCTCACTCTCTCTCTCTCTCTCTCTCTCTTTCTCTCTCTCTCTCTTATTAAGTGAAAGAAATCCATTTCTTTTTTCATAGACTGCTTGTCAGCTTATGAGGTTTATCTAATCTGATTAAAATTTGTAATTTGGTATGCTTAAACTTCAATGCAATCCCTCATAGTCCACGCTCAATCTGGACAGATGTGTACTTTGAAAATGCTTTTTTGTGCTAATGAGGTAGCAACAATTGCATGTGGAAATATCAATTGGTCATGGCTTCATAATCCATTACGGATGGTGGTGTCCCCAGTAGTAGGGAAATCATTTTGCATTTTTGTCTTTTATTTTTTCTCCCTTCTGGACTTGCTTGCAATTTTTTTTTATTAAAAACAATTGCATGCTTGAATAATTTGACTGTTGGTAATGGTTTATGTATACTCTTCATGTCACATTATAGCTATTAAAGGCTCTGCTGCTTTTCTACTATATTATTTTATTCTTCCTTGGGTTAAATTATTTAAATTTCCTTGACATTTACAGACTTTGTTAACTTGCCTCCAACACATGCTCTTGACATCATGCATAAAATTGTTGTTGAGAATGGTGGCATGTTTTCTATGAATTTGAATAACTCTGTTACACACTGTGTTGCAGCTGAGAATAAAGGTCTCTCTCTCTCTCTCTCTCTCTCTCTCTGACACACACACACACACACACACACAACCACATGCACACATTCAAACACATGCTGTCACATGCATGTACCCTATAGAAAATTATTGAAAATAATATAGAGAATAAAATTTCAGGGATTAAATATGAGGCAGCAAAGCGTTGTGGAGATGTTATTCATTACTCTTGGGTCTTGGATTGTTGTTCCAAGAAGAAGCTCCTCCAATTACAGCCAAAGTAAGTTCTGTTATTTAATCTATTGCTTAGTTCAGAAATCCATCTTTTTTTTCCAAAGGATTTTATAAATTCCTTGATGGTAAAATGGCTTGGGACTTTATTTTTTTATATAAGGTACTTCCTCTACCTGTCCGACTCTTCAAAGTCAAATCTACAAGAAGAAGTTGATGAATATTCTGATTCTTACTTCCTGGATCTTGACTTAGTGGACATCAAACAGGTATTAGATACAAGCGTGTGTGCATGTGTATTGCAAGTCCACTAGAGGAAAAACATTCACTTGAAATTCTGTATTTTTTTTAGCGAACTTATATGTTACAAGTTCTCATCCTCACCTGATCAGACAAAAGTTTTGATCAAGACCTTCACACTGTTGATCAAGAGAGTACTGATTTTAACAGAATTGTGATAAAGTCAGTGTGCATTGACTGGATAATTTATATTGACATTCTTTAACACTGGATCCCTAATATAAGCTAAGCTTGAACATCTTGGTTAGTCATGTCAAATAAGCTATGCTTTAACATCTTGGTTAGTCATGTCAAATAAGCTATGCTTTAACATCTTGGTTAGTCATGTCCTTGTTAGAGACTTGATGATTTTTGTGATGTGATCAAGATTCACCAAGACTCTAACAAAGATGTCGAAACTTCTGGCACATGACTTGATTCAGGGGAGATCTCACTAGGGAAGGATTGTATGTGTGTGTGTGTTGTATACATGTTTGGATATTTGATGAATTTACTGTCATACTCACTATGAAAACCTTGGAAGAAGAATCACTAAAGAATAAAAATATGAGACTGAACATTGAAGACTAGTTATTTTATTTCTTAATTGAAAAAATATACAAACTACTCAATATATACTATTCAGTCTAAGTTATACTAGGAAAATTTGTACAAGTAGGATAAAGAAGGAAAAATTAACATAAACTTCGGATAGAGCATCCGCTGGCTTCCAACACTCCTTATCAAGCTAGATCAAAGATGTCTATCATTCATTCCCGACTTGGTAGCCAATGAATAAAAAACCCATTTTGATAATCCCTCGGTAAGAACATCTGCTAATTTCCTGAGTAGTTACAAATTTAATTCTAATTTGACCATTTTATTTTTTTCCTTGATGAAATGTTTATCAGTCTCAATATGTTTTGTCGTACTCCTATCATGTTGGACTAAATGATGAGCAATAATAATGACAACTTTATTATCGAAATCTAACTACATAGATTTAATATTCCATACTTTCAACTCCAGTAAAAGTGTCCTCTACCACTTCAGCTCGTAATTTAAAAATTCGAATTGATGTTGTCTAGAGACATGCCTTAGCAGCCTCATAGTCGGAGGTGCTCCGAGGCTGGTACCAAATCCTCTTGAAGCACAAGGTTGCCTTAGGTGCTTGGGGCAACCATCATTAGATTATTATTATTATTGTTATTATTATTATTTATCAAAATGAACTTTTTTTTTAAATAAACATATAAAGCAAACATAAAGTCGGCACTTTCTATCCAAGTGCCAACTTTCATCCTCTAAACAATAAAGCTATTTTCCAATCTCCATTAGACCCTCTAAACTTGATTCTCTCTCACTCAAGACATCATCTTTCCCGCTCAAGACATCATCTCCTCCACTCAAGGTTCATCTCCTTTGGTCATGATTTCATCCCTATTCAAGAGTTGAAGATTTCATCTCTTCAAAGTAGGGTTTTTTTTTTTTTTTTTTTTTTATTTAATTTTAATTTTTTTTTTTTCATCAACTTTGAGTTGAGGCGGTCACCTTGCATCGTTGGGGCATGACCATATGGCACCACCTCCTACTTTTTAGAGCTATGCATAAGCTCTCAACTTCAACGCTTGATTTGCAACCATTGGTTGTTTCTTGCTTCTCCAAGTAATCAGATTTCCTTAAAAAAATGTACAATATTTTGAGTTTGATCTCCTATCATTTGTCTATCCGACCCTATTAGCATTCATAAATCCCTCATCTCAAGATTATTATTCTTGGATAATAGAAGTCCTTCCTATGGGATCCACAAGTGGACTGGTTTTACTATATGCTACTCTGATGTTGACTAGGTTGGTTCTAAAGCAAATGAGATCCACAAGTTGCTATTTTACGTTTTATAAACATCATTTAGCATAAGAAACATGTGGTAGCAAAAGCAATTGCTGAGGTGGAATTTTGTGCAATGTCACACACTGCTTGGGAACTCATATAGTTTAAGAATATGTTGATAGAGTTAAATGTGGAAGTTAAAAGCCCATCTATTATGTATTGTGACAACTAAGCTACAAGATATATTGCTCACAATTTACTGTTTCATGAACGTACCAAATATATTTAGGTAGATTGTCACTTTATAAGATAAAAGTGATGGCAGGAAAATTTCCTACTCCACACATTTCATTTGAGGGTCTAGTTGGAGAAAACTTCACTAAAGTTGGAGTATTTCATTATTTTTGTTCAAAGGTGGGCATTGAGAATACTTGTATTTCAGCTTGAGGGGGAGTGTTATAGCTAGCTATCTTATAACCATCAATTGATTCAGTAGGCTATCAATTAGCTATTGATTGATTGAGTATTTATGGTAGATTGATCCTAATTCCTTTTATCTTCTTTAGGACTAGTACTATAAGTTCTTGAGCTATTGGTTGAATGGATGCACATCTCATTCCTTTCCCTCTTATCTTTCACTTATTTTATAATTATATAGGTTTATACTATCTATGAACAATTATTTTATTTTTTAAAATGTTCGCTCAAACGTTACCCAAAAACTTAAGTTGATAGAAAATGGGTCAATATAGTATTTAAACACTCTAAATTACCCCCTCATGTGCAAGACCAATGGGCTTGCTATGTGGCTTGAGCCCAAACGCAAACACAATAACACAACAAATTGAAATATAATCATATGGAAGGACATGAACTCAAGATTCCTTGGTATAACAAGGCTTTAATGTTATGTCAACTATTACTAGATTAAAAAGCTTAAACTGATAGGAAAAGACACTAAAATAGTACTTAAGTTCTCTAACAAAAATTATACACCAACATGTTAATATGTACTACTTGGTCTAAGCTATACTAAGAAACTATATACAACTATGAAAAGAAAGAAAAATTAGCATGAAAGGACACAAGATCTACGGTCTTCCAACTAACATTCTTAATTAATTTCAATTCTTATTGTGTCACCTGTTAAGTATACAATACTAGAACCCCTATGTAAAGCAAACTTTTGAGCTTAAATTTGATAATTTTCTAATTTTCTACCCTTGTCAGCTCTTAAGCAACATTGATAGATCAGAGGATTCAAAAACTGTTGACTATTACAAGAAAAAGTTTTGTCCTAGAGACAGATGGTGCTGCTTTCATGGCTGCTGTATTTACTTCTACCCTTTAACAGAGTTTTTGTAAGATTTCTTAACATCCAAAAGTCCTTATATATCCTTTATATCTGTTTTTGGTGGATCTAATTCTATTTGGTGTTTGGAATGTTTTAATGTCCATAGAATTGTTTTCATGCTTTCTAATAAGCAAATTTTTGTTAAGAATATCTGAGGAGGAAGTCCTGTTGGGACTTGCTCTGAGGAGATTGAAGCTTGAAGTTTCATTTGGAGGTGGCAAAGTATGTTGCAATCTTGCGAATGCTACCCACATGGTGGTCTTGTCAATACCTGCATGTGATCTGAACTTTGAATCTCTTATACAAAGGTATATATAGTTCTTTTGCATTTGATTCTCTTATAAATCATTAAAAGTTCTTGTGTGTGTCAAAGATATTCGATCTTAAGCAGTGATACAATTTAGTAACTTATTACAGAAGCTGGCCTACATCATCTTTGAACTTATATTGCTACAATAGAAATAATGTAAGCGAACTGACGAATGAACTTGTTAATTTAGATGGTTTTAATTGTACACGATGCTTTTAGAAGAGTCAACTGGACGTCCTGTTAAATAATGAATTTCGCTTTCCTAACTCCATATAGAGCGTTACTGGTAGCTTCTCCTCACCCAGATCGATGAAATCGAATGAGATCATTATGGAGACTTATGAATTTATCTTAGATCTGTGAATAGAGCTTATAATTTCTATGTGCTAATATACATAATTAGTGTTTTATTTTTGTCTTTTTATTATAGGTGTTACTTTTTATTATATGTATCAGGCACTTTATTTAATTTCCGTTGTATAAGATATGTCTCCCTCTCTTTTCTATTCATCTTCCGGTTCTACTAAGTAGAGGGACCATATGTTTTGCTTCACCATAAATAGAAAAAGTTAGGGGTAATTGGGTTTCAACTTCTTGAGTGAGACTAGCAGCTATGGTAGTTATTATAGCACTAACTGTTTTGACTGGTGGGTCTATTGAAAAATATTGGCAGATTCCTAGGGATTTGATTGGGATTTGCTTCCCCCAAAGGTAGAGATTGTACAGGCTGTAAATAGCTACAAGTTAGGACTTAATTTCTAGAGATTGTTTTTCCTAAATTAGAGCCTAGTGTGTTTTATATATGATTGTACTTCTTTCTGCAGAATATACTGAAAAGAGACAGATTTGTCTTCAGGGTTGATAAGAAAATAGCCATTTTGCATACCAATTCAACATTTGCATGTGGAGCCTGGTGCATTTTTAAACACAGTAGTACATTTTGAGTAGTAGGATCTAGCTTTGATAAGTTGAATTTAGCTGTATGCTTGCCTCCAGATTTCCATTACAAGTGCTTGTAATGTTCAACATGTTTTCAGTTTTCCCATAAATAGTCAAAGAGTCATGTTAACTACTATTAAATTGGTCAGTCATAAAATCGGATATAATGGGATATACATTTTGAAAATATATTATGAAAGCTGTTTTTCCTTTTTTGGTGGTCTTGTTATCAACATATCATTGTGTCATTCAGTTATCTAGCAATATCATATTTTACAGGTAATTTGATGTTAAATTGTTATAAACTGTGTAGAATTATGTGATAGTTAGAGTAATTACTGTGTTACTGTCCTTATGACAGTAATATTTTGAATAAAGATGAGATTAGGAACTATTAGAGTTATTTTAATCTCATCCTAATCTCTTTCTTAAATTTCTAGTGATAAGTTCTACATTTAAGGAAGTTTGTTTCCTTGAATGAAATAAATATGTACTGCTAGTTGAACGAAAATAAGATGTTCTTTCTACCCAAAACAGTTTACAAACTGGAAAGAATGTGAATAAAAAAATTCTTATTCGTTTACTTTTGCTTCTGCTTGTACAGTTTCACTGCCACAGAAAAACATCTTTTGTTGAACAAGAAGTTGCATGTAGTTGGATCCCAATGGTTGGAAGACTGCTTGGAGCGGGAGCAAAAGATGGAAGAGAACACTTATAGCTTGAAGCCAAGTGGAATAGACAAGTCATACTTCGAGTTGTGGTGAGTGCAAATATGTTTACAATCTGTTATTTTAATTTCAGAGAAAATTAAAATTTCGTAGAGTCCAATAGTTATGCTTAATCCATTGAGTGGTGAAGACCCAATAGCTATAGAATATAGGAAAAAGGCTAGTTGTAGCGTCTGAATGTAGAAGGAAGTAGGAACTAATGGATTGTTTCAACTGACAATACACTAGATGAACCAATTCTACTCAATACTGTTACTGCATGTTGTCGGTTTTAATTTTTATGCTTCAACCTTCGTGGACAAAATATGAACTGGGGATCATATGCTCACAGCACACTAAAACATATTGGTTGGTTTTTGAAAAGCAGATAAATTTGATGCTTTGAACCATACATCCTTGGCTTACGTTTTGCAAAAGCGATGGTATATGTTTGCGTTAGGGGTTGAGAAGGTTAGGAGTTGACTTATTTCCCGCATGTGTCACCTTTTTAAAACAGAACCACCGTCTTGGTTGGTAGGATATCTTGTTATACTGTACAAGAGATTTTGGTTCCAAGCTCACTCACACCAGGATGAGGAGTTTAGTTTATATTACTATAATAATAATAGTTAAAAAAACTCTCTAATATATCTAATGTTTAAAAACTTCCAATTTGGTCAAAATATTTCCTGCAGTAATGTAATCCTGGGTAAAATTTTTAAGTATCAGAGCTGTCAATTTGTGTTCTGGAAAATACCATTTGATGGGGAAAAAAAAATGGTTAATTCACTGGTCAAATGTTGGTGAAAATGTAAAAAATTGCCTTGTCAAACAATTACAGTGTCCTATATGTTTTGGCAACGGTAATTAATGTTATTGGTTTCTGTTCTTCCAGCAAACAAGGCCATGATGTGGAAGAAGCTTCTAATAAAAGTGATGATGTTCTATCTTTGCCTGACAATGAAGGAAGCCAGAGAGGAAGCAAAGTTTCCCCAGAAAATCCTAAAAGGTTGGCCTCTGCAAAGCGGGAAGGCAAAAGGAAAAGAGGACGACCTGCTGGTGGCAGCTCAAAGAAACAGAAAATAAGTGTCAACCACGCTCGAAGGACAAGGGCACGTGTGGGAAAGAATGCTCTTAAAATATATGAAAATGAATCAGATGAAGGTGATTTTTGTGATGAAAAGGGAATTGAGGAAGAGATTGAAAAGGGTGAAGGGAATCTTGACAGCTGTGGACTGGTCAATGAGGAAAGTCTGGAAGTACAACAGAATGAAGTGAAAGAAAATTCAGAATCATCACATGGAGGCAAGGCATCTGAGCAAGAAGTTGCAGAAGATGATAGAAAAGTAGAACAGTTTGCTAAAGCTTCTGAAATTGGAATGAGTGAAAGATATGGTCAAGGCACTGAGAAGTCTGGGCGGGTGGAAGTTGTAGTTGATCCTGTTCAAGCTATGTTACTAGACATGATTCCAACCCTGGGAAAGAAGAATGCTGAAACATCAAATTCAATTCTTGAAGAGAAGCCGATGGTGGATCCAGTTGCAGGGCCTACAAAGAAAAAGAAAGTCAGTTACAAGGATGTTGCTAGTGAGCTGCTCAAGGATTGATAAAACCTTGTAAGCTTCTTCAGCCGTTGATTGTTGTATATTTTGTTGATTCTGTACATATGCTGGTCTAAGGTTGAGACATATTTCTGTTAGTTTGAAAAATCATTGCAACAAGGCAGAATGTGGATGTTGCAATTCTCTGTGAGAGAAATGCAGTTGCAGTAATGGACAGGAAAGATTGATCTTGTAAATACTGTATGTATATTGTATCAACCTAATTGGATAATCTTATTGCAGATATCTGTACAAAGTGCTTACTGTTCTCATTCTTACAGTAGTTATATTTTACGTTTGACATAATTATACGAATAAGGCAGGTTTGAATATATTTTTGCTAACACTCGATGATGTTTCATGAGTCTTGTTTGCATACCTTATATCGTCAAATTAGTCTGTTAACACCGAACAGTCAAATTTGTAAAATAGATACCAAGTGTCCTTCACTTCAACCAAAGAAAAAATAGTTACCAAGTGTCCTTCACTTCAACCAAAGAAAAAACTATCGGCTTATATAATCACCTAGAAATCCTTTTTACCTGACCTAAAGAGAGTAGCTTTGTTGTTGTAATCATGCAACTGTCAAGAAAGGCACCATTGCTTTCTGGTGGGGTTGGCTCGATACGTTAGGTTGGGGTTATGTCTGCGCTTGGAGGTGGCACTGGCGTATAAATAGACAGTGGAGCCAGGAGCAGGTGAGATAGAGGTTCTTAATGGGGTGGGGAGTTGTTAATGAAGCTGGAGATGCTGATAGTGTGGGTGAGGGTGTTGGTGTGGCAGTGGGTGCTACGGTTTTTGGTGGTGTGCCCCTAGTGCCTGAGTTGAGTTGAGTTGAAGTCTAGAAGTGGTCGACAAACCTAAGATAAAAGTACTAGAAAATTCATGAATGATCTTTCACGTTGTGTTCGACTCTATTTGAGTTCGATTTTCATTAAACATATTATACAACTTATATAATATATTTGATGAGATTCGAACCATCACCAATAAAGATACACTTTTATCTATGATAAAAATTGACATGCATATAGATTTGGATATATTATTATGCGAATGAAATAATTTTCATCCTTATTAACAGGCTAAAAGTGTTCTGATACTAACACCACAATTTGGCTATTTAACTTTCCAAAAGTGTTCAACGTCAGAAGTTGGAGGCTTATATTTTCACAGGTTTGAAAATAGTTTGTTGTTTGTCCTTTCGCACCAGACGCTCTTAAAACATGACATTCCACGTGTATACAAAAGATGCCGATTTGATTGGTTTGACGAATCTCTTAAATATTGCAACAAAATTATTTATCGTGACAAGTTTAGTGGCTGCCCAGCAACATGATTGTCCATTTAAGAAAAAGCATTGAACCTTGCATTTGCAAATTCAAATGTTGCTAGTTTCCATCCATAGTTGACTAAAATCAACATCAACCAAGATCGCAATCCTGCTGACGATGGGCCAAAACACCATCACCATGAGATCACAACTTCACCCCATAGACTGTAGTTATAATTTCAAGAGCTGATCCAATTTGAGGCATCAATGATAACTAGTAAATTTCATATTCTAAAGCACGTATTACGAGTATCTAGAAACAACTGCACTTCAAAACAAAAACACAATAGAAAGCACAAAAGGGAGAGAACTTGTGTTTTACAACCGTCGATATTGCAGTGTTTATGTAATGTAAGATTACAAAATGCAGGTTGTCCTAATCACCATCCATACTTGCCTTGAGTTTGAGCTTTAGTCAGGAAACCTTTGGCACGTCGCTCGGATAGTTCTGTCTCCTTCTGCTTCATATCATAATAGAGAGAACCGATTTGATGCTTCCTCTTGTGAAGCTTTGAAGGTTTCCCCTTTGTTGAGACAGGCTATATAATAAAAATATTGACACATGCAAAAATATGTGAGCATGTAACTTATGAGTGCATTAAAAACAAAATAATAATGCAAACAACACAACATAAACATTCACACAGAGTCAGCCACTCGCCAATCAAGCAATGATAAATTATTGCTCAAAACTTTTGGAATAACTATAAGTGATTATTTCATGAGCAGAAACAATCCCAAACGTACTCTAAGTCCAATCATCTTATAATCTCTATAATGATTCAATTCTTGAAAAACCAACTAGGTACCACAGATCATGATAGATTTTGGTTTCCTGTCAATGACAATGTTTTCCCAATATATATATAAAGGGAAATAGTGTTATTGACACCAATGCCTTAAGACTGGACCAGATTTTTGTAGCTTAACTATTCATATAAGCATCATCCCAACTGTAAAAACAGATATGAAAGTAACATTCAGATTAATGGTTGGGATCCAATTCTTAACCAAATACTTCCCCCATGCCATGATTCATGAAAGCTATTAGCCACTTAAAAGTGGTGACTTCTCAAGGACCTACTCCCTTTTCATCTTTTTAAACGTTATGTACATCCACAACATTTACAGATATGATCTAAAACCTAGGAACACCAAACACCTTTGATTAAATGAAGAAAGAAACAATTTATTGATAATTGAAGCTAGGATAAAAAAACAGAGAAGTCCACCCCGTCAACAACTCTTCAACACGAATAAATTGTAAGAACAGAATCTGAAATTTCAACACCTAACAAATTAAATCACACACAATCGATCAGACTGAATACAAATAAAGATAATATCCCTGAAGTTTGTAAAAAACCTAACCCACAGTGAACACGAAAAAAGCCGCTGTACCACAACACTTCTGTCTGCTAATGCTATCAAAGATCTTATCTCTCTCTAAGCCCCAATGCCCCCAAGACCCCACCCCACAGCGAACATTACGTTACATCACTAATGTAATGTAAAAGCTTGCAGCTGTTGAGTCATGAGTGCTACACAAGTACAACAGGCAATGGTTTGAGCAATCTTCACCTAGATTTTAAAATTTCTTTATCACTATTGTCACAACATCAACACCACAACTCTATGCCATAGAAATTTAAATGAACACACAATTACATAATTTAATTCGCACTTTCGAACTACTTAGGCTAAAGAGCGAGGCAAAAATCCTATTTCACGATTCTGTTCCATCAACAACAGTTTCTTTAAAATTGAATCATCATATTCCAATTCTTTGTCATTCTCCTTCAAGAATTTAACTAACTCAAAACCAAAATACCTAAATTCTTCTCCAAATCCATAGTATCCCATTCACTTAGTGTTTACTTATTTAACCTTTGATGCAACCTAAATGATATAAAACTAAGACAAATAAAAAAACAAAAATTGCACATCACTACGAAAGGAATACAATATTGGTAAACCATAAACCATAATCAAGTTGCAAAGAGTAATTAAATTACCTGATAAGAAGGGCCAAATGCAATGCCAGTGAGCTTGACTTGGTCCTCCCTCGGCCGATTCTTTATTAACTCATCTTGCTTAACCTCTATTATTTCAGTTGGAATCTCATTCCTCCCTCTCTTCCGCGGCACCATCCCATTCCCAGCTGCCCCATAACTACTTTGCATATTTTGATCAACACCCCAACTATAACTATCCACATTCTGATCACTACCCACTTCATAATTCACACTACTTTGCTCATAATTCGCATTCTGATAACTACCCACTTCATAATTCACACTACTATGCTCATAATTCGCATAATTCTCAACACTTTGCTCATAATTCGCATAACTGCCAACAGTTTGGTCACTAACCGTATCTTCGGTGGAAGAGAAAGCAGGAACTTGTTGTATTTCGAGGATGGATCTTCGTCCAGAAGAGGCAACGCCCAACGTGGCAGAGCTTTTGGGCGCTGGAATGGAAGACAAAAACGATTTCACCGAACTACTTTGGTCCACGTTATTCTGGGACTGGGACTGGGATTGTTTTCGCTTCTCTGCTTGTTTTTGTTCATCGTCGTCGTCGTCAATAGTGTTGGATTTGATAATAGGCGGCGTGAATTTGACAACCCTTTTGGTGGTCGAGAGTTGGGGTTGAGGAAGCGAAGAGAAGATAGAAGTGGATGTTGTGGGTGGTTCTTCAAAATTAGGGTTTTGGAGAGGTTCTTGTTTGGGGTGGGGAAGAGAAGAGAAAATAGAGGAGGTTGATTCGGTAGATGGGAAATCTGAGATGGTTGGTTGCTCTTCTCCTTCTTCGTCTGAGGAGGCGTAGTTGGCCACCAACGAATCCATTGTTTTGCAGATTCTGTTGCCACAAACCTTCTTATTCTGTATTTTGGATTCAGTTTGGAGGGTAAAATGGTCTTTTATATTTTAAAAATGAAAAATCATTTTTAATTTTTTATATAATATTTGGGTTAAAGAATATGTGGAGGAGATCAAATCTTTTCCCTCCATCGTACGTTCTACATTATTGAAAATTTTGTGTTTTAAGAACAGAATTAAGAAGTAATGTAATTTTATGTTCTAAAAAATAAAAAAAGAAGTAATGTAATTTTATAAAATTAATGGACGAGATCAAGAAAAAAATTAAGAACACATTAAATGGAAATAAAGATAAAGAACTCGTTAGATGATACCGTAATTAAATGAGATTTAAAAAGACAAATATATATATATATATATATATATATATATAGGCTCCACCTAATGGAGAGCTCCATTAGATGGGAGCGGTCTCCATCTTTATTAGAGATCACCCTATCGAAAGGAGATAGCTCAATCTTTCCATCAAAGATGGAATGGATTGATTTCTATTCAATCAAAAATGAAGCACCACTTCATTTGATGGAGCAGATCTAATTAATTTTTTAAAGCCACAACAAGAAACAAGAATGAAAAAATCAATATTCATACATCGCATGTATGTATCAATCAAAATATGGAAACCCTAAAATGTCATCTCTTCTAACAAACATGCAATATCAAGAAAATAAATTTACAAAGAGATAATCGTTAAATTTAAAATGATTTTTGAAAGAATTCTTAAACCAGACTTTGATACTAATTAAAAGAGGAGGAAGCAGCGAGAAATAAATTTGTTTGTAAATCGAGTTTCTCACAAAAATAAACAAAAAAAAGTTAAATATTTTTCTCAAAACTAGCATCAAACTCTAAGCAAGAGAAGACATCAAATTTAATAAAGATTATTGCTTTTTGTAAAATTATCAAGTTGATCAATCAACAATGATGTATGAATTGTTCAATCTTCCACACTATCACGAAAGTGAACTATCCTTGGTGTGTGGACACTTTTTCTTCAATTACTTGTGTGTGAGTTTTCCCTACGAAACTCAAAAGAAAAATCAAACCTCAAAGTAAAGGAAAATGAATTACTTTCATGCTTGAGTAATATCAATAATGATTGAGCATACCAAAAGTGTAATTTTTGTTGTCAAAGCTAACTATTTACAGCTTTCAAGAAAAAAGAGTTCAATTCCATCTTGGCCTGAACCCTTTCATTCCTTTAAGTGGCCGAATGGCCACCTTTCTGGCCACCACTTTGGCCCTAGGTGACCACACAGCCACCTTGGCCCAACAAGGTGGCCATGGGGCCACCCTGCTCCCATCATCAAGGATGGGTTTGGCCCATCCTGCCAAAAGGTGGCCTAACCCACTCTTTATTCTTCTTTTAGGCCCAAAACATGAGCCCAATAATTTAACCTTGGATAGACCATGCAATTCATGTAGATTGGGGATCAGACGGGCCATTTTATTTCAAACACCAATAGACTAGGTCCAAATCTAATTTTAGTTTGTTCTACTTAAAAAAAAACTAAAATTACACTTTTGAAAAGAAAATAAATGCATAATCAATTAATCAATTAATTAAATATCAAAGCCCTTATCAATTTTGTGAAACATGAATCCTCATGTAAAACAACAGTAATTTTAATGTGCTTGGACTGTTTGTCTTCTCCAATTACTTTATTGCTCTTACAACTAATGGATAATTTGATTTATCTAGAAATCATAATTTATTGAATACTTGGTACCAAGATTAATAATCGAAGACCTTGTAAAAGCCATATGAGCCATGATATTCATATCTATAACTACATATTCTCTATGACTGATAGATTGATATTACCAAATTATCCAAAATAAACTTTTAGGAAATAATTGTACAATTTGATAGCTCATATATTATAATCTACAATCATAAGTTACATTAGCTATTTTAGGATTGAGACATACATTCCAATTGTTGCATTGTGAACTGTGATATTCTATAAACGATTGATATAATTATGTTATTCATGTAATTCAATTCAATAAATCATATGTATTAGGTTTTTTGGTTCAAAGTCTTATATTTTGGTGATTTTGGATCCATCTCTCCCAAACGAAACTGAAAAAAACCTATAACTACATTAAGATCAGGTGCCCAACCATTATTATTATTTGTGAATCAATTGTAGACTAGATAAATAATTATGTTTACAACACATAAACTCTATATGTAAAAGATTCTTTATACTCTTTCGGTATTGGAGCCTTAGAATGTTCACATTGATATAGATAATCTTAAATTATTGTGCTGCATAATATACCTTATTTTCTCAAAATAACTTTAAAAGAATACTCAAGATTGTTAGTAAACACCATGCTTTAGGGTATATTTTCCAATAGAAAATGACCTGCAAAAGAAAGTACACTCTATATTCAATTGTTTGTAGGCTCTTTATATTTTGCCCATTTGTTGCTTATTCGCAAAGCAACATTTGTGTTTTAGTTAGATGAAGAGTTCTACTGCATCAATTATTTCTTTTAATTCATAAAAAACAAATATAGTTATCCTTGCTTATAACAAGTTCAAAAGCTTGTTAACAACTAAGAGATAAGAGTCATACTCATCTTTTAATTTATTAATCACTAAGTTATACATCTTAATCTATAATTACCCAATAATTACCGATTACTGATCTCATGGACCAGTTAAAAGTTAACATCTCCCACTCGCTTAAATGGAGCAATGTCAATCTTACGAAGTAATATTTTTTCTAACCTTTTAGATCTAATCACAAAATCTATATGAGCATTCATACGAGTAAATGCACAGTGTAATCAATTAACAATTAACCTGTAATAGAGTTTGCAATTTGAATTCCAAATATCAAATATATTGTTTATATGTTTGAAAAAATAATAGGATAAATATCAAGGTTTATTTTAATAAACAGGAAGTAAATTATAGTTAGAAACATTAGAATTCATCATCATGTCAATTGTGTTACTGAAAGGGTGATCAAGGTGGAATTAAGATAAATTGTAAATAAGTAAAAAAGATAAAACATGATGACCTCTTAACATCATTGCTGTAAAACTCAGCAAGTAGGTTTGACTCGTTGAAAACTCTGTCGATGAGGTTCTGCCAACTTAAGAATCCTCAAATTGAGGGTTCCACTTGTCGGAGGGGAGTAGTTGTTGAGTTGGGCCTAGTACTCAGCCTAACTTGATTAACTTGACTCAGGCTTGCACTTATTGGACCAAGTACTCAGTTAACTTGGCGATCAACTTGGTGAGTACTCGGTTAACATTGAAGTTTGGACTTCTTTCAAATGGAATGCACCATGCAGTTCAATAGCCGAAAATGGGAGAAGAAAATGGTAAGGCGGCTACTCAAGTTTGAAGAAGAAAGAGTTGTAAGTCTGGCTTGCAACACTTGTTTGACTTAGGTTAGAGGCAGGTGGGCCATCAAAATGGGCCTGATGCAAGAGATAGGCCTTAACCTTTTTTTTTTTTTTTCGCTTTATATTAATTATCAACTTGTTGATTGTTCGTTATTTTCTCTGTTACATAACTTATTATGTTAATTATTTGTGCTAAAGTTCGTTGTGAGATTTTATGAAACATGTTCTATGATATTTTGTGGTCATATGATTGCATTTTGACTCTATGAAATTTTAAAATTTTTTTATAGATTTGACCATCAGTCAACGGATAACCATTGATTGATGATCAAACTGAGTATTCAGCAAGTAATCGAGTACTAACTACTCACTAAGTCTTCGATTGACTAGTGGCTAGAGAGTTCTAAAACATTATCAGCTGGCTTAGTAACCTGTTTATGAATAATGGTTTTTGATGTGTGTCCTAAAATCCAACATATTAAAAGCACTTTATAAAATAGTTAGATTATGAATAAGAAGTTATGCTACAATATAGCACTAATTTTGGTATCATTACACTAAGAAAGTGGATTTAAATGGTACTATACGAGCTGATGAGAATCTTGTACGCTGTAATCATTGCAAAGAAATATAAACTTGTAACCTTTAATGTTTTCAAAGAAATATAAACTTGTAACCTTTAATGTTTTCTTTTTTTTTTTTTTGGACATATGTAACCTTTAATTCCTACGCATGTGCATTAGACTTTGAATTCTGATTATCCTTGAGCAGCATCTTTGACAGGGACGGTGATATTTCACTTAGCAGCCCTAATAATTCCCTATAGACAGAAAACAAACAAGTCTCCGTCTACCTTTCGGTCTGTTGTCCTGTAGATTGAAAGAATAATAAAGAGCACGTGAAGCTCAGTGAACAGCACCAGCAAGTCGAGAATTTGAGGTTCCATGACCATGATATTTCAAAGCAAATTCTTTCGTTTCTGAAGACACGCGGAACACTGTTGAGGGGCGTCCCCTGAGTTAATCAACCGAACCGACTGAGGCGTCAGCTTGAGGCAATCGGTGACGTCTTTGTCCCCAGTCAAACGGCGAGTCGTGTGTCTCAACGAGAATTCACTGTACAATTGCTGGCAGCGTTGGGCTGGGGCTCCACTGCTCCCAGAATAAGCAACAACCACAACGTGGGGTCGTGTCATCTTTTATATTCTTCGTAACCCCACGTTCATCAGTGGACCATCCAACGCTTTGAATCATTGAAAATTATTTCTTATTTTCCAATATTTCAAACCCCCCATCATTTTCAATCTCCATCGCTCAATTACTACCCATCTGGCTCTACTTGTTTTTGTATTCCATTTTGTTTTCTACCCACATAATACTCGATATCATTAATGAGTAGAGAATTCTCAAAATTTGTGTAGACTTTTCGACTTTTCGTTTGAACAAGAACTAAAACTGAGATGAGTTAAAGGGGTGTTTGAATTTTTTTTTTTTTTTTTTAACTTATAAATAATTTATTTTAAATTTGCAAAAATGATTTAATATAATAATTCCACGGTTTCCTTTTTCTCCTTTAATAGTATGAAGTATGAACTATATATCAACTACTAGATTCATGAGTTCTAGGTCGGTATCTAACCCTAGTTTGGCAAATCATATTAATGATTCTTACGGTTGTTAGACTGCATTAATTGCACCAAAATTGAAGAAAAATGCAATCATGTTTTTATAATTTTTCTTTTAAAACTCACATCAAATACATTAAAGAATTATTAAGATATATTAAAATTAATTATTAAAATAAATATAAAATATAATTATTCTCATAATAAGAGAAGAATATTACTTATTTAGACTAATAAAAAAAAAAACAATTGGTGAGGCTTGGACATCTGTTACTAAGATGGATAGAGAGGTGTGTGACCACATGTAGTAGGAATGAATGTACATGATTTTATAATATTGTTGTATGAAATTTGATCATTTTAATGATCGATTTAGGATAAAATAAATATTAAACAAATATTAATCTTAGAGTAAACTTAGTTTATGGAGATATAATATTGACATCATTATTGTTAAAACATTTCAGTTCGAGTATGAAACTGAGATTTACTCCTATATATAGTGATCTTTTTTGTAACTTCAATTTTTAAGTGAAGAATACACTGCAATTATAGGTAAGAAAAGAGGGGAAAAAATAAAATAAACAAGAAAATTTCAACCATTAATTACACATATCACTAAATCTGTTTAAGTTAATAAAAACATCAACATATAAGAGAATGCAAATCAAAATCCACAAGTCTAACGTATGTAAAAGATGGCAATTTGGAGAAGGGTAAGTGTTGTGATAACACATAATAATATTATGAACAATGAACTGAAGAAAAAATACTTATTTGATATTAATCACTATTTGCATCTAGTATGTTTGTTTCCCTTTCCCCAACAAATTAAACTTTCTAGCATGTCCACGTTATTTTAAAGTTTTTGCACATGGTTTTGATTCAAATTTCTAGCTTTTAACATGATGACTGAATCTTTTCCACGACATGTCATCTTCACCTTCAATGTTTAACGTTAAATTGTTTCATATTTCCAATAAAGGGGTTTGTTTCAAGCGAAACGCATGGCAAAACCACCCTATAAAAATGAGATTGCTTGGTGGATGCATGTTCCAAATTTTATTCATATTAAAAATAATGAATGCAAAAAAATCAATGAATGTTAGGCCTGAAAAAGGAAAAGTTTTCTATGAAACTGACATACCACGTGATTCTTGTTTCAATAAGACGGACATATTACATGATTCTTGTTTGATGATACATGTATTTTCTTATTTCATTACTTTCTAATTAATGAAAAAGATAAAGTTTTCAATAAAACGTACATATCACGTGATTCTTGTTTCAATGAGACGGACATGCCACGTAATTCTTGTTTGATGATACATGTATTTTCTTATTTCATTACTTTCTAATTAATGAAAAAGATAAAGTTTTCAATAAAACGTACATACCACGTGATTCTTGTTTCCATGAGACAGACATATCACGTAATTCTTGTTTGATAATACATGTATTTTCTAATTTCATTAATTTTGCAATGAATGCAAAGAGATAGTTGTTGTTCATGTTAGAGATACATAAGTCAATAAAATAAATTTACAACACTATCTTGCTTGAAAAAAAGGAACAAAAGCTAGTGATTAATATATTTACACATGGTTTTATTTCACATTGCCCTATCTTAATAAGTTTAACATGTATCACTAAAACTTTTCAACAAAGTTATATTCGTTTTCAGTTGTGCACTCAATTGTTCAATGTTTCGATCAATGGATCTGTATGTTTGAATAAGTTCAAGCAAGACTATCTCGTTTGCTCTGAACCCACAAGGTGAACCATAGAAGAATAAAATGAAATTCCTTAGTACCTGCAGGTTCCAGTTTTCATTCATAATAAGAGAGGAGGAGATAAACACATATTAGACATGTAAAAGATTTTCTTTATTCATGCGATGAATGCGGAGAGTTCATGTTAGACAAATGGAAGAAGAAGTCTCGGGTAAAAATTGAAATTCTCTTATGTGTTAATCTTTGTGTTAAACATAACAGAACTGATAACATTTTTTATCAATGGTTGGAATTTATCTTTTAGTCTTTTTACTTTACTACCTTCAACTGTTTTGTTCTCTACCATTCTTTTTTTTTTTTTTTTAAAAAAATTAATTTTTAAGTCTTTAAAGATTGGTCTCTACCGTCCAATCTGACTGTGGTTCTATAATTTATTATTTTATTATTTTATAGTATTTAAATAATTTTTTTCAGTCAAATGAAGGGTAATTTTATCTTTACATAATTTTTTGACAGTCAACCCTAATATTTTTCGGTCAAAAATAATGGCAGAGGAGGTCTCTTGAATTAATGATGATTTAATTCCAAGTGTAGTAAGTTAAAACTGGATGAGATAATGTGTATTTTACTCTTTTTTTTTTTTTTGAGATCTAAGACTAGCCCAGAGCACAACCAGAATCAAACGAAATAGGAGTTTGGTGGTGAGGTCCGGAAAGCGGCTCCCATATTAAAGGGATCGGCCAACGCATAGGTGAGGTAGTGGTGGTGGGAGAAATCTACAATTTATTTAGTGGCGAGAGGGAGAAGGGAGGCCCTAGGTGTAGAACTCTTGTCTTGCCAAGACATGGGAGATAGTGTCTCTACCAACGAAGCACTGCCCAAACTACTCAGTATTTTACTCTTGGATTATTATCATTTGAATATTTTAGTTCCATCCTTGAGTTTTCAAGGAAAGACAATTTTTTTTTGCTTTATCTTTTCATTTTGGGCTCATGAATTTTGTCAATATCAAACATAGTTTAATTTGGTCCCTTTGAGTAGGTTATAGTATCTTTTTATGGCTTTTAAAAAAATTGAAATGGAGCAAAATTAAACAAAAAGAAATGGAAGAAGAAGATAGATAAAAGATTTTTATATGTAATGCCATAAAAGCTAAAAACCACATGACTAAAATTCTCTTTAACCACTTTTAAATAGAACCCCACTAATAAATTGATGAATTATAAATAATAATGACAATAATTTATTTCACATTAACAAAAAAAAAAAAAAAGAAGAATAAGTTGGGAATCCCTGAATGTTCTGGTTGATATTGAACTTATTTCGTTTTGCACTGCTGTAAATTGAAATAAACTCAATTTGCACATGTTATTGCGCTAGTGCATATTGGGATTCACATAGAAAAAAGCATGCAAAATTTAGTATCTAATCATTATATTGTGCAAGTAAATTTTAGAGACCCCAACTATCTCGAAGTATAATAATTAATAAATGGAGCGGCTTCTGACACTTGATTGCTCTCTACTGGAAAGGTTAGATTTGTTTTTTCACCGAATAAATTTAGAGTTAGTTAGAATTATTAGAAAACATATTTTTTTTTTACGGTTTAAATATCTACTCCTATAATATGAGATAACTGTTTTTCCCTTGATAAACAACTATTTAAGGGATGATGCACATTTAAATATCTACTTGACATGGTCAAGTTTTATTGACACAATTATTTTAAGTTTTAGTAAAACTCTCATCAAAGCTAGTAAGAAATATACAAATTAAAAAAGGAAATTTTCACTTTAACCAAAAATAAATAAAAAATTTGTTTGTACCCATTTTTTTTTTATAAAAAATTGTTTTTTACTCCCCCAACAAACTATTTTCATATTATATCCAAATTCACTAAACTACTCTTGAAATGTAAGATACACTTACCAATTGAGTTTTAATGGGATCGGTTTTTAAGTGCATTTAAAAATCGATTCTATTCAGTTGTCGTTTTGACGCTGTATCTCATCAGAAATCTCTATTTTCAAGTCAATTCCAATTAAATTTAATCCAAAACATTATTACTCAACATCCAAAACATAAAAAAAAAAACTTAAAAAATCACCAAAAAAACTTAAAAAATATCAACAAAACTCAATTAATCAATAAAAGAAATCAAAGATCTAATACTATAAGTAACGGAGGAGGAAAATAAGATAGGTAGGGGTAATTTGGATAAAAGTAGGTATATAGTATAATTAATTTGTTTGAGAGGTTAAAAATAAATATTTTTAAAAAATATGGATAAAAATAAATTTTGATATTCTTGTATTGATATTTTTTATATTTTTTGCATAAAAAATAAAACATTAAATTTTGATAAAGACAAGAGCCTCCATTTTCAAACCCAAATACTTTTAAGGCAAACATGACTTCAGTTCAAACTCACGTACTACACCAGACAGTGGAAACAGACGACTCTTTTGCTTGACAAGAAGCCTCCTGGAGGGTTCCTAGGAGTACCCGATCGCTTAGGGAACAAAGTCTCCCAAAGTCCCAACCCCACCTTTACTATTGTCTTCTATTTCTCTGCTGTCTTTGTCGCGGCTTCCTGATCGTTTCCTTGTTCATACACATATGCGTCATTCATCTTCTTTCAATTTTGTCACTCATCAATTGCCTATTTTTACCTTGAGAAATTTTACTTACTTTTTAAAAGCCTTCGCCACTACATAGTTGGATGTTTTAGTCCCCATTGTTTATTTTTTGACTCACTAACACCGGTTCAGATAACTATCGAGACTTGCAATATGGTTCTCTTAGCGTGCAGTCTAAAATATTACTGCTAAAATTAGGAGAGTCAATCCATATTTTAGTGAAAAAATTTATCACATTTTGTGGTCCTAATGAGTTTCGAACCTTACTCTTATTTGATAAACAACAGCAAGTGGAGTTACTGTTACTGCAGCAACTCATCAAATTCGTCCATGATTTTAAAATAAATTAGTAAAAAATAGGAATATAATTTCGAGGTTTTTTCAAGAGTCACTATGATTTTTAAAACAAATCCTGCAACAGAAATAATTTTACAGATATTCTCTCACCTTAAATTTTGGATTAAACTTTAAGATTGTACCTAAAAACTAATTTGGGACGTGATTGAACCGAACTTCTTATACTTCCAAAATTTTTGCATATTTTTACTTAAGAAAACAGTTACATTTGCATTACAATTTAACAGTTTCTTGTTTTACACCAATAGCCTTTCTTGAATATTGTGTTTTTTTTTTTTAATTTATTTAGTATAACTGTTTTATAAGTATCAGAATATAAATCCAGTATTTTGAATAGCTTATTCTCAAAATATGAATTATGTAAATAGGATTCAATCTCAAAATCTCAGACAAAAAATAGTAAAAGATGTCATCAATTGAGTACCTAGCACTCATAAAATTTATATATATATATATATAACCAAAAAAAAAAAAAAAAAAGTTAGGAATTTTAAAGAAAATACTTGAAGACATTCAGGAAATCTTTCAATTGGATTACAATTTAAAAGAGGTAAAGAAATTAGGAAACTTGGGAACCATGTAAATAGTAAGTGAGTGGTGATATTTGTATCTCTCTAAAATTGTAACTACACCCCTTTTATTTTCAATATTTAATTTATACCCTTAAATTATATGAGATAAGGCATTATTACTTGTAATTATTTATTTACACTCACTACACTAATTTTCCTTTTTTTTTAAAAAAAAAAATGTAAAACAAAATAAAAACCTATAAGAAAACTAAATTGAGTGCAAGGAGGCTTCCATGCCTGAAAACGATTAATGGAGGAGCCTCCTCCTCCTCCATCCTACATCAAAATATGGAGGAGTCACCTGTGTCATCTGTATGTAACAAGGAAAGGGTTGTTGCCTCTCCCACTTTTATCATTATTATTTTTTTAATTTTTCATTTTTAAATATGTTTTCTATTTGTCCATATGAAACAAAAGGAATTGTCACCTCCTTCGTATAAAACAATGAAAAGACTATTACCTCGATCAAATCTAGGAGGAGGCGCAGCACTCGTCTCCCTTTTCCTTTTTCATTTTTGTATTCTTAGACATGTTTTCAATTTTTTATTTTTAATTAAATTATTTTATAATTTATCAATTTATTGATATTTTTTAAAAAAAGTAAAAAAAGGACATATTTGATAGTATATGAGGTTTAACTATAAAACATATTTAAAAATATATATATATATACAGTGGGATAAAGATAAACATAAAAAAAAGGAGGTTTTAGTTTGTAAATATCAAAACTCGCAATAATTTTGGAGTGTACACAAGAATCGATGGATAGCGAAAGGGGGCCAGGCAGGCCCAAGCCCAGGGCCC
The DNA here is from genome assembly GCA_021234005.1 of Nephelium lappaceum. Lineage (NCBI taxonomy): Eukaryota > Viridiplantae > Streptophyta > Magnoliopsida > Sapindales > Sapindaceae > Nephelium > Nephelium lappaceum. Next base: position 12,674,198 of record CM038002.1, on the reverse strand, counting down.
ACCCTCCACTGTCTTCTTCCGACTATTTATATAATTGTACTCTTAATGTCCACAATGCGTCAGCTGATACGGTTGGCAGATTTGAATTATTGTTATTATTATTACTTTTTTTGTTTTTTGAAAGTTGGGAGTTTTGAATGATTTTGCTTTGTATCTTTCGTGATGCATTTACCTCGTGTCACAAGACTCACAAGTGTAGACACGTCGACCTCAAGTCGCGCCGGAATACAAGTCTTCTGCTTCGTTGACCCCCTGTTATCGCTATGGTCCGCTCCTGTAACCATCCACCAGTCCTTTTCCAAATGCGAAACCCTCCATTTGTTTGTTGTGGAATTCAATATATGCTTATCCCAATCACCGGCCTCAGACCAAAAATTGTGCAGACAACCTGCACCTATAATTATTATGATCAATTCTAAATAGTTTTTTCAATAAATTACAAAATCATCTGATATATAATAAATAATATATGTCAAATTTTTTTTAATCATTTGACTGCGATTTGAAAATTTATTCTCATAGATCATGATATATATCTATATGTGTATGTATAAAGGAAGAGAAAAAAAAAACTTTATACATGTTGGTGAATATATTTGATGAGGACTAGAATTATGAATGTGAACATAAAATGTATTAACCTTTTGAAGTATTAATAAATTTCTAAATCTTAATATTTTTTTCTTTTTGAAAAAAATAAATCTCAATAGTTAAGCATGGCAAAATTATAAACAATTAGTAAGATTTGATTATATATAAATGATCAAATATAGAATTTAGCTTTCACGTATGATTTGTAGAACTATAAAAGTGCCTATGAATGGTATTTAATTTCTTTTTTTTGTTTCAGACTTTTCATTTTTATTAACTTGTACATTAAAGTTCAACCATCTATGTAACAACATAAATTCTATTAAGCAGCGGCTTTTGCTATTTTATTAACTGAGTAAGAGCATCAATGTATAACAACATTTGAATTTAATTCATCGATTAATTATTGATGGATAATCTTACTCAACTAATAAGATAATCAAACTCTAAAATAACATAATCGATTAATTCTACATATAACCATCTTTAATACCTCTAATTGAATACTGTTGAACAAATAAATTGCATCCATTAAAAATGCATCGAAGAATATTTATACAAAAAGTAATGAATATTATTAGCTAAGCATTAGTGATGTAAGAAGATGATGTCACTGCGATGACGGCATGATGAAGACAAATAGCATTACCTGGCAGTTTGAAAAGTGAGAACGTCGTTGTCCCGCTTGATGTTGTGAAGGAAAGCAAAAGATATAAAAAGAGCGACGATGAGTTGCAATGATGCCTCGCGTAGAACCAAATAATTCCATTTTTAATTCAAAGTTTGTGGCCTACCTTCATCGCACTCTGAGTTGTTATTAATTTACTTAATTCTTTTATGCCATTATGTGTAGAAAAAGGGGAATCGCAATTGTGAAACTTGGAAAAAAGGGACGGTCTGATGATTTATCTATCGTTCTCGATTGGCCATTTAAATCTGTTTTTGGAGTTTTTGGAATTCTCCACCAGGCGTGGTGGAAAGAAAGGAATATCAGAAAGGCTATAATATATATTAAAGAATCATAAAGTCATGAGTCTTATCGTAAAGCAACCGCGCATAAGGTAATTAATGGAGAATTTATTAATACTTTTAAGTTATTCAATTATTTTTTAAAGTTGACATCCAACTAGTTAGAAATTTATCTAGATTGATTATTAAAATTAATCATTATTAAAACAGTGGGATAGATTTACTAAGATCTATTAAAATTAATCAATATTTGAGTGGTCTCAATGTTTATCTCACGATAATAAGAAAAAATTACTCACACAAGTGGGACTTGAATGGTTGTCTGATGGACGAAAATATGCACAACCGTATGTCGTACGAGGTGATGTATTTGTATTTATGAATTGAGAGTATTTACCTTTAATTATAAATCTAGTAGCATAAACCAAAAATAATGTGATAATTTTATAACAAAACTGCATTTTCAAAATAAATAAATAAAATTTTATCTTTTTTTCTTTTTTTTGTAAAACTTAATTCTTCTCCTGACTTAAAATAGGTTTAGTGAAAAAAAAAAAGGAATATAAAATTATTTTTATCTTTATATGAACTATTTCTTGAAAAGTATGAAAAGATTTTAGAATTTTTTTTTTTCAAATCACTCGTGGTGTAGCACTTGAATTTGTATCATTATTAGGCTAAATAAAAATTTTTTATTGTCAAATTATATTGGATAGTAATAAATTTTAGATATTTTAAATGTATATAACAATTTTTTTTAAAGGTATTACCTATAGTATAGAGACCATCTATATAAAATATTATCCAATTAAATAGTACTCTCATAATAAAATTATTACTAACCATAATAAAACAAATTTCTTACTTAATGCATGTCTCCATAACATTATACATTTTATATGTGCCCGCATCATATTAGTCCTCTACCCTAAAGAGACGGCAGATTGGACTCTTGAGTCTTGACCTTCGTGAACGCAGGGCTCGAGGGAACTGAAAAAAATAAAAAAAGAAAGTCTTCTTGAAAATAGAAAAGAATGAGAATTGAATTCAAAAGCAGACATGTGCATCACACGAAATGCAAATGTAAATTACAAATGATTCATGAACATAGATGAGCATGATCTCCATCAATACTCAATCGGTCAATCCTCCTATCCACACTACGCTCTAATGAAGGACATATTTTGTTTATTTTAATTTGAGAAATAAAATTACAAGAACTTCTCCAAATTATGGTGATCATTGAGTTATTGATTTAAGAAAAATTGGGATTTAAGAATGTTAACTTGAAATTAAAATAAATATGATTGTTAAATTTATATATTCTTATCATTTTTATTTCGTGTTTATAGAATAAAAATATGTACATTCAACAATCTTACTATACAAAACACTAAATTGTTTTAGGTTATAACAACTGTATATTATTAAAGAAGGAAAAAAAAAAAAAAAAAAAAAAAACCCTTTGTATGTACCATCTTTTTTTTTTTTTTCTTTCGTTTTTGTTTTTTGATGTTTTCAACATGGTTCTTCAACCTATCTCTTAACATGTAAGTACTAGTTAACTTTTTACTCAAAAAATAAAAAATAAAAATAAAAATACTAGTTAACTTTGAATGACCACCCTTTTGTTGTTGTTGTTATTGTATTTTTTTCATTATCTTGAGTTTTAGGGTTTATTTGGATATTTTTTAAAACTGTGTTTTTAAAAAACATTTTTAAAAACGAAAAACATACTTTGAAAATGATATTCTAAAAAACAATAATGCATTTCATAGTATTTTTGAAAATACATTTCGAAAATGAAAAATAATACAAATTTATTTGGTACTATTTTTAAAAATAAATAGAAACTGAAAAAGTAAACGAAATGTGAAAACATGTTTTACTGTATATTTTTAAAAACATGTTTTTCATTTTCGAAAACATATTTTAAAAATGACTGACAAACACATTTTTTAACTTTTTTCGTTTTTAAAAATGAAAAACAATTTTAAAATCCGATGTTAAACACCACCTTAGCTTTTCCAAATACTAATATTAATTGTTGTACGAGCGCCATATAAGCTTAATAGTAGAGGTACACAATAGATCAGTAGGGGAATGACACGTGTCAATCACTATATAAACCATATACCCTCCAATCGAAGGAAATATTCAAGGGTCTGTCGGAGATATTAAACGTGATGAAAGTGAAGAGAAGCAAAAGACTGAATCATTGAAGAAGAAAATTGACAACCTTCGAAACTCTATTGAGTAGTAATGTCATGATGGGTGTTTGACATGTAGCCAATAGATGTCGACCGAAGGACAAAAAACATGACAAATGCTAGATGTCTCAACATGCATACGTGTAGTTGGAAAGATAAGTTTGTCTTCAGATAAAATGTGATTTAGTAGTTTATTCAAGAGATAAGAGAGAAAATCAGGTATGGTTAGTAAGAAACACCGATTTTAAAAGAGCTAAAGCTGACTTAAGCATCATAAGGTATCTCTAATAACAAACATCGGATAACCTTGATGAAGGTTTTATTATTTTGCAAGAACAATCGAAGGAAAATAGAAGACCAAAGGATTGAATTCTTCGAACAGGGTTCAACACATGAACAATTGTACAGGGATTGGTATTAATTTCTTTTCGAAATTCGCTCACACTGGAATTAAACTTTAAACTCAAATAAAGTATTCCAAAAAAAAAAAAAAAGCATTTTCTACTCATCAGGATGATTTGCATGCATAGTTTTACATTCACTTTTTATAGGGAAGAAAATGAACGCAATCATGATTTTTTTTTTTTTTTCCCACTTGTGGTCTAATAATTAAAACCTAGAATATTGTAAAGTTAAATCAACGTTATCAACCATCAAGCCATATTCACTAATGATAACTGCTATTATGATTTAACCAATAACGATATAAAGAATATCTGCTTGAGCAAAGATATGATTTTTAATTGGTAATTAATAAAAATAAATATGATAAAATCAAAATTTAATCATAAATCAAATTAGATTAAAAAAGGACTTAATTCATGACTCTCAAGTCTTAACTAGGTTCTGCTTAGTATTATTATTAAAGCCACCCAAAAAACTTTCTGCTACACCCATTTATTTTATATACCCATATTAAAACGTTAAAATTAAAATTTTACTTTCTATCACCCTTTAAAACACCAAAATTATACTTAAATATTAAAGATAATTTTAATAATATATTTTTCATATTCCACCCATTAACAGTATAATGCTAGTTGTTTTTATATCCATTTTGTTTTGAGTGTTTCTAATACATTTCATATGACTTTTTTTACTGTTCTTTTTCTTCTTCTTCTTTCACCGTGTCTTCTCTTCTTCCTATCTCTTCTTCAAAAAAAAATTTTCATGTTCATTTAGTTTTATTTTTATAGATTATTTCTGTTGAAAATTACAGTGATGAGACTAATTTATGAAAAAAATAAAAGAGTAATGAGACTACATTTGTGGTTTTTACATCTATTAATTATTGAGATTTTCTTGATTTCATTTACTTATTGATATATGTTGGATGAAATGTTTCAAAGAATAGCACCCTGTTGGGTTCTTCTTGCAATCTGAAAACAATCTTAAGAAGTAATCACTCATACTAAGTATCAAACATATCTTGTGTAAACAAAACACAAATGCTCTTCTTTACTTTTTTCCACTTTTCAATTAGAAAACAATACGAAAAAATAAATTAAACGAACATAAACATGGGGCAGGACCTGTGTAAAACCGACTTTGATTTTCTTGACCTATATACAAACAATGCATGTTTGTCATGACTTGTATTTAAACAAAAGCACAACTCCCTTTAGATTTCTTTTTCCATTATTAAATAAAAATACTAAAAGTCAAATGAACGTACTAAAATTTAAACATACTAAATAGACAGAAGTATCCAGTTTTATTCTTCCTTTAAAAAATGACTTTGTTTTTCAATCAGAAAACAATAATAGAAATTAAGATATACGTATTTGCATACATTCAGAAACTATTAAATTAAATTTTTATTTATCCATTCTTTGATTATATGTGAAAATTATGTTTCTTTATTGTGATATTAACTTTGATTGTGTATATGTTATTTGGGTATATAACATATTTGGTGTACAAGTCATGGATATTGAAAGTAAATTTGAATTTTTAACTATATAAATATGTAGTTTTAAGTAATTGTATATAAGGATGTGTTAATAATAAAATATTTATTAAAAAATGGGTGTTAAAGAAAATTTTTGGGTGGTAATAGAACCCCCTTATTGTTATTGTTGTTGTTATTGTTATGATGAAGAATTTTGTAAATCATTATAAATATATATATTTTTGAAACTAATGTTTGTTATAAATTTGAACATTATATTGAAAATGTTAATATGTCATAAAATGCTATAAAAGTTTAAGCAAGGAGATTTAACCAAATCGACAAATTCGTTAACATTATCATAATCTTTTTACCAAAGGTAACTATATATAAAAAACAATTTATAAAAAAAAAATAATGCTATACTACTAAAAATTTTATCCAAAATCATTGTCTAAATAATGTTTTTCATTTTTCTGCAAACCCTGATTTAACTATAATATTATAAATATATAGAGAGAGAGTTTTTGAGGTGAATATTTAAATATTAGATTTCAGAATTTATATCTATACAAGATGAAATAAGTGGAAATTTTCATATTGTATTTAAAAATAATAAAAAATATAAAAAATAAATTATAGCTGTCTTTTTAAACGTTGACACCGTACAAGTATGAGATTTATCACAATCTATCTGAACCCTCGACCTCGTAGAGGATAAGGAGGTGCATAATTGCATGCACTAATAGTTGATTGTGTAAAAAATTCTAACAATTGATTACACATGTTACTAAATTTATTTTGGTAAGAAAAATATCAATATAGGAGAGAAGCTGAATCCTCACATATATATATATATATATATATAAAATAAATTCACAAAAATAGTGAGGGGTAATTACATTCACACTCCTAAGATTTTACTGGAAGACACTCAAATGGAAATGTTTCATCTACACTTTCATCCCTATATTAATGGTTGATTCTAATTAAGTTGACTTGTAAAATGTAACGGATACCCTTGAAATATGTAAAAATTAAAATTAGATGAATTAACATAAATATGTTTGTTGAAAAAATATATAATAAAATTATATATAATAAAAAATAAATTATAAAAATGAGTAAACAACAAACAGAATTAAAGATCTCCACTTTCATTTTTCTTTTCCTTAATCTTGATTTCTAAATTATTTTTAAATCTTGATTTCTAAATTATTTTTACTTTATTCTTTTATCATTTTATATGGATTACTTTTTATTTATTTTAGCTTTATTTTTTATTTTCATGTAAGCATATTTTATAGGTGGTCTTGTGGTCTCCACCTTTTTTATTTTAATTATTTTGTCACTAATTTTTTATTCTTTTTTTTATTAATATATATATATATTTTTTACTTTTACTTTTTATTTTTAATTGCAAAAATATTTTGGCCTTTGAAGAGGTCAAATTAGGCCAAATTGAAAGAATTATTAACTACCCCCGAGTTTAGTGTAGAATAAGGATACCATTTCATCAGTGCCTCAAACCCAGAGCTTAGGGATGTGGATGTAATTTCCCCAAATACTAAGTGCCAGACTATGATTAGGTTTCTGAAACAGCTGACAAAAATTGATTGTGCTCTATACGGCAGGGACCCGCATATCCAACGGTGGCGATTTTCACGATTGCACCGTACAAATCTTGAGAGCTTTATTGGTCAAATGTTGTCAAATGTCCCTAAATCTACTGTCTGATGTGCCTCTGCCGCAATGGCAAAGGCACATGTCAGGAACCACCGTTGGTCCTTGGTTTGAGACACCACAATCCCTTCTGCGGCTGCACCTTTTCCCACCTATATGCGAATTGGTCATTTTGGTATAAGAGTTGTTTTTCTAATTGTTTCATCAATATTTGATTATATTTTATCCTGATTATTTCTTTGATCAATTTCAATAATATAATGTAATAAAAAAAAAAATCTAACCACACACTAAGTGCACCATGCAGCCTTCGAGAAGCACAGTTTTTTAACTCATGTCTGATTTTTTGAGTAATTCATGATAACTTTATTTAATTAAACCTCAAATGGGGTGGTAGATAGGTAGCCACTCTTACCTCTGCCTTCATTGTTAAGGTCACGAATTTGAGCATATAAACTTCTATTTATATGGGTAACTTTTTTACCATTGTGTGGATAGATTTTTCTCATTTTTTGGGATTAGATTTTCAAGCCACGATTCATAATAATATTTCAATCAGACTTCGATAAATGTAATATTTAAAAAAAAAAAAAAAAAACTTCATTCAATTTATAAGCTTACGTGTATATCGTCTTTTGACTTTATGGTCTCGTTTGGTACGTGAGATAGGATTGGATAATTTATGTGGGATTGAATTGGATGAGATGAAATAAGATTGGATTAGATTTTATCTCATGTTTGGTGAAAGTATGATAGGATTAAAAGTAGTGAGTATAAACTTGGATTTTAAAGAAATTTCTCAAGATCTTTTTAGAAATTTTGCAAAACCTATATTAATTTATGTCGTTTTTCACCATTTCCAGATGCTTCTTAAAGCTACAAAATCGTAGAACCGTCGACCACCACCTCTCTCCTCCCTCTGTCCTCCGTATTGAGCCCCCCCTTTATCATCGCTCCACTGCTCCTCACCTCTGCCACACACTGTTCTGCATCGAACCCCCTCTCTCATCCCTTCACCGCTTCTCACCTCCGTTGCGAAGTCTTTCCTCTCACTCTCCACCGTTATCTTCGCTTGCCTCTGGCATCAACGTTGAGTGACGTCGTTTGCAAACCTATCTACAACGCCATTTGCAAAACCGTTTCCAGCACGATCTCATTGGACTTGGCTGCAACACGATCACCATTGTCCTTGTTCAATTGAACGTTGATGTGGCGGCATAATCTTATCGAAGGACACGTTGAGGTCAGTGAGAAAGGAGAGGCCGTGGGAGAAAGTTAATCTATTATTTCAATAGGATGGATTTATCCCACTACAGTGAAATAAAATTGTGATGAGATAACTTTCTCCAATTTCATTTGTTTGCACCAAACATGGGATTGGATAAAATTTAATCCAATCCCAGTCGAATCTCAACAAACAAATAGAGCCTATGTGTATTCTTGTTTATTAAGATGTGAGATTTTATTGTTATCAAATTTATTTTGTAAATATATATATATATATATATGAACTTATGAAATATTGTTAAGATATTAATGTAACTTGATGGTGGAAAACGTTTGCAAACTTATATGGGTATGAATTAATAAGATGATGCTCAAGTCTCAATGTAATTTAGTAGCAAAGAACCGTGTTAATATCATGAATATGATATACTACTCAAGTCTTACGATAGTTTAATTCAATGTTAAAGAATATTTATTTAACCTGTAAGTACCATATATTTAAATATTATATGGTATGTGGTATTTTAAAAATAATTTTAATTAAACTATGAGATATTTTTTTGACCTTCTGACATTAGGTTAGACAACTACTGGGATCTAGCTGATGTAAGACTCTATGATACGGTCCAAAATATTATTTCCAAAAATTGTAAGAGATCTAATTATATTTTAGTAGGAAAATGACCCACGATTTTTGTGGATATGGTGCAATGAATCTTGCCCTTTGTATTGGATAAAATGGTGTTGGTGTCATTGCACCAACACGCTTTCTACAAACTATGAGATGATTTTAACTTAAGAAATTCATCACACTCGGATCAGTTCAGTATGAATTTGGCCCACATTATTTTTCCTTCAAATCTTTAACATAATAATTTAAAGAAAAAAATTAAGTATACAAATTATAGTTATCTTTTACATATTGTTTACCACCACAGCTAATTGTTCGATCTTTTTAATTTTATTTGTTTATTGTTTACTTATATTAAAGATTTGTCAAAGCTCTATATCAAATTTAAAATTGTTTAATTACATTAAATCCTTGACATAATTAAATAAGATAAAAAGCTAACAAAGAATTTATGTGCCGACCAATTCCATAATTAAATTAGATAAAAAAAAAAGCTAACAATGAAAATTAATTGACACACTTAAAATATATGGAAATTACTAGAAATGATTAAAAAAGTCAATATTGTTTTTGACAAAATAAAAAATCAACTTGAAATGCAATGTTACCTAGTACCTTTGAAGTATTTGAAAAATGGCTAAAATCAATTAAAGTTGCCTTTTAATATTACAAATGAATAATTGATTTTAGTAAATAAAAAAAAAAACATTTTTATTTTTATTCTTCTCTACTTTTAAATTTATTCCTTAAAACAATTATTATTTATTTTTTTAACGATTGCAAACCAAACCAATCAGTAACGCAAAAGTGAACCATTTGTTTGCGTACGGTTCAGTTTTGTTAGTTGCTGCCCCAAGCCTAATCAGACAGAGCGTGCAGGGGACTGAAATTAAAAGCGAGTGACAAGAATACACATACCTGGTGTTCACACGGCGGACCGTGTAAACAACAGACTGAGCGGACGGTTAGGATCTTTCGTGGAAGCATCAGTGACAAGACAAGAGCCCCCCACGTGGTCTAAATTCTGCCCCTCTTCTATATAAATTTCAAGTGGTCGTAGAAAAACTTGGAAATCACGAAAGCATCCAACTCTCTCTCTCTCTCTCTCTGCCTCTCTCCCTCCCTCACTCCCACATTCACACGCTCACCATGGAAAACATTGATGACGAGTACAAGCACTACTTCAACACCAAACTGTTCCTCCAAAATGAAGAATTCGATACGTAATTATCCTTCTTCTTTGACTAATTTTGAGTTGTCCTTTTGCTGTTCTGTTGTTTTTGTTTTGACAGAGCTTGTGATTCTGTGTCGAATAGCAGTTGGGGGATCGACGAGGCGTTCTCCGGGTACTACGATTCGAGTTCTCCGGACGGAGCGGCGTCTACTGCGGCTTCTAAGAACATAGTTTCCGAGAGAAATCGAAGGAAGAAGCTTAACGAGAGACTCTTTGCTCTCAGATCAGTGGTTCCTAACATCAGCAAGGTGAAGTGCGCAAGAAATCTCTCTCTGTCTCTCTGTCTCTCTGTCTCTCTATATATGTATATGTGCCGTTTGATCATGACCGTTTATGTATTGGTTGATATAATTTAGATGGACAAGGCATCGATTATCAAAGATGCAATTGAGTATATACAAGAATTGCACGATCAGGAGAAGAGAATCCAGGATGAGATAATGGAGCTTGAATCGGGAAAATTGAAGAAAAACATGTCGGGTTGTGATTTCGAGCAGGAACTGCCTGTCTTGTTGAGGTCAAAGAAGAAGAAGATGGATCAACTTTATGATTCTGCAGGGGCAAGAACAACTTCTCCCGTTGAAGTTCTTGAAGTGAGTTCAATTTTGTTTTTAAACTTATTTACTTTTATGATTTGATTATATTACTGATTGATAAGTTTATCCAACTATTACAATAATTAGATTGACTTCGATAAACAGTTTTAAGAGTTTTTTCTCTCTCAAATGATTGACTTGACAATAAATGAATGGAAGCAGCTTCGGGTAAATCCAATGGGAGACAGGACATTGGTGGTGAGCATAACATGCAGTAAAAGAACAGACACAATGGTCAAGCTTTGTGAGGCCTTTGAGTCTTTGAAGCTCAAAATAATTACTGCTAATATCACTGCTGTTGCTGGAAGGCTATTGAAGACTGCCTTCATTGAGGTATGCCTCTTCGGTCTTCACTTTCTTCTTTCTATTCCTTTTATAATTTTGACGTCATAATTCAATACTCTATAATTGGCACGCGCGTTTACAACACGCACCGCCTTATTATTGGCCGAAAATTTTTCTACTTACCCTTTTTAACCAAACAGCTAGGAGTGAGGGATACACTTGTTCTTCATAATATAAGCGAAGGAACTTTATATATATATATATATGTTTTTTATATTTCATTTAATTCAATACAAACTTACTAACAATTAGAGTTGATAATATATTTTTGTATATTATAAGTTCTTCTATATGCATGAGCTTCTTTTTAGAGATAAGATTAATTATATCTGATGTGGCCACCCTTGTTTTTTCTAAGTTACAATCAATTTTTCTGTACGGTGAAGGTTTCTTAGGTCAAAGGTTTACATGAGATTAGAGGGCGTTCTGATCCTATCCTCTTTTGACTAAATGAGTTGAAACAATTTGGAATTGTTTCTTCTGCTTACCGAGCAATAATTGATTAAAAGAAAGTTATATCAACCGTTGATATGTTGATGATTAGTTTGTGTTTTGCATAGAAGAGAATCAATCAAGGCAAGGTTTTCAAAATTAATAAATGGAGCAGAAAATCTGGGTCCTACAAGGTTGGAAACCCATGAGACCACTTTAATAAAGTTGTTCAGTTGATGGATTATGATATGAGCAATTTAGGGGCAATCAATGGTGTTTTCCAGAGTGTCCAAAATAAAACTACTCTGACAGCAAAAGAGAGAAAGGGTCCATCATATTTTCACTTTATACCTGTATAATTCTCTTATTTAATTATTTTCACAATTTGTTGTATTTGTGTGACTATTCTTCCTTTGATTTTTAATTTTTTTTTTCTTTTTTACTGACATGAGCTTGATGCTCTAATAGTTAAAGAAAGATATTTTTGTTCAAATATAGGATGGGGTCTGGTTCAATCATGGATCATATGATTTATATGAATTTCTATTTTCATTTTTCTTTTTAGAAAAAATAGTTATTTTGTTTAATTGTATTCAAGTTTTAAAATTTATATTTAGATTCAAATTCTAAAAATGCACACATAAATATCTTTGAAAAAAAACACATAGAAATCGTTTTTGAGGTTATACTACCTTATTTGAATCAATTAGGTTGTTGGTATAAAATTATTAGTTGAATTTTAATTTAAGAGTTTACAAAAATTAACAGTTTGAATTAAAAAAATTTGTAATTTTTCCCATAAGAAATTAAATTAAGTAGAAAGTATTCAACCATCCAACGCATCTAGTCATTTTCGTTTGATCAGTTTTATGGTTGTGTAACCTAAGACCAAGGTTGTCGTGATATGGATATACATGAAAAACAGAGAAAATAGCCAAATCAGTGGGGATCCAATGATTCGGACATTTGGATGTCAACAACACTGAACGTGTCTGTAGAGAGCCCGGTCCACGAAGAACTCATGGAACAAAAGAAAAATGAACACTGAGAAACATGTTTCCAAATGGAACAAAAGAAAAATGAAAAATGAAAAATGAGAAACATGTTTCCCATTTTCTAATGTGATTCATTTTATCTCTTTCACTCACCACGCGGTTCAAGTCGTCCCTTTCAGTTTCTTTTCATTGTTTTTCATTTTCAGTCACGTTTTGTCTTTCCTCTGTTTTTTTTTTTGGTCATTGAATTTACAACTACTTGTTATTCTGTCACCCTCATTATAACCTTTCTAAAGTTGTTAATTTTTTTTCCTTATAATTTTGGTTTTCTCAAAGAAAATGTCACTCTAAGACATATAGGTTTGAGTTTGGTTGGCCTCTCATGTCATGCCTTTCAACTTCATTAATCAGTTGGTCACAAATTTGTTGTTTCTATGTCAAGCCACCTGTGCTCTCAATTATTATATTATTTTAGGATTGGGTAAAGGACAGCTTCAATCTTTAGAAAACCAAAACATGGAGGTCCTCCGCCTCAATTATTGTCAAAATTAATAATTTAATAGTTGTCTTACTTGAAGACAAATTTAAGTGACTAATATTGTGTTTTTTTTTTTCAACTTTATCATGTGTTCTATATATAAAAAAGACAACCACTAATCATGCCATTGTTGTTTGTACAACAACTTTTTTAAATCGGCCCGGGAGTTAATGCTGGGAGCATTTTATATTGGGGACCTCCCAAATTGATGACGAAGCCATTGATTTCTTTTATTTTATTTATGAATTGCTTGCAACACTACCTTTTAATTAATTACATATTAGAGATTTCCCGAATATGTGTTCGGATATTGACGGCTTTATATATCGACTTGTTTACTTTTATATAACATCACTAACATATTTTCTTAGATTAAAATATTTACTTTTAAGTAATACATCACTTTATTTCGATGACTTCTACATCAATTATAACCCTTTTTTTTATGAGAGATTAATAATTGATTACATTTAGATATTAGGGACCAATTAATTAGTGGTATGTGTTATCGGGTAATTACTATTTTAAATCGTTAGCTGTAATTGTCACGATAACAATTATTTGTAGTATTGTTTGATATCTTATGTTTTCTTATATAGGTATTCAAATGTTTGTGTTTTTGTCTGCTTAACCAAACATTAGAAGAACTAAGCTTTCTTGTCTCTGATTAAATCTTCTTGTCTTTTCCTAATTTGGTTTTTACAGGCTGATGAAGAAGAGAGAGAGGATTTGAAGACAAAAATCCAAACAGCCATTGCAGCTCTTAATGATCCAACAAGTCCTATGAGCATGTAGAATGTATAAGTTTGATCTCCAACTTGTTTATTGTAATTGTGGATGGAGAAATCATGGGATCTGGCTTTGTAATTTTTCTAGTGTTTGTCCACTTTATTTGGGCTTTTTCCTTCTCATTCTTCTCCTCCATGAAGAGTCTGAAGCTTGTTTCTTGTTTTCCTTCTTTATATGGTCGAAGTGTATCTCCTGTCGTGGGTACTAGAGTGAGTTCATCGAACAGGGTCCTTGTTATGTAAGGGTCCTTGTTATGTAAGATATGTTGGATTTAAAAGCTACTCACTCTAATTTTCAAAAATTAATAATAAAAAATTCTACTGACTCTAAGAGGGGTGAATTCAATCCAGATTTTATTGGAGTTTGTTGAAGTGTTTTTTAATGATAGATTTTGATGGATTTTATGGATTCTATGAATTTCATAAGATTTTGTTGGAATTCCATTTAAGAATTTATTGGATTATTTAATAGATTCCATCAGATTTTATTGGAATTTTATTTAGAGTTTGTTAGATTTTTTGCATAGATTTATGTAATTGGATATATTTAAATGGAATTGTTAATGATTTATTTTTAAAAAACGATTCATATGATTAATAGTATGTTGTGAAACTTGGCCTAACTTTCATCGCTTATATGATTATTTTATTTATATAAATCACATTAATAAAAATTTTGATATTATAAAAAATATATATATTTTACATCTAATTATCGAGGTCAGTTGTTGAATTATAAAAAAAAAAAAAAACTAGTTTCGACAATCCCAAACTCATAGTTTTTGTTTTGTTTTGTTTTGTTTTTTTTTTTTTTTTTTGTAAAAAACAATCCTTAATTGAAAAATATAACAACTATGAAATGATGTGCATTATGGAAGTTCGAAGAAACTATTCTCCATAATTGTCATTCTGCACCCTAGTGTCTTTCCACATATTTGCAGCTATGCTAGCTCTCCATTGGTTTGCGCTTTCTTATTGTTGCTCTTGCGTTTGAAAAACTGCTTGAAATTCCTCTTCATTAGTTGGTGATGATGAAGATGAAAAAGATTTATTATCCGATTCAATAGGAAATTCATCAGACCTACATTTCTTATGAAGAAAATTGTGTAGTCCTGCACAAGCTAACACTAGATCTGCTTGTGTCTGATATGAGAATGGAGGTGCAGACTTGAAAATTGTGAATCTTGATTTGAATACACCAAATATTCTTTCAATAACATTTCTTAGAGTAGAATGACGAAGATTGAATAACTCAACTTCATTTTCAGGGTCACGACCTTGACCAGTAAAATCTTTGAGATGATATTGAACACCTCTAAATGAAGCTAAGAATTGGCGTCGATTTGGAAATCCGTAATCTACTAAGAAATATTTGCCTGATTCAATGCATACATAATTAATAAGTAATGTATAATCTAATGTCAAACTAATTTCCTAACAAAAAATTATAATTAATCTTTAAAAAAAAATTATAATTAAAATGAATAATAAATTATTACCGTGTTGCACTTTAAGCCCATTCCTCCTTGATAAAGCGTCGTTCAGCACTCGTGAATCATGAGTTGACGCCTCCCACCCATTAAGCACATATATGAATTCCAAATTGAAGTTACAAGCTGCTAATACATTTTGCGATATTATTCCATGACGATTGCGATAGCTGCTAGCATCGCGTTCAGTTACCATTGCTGGTGTATGTGCGCCATCGATAGCTCCAACACAATCCTGAAATAAAAACCCAAGTTTACATATTAATAAATTATAATAATAATGATAAGAATAACAATATTATTATAACTAATAATTAAATAAACATATATAAATAATGGAACGTTTACCTTAAAGTAAGGGTAAAATCTTGTATTTTCCCTTATCTTAGATGGCACGGTGGATTCAAATTTGGCCATCAACTTTGGTGCAATCATATTCAATGCCTTCAAAATTTTGTTTAAGTTTTTACTAGTAGTGAAATGTGATCGGCTAAATATATCACGAGTTTGGCAATATCTACTATTTTGGCCAATAATTAGTAAAAATGTGCCAAGCATTTTTTCTACACAAATATATCATGTATCTTCTAAAAGTGTTTTTTCTCTTAAAATGTTGCATAACTTGCAAAACACATCTGGATACATTCGATACAATTGTCGAAAATCTTGAGGATTCTCATTCAATATATCTCCTCTGTTTCACTAGTTATGCTATGATGATCCATTTTATATAGAAAACTACCTACAAACAAAAAATAAAACTATATATATATATAATAAGTCCAAACTAATCTCAAATTTTAGATGGACAAATCACAAAACAAAAACAATAATAATTAATATTACTTTAATCAACCAAAAAAAAAAAATATTTCAATAATATCAAAACAAAGGAAACAAACTTTGATAAGTATGAACTAGTTCCAATCAAAAATGATGAACAAGTCATAATAAAAACAAGTCTAACTAGTAATTGTAAACGATTCAAATTTAAACCTACACCAAAATATTTTAAACTAAACTATATGATGTTCATATAACCACACTCACTTAAGAATATAATATCCAAGTGTACGCTCTACATGTGACATTTCCAAAAATGCATCATTTTTTGTTTCAGTATCAAGTAGTGTAAGCGCCTTGTAATGAGTAGAATTGTCTAAGTTTGAAATCTCCTTTGTAGCATCCCATATATCACTTTTTTTTTTTATTTTTTTTTATCTATTTCCCTTTTCTCCCTGTCACTCTCCCTCTTCTCAAGTAGGCTACGCACTCCTCGAAAATCAGTGGCAATTGAATCAATGACAAGAGAAATTTTTTCCATAACTTCACTTTTGTTATTCTCAAATGAGCTAGATCTTTCATAATTAGTTCTATTCCTCTTTTTCTGACTGATGATCTTTAAAGGAATCTCTAAACTCATGCCCTGATAGTATTTGGGTGAAGTAGATCGTTCAAGTGGCGAAGATTGGTGTGATGATTCATGTTGATTTTGCACAAATGCTTTATTATTCTCATCATACATATAATCTTCAATATTGGTATGTCTGTCTTGAACTCCAAGTCTTCTTGCATCAGTATCATCATCCAATCCAATTGCGTATCTCCCTGAAGCAGTTGCATTCCCAATTTCAACCCTCAAATCATCATAATCTATATATTTTTCTGTGCGAAGCTATCGTTCTTTTGGATGAGACTATAAAGAAAAGTAAAAATAAAAAGTTAATATACAAAACCTAAAAAGTTAAGTAGTTATCAAACTATACACACACACACACACACACACACACATATTTATATAAACAAAAATTCAAGAACCTTACCTTAAAATAGTCTTCCTATACTTCTTCGCTAGCAGTGAATCTCTTCGTGAATGGGTCCCATTCAAAGCCAGAGTTATGATGCATAAGTTCAGTAAATCTTTGATATTAGGTCATAAACCATTTCAATCGACTTTGATAATTATTGTAGGTTTTATTACAATTAAGTTTTTCATTGAGAATAGGGAGTATTGATGTTTCCACTATTTGCTTGCTTAGTAATCCATTAGCATCACACCATCCACAATTGACAGCTTCAACCATAAGTTGTAATAATAAATTGCTCTGTACCACAGTCCAACTGTTATAATTTCCTCCAACTTTGCCTTTGCCTTTCTCATTTCCTTATTGTGTTTCTTCGATTTATAAATATACTAATCACACATAGAAATCCCAAATTTCAATTAGAAAAAAAAAACAGTTGACAACCAGTAGATAATAATCATCTACAATAACTTAAAATCTCACTTATTTTTAATACAATTTCAATTATGACATAAACAACATAAAATCAAAAAATAAAATAACATTAAAAGTACTTTCAGAACCCCAAATATGTCAATCAATGTCAATAGGCACATTATTATGTAAGAGACAGATATGTCAATGATTTTTGGAGCACTTTAATCTTTTGATATGTTGATGTACAGAGACCAAATTATTAGATAAGAGACAATAGGCACATCAGATATGTTAATCAATGTCAACGTGAAATTGAAGGATAAAATTGTTGCGTGCCAAACTCATATGATCAGAGACAGAGACCATGTGTGAAATTGTGTCAACAAATCATTCAATACACCAGAATTATTGCACAAGAAATCAACAATCCTAAAAAGGAAGTAAAAGTATTCAAAATCATGGTAGACACTTAATTCGAATGAATGTAGGATTAATACTCCAAGCTGAGCAAACTTGAAAATTACAGTGTCTAACAACCCACCTCTCCACCATATATCCCCCAACATCAAACCTCCCTTGTATTTCAAAATTTCCCTAACTTTTAGAAATCATCGAACTAATAACATCCAATCCTTAGGAATTGTTATTAAGCACAATCTGGAACCATGACATTGAACAACAAAAATAACATGTCAGAGCACTTTGATTTTCAAATTGCCTTCTCTAACTACTATACTGTTGATGGAAATCAATCATAACAGAGGGCAAACAAAAATTAATCATGGCTATGTATCTGAGACAAACAGTCTCTCATTGAATCACAATTTTTTAATATGTATATATTACTGATTTTTTCTATGGCTACACCTAATTTTTTCTTCACGCTAGTACATGTACTCAACCCCTATAATTCTTCATACTAGAGCAAATCAAACTTGA
The DNA here is from genome assembly GCA_021234005.1 of Nephelium lappaceum. Classification (NCBI taxonomy): domain Eukaryota; kingdom Viridiplantae; phylum Streptophyta; class Magnoliopsida; order Sapindales; family Sapindaceae; genus Nephelium; species Nephelium lappaceum. The sequence continues at coordinate 12,655,417 of CM038002.1, read as the reverse complement.
ATCGTGAAGCGGAATCGAAAATACAACAATTGAATATAGTAGAAAATACCGATTGAATATAGAAAAGAAAAATGCATAACATACCTTCAATTCACCACCACTTGTTCCAAGAGAAAAAAAAAAAAAAAAACGTAAGAAAAACCTAGGAAATCTTTGGGGGTAGGACAAGATTTCATGTGAGGCTTGTTATTTATACTTAGGGTTTAAAAATCCATCACAATCCATGAAAATCCAATTCTTATAAAATCATTGATTTTTTAAATGCATCTAGACTTATTTGGATTTCTTAAAAACCTGAATTGAATACACTAAAATTTAATTAGAATCCTAAGAAATTCCTCCGATTGAGTACACCTAAATTTTAATGGATTTATAAAAAGCTTAGATTGAACACACCCAGATTTTTAAAATCCTTTGAATTCTAATAAACTCCAAAGTTGAATACACCCACCTAAGACTACTTGAATTTACCATGAAAAAAAAAAAAAAAAATCTAAAGTATCCCACCGAAGTAAATATAATATACAATTCATTAATCATGCTCTACTAAATTCCACCATATTTACCTTCTTGTTCACTTAATTTATTTATCAAATATGTTTTTTTTTTTAAAAAAAAAAAAAATGAAGAGTCTTCGGATGATACATCTTTCTCTAGTATAATTTTATTTTATCTCTCATATTTTAGAACATCTCTAATGCTTTCTTGGAAATGTCAAGGAATTTGCTTCCTATATGACATGAATATCATTTGATATACAATCAAATTAAAAATTATTTTTCAATACTTCAATATTTTTTCATTTAATGCTTCCATATTTTTTTATTTTTAATTAGATTTGAAAATTAGAATTAAATAATTATTGATTTGCTGAGATGACTGTTTAACAGAACCCTTTGAAAATAGATAGTTATGTTAACGATGTATTTTTTTTTTTTGTTACTTCGGCTTGACATTAATGAGTGATAATTACACTAGAAAAGTTTATTTTAACTTAATATTTATTTATAATATGTGTTATATAATTTTTTAACAATCCATGAGAGCATTGAAGATATTCTTAGGGTTTATTAGGTTTTTGAAACTAATATTCCTAGTTCACTTGCCACTTACTTTTAGTGAAGTTGACTTTTGTCTTAAATTAAGTTAAAAAATCTTAATTTGAATAAATAAATTTTATTACTTGGAAGTAAATGAAATAGTCCATCAAATTAACATGAATTAGTAATTTACCTTATATGAATTCTAACAATTACTCTAACCTAAACTTTATTGCCTTTATTAAAGGAGGTGGTTATTGCAGTTTCTCGAGTGGATGGCCAAAGAGGCCAACCAACCTTTTTTTTTTTTTGTTTTTTCGTATAGTGGGAGTGTTGGGTTGGGTTTCCTTTCCTTCTTATATGAAAATAACTTATTAGAGTTCACCTATTTTGGTTAAAATAGATGAAAAACCTTTTTTGGACTTTTTACATGTGGTTTAAAAAATTTTTTTTTTTTTTTTTCCTAAAAAGAAACCCCCTTTTCTCATTAGGGTTTAAGAGGTGGAAAATTGAGAGGGTGCAATTGCTCGAAACCAAGTGTGATTGGTTGATAGAGAGAGAAAGAGAAAAAGAGAAAGATTGAATGAAGAAAATGAGAAAACTACATAGAGAATAGTTAGAGAGGTTTTCTCAAAATTGTTGAATCTCTTTCGTTCATCATTGGATCGGGTGAAAATTTGGTCAGTCGATTAAGCATTGTAGTTCTTGAGTTTGAACGGTCAGATTGTCAATCGGAGGTCCCTATAGTGAGTTTTGGCCTTCAAAACAAAGTTGGTCACAAAATAGGTCTAGCCTATGTAGTCTTGCTCATAGGACTTAACTCCTTTATTCATCATTGGATTAAGCTTAAATTTGGACAAAAGGTTCATCAGACATGGTGCTTTAATCTGAATGGTTGGATCTTTGAGCAAATCATTCAAATCATTCAACTGTGAGATATTGACTCCGAATAGACCCTTTGTGCTTATGATTTTTCTCCTCTCCATTTTCATCTGAACTTATGTTTGTGTTTGCCAAAAATTGAATTTCTTGATGTTGTTGTTATTTATCCATAGTTGTATCTACACATTTTGGTTGAATGTGAAGCTTTTGGGTGGACAATAGTCCTGTGGTTTTAACTCCTCATATTGGGGAGATTTTTCACGTTAAAAATCGACTTATGTTATTGTGTATGCGCTTGGATTGTTTGGTTGATTAATTGCTACACATAATTATAGTGGGATTGCATTCTACTTACTTGGTTCCTATTAGATTTACACAGTTGGGCAGAATATCGTGGTTGAGTTTTGTTTGGCACTCACCCTTTCTCCCCATCAAAGTAGTATCAGAGCAGCTAGGTTGTTAATCCTTGATTGTTGTGTTGAATTATAGATACCAAAGTGATCTTGAGTAGAATGATTACATAGAAAAAGAGGAAGTTGTTGGGGCTTCTGGAGTGGACGACCAAAGAGGCCAACCAATCTCTTTCTCATTTTTATATAGTGGGATCCGGAGGTCGATTGACACACTGTCGTTTGATGGGAGGAGGGTGAATTGTAAAGCTGATGGTGACAAGCAAAGGCCGCCAAACTACTCAACGCTTATCAACCAAACATCTAGGCATGAAGGCTCGTATACATTGTTTTACCAGGTGTTTAGTGTAAATTCGTTTGTAAGTAGTGTATCAAAGAAAGCCTGCGGATTGGCTTTGAAAGTGCTCCCATAATTCCTAGGTTCAAATGGTTTCTCCAGTTAGAGAATATTGGCGCTATTTTTAAATGAAGTCATCGTAGAAAGGCGCGGAATGAAAAAATGGTTTTTTAAAAACGTGTACAAGTAAAGACCTATGGCCATATTATGATGGAAATTTGCAAGTATATGTAACATACATGTTTTATGCATTGTTTGATTAAGTGGAAGATGAAGCACTATGATGAAATGCACGAGGGTATGTGCAGGGGATAAAGTGTATTATGTGTACGATGATAAAGATGGTTCACCACATACAATCAGCGGTCATGTCTTTTGGAAAGTGACATTCATCAACCATGAATGAAGCCGACTGTCGAAGTCACAATTTAGTTACATGACATTCAAACTACCTCTAATTGCCATCATAACATCCGCCTAAAGGTCATATCATATAGCCATCGCCAGGGCTATTTTGACTTACTCAAAACACTCGAAAATAGTAATAAATATCTTGGTGTCTGCCCAAAGTTTTGGTTGAAGAGAGTTCGAGTAGTTTGGCGGCCTTTACATATCATCACTAGCTTTGCGCTGACGTACAATGCATTTTGTAAATATCCGATACGGAGGAGGTGTGGCTTCCTCTGTGTATGCAGGAGGTTTCAATGGCCTCCATACTACTTTACAAGGTAAGTGACAACCACCATCTTGTGGTTATGAAAATAATTTTGATTTAAATACCAAATGAATTGGATGGTTATATTTTTAGAAGTATCATCTACAATGTAGTCATTTGAATTTCCAACATTGTCAAGCCAAGGATACTAAAAGGTTATTAATTTTAAAGGGACATTACTTTGCCGTTTACACTTGTACTAAATCATCCCAGAAGAGAAAACAAACTATATATGTTAAGTAATCTTAAATATTTAAAGGTATTAGACAATAATCAAATTAATACCTATTAAGTTTTAAACTAAAAAAAGACACCATTTTGGGTGGTGTCGAATATTGTTTTGCATTGCCTTTACTTTTTCACGTGTTCGAAAATATGCCATACGTGTGTTAAGTGACAATTCTGTAAAATTTAAATATGGAAAACGTGAATTGTCCTTAAATGCAGTCTAATTCTTGTAACCACAATTCAATTTCTCTTTTTCTTTCCACAATTTCGTTTTCATGTAAACCATCGGGTGTGTCTCACTGGTGGAGGTCAGAGGATAATCACCTATATATACTAGGAAAGTCCTCTTTGATCATCATTTATTGAAGTACCCAAACTGGTTTGTGTTTGATATGAGAGAGAATGGAGATTAAATTTCCATTATACTATCTCCATCTTATGTATGTTTTTCACTAAACTTGCACCGCTGATTTGGCATTCCCTGTATGCCCAGAAGGCATGCACATGTCACTGCCAAGACCGCATTTGGCCTGTTCTCTTTGGCAGACCAAAATGACTCTCTTTTGTGTTTACTATTGTATATATATATATATATATATATGGCGAGAGAACACCCATTGCTCTCTTGATTGCATGCATTTGGTTATTGTGCTGCCATGGCACATCTCCCACTCTCCCATGATAGGCAGGGATACAAAAGAGTATAGGTCTCTAAACACAAACCCTTATTAGAGTTTTCATACGAGTAAATGCATGGTGTGACCCATAAATAATTAATATACCAATTGCTATATTTCGGAGTTTCCAATTTTAGATCTCAATTGTAAATATTGACGAGATCAAATATTATTCATTGTGTAACCTAGATTTAATTTCATTACATTAGACAAAGCTGTCAATTAAGTCCTCCCTCTTAAACTCTATGCATTTACAATTGTATTAAATCTTATGGAAAGATTATACAACTAGTTAACAGGTAAATACATTAGTTGGATGTAAGAAAAATAATTTTCCAATTAAACTTCCATCTCTTGATCCCGAAGAATACTGCTTACTTTGACATGTTTCATAGACCGAATAGTGCCTTAGCCATAGATAACATACTAGAGCTGCTATCATTACTCTATATTTCAGGACATAGCTAATTGTCAATAAAGACGCGATTTAAAGGTTTTAATAAACCTTAACATAGGGGTGGCAAAATGGCTTTCGCATGTCGGATTGAGTTTGATTCGATTTGATTCGTTTATGAATTCGACAAATACGATACGAATTCGTTTAATGAACAAGTCAACATTTTGGGATTTGACACGAATTCGTTTATAAACGGATGACACAATACGACACGACTAATTCATTTATTATTTTGATCATAAAAGATCCAAATCCTATAATCCATTAATCTGTCAATGCGTTAATTCCTTTACCTTTTAACTCGTTTAACATAAATAATATTTTGACCCTATTAATATATATAAATATTACGATTTGAACCCCTATAATATATAAATATTATCATTTGACTTTATTAATCGTATTAACCTGTTAATTTGCTAAGCAAACCCAACTTGATTCGTTTAATAAAAGGGTTAAGTGGGTTGACGTGATTATAACACAAATTCATTTAAATCAAACTCACACTCATTTATTTTTTGTGAATTGATGTCATCCGTCATGTCATGATCAAAATTGTCACTCCTACCTTAAAGGATCTTATAGAATGAGAAAGTATGGATTCATTCATTCATTTTTAATATTATTCACAAAGCACATGTGTGAATCATGTGTTAGTGTCACAATAAATTTCATTCTTTTTAAGAATGCAAGTTAAAAATAATAGTTATTGTACATATTCTAGTTCAATCACTCTCAAGCACTTAGCTTGAGTCCTAAACTAGTGGCTGGCTCAAAGCATAAATTAAAGTCTCATATTTGGCTTGATGATCAGGTTAACATGAACCTCAACGTGATCTAATCAAGTTGACATACACACACACACGTCTCTACTAGAACAACTTCACTTCGTCCTCTTAAATATATGTGTGTGTCTCATCTTTGTTTGTTGTCTCAACAACTAAAATGATCGCACTTCTAAGAAAGTTGGTCTCAATCTAATGGCATGTTTTTATAATTTTATGTGTAATTATGCTAGCAATATATGTCAACTCTAATAATATATTATAAACTATTATACAACTGGAAGGTGTTGACATATCAATGAGTATATTATTATAATCAATGTCTAACCCCGAAGATCAAGCACATTATAGATAATTATCTTAGATTACAGTCTTACTCCACGGGTCTGTTACTATCTAACGTGTGGATATAATTATACTATTACATTCTTTAATAAGGATATCTAAGAGTAATATTTTGAATAATGATTTCTAGACAAATCAAATTATCCACCGGATGTGATGACAACCCTAAGGATAAAATAATTGAAGAAGTAAAACGATTTAGCATATTTGGATTATTGGTATTTTTTACGAGGATAAACGTTCGACAAAATTGCTAAGGGCCATAATGTATATTAATTAAATAATTAATATGTATTTATTTTATTTTTATGACTGCAATTTTAGTTTTTTAGTAGAACAAATTAAATTAATAGATTGGATTTAATTAATTAATAATTAATTAGATTTGAATCAAATTTATTGGAGTTTGAAATAAAATAGCCCATCCGATCCCCAATACACAATGTTGTATGGATCATCTATTTTGAATCAATTGGGGCCCAAGAGTTAGGCTTGTGAGTGGAAAAGCAAGAGTTGAGGCCATATGAGTGGGTCGACCACCGAAAGTATTTGGTGGGCCAAACCCACCCAAGGACATGGCCAACTTGGTGTCCAAGGTAGCCAAGCGGCCGGCCACCAAAGACGGAGTGGGCAGCCAACCAACCCACTTGCTGTGAGTCGGCCGATTGCCCACTTAGTTTTTCTAAAATGTAGATTTCCTTTCTTCTTCTTCTTCTTCTTCTTGTTTTTTTTTTTTTTTGAAAATTAAAAAGTAGATATCTAATTATTTAGAAATCTTGGAGGAAAAGGAATTGAATTCCTTTAGAAAACAAAATTCCAATTAAGAAAGTACAATTCAAATTAAATTATGAGAGTCATAATTTAATTAGAAAATTATTTGTTCAACTTAGAAGTTTAAAGTAATTAAAATTGAAAATCATAGTTGAACTATGATTGTGCAAACCAATATGAAATTAAATTCTTTTTCTTGAAAGCTATAAATACTTAGTTTTCCCAAAAAAAAAAAAAATTCCACTTTTGATCTTGTTCAATCTTGTATTGGCATTATACAAGTTTGAAAGTAATTTTATTTTCTTGATTTGGAATTGATTATTTTCTTATGCTTATAGGTAGAAAAACAAACACACAATTGATTCGAAAAAAGGGAGCCCACTCCAAGGTGATTCACATTTGTGATAGTGTGAAAGATTGAGCCATAGATATATAAAGAGGTTAATTTGTCGATCTTCACAATTACACGAGGCATAAAATCGACTAATTGTTTGGAAAATTAGCTTCCAAAAACTCTCATAGAGACTTGCCTTATGTAGGAATATCAGAAATAACAGAGAAACACATTAAAAAATAATAACAATCACCAATATATAAAAATTTGTGTGGAAAATTCCAACAATCACAAATACATAAGAATATACGTAGAAAACTCCAAAACAGAAGAAAAAACCACAACACTCAGAGAGAAATTCATTGAATGAAAAATTTTTATAATCACACAAAATATTCTCTCATATCCCACAGACTCTAATACACTTACACTCTTTAAAGTATATGTTAATTCACACCCTTTAAAGTATATATTAACTCACACCATCTTACACTCTAAATCAAGAAAAATAAAAAAGAAATTTACAAGAAAGGAATTTTAATTAAAGTCAAATATAATTAGAAACAAAAGTCGTCTTTAACTCCTTATATAGACTTGAAAACCCCTTTACCCTTACTTTTTTTTTTTTTTTTCTCTCATGTAGGATTATGATTCCTTTTTATTTTTCCAATAACTTAACATAAATTAACTGCGTGATCTTGTTTTGAATTTAATCCTCACTTCAAGAAAATTTTTAAATATGTTTTGTTTAAATATGCTAGAAAATTGGTTCAGAAAAAAGATTTTGTCTTGCTTCACCTAGTACATGTGATGCACTGAATATAGATCTTGTGAATAGTATAATCATACTAACCATTTATAGAATATTACATTCACATCAAGACAATTGAAATGTCTATCTTAATCTTGAAATAAATAACGTAACTTATGATGATAAATCATAATATTAGAGCTAAGGTGGTGGTAATTTTTCTTGAGGTGGACACTTTTGCATTTTGTATGTAATCATAGCGTATTATTAACTTTAAATTTATTGTGTGGCAATGCAACTATACATCTTTTTCAGGTTTGTACCCGTTATCGTCAAGGGGGACATTTCCATTGGTGAGGGTGGAAGAGATATCAGAAACAATTGACTCAGAGAACTTCACTGTCCAGAACTCTACCTATTTTTTTAGGCCATTGGCGACAACCTCTATTAGCACCAATGATCTTCTAGTAGCACTGGAGGATTCGTTCTGAGATAACATGTGAGATCTTCTACCTTAGTGTACCAATATATTAGTTAGCTATATACATACATATTGTATATATTTATATATGTATATGTGTTATTGTATTACATTCTTCATTTTCTTGTATATATTATTAAAATTATATATATGGATTGATTTTGTGGTACTACGGAGTTTTATGGGGAGTCGGAGTCTATATGTATGATAGTTGAAGTGTTTTTTTTTTTTCCCACATGTTGGTGAAATGAAGCTTTATGACGTCCTAAAAACAAGAGAGATTCTGTTAAAATTTTTATAAAAATAAGACACGAAATATTAAAGGAAATAAGTTAAAAGGAATTGAATTTGTAAAAATTAGACTATGTCAAAATTTTTGAATAGGCTCGATTGAAATGTAGCTTTAGGATGTCCTAAAAATGGGGGAAATCCTATCATTTTTTTTTTTTTAAAAAAAATGGACACAAATTATTGAAGGAAATAAGTTAAAGGATTGGAATGAATACACATAAGATTTTAAACAATTAAAACTTATGCAACATTTGTTTTTGTATCATGTGCAAGTTATGTATTTTTATTAGTTGAAATGTAGTGCAAAAAAACCTAAGGAAAAAATTAGCTAACTTTAAAAAATCAACCATGAGATGTGGGCGACATCTTATGGTAATCATGAGATGTGGACCACGTCTTATGAAAACTATGAGACGTGGGGAATGTCTCGTGGAAACCATAAGACGTGCCTACTGTCTTATGGTTTTCATAAGATGTGCTCCATGTATTATGAAAAATGTTTGTCTCATGTGATTGTATGTCTGTGTGTATATTGGAGAGTAAAAGGAGAAGAGAGCTTGAAGTTTAGAAGATGGAAGAAGGAATAAGGAATGAGGAAGATGATGAAATTGGTTTGGAAGAAAGGAAACGAAAGAAGAAAGAAAGAGAGTAATGGTGTTTCAGGTATTTCCTGGTTAGGGCATTTTGAGTTTTAAAAGAGAAGAAAAATATTTTGGGTATTTTATGGTAGGGGCATTTTGGGTTTTCATGCAAAGACATTTAAGTAATTAAGGGACATGGTATGTAATTATTTATTTTGGTGGGTCAAAATCAAATCCACTTTTGAAATGAGTTAAAAACATTTTTTTTTTCCTTAACAAAATGACGCCTTTTAAAAGTATCCCTAATTGTATTATATATATTTTTTACTTTTTAAGAAGTAAAACTATATATATATATATATATAAGAATAGTGGAGATCCAAATTGGACCGTATAGATCTTCATCAATAGAGGTATACCTGTATTGGTGATGATAAAGATCTCATAGAGAGACTTTTATTGTCAGCGATGTAGATCTTATCTCCATCATTAATGATGGAGTGGCTTTATTCCAGTTTTCACGAAGGAATCGAGATCTCCATTGATTGAAATTCATGGTGGAGATCCAGTTTGGATATCCTTTTGTTCCTTTTTGTTTTGTTTTTTTTTTTTTATTTTTTTTTTATTTTTAATTTCACCATCATCCATCTTTGAAATAAATGATATAGATCCACTTAGAAAAAAAAATTATTTTTAAATGTTAAAATGGATCTACGTCTTCCATCTTAAGATACAGGGAGGAGATTTACCATTTTTATTTTATTTTTCTAATTTCTATTTTTTTTTTATTTAAAAGCATCAAGAGTTTTTGTTTTTATTTTTACCTCATAACACTATGTCAGACAACTATGAGACCTAACTCAGATAAGACTCTATCGTGCAGTCCAGAAATATTATTTCCAAAAGTTGGGATATGTCTACTTACATTTTAGTAAGAAAATTACCCATAATTTTTGTGGACTTGGTGTTTTGAACCTTACCCGTTGCACTGGGCAAGGTGATATTGGTGCCAACATGCTTTTTGCAAAGGTATCAAGAGGTTTTAGCTTTCATAGTTAATCTTGTATTGTCACTATCAAACAATCAGTGAAAGAAAGGTCAAAGGTGAGTGTCGAATAATGACAAAAGTGTTTTTGTCAATCAAAAGAAAAGACAAACTTAAAGTTAGATATTAAGTAATTTGAACATAATCGAAAAAAAAAAACATTAAATTCTTTGAAATTAAAAAAAAAAAAAACAAAAGTGGAGAGTTGAACGTGGTGAATTGCTACAGTGATGGAAAACCACTTACCTTGCTTTTACAGCAAGTACAAGGTTCGAACAGGTTCAGGCCCATTTTAAAAAATGGCAATTTTCCCCTGATAGTGGGTAGCCTTTTTATGGTTTTGAGAATAGATTTTCAAGTAGCACACTCAATAATTATATCCATAAGTTTCGGTAGACATCTAACTTGATGTGAGGAGATGTAAAAATAATAATAGTATTTCAATAATAATAATAATAACAACAATAATGTTGTAAAACTAAAGAAATAAACTTAATTGGAAGCAAAATTATTGTAAAGAGAGAGAGATTGAATAGAAGAAAACAAATTACTTATGTCTTCATCTCATTTTCGTACAAAGGTAATACACCTATTTGTAGAAAAACAAGTATACTATTATTGATGTTAGAAAAGTGACTAAGCAAGTAACTATCATTTACTTGCCAACCACGTTGTTTTTAACCAACTAATAAATGGTGGAATCCACCATTTTCAACACTTCCCTTTGGATGACACCATTATATTTAAATTTTGCTAGTAAAAACCCAAAGGGATAAAAACCTAAGTAAAAAAATATTTAATGATTTGCTGGATCAAAAATATTATAATTTTCTGGATTCAATTGGATGTACTTAAAGGAGACTACCTCATTAAAAATCTTGTCAGAAAAACTCAATGGGACAAAACCTTATCGAAGGGAAAAAAAGTACAGTGCACATATGTTTATATTGAGTTAATATACTTCCCCTAAAGAATGTTTCATAATTAATAATGTAGCTTACATAATCGAATTCCAATGCCATAAATTGTCGATGTTAATAATGTTTTGGTGAATAAATTTGCAAGATTATCCTTGGAGCAGACTTGTTTAATATCAATTTGCTGACTTTGTTTGAGCTCATAAGTATAAAAAAAAATTTGATGAGATATGTTTGGCTCTATCTCTTTTGTTGTATCCTCCTCTAATTTGAGTGATACACACAACGTTATCTTCATATATGATTGTTAGGGAAGTTGATGAAGTAGGTAGTTCACATATGCTTTGGATATAATCAATGATGGATCTTAACTGTTTACATTTTCGGCTTGCTTCATAAAGTGCAAGAATTGCAAAATGGTTGGAAGATGTGGCAACAAAAGTCTGTTGTGTGGAACACCATAAAATTGTTGTATCATTATAAGTAAAAACATATTCAGTTCGTGAACGAGTCTCGTAGGGATATGAAAGATATCTAGCATCAACATAACCAATCAAACATGCACCACTAGCGAATTTTGAATAGGATAACCCCAAATCTTTTGTTCCACAAAGAAAACAAAAAATATATTTGATCTCATTTCAGTGATGTTGTGTTGGTTCAGAGTTGAACCTGACCAATAGATTTACTGAAAAAACAATATCAAGCCTAATATATTGTGCTAAATATAAAACAACATCAATTGCACTCAGATATGATACTTTTGGACCAAGTATCCATTCATTATTTTCTTTAAGTCGAAATGGATCATTTTTAAGATCAAGAGATTGAACAACCATAAGAGTGCTCAAAGAATGAGTTTTATCCATATTGAAACGTTTTAAGATTTTTTCTCAATATATGCGCTTTGATGGATAAGTACTCCATATGATTTATGCACGATTTTTAGGCTAAGATAATATTTTGTTTGTCCTAAGTCTTTCATCTCAATTTTTCTTTTCAAATATTCAGTAGTTCTTATAAGCTCTTCAAGAATTTCAATTAAATTCATGTCATCGACATATGCTACTACAATTGCAAATCTAGATTCTGATTTTTTTATGAACACATATAGGCATATAGGATTATTAATATATCCTTCATTTATCAAATATTTCCTAAGACAATTATACCATATGTGCCTGGATTGTTTCAATCTATATAAGGACTGTTTCAACTTGATTGAATAAACATTGCTGGCTTTTGATTTATATGCTTCAGACATTTTAAATCATTCAGAAATTTTCAAATAGTTTTCAGTATCAAGTGACCCATATAAATATATTGTCACTACATCCATAATATGCATTTGGAGCCCTTCTGAAACTTATTAAAAATTTAAAAGTAATTGTATCAATCACAAGTGAATACATCTCATCATAATCAATTCCTGGTCTCTGCAAGAAACCTTATGCAACAAACCTTGCTTTATATCTTACGATCTCATTTTACACATTGTGTTTCTGTACAAATACCAATTTATGTCTAACAGATTTGATATTTTCAAGCGTTTGGACTATAGGTTCAAATACCTTACATTTGGCCAAAGAACTTAATTTCTATTTGAATTGCATCTTTCCATTTAGGTCAATCATGTCTTTGTCTACATTCATCAACCGTATGTGGTTCATAATCATCGTTCATAATTTGAATAGCAACTGTATATGAAAATATATCATCGATGATTGTTAGTTCATAATTTCACATATCTTCTGCAAAATTCAATGAAATTTCTTCATTTTTAGAATATTATAACCTTGCAGGGGTTTGTACTCTCTTTGAGGGTTTCAGTCTCCTCAATGACTAATAACTCTTCTAGAGTTGATTTTTCAGAGAATGTGGATTTTGTAGCTTGAGTATTATTTTCAATAGAATCGTGATTTTTATTCTTCGATTCCAAGGAATACTATCTTTTAAACTATTTGGTTTACCACACTTCTGGCGTGCAGTAGATGATGCGTTTGTTGCATTCTGATTACATCATTCTATAGGAACCATTTGGTATATATGATTTTGTTACTCTAGCCACATTTGTAAATGCATATGACAACTGATTCCCAATCATCTAGAGATTAACTATCATTCGTATTTCATTTTCACATTAGGTCATACTAGGATATAGATGAGATATTGTTGTCACATTCTATGAGAGTTCGTTTTTCTCTCCAAGAGTGACTTTTTTCTTATGTTTCTCTTCAAGAGAAATTTATTCTCCTCTTAATGGCAGGAATGTTGTCTTATCAAAATGACAATATGTAAAATGAACAATAAAAGATCACTTGTCAATGGTTCAAGATATTTGATAATTAAAGGTAAATTAAAGCCAACGTATATCTCCAAACGACGTTGAAATTCCATTTGGTTTGTTGAGAATGAGCAATAGGAACTTGTAACATAACAAAAAATGTGTAATGAGAAATATCAGGTTAGTGCCTAAGCACAAGTTGTAATAAAGAGTACTGGTGATAAACTGCGGGCTTAAGGCGAATCAATGTTGTTGCATATAAAATAGCATGTCGCCAAGCGGAAACTAGTAATTTTGTTTGTAATAATAAAGTTCTTTCAATTACCTGGATGCGCTTGATAAATATTCTGCTAAACCATTCTGGGTATGTACATGTGGAACATGATGTTCAACATTAATTCCAACCAATGCACAATAATCATTAAATGTTTTTTTTTTTTTTTTTTAATATAACTTCACAAACATTATCTAGTTACATGCTTTTAATTGGATAATCTAGAAATTGTGCTCGAAGTCTAATAATCTAAGCAAGCAACTTAACAAAAACAATATTACGACTAAACAATAAACATACATATGACCATCTTACGGATGCATAAATTAATACCATAAAATAACGAAATGGTCCACTTGGTGGATGAATAGACCTATATATGTCTTCTTGAATTCTTTTAGGAAAGATAAAGACTCAAAACTAACCTTAGAAATGGATGGTTTAACCACTAATTTTTCTTGTGAACAAACAGTGCATATATTCTCATTGGATGATAGAATCTTTAAGTTCTTTAATAGGTGTCCATGAGAATTTTCAACAATTCTACACATCATTATAGATCCTGACGGTTATGCCAAAGTTGAAATATTGTTGGTTTTGAGAGCTTTTCACTCAGAATTATATAAGTTTCAATTAATCTTATAATTGTATAATACAATTTAGATGAAAAAGCTTTGAACTTTTTTAAAATAAGCTTTTGGCCTAAAATAATCTTAGAGATGCATAAATATTCAATATTCTTTTTATTTGCAGTTTCAATATGATATCCGTTACTACGTATATAGTTGAAAGTGAGTAGATTTCTTTTGGATCTACTTAAGTATAATGCACTATTTACACATAATTTGGTACCATTTATTAATAAGATAATGATTCTTCTAAAACCTTCTATTAAGTCTGCAGGATTGGTATAATATTTATCTTAGATTTGGTCACTAACAGATTTAAAAATTATCTTTTGTTTTGAAGAATAGTATGTGTTGTTACACTGTCGACAATACATATATCTGCACCTTCCCATTTGAAAACAGATAATTCATCCATATTCGTCTTTCAGTAAAGAAACCATATGTTAGGACATCATTGATAATAAGATACAAAGCAAAAAGTTATCTTCCTTTTAGTATAAAAGTGTGTACTAACATAATTTTTAAGCAAAAATGACACAAAAATAGACATGATAATATTAAATAGGTGACTTCCTAATTAGTATGAATATTTCCATTGCTAATTGTGTGATCCATTTCTATATTATTAAGAAAATTTGACACATTTAGACTTGTGATGTCTATGGGATCATCATCTTAATATGGAAAATTTGTTTCAAATTTTCATTCCTCTTCATAGAGACTTGATACAAATCAATCAGATGTTTAACCGTACGATAGGTACTCAACTAATGTCCAGGTACGCCACATCTGAAACAAACATCTTCATAATTTTTAGGATTTTTTTTTTCTATGTTTTTGCCCTTATCATGTTTAGCATTATAAACATTTCACTTATGAGACGTTCTTTTTTTTTTTTTTTTTTTTTTTGGGTTTTGATGATTCAAAAATTTATGACCACCATGACCATGATAAATGCGTCCACATTTACGTCGACGACCATTTCCATATCCATGCCCTCTATTTGCGTTAGTGCTTGCTTTTGGAAGTACTATCACACCAGCTGGAGTTCATGATTTTTCATCAGAAGTTCATTATTTTGTTCTATCACTAAAAGATATGAGATTAATTCAGAATATTTTGTAAACTTGCACTCTCTATATTGCTGTTGGGAGCACATTAGAGGCATAGAAAGTAGTATATATTTTTTACAATAGGATTGCATCAATTAGCATTTCATTACATAATTTTAGTCGTAAGGTTATTTCAAACACGACAAAATTATAGTCATTAACTGATTTGAAATCTTGTAGTTTCAAATGATTCCATTCATATTGAGCTCTAGGAAAGACGACAGTTTTCTGATGGTCATATCTGGCTTTCAGATTTTTCCACAGAGTTGGTGAATCTTTAACCGTAAGGTATTAAGTCTTTAAGCTCTCTTATAAATAACAACGAATAATGATCATTTTCCTAGCTTTATCTTTTAGAGAAATTTCATTATTATCTCTAATAGTATCAACTAAGTCTTTGGATTATAGGTATAACTCTATATCAAGAATCCATGAAAGATAGTTCTTTCCAGAAATATTGAGTAGAGTCAAGTCTAGTTTATTGTATCTGACATAGCTATATGCATAAAACAATACAATTAGTGGCATGACCAAAGTGGTAAATACTATATTAACATTATATTCAAAAGAAATTTGTATTCAATAAATTCTTTTATGAATATATCTGGAATTTCAAGTTGCCAGAAATTTCATTTATATTTTTAGAACTTTAGGTCCAAAATCATGATAACTTCAGGTTTAATAAATTAAACTGTAGAGCTTCAAGTTCTATTAATCAAAATCCAAAACTTTAGGTTTTAATTGAATTTTGTTTAGAACTTTAGATTTTGATAAAGTATAATAATAACATTGAATAAAATCGGCAAAACTACACATATAATGTATATCAATAGCACTTAATAAAGTTGATAGAGCCGTATATATAATGTGTAACAATAAATAAGGTTAGTATATTGAGTCTATAGAGCCATCAAGTAATTGAATCGATATGACCGTACATTTATTAAGTTAGCATAGTTAAAATTACAAGAATAGTTTATATAAATAAGTATGAGCAGTCAGTAAATAATTCATAATGAGAATATTCTATTTACTTATTTAGATTATGCTGATAATGTGTTGTAAAATTAAAGAAATAAACTTAAGTGGAAGCAAAATTATAATAGAGAGAAAGATATTGAGTACAAGAAAAACAAATTACTTATGCCTTTATCTCATTTTTGTGTAAGGATAATACACTTGTTTATAATAAAACGAGTATGCTATTATTGACTTTAGAAAAGTGACTAAGCAAGTAACTATCATTTACTTACCAACTATTATGTTTTTAACTAAACTAATAAATGGTGGAATCCACCATTTTCAACAAAAGTAAAAGAGCAAACAAACGTCTACCAGTGAGAAATTAAAGAACGGGGCATAGGTTGACACGGAATCCAAAATGGGCCCACAAGGCCCACCACCTACAGCAACAACATGACAATACCTGTCTTTCAAAATACGTGCGGCAGACAATTTGCTTGTTTCTTAGCTATATACTGAAACACAAAGCCATTTGACCAATTGAACTGCCAGTTTTTCCTCATTGCTTTGAAGCAAAAACTACTACTTTGATTCAATGGAGTCTATGTCTTTTGGGTCCTCTGCTAACGCTCTTTTACTGTCCTCTGGTATGTGTTTTCCCCCACTTCACTGAGTTATGTGTCTTTTATATGTATGACTCTTCACTCCATTTTGTATTCCTGTTACTTAGCTTATCTGGGTACATTTCTTGTATCTGGTTATTGTTTTCACTTTCTTTTGCACTTCAGTTCATTATATCTTCTTTGATAACAATAGGGAGATTGGTTGGAGTCATAAAATGTCACATTTTTTTTATTAAGGAGCTAGTACGGTTCGAAAATGCTCTAAAGGGTCGAAATATTTGACCGATTTATACTCTGTAAAGCTTTGTGCTTTTGTTGGAAGCATATGATAGCCTAGTTGAGTAAACCCAGTTCAAGCTTTCTTCTTTCTGTATTTGTTCATTATTTATTCCGGGGAGAAAGTTCAATTATGCTGATTTTTACTATGTGTCTTTTTTTTAATCTTATTTATGGTAAATTTTTATAGGTAGTAGTTGTTGGAGGAGTACAAGTTTAAAGGCTTGTCATTTGCCAGGTAAGTTTCTAATCTGGGTTACATGGAGATGATAAGCTTGTAGTTGCTTTATTTTGAGGCTGAATCAAGTATATAAAAATTTTAAATAAATGAAGGGGATTCCAGGATTCTGTCTACCATGTCCTAAGAGGCTTCATTTTCAAAATACTGTGCTACGAATAAAATTTTGAATGTGGGTCAAAATTTTTGATGCATCAAAGTTTTGATCGTCTTATCATATTTATGACATGAAAAGTGGCATTATGTATACTTAATAATTTATAAAACTTGACTCTTTAAGGCCAAATAGCATGAAATTGTTTGCTTTGGCCCTTGATTCATACAATTTTAGTCTTGAAATTTTCACCCAAAAGACCTTATCTTAGCTGGAGAAACAAATCTATATATATGGCTAGGGAACCTTATCTAACTAGGCGATGTAGGATATGGATACCTTATCGTTAATTTATCTTTTAGAGAAGGTGTCGGAATTCGTTAGCTAATCATATTAAGGCTCTAATACAATTGTAACAGTCGCTTCTTAAATAGTATCTTTATATCTTCTGTTTGAGCCTGGGTTACCTAAAAAGTCTTACAGTAGTTTAAGAAACCAAGTGCACATATAAAGTCCAGTGACCCTTTTTAACCAGGGATAGTGGGATTTTGACATTTTATGTCTCTTGGTCTTTCTTGGTTGCTATGCTTTATGAGTCTTGGATCTTGGGATATGGTCATTATGCATATCTTTTGTGTTGATACCTTACCTCTATCTCATGTTGTAAGCTTTGGCATATGCTTATTAAAACTTAATGTTCTTGGAGAGCCTTCAACTTGAAATGTATAATTCATGTTTTTATTTGCATAGTTAGTCATCATGAACACGATAATCTCAATGATTATGATTTCTTTGTGTAGTGTTTAAATACTATTGCTAATCATTTAACAACTTATGCTTTGCTAGCAAAATATGAGAGCCTTCTTTACCAATTGTGCCTAGGCTTCAATCCGTCAGTGTAATTACTGTAATCTATTATTTGAATTTGTTGTGTATGAGTTTAGGCTTGAACTACGTGGCAAGTCTATTGATCTTATAGGTGAAGGGTATGTTAGAGTGGTTAGATTAATGTTTGAAAAAATGAACTGAGGCAGTAGTTTGAGTCGCCTCAAGGTAGCCTGCCTTCCAAATGGGCAGAACCACCTTCTCACTTCAGGCGTCTTAGCACTGAGTCAAGACACCTTTGTCTGAGGTGGCATCGAGGTGACTCAGTCTAGGTCAATTAATTAATTTTCTTTTCCTTCTACAAAAAAACACGTTGTACATACATATATATACAAAGGCAGTAGTTTGAGTCGCCTCAAGGTAGCCTGCCCTCCAAATGGGCAGAACCACCTTTTCACTTCAGGCATCTTAGCATTGAGTCAAGGCACCTTTGTCTGAGGCGGCATTGAGGCAACTTAGTCTCGGTCAATTAATTAATTATTTTTTTTTTCTTTTATAGAGAAACACATTATACATACATGTACATACATACATACATACATATATATGTATGTATATATATATAAGCATGTTTTGTCCAAGAAGGTGTCAACTAAAGTCCATACTTCATCGCCATTTTTTTTTTTTTTTTTTAAATAATCCAAAAATCTCCTGAAATCGCTTAGCGAATTCGAGTTCGAAACTGAAGCCCCTAATAAACCCTACGATTTTTGGAAAGCAGTAAATTATAGCCCTTGGCTATATAGGTGCTCATGAGGGTTTGAACCTTAGACCTTAAGGGAGCAGACCCCAAGACCCAATCATTCTTGCTAACCACTCATGGGTAATACTTCATTGCCATTCAACCTTCTAAACTCTAAACTTAACATTTCCTCCACTCAAGCCTTAAGATTTCATCTCCTCTAATTAGGTTTTATTATATACTTCATTATAACATGTAGTACATAGTATATTGGGGAATCTCAATTGCAAAATGAATAATATATAGTAAAGGAATCGGATATCATGATAACTCTTTCGAAAGTAATACTACAGTCAATAGATGATGATGGAAGGGATGAAACATTGGATCTACATTTCAAGCCTCTAGACACACATGATAGTCTATTCAATCTACAATGGTCATTTATGATTAGGATGATATATATTTTTTTCATTATGTTTCATTTTGTTGGGATATTTATATTTATGATGTTGATCAAGCTCATTAAATGTTATGGATGATTTTCTACTTCATTATTTTTTTTCTTTTTTCTTTTAAACTTTATTTAATTCCTTTCTCATTTATGAGTTGAGGCACTGCCTCGTCTCGCCGAGGCATGACTGCCTTGCACCGCCTCTTGCTTTTTAAAACATTGGTTTAGATATGATTTTTGGACCACTTTCTATAGCTTAAACTTTTGAGATGAGTGCTTTTTGGCACTTAGAATATTACCATATTATCTTTGTACCTCCATTTTAACTATGTTTAGTTTGTGCCACGTTTATCATATTGATTAGCCCAGCGATGTTTTTATAAAACTAATTAAATTGTGTGATAGATGTTATGCAACCAATGACTTAAAACAATTTAAATGATGTTGTGTCAGACTCATGATCCTTCATTATCTCAATTATTTTTAGCACAGCTGTTTGAAAAATTATTTTGCTCTGGACAAACTGGTGTTGATTGTTTATAAATTGACCACTCTGCTAAAATGTAGTTCCAAAGTGTGATAGAAAATATGTATTTAATAGTATGGCATACGTTAATACGTTCTTATCATCGGCCTTGATTTTGCTTAAAAATCAATTTTAGGTGTTTATTCTATCATTAATAAAAGGACATTCTTTAGATATATTATGCCTGCTTCTAATACTATTTCAATCCCTTGAGTGACAGGTACTTATGTAAGGGCGCGCATTTTGAGGTGCAAAGCATGGAACATTGTGGAAAGATGTTCTGTTGTGAAGTCACAGTGGCATCACATGATACATCATGACAGAAGTGTGGAGGAAAGATCTATATTTCACAAAAAAAATAATAAAAGGTTTCTAGCTGATGCAGCCTCTGGTCATATTGAGCCTGAGTCTGGTGCTTATAAACGCAAGAGCACTTCAAACCCAGTTACAAATGCCTTGGATGCCTTTTACCGGTTTTCAAGGCCTCACACAGTTATAGGCACAGTTAAGTTTGCATTTAAATCCCACTAATTTATATGTTAATTGGTGGATCTTGACCAAATCCTGTATATTTTTGTTTTGCATCTGATATATGTGGTGTTTACTCGCTTTTATATTTTGGCTTTCTATATGGAGAAGGGGAAAAGGGACCTAACTTTTT
Source organism: Nephelium lappaceum (assembly GCA_021234005.1). NCBI lineage: Eukaryota > Viridiplantae > Streptophyta > Magnoliopsida > Sapindales > Sapindaceae > Nephelium > Nephelium lappaceum. The sequence continues at coordinate 12,634,669 of CM038002.1, read as the reverse complement.
CTCTCAACAGGCATTGAGCATTGTATCAGTTGCTCTTCTTGCAGTTGAAAAGTTGTCAGATATTTCTCCACTATTTTTTACTGGAGTTTTGGAGGTGACGTCCCACATATCTTGATCGATTGAAGAGCTCAATGTTGCGCTTAGTGAATACAATCTAAATGTTTGTATTTTGTATTTCAGGCTGTTGCTGCTGCCCTAATGATGAATATATATATTGTTGGTTTAAATCAGCTGTCTGACATTGAGATAGACAAGGTAGCTTTAAGGATGAGTCTTCCTGATAGCATTTTATTAGATACCTTTTTTGAAGGAAAAAAAAATTCTAACTGCTTCCTTTTGGATGTCAAAGTCCTTTTCACTCATAGTTGATTATATAATTATTGCAATTTACTCTGAGAATCTGTTATCTGAATCATCTATCTAGATTACTAGATATAACATTTCTGACCATGTAATGTACTGTTCAAACAATCTGTGACTGTCACCCACCTACGGTTCTTCCTTATCCAATTTTGGTATGCTTGTGACAACAGCAATGTTTCTGTACATGGAAATCAGCTATATGTTATGTTGAATTGTTTTATTTAGAGCCCTTTCAACCTCTGTATTTTGTACACTGGATAACCCTACAAAAAACAATTTCAAAAATACAAATATTTGGATCTTCTAATTTTGGATGTGTTTGTATTTCCTATTACAGATTAACAAGCCCTATCTTCCATTGGCATCAGGGGAATATTCTTTCAAGACTGGTGTGCTGATTGTTACATCTTTTTCGATCATGGTATGAACAATTTTTTTTTTTTTCCCTTTTCTTAAGCTCGGATTTATATGTACTTCAATGATACTGCACCTTTTCTTGATATATGGTTTTGCCAATTGCAGATGTGAAATGTTTACTCTGCTATATACCCCTAATATTTACTATGTTTAATTTTAAAGGAGAGAATACATTTTTTTTTGTTATAGCGAAAGTAAAATGATTTTCTTATAATGTTAATTTCTTTGTTTTTAGTATGATTTTTTATTATTTCTATATTTTGTTATAATCATTACAGTATCTAGTAACTTCCATAAAAGAGACGACAAGAAAATCAAATACTACCCCCACCATAATTATAATCCACTTTAAAAAATAAAACAACAGTGTTATTTATCATGATAGTCAAAAATTGAAAGATGCTATAATGCTTTCTCTGTTTAATAAAGAATTGGCTGGGTTTAAATTGTTAGAGCTAACTTGGTTTACAATAATTTGATTCCTCTCTCTTAGAAATTTTAAGTAGTCAAACAATATTAGGGCCCATTTGATATTGTTTTTGAGTAGTTAAAATCAACTTATTTAGTTCTTCAAAAAAAAAAAAAAAAGTCAACTTATTTAATGACTTAGATGTAAAAGAAGTCTTCGGAAAATTTTCCAAAAATGATTGTCAAAAAAAAAAAAAAAATCCAAAAATGCGTGTTTAATAATTTAAGTTGATTTGGCTGCAAACATGATTAGGAGAAATGTTATTTTTGTTAAGTGATTAAAAAATAATTTCCCGTGGATTAGTGAAACTCGTATATCTTTATTTATTTATTTTACCAATCTAAATTTATATGAATAGATGTTATTATTTCAATTGATACGTAAGAAAATATCTTGCATAGAAAGGAAAGATGTTGATAGAACTATAATTTGTTCTAGATAGACATTTTGAGTGATGAAAAAATACAGCTTCTTTTGTATGAAAATCACAAGTATAATGCATTTATCACTTCTAAAATGTGTGTATATATATATTATGCAAATGGTTATGAAGTAGAAATCTTTTTAATTTCATTTAAATTAAAGAAAAGATTGGCATGTTTATATTGTATTTATTATATAAGCAAAAAAAATAAAGAGAGAGAGATTAAAATTGAGAACTTTCAAAAGATAAATGCATAGAAGGTATAATTGTTTGAATTCAATTGCCAACAAAATTAAAATTATTTTACATTTGTGTTATTTTATCTTAAATATAATTTTAAGATTAATTTGATATTTTAATTCGAATATTTTGGTTTAATATTGAATTAGTTCAAATGTTCAATAAAAGTTATAATATTTCAGTATCATGACAATTTCAGCTTCACAATAGTTTTAAAAACACAATTAATTAAAAAACTACAACAATACCAAACTTGCCATTTGGGAAACTTATACTTGGATCATGTTAGGGAACATTGTATCATTAGTTGGATCCTTACCTGATAGCTTAAGCTTTTGGGTCTAGAGTTACTAATATCGTATCAAAACTTGGTTTCTCATAGGAATCTTGAGTTCAAGTCTTCCCCTGTGATTATATTTGATATTTGATTTTGGATTTTATTGTGTGTTTATACTTTGGCTTGATCCACTTCCAAGCTAGTCAGTCTATGATGTGAGAGGGTGTATTAGAGAGTTTTATATCATTAGTTAGCCCCTTACTTGATACTGATATCTTAAGCTTTCAAGTCTAGCAATTACTAACGGATCAAAGAAAAAATTATTGGTCAGAGTAGCACTCACTCTCCTCTGTTTGCCTTCTAAAGAACACTTTACTCAGCTGGACTTGGCTATGATTGTTCCATTAGCATTTCATCATGTGTTGCATATCTTATTTTGTAATTATGTTCCCTTAAATCTCAATCTTCATTTTACCCTTGTAAACACATGGACTTTCTTGTCAATAAAATTCCTTGTTTACATGTCCTCTTCATTTCTTTGTTTATGAATTTCACAATGGGAAAGGCCTATTAGATATGAAGCTCTAGACTTTTAAATGTTGAGTATAACTAAGTAGCACAGTCGGAGTGTGATACGTTATCATGAAAAAAGGCTAATCTTCTTCGAATTATTAGCTTTCAGGATCTTATTTTTATTTTTTATTTTTGTGATCTAGAAAATCTGAGCAATGTGGTTGGATTCTTAATCATGCAGATGCTAATATTCACCTCTCATTCTTTACAGAGTTTCTGGCTTGGATGGGTTGTTGGTTCATGGCCGTTGTTCTGGGCTCTTTTCATCAGTTTTGTACTCGGAACTGCATATTCAATCAATGTGAGTTGGTATTACAGTAATTATGTGCATTTTATTATCACCTTTCAAGTAGTTGTTGGATAACTCAGTATGTACTTTGCTGTGGCTATAGAAGACTGTTTCTTGCTTGATCTTGCACTTAAACTCAGATTTGTGCCTCCTTATATCTTTTTCAATAAATGTCAAAAAGAATCATGGGAGTTGGTAATGCAAATAATTACCCTGTGTAGCAATGTTCTGCAGTCAATGAGGGAAGCTGGTATCTGTGGGCTATTGAAGCCAAGCCTGGGTACAATCAAACACACTTGTGCTTGTATTGTTGACCAAATCATTTATTTCGTTACTCTGTTATACCTTTTATTTATGCAGACTCATTCCTTCGTTTAACTTGTGCAAAATCTGCATGCTTTAACTGTTGACGGTTGCATTGGTTTCTATTTGTTTTGCTGCTCTGTTTGACCAATACCTGATCTGCCTTACACTAGGAACAAAACGGTTTTAATCCTTGCTAAAGTTTTGATGATAGATGCACCAAAATTTATTGTGATGTTTCAATACATTTTATGATGCACCAAAATTTCTTGTGATGTTTCAATACATTTTATGACTAGATGGTCCTCTGAACTTCCTGTAATTATACTTAGCAGTCAAGCATCTCTAAAATCAGTGCATGCTCTTAACATGATAATACTTAAAAGTTAGTTACAATAGTATTCATCTAAACTATGTGCATTCAGTTGCCACTATTGAGATGGAAGAGGTTTGCAGTTGTCGCGGCGATGTGCATTCTTGCAGTTCGAGCAGTGGTTGTTCAACTTGCTTTTTATCTTCACATGCAGGTCATTTCACACCTTTTATATATCTATCTATCTGTCTATCTATCTATCTATTTATGCATGACTATCTATCTTCGTTATCACGCATACATGGCTCATCGAAATTTTTTCTGATTATGTAGCAGAATTTGTTTATAAAAAATTGATGTAGGTGTTGATATTGAATCTAGAACTTCTGTCACTTGCTATCACATGCATACATGCATGGCTCATCAAGATATTTCTGATTATGTATTAAAATGTCTTTATAAGGATGTTTGTCTATCTATCTATTCATCTCTTCCTATCACACATGCAAGACTCATTAAGGTTATTTTCAATTACATAACACACACATGTTCATGAGATCCATGGCTCATCGAGGATTTTTTTGATTACATATCAGAATGTCAACATGCATGTAGGTGTTGATGTTATCTATCTATTTATTATCAATCTCTTCCTATCACACATGCATGGCTTATCAAGGTTAGTTTTTATCATGTATCAGAATGTCTTTAGAATAAAATTGATGGAGGTGTTGATGTCAGACACAGGAACCTCTATCTATCTATCTTTTGCTATCTCGCACACACACACACACACACACACACACACTTATGCTCACAAGATTCATGGCTAATCGAGTTTATTTCCAATTTTGTATCAATTTATAACAACAATGATGTAGGTGTCGATGTTAGACATAGAAACCCTCCAAACAGTTTTCTGTGCGACATGGGTACCAGTGTTCGTAAAAACGGTACGGTACGGCCGTATATACGCCGGTACGGCTGTACCGGCGGCGAAATGTACTGGTGCGCCCGTACCGGACGTAGATCCAGACAAATGCCGTTTTTGGCGTACCGGACAGCCGTATATGGTCGTCCCGACCCGATACGGCCGTATCTGCAGTTATACGGCCGGGTCGGGTCAAGGCAAGAAACCCGAAAAAATTGCAAAAAAATGAAAAACAAACCCTAAAATCCATTTTGCTGCTCGATCTACTCTCTCTCGCGCGAATCGCCGCTCCTCTCTCCTCACCGGCGACCAAAGCCTCATTTTTGGCCATTTATCTCACAGCCACAAGCTTTCCGGCGACTGTGAAGACGAAATTCGGCGACAGATCCGGCGAAGAAGAAGAACGGATGGCGGCGAAGAAGGGAAGAAGAAAGAGGAGAGAGAGAGAGAGAGAGAGGGGGGGCGGTGAGTGGACGGTCGAACAGAAAGTCTGAAAGTGGTAGGGTTGGGTGTTAGAGTAAAGTAAATTACATAAACTGCCCTGAGGTTTGATGAAATTAACTAATATTTATATTTTGACCCCTGATATTAAAAAACATATCAGTTATGCCCTCAAATTTTAAAATAATAATAATTTTTGTTTTTTTTTTTTAGAAACACTATTTTCGATCGATATGTCCGTATCAACCGTATCGGACGTACCGTATAGTACCACGACGGGGTGCCCGTACCGTACCGTATCACGTATTTTCGAACATTGATGGGTACCCCATCTCTGTGTGAACACTTGAAAAAATGTCACAGATCTCTGACAGGCACTCACTAAATTTTAAAGGAAATAGGAGAATATTAAGTTTTATGGAAAGACAAGTGTTCTACTCCTTGTAAGCTCAGTGTTTAAGAACTCTAATAGAGGCCTCAAAGCTTTATTGGCTTGGCAAGGATTCCAGGGCCCAAAATTTTGTTTTGTTGCATCCTGTTGATTTGCATAAATCATCAAACTTGAGGTTCTTTTATACTGTTTTATACACCTTGAATTCCTGAATAATAACGTAGTTGGCAATTTCCAGACCCACGTGTACAGAAGACCATTTGTTTTTTCAAGGCCTCTAATCTTTGCAACTGCGTTTATGAGCTTCTTCTCAGTTGTTATAGCATTGTTTAAGGTAAATGGTGTTTCATTTTACATGGTGTAATGAAGATCTCATTTGTACAATCATACTTTGTTTTGTTCTTGATTTTGTTTGAAGAAATACAATTTTATATTGCTTATTTTGGCTTTGCAATTATAATTAAGGTGATTGATTCTGCTTTGACTTTTGACCTCTAATTGCATTTGATGTAGGATGTACCCGATATTGAAGGAGATCAAATATTTGGAATCAAAACTTTTACGGTGAATTTGGGTCAAAAGAGGGTGAGTTTCAACACAAGCACATCTTCATGCAAGTTTCCCATGGGTCACAATTTTGTTTTTCATTTTACTTTTGTAAATATTATTTGGTGACTAATTGGCATGGACAGGTATTTTGGACTTGCATTTCTCTACTACAAATGGCTTATGCTGTAGCAATTTTCGTTGGAGCAACATCTTCCTACCTCTGGAGCAAATTCATCACTGTAATGTGTTTAATTTCTTTATCTGCATGTATTATTAATGGCCATGCACAAATATTTGTTCCATCGTCTCATGTCTTAAACTGCAGACACATGATAAAAATATTATTAGCAAATATAAAGCAAGTAAACTTGGAACTTTCTTCTAGTTATTTTCTAGCCAAAAACCAAATTTTAGAAACATTTTGTTAGAGTTTCTTCTGTTTTTGAAACTTCCCAAAAATATATTTACCTACATTACAATAATCTTTGTCACACTCCACACATCTGAATAAAAAATCTCAGGTATGTCTTATTCTACATTGCTTCAGGTTTCAGGTCATATCATCTTAGCTTTAGTACTGTGGAACCGTGCCAAATCTGTTGATCTAAACAGCAAAGCTTCAATAACTTCCTGTTATATGTTCATCTGGAAGGTAACTCTCCGCCTTACCTTTATGAATTTGAACTACACTAAGGCCTCATTTGGAACACGGGATAGAATTAGATTATTTATTAAAGAATAAGATTAGATTGAATTGAATTAAATATAATACTATCTTTTATTTGGTGTAATATGAGATTGAATTAAAAATAAAACATGCTTTTGTAATTGAACTGGATAGGATTAGATTTAATAATTTTCATTAAATAAAATAATTTTAAATACTTTTAAAGTGTTTAATCCCATTTTTGGATAAAATAAAATGTTTTTATGTATAAAAATTATATTTTAATATCAATTATTTTTATTTATCTTACTAGCCGTTAATTAATAAATCAGTGTTCCATTATATATGCATATGTATATATATGTATATTATTTAATAATAATTAAAATAAATCATAATATAAATTATTATTTAATGAAATAATTAGTCCCCAGGACTATTTAATCCATTGAAAGTGTGTGGGACTAAATAATCCCATTGAAATGGAACTATTTTAAAGGACGGACTGAATACTCTCATCCCAGTGCGTGTACCAAACATGGGATTAGGACTGAAGTCACTTAAAATAGTTTAATCCTAGTCCTAGTCCCATGCACCAAACATGGTCTAAAGGAATATGATCACAATTTGCGCACTTTATATGGCCTGACGGTTTTCTTGGGGGATGGGGCATGTCAGTTTGGCATGTTAGGCAGCTAATTCAGTTGCATTGTCTATTGCAAAGAGATTATGATTGCCATGCTAAGAAGACAGCCTTGGTTTGTCATACAGGAAAGGCATGTTCAAATGCCCACTGTTTTTTCTTTTTTTTTTTTATTAGGAAAAGCTACCTTGGTTTTGATGTTATAGTCTTGTAATCTCTTAGGGCACTTTTTTAACACTCATAATTGTTCAGAAGCAAGTTTATTTAGAAATGCTATGTCAAAAAAAAAAAAAAATTATTTAGAAATGCCTGAAGCACACCAAATTTGTACGCAATGCAAGCATATCAATATCTTATTATGCAAGAATTATCCTAATATTGTCTAGATTTCATATTAATTTTTATTTTATGTATCCTAATACCATTTTGACATGAAACCAGCTCTACCTGTGCCGGTTCCCTGGTTTCTTTCCTTTCAGTTGACTGATAACTTGTTTTCTCATGCAGCTCTTTTATGCTGAGTATTTGCTCATACCATTTGTAAGATAGAGTGGAGACCAGGAGAACATGCAGAATTGTTCGAATGATTTGTTATGTAGTTTTTGTGTTTGAATCCTTGGAGAAATGGTGTAGGATGCCTGGAAAATTGCAGGAATCATTATTTACTTTCATGTTTAAATCCTTGAAGAAATGGTGAATGGCACTTGCGAAATTGTATTGGCTCATTTGTCTGAAATGAAATATAAGGAAATCTAGTTAGGAATGTAGGAGATTCTTGTTAGTTGTTACCTTGCCATGATTGTTCTAGCAACAAAATATTATCTCAAGTCACAACTGGTAGCAGCATAGGTGCTACTTATTACACTTTGCAAAGTGGTAATTAATTGTTACTTCAGTTAAAAACTGATAATAATCAGATCATTTGCATGTGTTTTAGTGTTTTTGCATGAAGTATTTTTGTTTAAAAACACTTTCTTTTGAAAGTACTGGAAATGTTTTCAGGAAGTACTGGCTAAAGTTCTCTTTTGGTAAGCAGTTTAAGTTTTCTTTGTTTAGAAAACAGTTTAATGAAAAACTATGTATAAAGGTGGTGTTTGGATCTATTTTAAGAAATGGTTTTTCATTTAAGAAAAAATGGGTATAAATTTGTTTAGTTGGTTGTTTTGTAAAATGTAGTTTTGGAAACGTAGACAACTTTTGGTGTAGCAATTATAATTTAGAAGTAAATATATATTTTTAGGTTTGATAACCATTTTCAATTTATTTTTCAAAAACAAAAAGGAAAAATTAAAAAAAATAGTTATTTTAATTTTGTTTTTGAATTTTGAAAATAGTGTTCTCAAAATGGAAATTGAAAAAACGAATGTGGTGGCAATACAAAATATTAAAAACTATAATAAACATGTATTATTAGGATGCAAATGTAAAAAAGAAAAAAAATCAATGTTAATTTTGTCAAAATATTTCAAAAATTTTAAAATTATAAAAATAAAAAATTAAGAACCAGTTTAGAATTAGAAAGAACGAGATCCTTTTTTTTTTTTTTTTTTCAAAAAAAAAGTAAGAACCAGATCCAAGAACTAAGAGAACCAAATCCAAAAAGTAAAATGTAAAAAGCATCCCTAAAACAATTAATGTTGACTAACAGAAGGACCAAATTGGATGAGCTTTGGAAAATTTTCAATAACACAATCGTGGTTATAAATAAGATAAAATATAAGGATTGAAATGGAAAATTACGAAACGTTTTTTATTTTAAGAAGGTTTTTACAAAACGTGGGGTTTAATAAGTAGCGGAAACCCAAAGCCAACATAAAAAGAAGCATCCTCTTCACAAAAACCCTAGCAACAGTCAACTGGCAGTCCCTAACATTGCGTCGTCATGGAGGGGTCCGTAGAAGACACAGCCAAAGCCGTCTCAAAGCTAGCCGTCGACTCCTTCTCCACCGATCCTTCAGCACCTCCCACAGAAACCATCAGCAAGAAGTCTCTCTCTCTCTCTCTCTCTCTCGTTTTCATTTCTCAGTACTACTTTTAGTGTTACTCGTTCATTGATTGATTTTTCATTTCTTTTATGGTTCAATTGTGTGCAGTGCACTCAAGAAGGCAATGAAGAATCAACAGCGAGAAGAAGAGAAGCGCCGCAAAGAGCAGGAAAAGGCCAAACAGGTCCTGTCTCTTCATTCTAAGCTGCACCTTTTATTGATGTTTCTCAATGTTGTGGAATTAGATGTACTAAGTTATGCTTGAAGTTGTTAAAAATAATTTGTAGTGTTTTGGAATGTATTACAGAATGTTATATGTTCCTCTTACCAAGACCTTTTACAAATATGGTTTTGTTGGGAATTTGATGATATTGAATGAAGAGGCTGTTCGTTTTCTTGCTGATGCCAATCACAAATTGATGTTATGCCTTGTTTGATTGTTATTGATCGTGATGGTTTGTGATCCTTTGTGTTCGGACGTCTTATCTTGTTGATGGGATTCTGTTATGGTTAGCAAAAGATGTCTTTTATGTTTTCAGGCTGCAGCCAAGGCCAGCTCCCAGAGTCAGAAACCAGCAGCTGATGATGAGGATATGGATCCGACGGTATACTTATATTGGCTTTCTAGTTTGGTGGCTTTTTTTGCAAACCTTTTTGGACATAATGATAAACTTCTTTTTTTGTTGTTATTTATTTATTTATTTTTTGTTGTGTTCTGCAGCAATACTTCGAAAACAGGCTGAAATATCTTGCTACACAGAAGGCTGATGGAAAAAATCCATATCCTCACAAATTTTTTGTCACATTGTCAATCCTTGAGTATATTGAGAAATATGAAAGCTTAAATAATGGGGAGCATCGTGAGAGTGATGAAGTATCTTTGGCAGGTATGAAAAACATTGATTTTAAAATCATACATATCCTGTGACTTTTTTTTTTCCCTAAAAAACTAAAGTTTATTATTTTTTTGTTATGCTAGGAAGAATTATGAGCAAAAGATCATCCTCATCAAAGCTCTTCTTCTATGATTTGCATGGTGGTGGTGCTAAAGTCCAAGTTATGGCTGACGCAAGGTATTTGTTTGTTATCATTATGCTTGTAGTTGAAACCATTGTTTTATAGGGCGAGGCGAGGCAGTGCCTTGAATCGCCTTGGGGTCTTAAGTGCCTCAAGGCGGTCACTTTAGGTAGTAGGAGTGCAAAATCTCGTCTTGGGAACTTGAGGCAGTTACCTCAGGGCCGCCTTGAGGCGAGGTGGGTTGAGACGACAGTGAGGCGATTGAGAGAGAGGATGGGGGGAGTCGGTTTTCAAGGAGATTTAGCAGAGAAACACGTTGCTGACGATCTTTGAAGGGAAATCGGAGCTCAATCCTATAACATCATCTTGATTTAAAGGTTTTTGACGAGTTTCGATGGAGAAAACACATCATTGGCAAAAGAAGATGTCTTCTAGTGGGTCGCTGGCAAGAGAAGATGATTTCTGGTAGGTTGTCAACTTGAAAAGATGCTTTCCGGTGGGTCGTTGCAAGAAAGGGCTTTTTGGTGCGTTAGATGCAACAGCAAATAGAAGAAGGGAGAAGTGTGAGGGATGAGGTGACGGTGAGGTTGGCTCAGTGCAGTGAGGGTGACAACTAATTAGGTTTTTTTGGAAAAAGTTTTACTAAGCAAGTTATATATATATGAGCAAATTACAATTTAGTTATCCAGTTCAAACTCTAATACGAGCGGAGCAACTGTTTGCTTTTATTACAATTGACCCCTCCCATCGTCAGTGGATCTCCGTTAGAATTAATTGATTGAGAGGGAAAATTGTCTTTTGACTTTATTTTTTATTTTTTTAAAAAAATAAATTTTCAAAACTTTAAAATAAATTAAATAAAAAACTTTTTAGTCATATCTACACCGTCCATCTTAAGATGGATGGTGGAGATTAATTTGGAAAAAAAAATTAAGAGATCAAATAAAAAGATGGATGGTGGAGATTAATTTGGAAAAAAAAAAAAATTAAGAGATTAAATAAAAATATTAACACAATTCGTTTTTTCTCTCCCTCTTTTTCGTCCCTCAAAAGTCAAACCTCTCCTTTTTTCGTTGCCTTTGTCCTCTCTCTGTCATCCATTTCTTCTCTTCTTCTTCTTCTTTTTGGTTCAATTCAATTGTCGGAATTGGACCTAAAAATCTGGGTTCGATTCGCTCGATTCCTAGGTTTTTGATTCGATTCGATCATTGAAATTGGACCTAGAAATCTGGGTTCGATTTGCTTGATTTCTGGGTTCAAACGAACCTTCGAATCGAACCTAGACTGGGTTCGTTTGAACCCAAGAATCGAACTCAGGTTCGATTCGAAGTGAACCCTATTGCAGATCTAGGTTGTGTTTTTTGTTTGAGAATGGAAATGGAAGCGGAGATCAGCGATGGTGATGATGGTGGATTTTGTTTATGATGGTTGTATGTTTGATGAAGAAGCTGTTTTTTTATTTTTTTATTTTTTTATTTTTCTAATTTTTGGTTTTGTTGGGATGATAGAAATTCTAGGTTCATTCCCAGATTTCTGCATTTTTTTTCCTCAATTTCTTTTTCCAAATTTTTTTCTTCAATTTTTCTTTTTATTATTTGGGTTGAGCTAGTGATCTTCATGTTTTGTTAATGGAGTTGAATTGCTGATTATTTAGGTTGATGATTTTTTTAATTGGTGACTGTTGGTGATTTTTTTATGGTGATTATTTGGGGTTGAGTTGGTGATTTTTTTGTTGTGATTATTTGGTTTGATTTTTTGAATTGATGATTGTTGGAGGGAGATGGATATGGGAGGTTGAAGATGGTGATGATGATGATAATTAAATAAAAATTTTTATTTAATTATTTAATTTTGTGAGTGAAAAATTTTTTTATTTAATTTTTAATTTTTTATTTGGTCAAATGGGTCAACTTCAATTATCAGGGGTAATTTTGTCTTTTCAATGCTTTGACAATATTCACTGTTAAAAATAACAAAATCTTGTTAACAGTATAGGGGTAAATTGTAATAACACTGAATGTGTTGCTCCGTCTGAATTAGAGTTTGAACTGGGTAGCTAAATTGTAATTTGCTCTATATATATAGGAAAAATTGTGAATAAGCCCCTAACTTTGATAAAATTATCAATCAAACCATGTAGTTTGAAAAATATATAAAAAAATCCCTTCAATTTTAAAAAAATATAGAAACCCCCAACTTTATGATTTCTTAATATTTTGAGGTTGTTTTACAAATAGGTGCACCCCGCATGCAAAAGGTGCACCTTGCGCCTTGGGCTCTAAGGCCCTTTATGATTTCATAATATTTTGAGATTTTTTTCAAAGTTATGGGTGATTTTGTGAGTTATTATTATTATTATTATTATTTTTTCTTTCATTCTGAGTTGAGGTGGTCGCCTCAGTCGCCTCAAGGCTACCGCCGTGCCTTGCCTTTCACCTTTTAAAACATTGGTTGAAACTTATTTTATGTTTTCTTGTACTTCCCTTCTCATTTCTCTCTTGAAGAGGAAGATACAGAATGGGGATAAAGTTTCAAAGAAATCTCTCTCTCTCTCTCTTTTCCCTTATTATTGAATTAGCTATAATATAAATTAAAAATAATTATAAGCGCACAACACTATTATGATAATCAAACATAAGAGACTACTGTTTGTTTTTCTATAAACTTTTTGTTGAATGTGAAAAGAAGGATGTATAAAAGAAACTGAAAAACCTACTAAATAATGGAGCAGCAAAGTAACATCTTGTCTGTTGTATTTTTTATTGGATTGATTGATTAGATAATTTAAAATTTTAAATATCAAACTAACTACATTTTACTTAGTTATAAGGCTTCTGTATAACAATCCTGTGAGAAAGTATTTATTTGATTTTTCTTTCATATTAACTTTTGTTTACTTTTATCATTTGCACTTCCATTAAGTATCCTACCAGTTTCTTGGCTACTAAAGTTGTAGGGTTTGACATAGCCCCGATATAGTCAAACCCAGGGATCTGAGGAAGGGTTGGCGGAGTTCTGGTTTAAAAAAGATAGAAAAACATTTTTACATCTATTTTGTCTTGAGATTTGTCCATATGTTTCTCATTCTCTTGTTGACTTTTGTCACTTATCATTTACAATTCTTTAATCAGCTTGTCAGAGTTGTAGGGGGATAGATTAATGTGTTTGTGGGTCTTTCACATATATTGTGCGCATGTGCATGCACATATAGATGATGATTAAGCAATTTAATTATCATAAGAGAATGACGCTCATGAAGTCTAGTTTGTGGCTGTAGTGTTTTCTTGAAACTTATTTTTATATACCATATAATGATAATAATTCAATGATATAATTAGAGGACTGCAGGATGGTTAATTAATAATTCTCTAATGTTTTTGGGGTCAGAACCTAATACTAGTTTTACACGATTATAATTTGGGGAATACTTAATAAATTGTAGAGTGTTCAATAAATTTTCTCAAAAGAAAAACTTTAATATTTAATTTTACTACGTTATTTGGTTACCCCAATAGACTTGTAATAAATAATGTCAGTTTTTACATTTGCATACGGACCAGACCCGACCTTATAAGCTTAACCTACCTGAACGAGGAAAATGAGGTTGGTTTGGGCCGGTTCAAGTCGGTTGCAGTTTATTGCCAGCTAACTGTAATGATCAATCATTTTATCATTGCAGCAAGTCAGGCATGGATGAAGTTGAATTTTCTAGGTTCCATTCTAGTGTGAAGCGTGGTGATATTGTTGGTGTAACCGGGTTTCCAGGTGCGGATACTAGAGAAGCTGGTTCATTTAGATTTCTTTTTCCTATTAGTTATAGATTCATATATTCATGTTTTGTTAATTTTCAAAGGAATTGAGTTTGTGGTAATGTTGTATATGCACTTATCTTGTAATCTGCTGGCTTTATTGTGATCAGAATGAACCTTTTGCTAGATAACTTTTATTATATTGGTTTAATCTGTTTCTTTTTTCCTTGTTCCTTTAGGAAAAACTAAAAGGGGAGAGCTAAGTATCTTTCCGAGATCATTTGTAGTTTTATCTTATTGTCTGCATATGATGCCAAGGCAGAAAGCAGCTCCTGGTACAGATAATGCCAATGTCAAGGTGAACAAACTTCAATTTGATTGATTTGGTGTTGGCTGAGATCTGTTCATGATGTAAAAACATTGTTCCTTTTCTGCAGAAAAGTGATATATGGTCCCCAGGAAGTACCAGGAATCCTGAAACATATATTTTAAAAGATCAGGTATAATTTAACCTCTAGTATATCAATGATGTGATTTTTTTTTTCTGCTTTAGATGTTTTATTTCCAACGTAGCATATGTGCATGAAATGAGATTTCCATAACCTTGTGCTTACATGGTTTATCTAGGCAAATGAAATTTACATAACCTAGCACTTACATGGTTTATCTAGGCCTATGAAATAAGATATTGCTATATCTTTTGGATGTATAATTGTATTTGACTATCTGATGCAGATGGCAAGATGTGAGAAAATGTAAAATTAAAGAAAATATTTGCATATTTGTGAATGTGATTGGTGTTATGTGGTGTTTTACTATTATAAAATATTACTAGCCTTGATACTATGGAATAGTTATGTTGACCCTTAATTGTAGCATAGATAACCTGTTAGCAAATCGATGTTTTAATTTCTCAAGGGGCTTGTTAATATAGTACTATTATTCCACTTTGTATTTGCTACTTTTTATTATTGGTAAAGTTGTGTACTTTATCACTGCTGTAAGCCTAAGCTTGATCAAGCAGTTAGTTTTCTCATCCAAACCCCATACATTTGGTTTAGGAAGTACAGATTGAATCACTGCATACTCAGTTTGAATTACTATCTATTATGCCTGTTCTTACCATACAAATTTTAGCTGAACATCAATTGCGATTATTAGGTGATTTTTCAGCTCTTGGAACTGAGAATTAAATTTACCTTTCATTTCTATTTTTGCAACCTGAAACTGGACAAATTTGGCCTTGAACTTGACTGCCTAGTAATTGTTGAATAAAATTGTGGTAGGTAAATGATATATTCAGGTTGCAAAATTAATGTTGCACTGACATCATAGTGAATAATGTGGAGCAATAGCAATAAAGACAATGCTTAGTACAACATCATGAATAAAGTTTGGTAAGGGGATCATACTTGGCATTAATGTTATGAACAATTTGCTATTGCTCTGTACCTGAAGAGTCTTTTGTGATTTTTCCTTTATTTCAGTGATAATGAAATATCTGTAGCTATGTAAGTTTTGATGCCTTTGCCTCTTTTTCCGAGGACAGTGATGACTCTCTAACTACTTAAATTTTTAGCAATTTGGTTTGTGCTTTCCTTCTTTTGGCTCTGACCAGAAATCTTTCCCTTTTCCCTACTAGGAAACTAGGTATCGCCAACGTTATCTGGATTTGATGCTGAATCTGGAGGTTCGACAGATATTCAAGACCAGGTCCAAGGTCATTTCATATATCAGAAAGTTTCTTGACAACCTGGATTTCTTAGAGGTTAGTTATTTCAAACTGTTCTGATAATTCACTTTGTCTTTTCTTTTTTTGTTGGTTTTGTTTTTTGAAATAGATGATTCACTTTGTTATGATTTCTATTTTGTTTTGACTTTATAGATACTTTGTACCTTTGTGAAATTATGTTCAGGTTGAAACACCAATGATGAATATGATTGCTGGTGGAGCAGCAGCTCGTCCTTTTGTGACCCATCACAATGAACTGAACATGAAGCTTTACATGCGCATTGCGCCTGAACTCTACCTTAAGGAGCTGGTTGTTGGTGGGCTGGAGAGAGTGTATGAAATTGGAAAACAATTTAGAAATGAGGGTATTGATTTGACCCACAATCCTGAGTTCACCACGTGTGAGTTTTATATGGCTTTTGCTGACTACAATGACCTGATGGACCTCACTGAGAAAATGTTAAGTGGTAAGGGATTTGGTGTTGCAAGAAACTGTTTATTCTGTGTGTTGCATTTATTTATTTATTATTGTTTTTATTTAGACTTATGGACTTCTGATGTACGTTATGTGAAACAGGGATGGTCAAAGAAATTACTGGTGGTTATAAAATCAAATATCATGCTAATGGGCTTGACAAGGAACCCATTGAGATTGACTTCACTCCTCCTTTTAGGTCTGCAAACTTTGTTATGGGTCAATGGTCATGAATGTTATAAATTTAAAAATCCATGTGAAAATCTTTTATGCTAATAATTTATATGATGGTTTTATGTTACAGAAGGATTGACATGATAGAGGAGTTAGAGAAATTGGCTAACCTTCAAATACCAAAAGACTTATCCAGTGATGAGGCCAACAAATATCTAGTGGATGCATGCATCAAGTTTGATATTAAATGCCCCCCACCTCAAACAACAGCTCGTTTATTAGACAAAGTAAACTTCTTTCCACATTTGCTCTGTTACCAACTATAGACATGAATTGTAGAACTTCTGTTATAATTGTTCTGTGTAAAATGCATTATATAAACTGGAGTATGTCCTACCTGGTTCTTTTTCTGCAATGGCCAATGAGTTTGCTGAGTGTGAGTGAGTCTCTGACTTGGCTCAACAGGCTGGTTAAAAACCTACCTATTCATGGTTCGGACTTGTTCAGATTATAATAAAAGATATAATAGAAAGAGGTTTTACACTAAATAAATTACTGAGTGGCTGTTGTTGTATCATAATCAACTTTATTCATAGTCTGCTGTTGTCTATTCAAGTAGTGATGGTTGCCTTTGATTGTAAGCCGTAGTAGGAACTATTCAGAGTCAGTTAACTTCGTTACAAATCTTTGGTTGATAACTTTGACATTTAATGTAGTGTTTTCTCTTCATTAAAAAAAAAAATGTTGATAAGCTATTCTTTAATGATGTTACTTGTGATTTAATCCACTTGAATTCTATCGTTAAAATAATTCTGAATGTATGTGCATGTTTATTGGTTGGGGTTGGTTGGGGCAGTCGGTGTCTTTAACCATCAAATAGAATTGGCAAAATTCTCTGATGTTCTGTGAGTGTACATATGCATATCTGAACACACTTATTCCAGTAGATGTTTTCTACATCAACCTTGAGAGATCCTTTGGACTTGACTTTTATGTGTGTTGTTGTACCTTGAAATTTTCATGGGATGCAGCTTGTCGGGCACTTCTTGGAGGAGACGTGTGTGAATCCTACTTTCATTATCAACCATCCTGAAATCATGAGCCCTTTGGCTAAGTGGCATAGATCAAAACCCAGCTTGACTGAGCGTTTTGAATTGTTCATCAACAAGCATGAAGTATGATAAATCCTACTCGCTATTTTATTTTTCCATTTTAACCTTTTTCTTGAAATCACTGCTTTAATTTTTGTTTGTTATTATACAACTGAACAGCTTTGCAATGCATATACTGAGCTGAATGATCCTGTGGTACAACGCCAGAGATTTGCTGAACAACTTAAGGTATGGCATGTTTAGAAGTACACAGTTATTTGTCAAAAAACTATGTGAGAAATCTACAGATTTGACATCTGTTTTATATTTCAGGATCGACAATCGGGTGATGATGAAGCAATGGCTCTGGATGAGACATTTTGTACGGCACTTGAGTATGGATTGCCTCCTACTGGTGGCTGGGGTATAGGTATTGATCGGCTGACTATGTTGTTTACCGACTCACAGAATATCAAGGTTTGTAATTTCTGTCAGTCTGTCTGCATGCTTGCTCATGTCTGTCATATTGTTTGCACACTCACTGCATCTTACTTTTTGTGGAACAGGAGGTTCTTCTCTTTCCAGCCATGAAACCCCAAGAGGAGCCATCTGCAAAAGGTACTTGACTCAGTAAATATGCTGTAAGAAATTTTTTATTTTCTTTATTATTTTGACTACAGTTAGACTGTGTGAAGCGTGTTCCTCTTTTTCCATCCGGTCTTTCTTGAAACAAAAGCTCTTAGTTTATTTGCATGTGACAACCATTGGTATTAGTATTCATTAATTGAATTATATAGGTATTGCTTTCTACTTCCAAGAAAAAATAAAATAAAATTGTACTGCTTTCAGCTTAATAATTGATGATTGAATTATTTGTATATGTTGGCAGCGGCTGCAACCGCGGGAGTTTGAGATGCTAAAATCTGGGCACATGTTTTGTCTGCAACCTAGGAGGAAATCAGGCAGTCAAGCTTTTGGTGTTATGTTATATTTAGAGGGCTTATATTACTTTTGGTTTAGAGTTGCATGATACAACCCTTAACGATAGGGTGTAGTCCGTCATACCAAGCTTTTATTAATATGTTGAGACTTAAATTCATCAATTTCTTACAATTGGCAAATTACCTCTATAACTTGAACAGAATTGGAACAGTTTTGAAAGAATTGTGTCAATGAAGCCGAGTTTCAGTCTGTGTAGTTTCTTTTTGGGTAAATTACAATAAAGAACCTAACAAAAATTGAAAATATGCCAATAATCGAGTTCATGTGAAGTGATATCGTAGTACCCTATGGTGGTTAACTAGATAAAACTAACGGTTTGATATCCCATTTTGAGTGAAAAGATGTAAATACCTATTTAGAAATTATTATAATTAAAAATTTAAACAATTAATGTAAAAACTTTAAAGTAAGAAGTTAGGAGATAAGTTCTTAGTCCATCCAAAGTTTTAGACATCTGGAGGATGGGGTTCCATTAATGGAAATATGGGATTATATTTTCTGTTGATTTTTGTTCTTTTTATTTTTTTTTTTCAAATTTATTGTGATGAGTTTTTATGTCATTTCGTGTTCTAACTTTTGATATTAGGATGAGGAGTTGTGGGGTTCTGACTGATTTTTGAAATTAATTTGACAAGAAGATGTTGAAGATAGAGAGAGATGATATTGAAGGTTAAAAAAAAATGTTTTTGTATTAAAAAAAAATCTTAATTTTATTTATTTTTTAGGGTAAAATTATATTATTTTTTGAATTATTTTAAATATTGTATGACATGATATGCTGTAATTGGATATAATAATTTTTTATATCATTTATATAATTTTCACATCGGAAATGCCAATTTTACTCTCGAGATGTTATAAGAGCATCTCCAATGGACTGTGGATTGTAGAAAAATAGAGTGTCATGTAGGATTGTGTGAAAAAAAACTCTCTCCAATGCAAATGTCAACATTCACTGTTAAGCTGACTTGGCAAAAAAAAAAATCAACATTGTGAGGATAGCTGTCTACATGTAGAGGGCCTGTTAGACATGCTGACTCAGCAACTCACATTGAATGCTCTCTTCAATGTGTGGATTTTAAATAGAACCATTGGAGACCATTTTTTGATTTGACTGTCTATCAATACTATGTAAAAAGCAATTGTCTTGACATTGATGACATGGTAATGGATTGTGAAAAACAATTCACAACCCCATTGGAGATGCTCTAATATAGTTAATACTGTCAAAGGTACTAACATGTCATATCATATTAACTGCAGTTATTTGCAAATTTTAATTTTTTGTAGAGTACTTAATTGTAATTACCCCATTCGTTTTTGAAAAAAATATTGCACCCGTAGTAACGGCATTGTGGGCTCTAGTTCTTCAAGTTATGGTAACAGTTTGCATATTGGCTGTAATAGCAAGTGTTGTACAATGGAATAATTTTTCTTTACACACCTCCGTTTAGTAGGAGTGATTAAATACTTTATTTGATTTTAATAAATTAAGGATTCAAATCATAATTTTATCCTAAAAGATGGATAGTTTTTTTTTAAATTTAATCTTCTCACTGTATAAAAAAATAAAGTACACATCACCTCTTAGTATGAGTGGTGGAGCACTTTCCTTAATCTTTAAGAGGTTAAGGGTTTAAATTTCACTTTTATTCTAAAACATAAGAAATGCATAGTTTTCTCATAAGTTAATTCCCGCTCTCCCACCATTAAAAAAAAAAAAAAGATGTTGTACATAGAAACGATTTGATTCTTAAGCAATCTAATTTTTTCCCTAGAACTTTTGAAATAATACAATTGAACAATCAAATGTTATGAAAGTGTCTTATAATTACCAACTGCACAATTATGATTTTTTTTTTAAAGTTTTATTTCTAATATATTTGTTGACGTAAAAAATAAGTCAACACTCAGATTAATGTAAAAACGATGAATAGTGAAAAATTTGGAGAGTTAACAAATTCTATCAACAGTGTTAATATGTTAAAAAAAAAAAAAAAAACAAACACAAATAAATAAAGTAATCAAGATATAAAAAAGAGGGATGAAGAGATGAAGAAGATAAATAGGTTTTTAACATGGTTTGGCTTAAAAGATAATGTCTATGTTCACGATTATATTATTGTTAAGAGAAAGTTGAGTTTAGCAGAGTTTCTGCTAGGAGAGCAGATGAGATGCCAACGAGCATACAAGCGCTCTTTTGGAATGTAGGCAGGTTTGCAAAGATATCCGATGCTTATTGTACATGTGAATGACCCTTTATATAGTGTTATAGTTCTTTGCTTACATACAATTTGGTTGCTACAATATAGTAAAAGTTAAGATTTCTCTTTTCTATTTTACATGAAACTACATTGAACAGTTAGATATTAAATCAAACTGTAATTAATTGTTTCCATATTTGATTTGTAATACAATTCTGATAACTTCCCTTCTGAATAGATTTTCTATGCATATTTCTTATTTGATGAAGTTCTTTTTTTTTTTTTTTAATGGTTCGAAGTTTCATTGAAATAAGGAAATATATTAGCTTCTATCAATTAGTAAAAAATTTCGTTTTTTCGAGTCTTTCACACTGTTAAGGAAATAGCAAACTGAAGATATATCATCAGTTGCCCTGTGACTGTGACCTCGAGCTATGTCTTATGCGAGCCCCCCTTAATTTGAGTTAATTCACTATTTTTGCGCAATTGAACTCGTTTGGTGTTTTCACTAGCGTGGCGTTTCGCTGACATCTCGTGGTGTGATAGGGGCATTGGATTGCTTCTTTCTTTATCTAAGCCTTTGGGCTTGTTAGTCCATCGGGCCTTTACTGGTCTTTATTTTTTTTTCCTGCGGCCTGTGGTGTTAGTTTCGGACACAACAATATCTATTATCAGTAGAACATAGATGTTTTATAATAGAGATATTTTGAAAGTCCAACAAAACAGGTTCTGAGTGTGAAATTATTTAGTAATGCTCATTTTCAACTAGTCTTCTAATTCAAAGCCCAAGCCTATGGGCTTGAAAGTGGCGTTCGTCCATATTTGATGAAAAAAAGAAAAAAAAACCGTCACTACTTAGCTGCCAAAATCCTCTCCGGCGATATCACAAAACTACCATGTAGTATTAATATATGATCATTTGAGGAGGAAACAGTTACTACCACCGAGGTATTACAACGATGTAGCTTATCATTAAAGCTTTTAATGGCAAGAGATTGCACTGTCAAACTTCCATCTATGATGTTTCTGACTGCCATGCTTCATTTATATCTATTTTTGTGATTAATATAATCATATCCGAACCTGTAATATTGTTGAAGGACACCGGCATTTTGTTAACATACATGGGCTATTGTCACAGGCCTCTCTCTTCAAAAGGTCTTATCAATCATTTTATAATAATTCATTTTTAAAGTTTTTAACTTCTTTAAAATATTCAATGGAATTGACTAACTCATGATTAGTAATGTGGGGGGACCTATATGGAAGTTCCACGTTGTTGCTGCATAATAGATTGTTTTTGCACTATTGAACTTAAATAAACTTGTGTCGAATTTTGAGTTTGAATTAATAAAGATCTAAACCTTTTCTGTTAATTGAGCTGCGGTTGATCAGTTTCTAATTTTTGCCTTCAATTGATAATGATTGAGTTTAGAAATGTTTTTGTCACTTCCAAGTGTTTTGGAACAGTGACATCAACTCACCTATCCAGTTTTCTAACAAAACAATGAGCAAGGTTCGAGCACCAACCCATCAAAATATGGGCAATTTTACCATTTAATATGGATAGACTTCTTTTGTCTTTGAGAGTAGCATTCTAGATCGTACAATAAAGTCTTATCTCAATTAGGTCTTGATAATTACTCAAGCTAGTGTTAGGAGGTTAAAAAAACAAAAAGAAAGTATTTTGGCAACGTTATTAGCAACATAACTTTATTTCAAAAAAATTAAAATTAAAAAAATGTATAACTTTTATTCTTTTTATTTGTTCTGTAAGATTTAATCAGAGTAGACAAAAACGAAAAATAAAAGCTGTTTAGAATTAAAAAAATTAACATCTTTTATAAAATCACTAATGAGGGTGCTAGATGCCTACCATTGGGCCAGCAAGCTTAATTAGTTTATTCCATAAAAAACCTTCGGGATAACCAATTTTGAAAAGAATCGGATTGTATGTTTTTAACTGCAAAATGGATCCCAATGCCTAGACTTGATTTTGTTTTGACCAATATCTATCCACATGACCATTAAACTTACAGTTTTGAGTTCTCTTTATAATATGTATGTCTCCAGAAGGTGCCGTGCAACATCTTCTACTTCTTTATAACTAGTTTTATAGGACATATATGTAATATAATCCCAATGTAATAAAATTACTGTTGAAAGTGGTCTTGTTTATTACAATTTAGCAATTAGAACGAAGGAATATGACTCTAGCCACCCATAATTTTTTTGCCATAAGTATGAAATCACATCATCTTTCTTCTAAGATATGATCATGGATTATAGAATTATTTACGAAAGATTTGTGAAACCCCTTGATATATAACCCAAATAGGAAAACCTTTTTGATAGAGAGGTTTTTACCTACTTCTAAAGCTGAAAAAAGAAAATTCTACTTTAAAAAAGTCTCACATTTGAGTTTGAAGTAAATCTGTACATTTTAACTGCTCAAAAACTCTACTGTAATTACAATAGAATGAATAAAAAAAATTAAAAAGAACTTTGAACTTAAAAAAAAAAAAAAAAAAAAAAAAAAAAAAAACCTCTTTTGACCTGTACACAAACTTTATTAAATATACATTTAAAGATTTTTTTTAATTTAATTGATTTGATCAAACCTATTAGATTTGTGACCTAATAGGTTTGGTATGTATGGGATGGACCCTTCTCCTAACTTATTTGCTAACTAGGGACATGCCCACCTTAACGATATATCAAAATCACTTTATTAAAAATAAAAAATAAAAAATTATGTACTAATAAAAATCGATCTGTACAAAAATATTCTTTAATATATACGGCCCAAAATTTTTCGTTGTGCAATTTTGGACACCTGCCCTATTACGAATAAGTAAAATAATTATCAAAGATTTTGTAATTTATGGTTTAACTCTTGTTTATATATTATTTTACTTAAGAGAGGGAGAGATTTGATTAAGGTACTTCATTTTCGTTGAGGTACATGGTTTATCTAATTTATAGCATAGTATTGTTAATAAAACAATTAGTAGTTTTATTCAAAATTTCAAATATTTATATACAATCCAATGATTTCCTGATAGTTATATAGTAATTTAAGTTAGTTACCAAACTTTTTTTTTTTTGACACTTGTAAAGTTGTAGGAAGGTAATAACTAAGAAAGTTTGCTGGTTTAAATGAGGTTAAAAATTAAGGATGTTAACTTAGGGTTATAGTAATTGTTTTAGCTAGCTACCTTAATATAGACTCAAAATCTTCACTACTAGAAATCCAGTATAGTTGACTCATGAATTGTTTTTGCATGCAAGCAGAAATATTCCAATGAAGCATGATATCTTGTGGAACCCAATGCATATCCCTTCACTAGTTGGCTTTTAATCCTACCTAGGGATCGATTATTGCTTACTCTTGGAGATTTTAAAAGGAGAAGGACCTTAAAGACAAAGACAGGCAAGAAAATGCCACAGCCACTTGGTTTAGTAAGTGGGATCTATTGTGTACTTTCCATTTTCTCTAAAATAAAAAGCTAGCTAATACCTTGATTCAAAGCACCCACCAAACAAAGCATCTGAACAACCCTTAAAGGCTTTAGCAATTCAGCAATATATTATAGATATAGCCTCCCCTACTCCCTTTTGTTTCATCATCTGTACAATGAAACAAGCCTTGGTGATCATATATATATATATATATATATATAAGAATCTCAATAATGATGCAAAGACCACCAAAAAAATCCATACATATAGGTGGACAGATAAGGGTGGCTTAAATCACTTGTAATCTCCCAAGAAGATGCTGGTTTCTTCAGTGCCTGGCAATAATGTCTTGTTATCCTCCTTGTAGTCAACCTTTTTGAGCCTTTTTCAATTTAATAATAGCCCTTCAAACTGTGATTGGTTGCACTGGGCGACCTTTTATCATCATGGATAAGTTGAATCCGCAAGTGCAATTTGATCATAAAAGTTAAAAAGCGGTAGTAAGTGGAAAATAAGATGATGGTCCGACATGGTATACCGTACATAAAACATTGCTACAACGGCAACTCACTAATTGCCAAGTCTCAACATCTTTGAAATTGAGCCCCATTTGCTTGTCTTCTAATGCGACATTGAAGAGAGAGAGAGGGAGAGAGAGGGAGTGCATATTTATGTACTAAGTATGGGTAGCCCTAATATCCCTCCCACTTTATGTGACTATCTCTTCAAAGCTAGCTAGCAGGACATGTCTCTAGACTATGAAAACAGCCTACGTTTCAAAAGTTGACAATGAAATAGGTTATCACATGTACGGTGTTGAGTGCTTCTAGTTCTACTAGAAGTGTGTGTTTACAATTATGTGTTGTTGTGTTGGAACAGTCAAACCCACTAGCAACAAACAGTACGTACATATAGATGTAATTCTCCTTTTATATAGCTTTTTATTTCAAGTCTCTTTTGTAAATTTGGAATTTGCTAAATTTTCATAATACATGAAAATTGTAACGTTTTTTGACATTCAATTGTTGACAGAGACTGATCTATATTATTTCCAATCATACTGACATTGAATTTCAAAAAGCGTTAAACAGTTTATGAAACTTCACAAGCACATAATGCATGCGATTACCCATTGAGCGAGTAGGTCCGACTACTCGTTGAGTACTCGATCAACGGAGTTACGTCGATCTAAGAACTCTTATATCGAGAGTTTTAGTCGCTTGAAGCGAGTAGTTGCCGAGTTGTGCCATCGGCCCAACTTGGTTAACTAGGGCTCCAGCGCACGAAGCCCTTTATTTATTTTTTTAAACTTGAAACACCAAAACGATGTTCTTTTAGATTAATTTAATTTTTTTTTAAGTTAACCAAAAACAACGTAGTTTTAGGGACTCCTTTTGGTGTCCAGAAACTTAAAAAAAAAAAAAAAAGAAGTTGTGACAACTACCCTTTTCTTCTCACTTCATCTTTGAACTTGCAGACGCCCAACCCAACAACAACCCTCTTCTCAACTGTTGATACCTTCGTCGGTTTGTCTCTGTCAGCGACCGACCAACAAATTAATTAGTTCAGATCAAGAAACAATGCAAACCACCAAAATCTAAGCCTAATCTTGGATATCATTAACAAAGATCCAAACTTTCTTCTTCCATAAACTCGTCGAGGTAGACCGAACCAAGTAAATTTGTCGATAGTCTTGAGTATCGCAGAGTTATCGTAGAGTAGTCGAGTACTCGTTACACACTACTCACTAGATTGCCGACCGACTAGCGACTAGCAAGTTCTAAAACATTGTAGTTACCCAAAAATTTCTAAAATTGGAGAAGCATGAAAATAAAGTTTCTAATAAAAGAAAAGCAAGCAAGATCATGAATCGAAAAGCACCTCTGTACAAGTGATTTTAGATTTATATAAATTTAACTTTGTCTAGAAAAGAGATTAATTAAGCGTGAAAATGAAACCAATTGAAAAGAAGAAAAAACAAAATAAAACAAAACAACAACAACAACAACAACAGCATTTGCCATCTTAATAATACTCGAAAAGTAGATTTGTGCGCAAAGGGGTCAGTGAAGTGGTAAAACACTGCATCCCATTCCCATAAATCATGAGTTTAAGGTTGTATGCACCACATCTCCTAATAAAATAATGAGATTTTCTTTTATGTATATGAGTTATCTCTCATTCAGGTATGGATGACTTTTAATTTATATAGGAGCCACTTATCTGAATCGTATCATCTGTGTCTTATCAATTTGATTCTTATTGTTATCGGGTTGATTGTTGTTTTTAAAAACGAAGAAAAAAAAAAGGGAAACAGAATGATTTGTCTCGGGTGTCATATCCACTAAAAACATCCACCAGCTTGTCAGTCATCTTCACATGCTGCTTTTTCATTTATTCCTAACTTTAATTACTTGTCCCTTTCATAACCTTTATCGCAAAACTAGACATCACTCACTAATTTCACAATTCAAAAATTAAATTTTCATACATTGGACATCAATTATTGGCCCACTTTGGCCCACTTTAACCTGTTGGCTATCAGTTGATTGCAAATTTAATTTCCTCCACATCCATCACCATCAAGAAACTGCAGACTGAGATATGGTTCTACCAATCTGAATTTCAACCTATATAGTTCCAAACGATTTTACGGTCCTTTGTTGCTATTATTAATGTACGATCAAGCTCTATTTGTTTTAGTCTTTCCTTTGAATTATGAATACCAAAATTTATCAATGTCCATATAGAAGATAATCAGTGTATGACTTTGGGTATGGTCCATGTCTTAAGTTACTTTCATTCACGTTACAAAAGAGAAATGTTTGCTCACGAGAAGCATATATAAGAAATTAATATATAAATAAATGGTATTGAAATGAAAGCTGACTATTTGAATTTGTAAGTAGTTATTGCACTATCCTATATTAATTTGCCTTTTGACTTCTATGACATATATATTGTATAGTCTGGGCTTGCATATCTAAAGAGAACTTAACAGGTACTTGGGATTCTTTTGCTAGGGTTTTTTTTTTGTTCTTTTCTTTCTTTCTTTCTTTCTTTTCCTCAATAGACGTTTTCAAACAAAAGTATTCTGTGATTAAGTAAAAAGTATATTATGTGGTTTTTTTCTATTATAAATATTTTTATAATCATAAAATTACTCAAATTTGGATAGGATAAGAACCTTTTTGTTGGCAAAAGAGCCACCCATTAACAAAATAATCGCCAATTTTGGTGGTAACTGAATTCAAAGAGAATAAAAAATGTAAAAATTTTTTATGGTTATTAAAATTAAATTTTTAATTGTAAGTTCATTTTCTCTGAAAATTTATTAATTTATAATACGTATAGTAACAATGTATATTTTACAAATGATAAACCCGTTTAATGGAAAAAAAAGGGTTTAACTTGCTTTAGCCGATCAACAAGATACAGTCAAAAAAAGAAAAAAAAAATCAATTATATATATATATATATATATATATTGTGTGTGTGAAAGAGAGAGAGTTTGACTGAAGGCATATGATATATATAGGTTCATACTAATGCAATGTTCTGGCAGTTAATCATGCCAACAATTGATCACTTAATTGATGAATTAATATATGTACCAAAACAATCTGTCACAAATGAGATAAATATGTGTAGAGAGTAGTGAGAACTGAGAATTGTGAATGAGAATGTGGGGCACAATAATTGAAGAAAACAAACACATGGTACAGGGTGGTTGTGAAGAAGAAGAGTGAGAGGAGCCAAACTGTCGTTATATGGCGGTTAGTATTAATTAATATCACATGCTTACATGTTAACCTGTTCTTTTGCTTGTACGATATTCTGAGTCTTCAAACCTGTCCTCTTCTTCCTGCGTGAACCAAGCGGTTCTTCTGTTATAGATATATATATATAGTCAAACTTTAATTGAAATTAATCAATAATTATGGGTCATGGTTTTGTGTCGAATTGAGATCTTTTGTGTCTTAATGAAGTAAATTATGATTGATTAAAGTTGTTCATGGCTTGTTTAGAGACATACAGGCAGCATGAATTTGGTCGGTTAATTAGGAATAGGTTGCATGCATCATCATTAGCAAGTTAGCAACCCTCTTAATGTTTCTATTTATTGTTTGGTTAAAATATAGTTTTAATTATTTAAATTTAATAATAAAATTAGAGTGGTATAATGGTATGCTCTTTACCTCAAATTTTATGAGTTCGCTTCCCTAAAGTTAAAATTTATTATAATAATTAAAAGTAATAATTATTTAAGTTTATAATTCAATCAAGAGTAACGTTAGGTTATTTAAAAAAAGAATGTATAAATAATATGTCATGTGGATTGTTTATTTTATTAAAAAAAAAAATAACGTATTTAACTCCAATAACTTGTTCTTAAAAATTTGATCTGGCTGCCAAATGCTAATGAGGTCTTCTTTGATTAATTTTATTCAATATTTCATAGAGGTGAACTAGAAATTTGCCGTTGCTTATTGGTGAAAGCAAGATTAAATGGATTTCACTATTTCAATGTAGACCTTTAATGATTAATGGAAAGACTGTTAATCGAAAAGCATGATTCCTCCCCTTTTTTTTAACTTTTCTTTTTGAAAATCTGAAAAACATGTTTCAAAGAGATTATCATGCAAAAAGATATAATTTTAAGGAATCAGAACATGATCATATATGCAGCTGGTGGGCACCAGATTATCATGCAAAAAGATATAATTTTAAGGAATCACAGAACACAATCATATACGCAGCTGGTGGGCACCACCCCCTTCTCTTTCCTTTGAGTGCCAAAGTTTGGGCCACACTCTCATCTCTTCGTGGGTTCAGTTTAAAATAATTTCTATTTATATATGTGGACTTCTCCTTCTATTTTTTTAGAGTTGATTTCGAATTATATTTTAAAATTTATTTTAAAAAATCTCATTTATAATATCTATACTTATAAAATATACTAATAAAAAAAAATTCATATATAAAATTGTTATCCAAAATAAGGATTACGGTCATGAGACATGACCCTGAGCTTCTATCATTGGCTTTAACACTAATTAATGTAATATGTAATTGGAACACCAAGCGCTTAAACAGCGTCTAGGTGGCTAAAGTCTGTTGAACAGCAATTTTTATTTGTTATTCCTAATATTTCTCTCCATTTCAACATATTCACCATAATACCTCAAGGACATTTTAATAAATAGATATATAATATTTAATAAATATTAATAGAAGTAAAAATTGTATAAACAATATCACTAACAAAAGCCTAACCAGCTGACCCTAAGAAAACTCATTCTCTCTCATCCTACTCCTCTCTCTCCCTTCTTCTCTCTCTCACATCATTGTCACTGCCCCTCCCCTCTCGATGAAGTCTATTGATTGTTAAAGTCCGATATGGTGAGTTACTGATAAAATCCGTTGATTGTTAGAAGTCTGATGTGGTGACTGGTTTGATTATTTAAAAGCTTATTTTTATTTTTTATTTTAAAAATAAAAATTAGTCTCCATGACGTCTAGTCGTGGAGACAAATTTCTTCACCTAGAACCCTCGATTAGGGGTTTTCGGATCAGTTGACAGCCACCTAGCAGTAAGAGATAACCGCTTAGGCCGATTTTTAAGACCCTGTTCTTACCTAAATTAAAAATGGACTAAATGAGGGTATGAATTTGTCGTTATTCAACATTAAAAAGGGGTATTTCACTGTACAAAAACGTTCTTATATGTCGTCATTATTTGGCAGCCCTCAAGAGACACACACTCTTCGTTTTCATTTTTATTTTTTCTTCTTTAAAAGAACTCTCCATTGTCATTTTGACTTGCATTATGTGTTAAAAAATAATAACAATAAAATATAGCAATTATAAGGTCTAAGAGGACGACCCTTAATATAAAGCAGGCATGCGTTGTCTTCCATTATTTTTCCTAGAAAATGTTTGTCTTCGATTACTTTATTAAAACAAAATTTGATTTGATTACCTCAATGGTTGGACACTAATCAATCATGATCTCTAAGAATTGTCAAGTTTCTAGTTTGCCTCTCTCATTCTGTCTTTTTCTCTCTTTTTCCAACATTAATTAATGATGTCATTTCACATGATCCACACATTTAAAGTTGACTTCAAGAAAATTATGAACTCACAAACTTTGGTTTCTTTGGTTTAATATAAGCTCACCTGCCTTGCGCCCCTCATACCTCACTCTCACGAAATCTCACTTGATCAAAATAATATTTCAAGATGATTCAACTTCTAAATTGTCTCTAGCTAATGAAGATAAAAATAGTGCAACATTTAATTTAATAACTATACCAAAAGTCATTATCTCTCGTGATTGTGCCTTTTCTTGTCTGTAAAGGATGGTATGAAACTGAAACATAATTGATTCATCCATTGATCGCATGTACATTAATTTTTTCAAGAAAGGTGACTTTATACAAAGTCATTAATACATAGTTTACTTTTTTTATTTTTTAATTTTTTTTAATCTCTTACGATAGCATTATACATATTAGAAAAATCACTTAATTAGTATGTAAAAATGTGGAGGTTCTTTTATTTAAAAAATTTTCCTTCATTTCGAGAGAATTTGATTTTTCTTAATTATTGGATTAAATTTAATGTTCCACTAACGTTAGTGGGAATTGTGTAATCACAATATGACTCTTATAATTTTTTTCTTTTAAAACAAGGAAAGGCCTTACGTCTAAAACTTGTATTGTATGTGAATAGATTTAAACCAAGCCAAATAAGAAGTTGACAACATATGGTACTATTTAGACCACTACTATTTAGGCCACAATCTTCCAAGAAAACGGCCATTTTATTTGTTTGGAACGGAAACATTCAATAATAGTGTGCTATGTAGTAATGGCTTGTATATGGCAAACTTATGACCATATTTTAGTGGTGGAAGCTAATTAATAGTAAATTATAGATAGTAATGACATGAGCCTTGGACATTAATTCCATTTCCAGATTATTCATTCCTAAGAAGTTCCTCCCCTGATAAGATCTGTCTCGTTTAATTAGCTGCGTAAATATCATTTGCGTGTCCGCAAGTAACTCTTTTGTTGACACCATAATCTGTTATCCACGTTTTCAATAAACTAACTAGACTGTTTCTCACGATTTACAAACTAACATCAAGTTACAAGATATAGAACACAGGATTTATTGACAAAAGATGAAGAAATTCACTATTAAACAAGAATAATTAAAGGATTTCTATCTCATCTGTAAACATGGACAAAGATAATAATTCATAGTTGTACTAAATTGAGTGATCATTATATCTGCACACACTGATTTTGTTAAGAGATATCGTCAAAATACTTATGAAAATAAAATTAATATGAAAAGACCCATTTTTTATGTTAAAAAATGAGGTTTAATGATAATATTTTTCGTTTTAAAAGGTTTTTCAGATCTTTTTTCTTTCAAAAATTCAAAAATGTTATTCCTAATAATTTTGAGCACTAAATTTATTATTTTTATTTTTATTCTTGGGAATTTCACATAAAATTATATCATAGTAAGTATGGATATACAAGGTTTAGCAAATGTTTTTCCAAGTGGTTTCTAAATTTGAATTCTAATTAACTAGGAACCAAGAACGGCTGTAAACAAAAGAGAATCATGCGCCCACCATCAGTCTCTCATATATACTTTCTTAATATGGGATTTAAAAGGCACAAAACGATACATATTAACTCACTATATTATATATCGATAACTGCATATATAAAAAAGTTTAATTACTATATTTTATCTGTTGTTAATCTTGGGATTACTATGTACTAGTCGCTTTACAGAAGCAACCACTTCTCCAACTTATTATGTCATCATTACTTACATTGCACGTAAGCCAAACTATGGCCAACATCAGCTGAATAATTGTCGTATGTAGTTCTTATTAGTGTAATACAATTTTATGCATGTAAAGTAGCACATCAAGTTTATCACGTGTCAACCTCAAGTTTTAAATATTACAGCTGGAGTCTTTCTTATCAGTTTAAATTTTTGGATTTGATGGTAACTAACATAATATCATAACTTAAAGGTCTCTGGTTCAAACTCCCTTTCTACCATTTATCTCGAATTCTTATTATACGTGTTATAACAACAGAGAAAGTTTAGTATGTGTCGGACATTTATTATCTGTCCACGTGTTTATTTGATTTGTGTAGGATACAAGTTGTTAGGTTTCAAAAAAGTTGATTGACGAGACCTACTTAAGGTCAACATACTGTAGTTCGACCAATGTTTCAAAAATTGATTGATTCGGCCTATTATTCATTGGTTAATCGGTGACGAGCACTGTGTCGGTTCGCTAATCCCTAAATCGGCCAGTTGCAAGTCATTGAAAAAGAAAGTCATAAGTCAGCGACCATGAGTGACAGCTGTCATGAAGAACAGAGTTGTGACGGTTGATGAAAAACAAGAGATGCGAATCGATCGGCATGGAGATGAAGAAGATGATTACAACAACAGGTTCGGCATCGGTTAGACATAGAGATTGCAGCGATGGTTGATGAATAGCAGGGCATGAAGTGCTTAAAGAACAGATCATCGGGTTCAACAGTGATAGGCCTTGAGGATGCGGCGGTTGTTAGTCAGGTCAGTAGGTCGATGGCGACCATGGAAAAAGGAAAAGAATGAGAGCTAGCTATTAGGAGAGGATGAGTTTGTTTTTTACTTGACTTTGAGTTATGTTTAAGTGATGGTCCTTGGGTTGATGTTCTTGAATTAGGCTTGGAGCAGCATTGTGTTTCAAAAAGTGAGGGTTTGTGTGTTTCTGCTTGTTTATATATTAGGATAAATTATATAAAACTCCTTTGAGATTTGATAAAATTATACCAATATATGAATTTTGACCATAATGATGTGAACCTCCCTTGAGATTCCAAAGATTCAACAGAAAAACCCCTTACCTTTAAAAAGCTGCTATTAAATCTTAATGGTCAATAGTTAAAAGTATCAAACCAATTGGTCAATAGTTATATAATTGTATGTATTTTGATCCTATTATTTTTTTAAGTTTTTTTTTTTCGTTTTACAAATTTGACTCAGTTTAGCTGTCGGTCAACAATACTTGCTAATTGTTTGCTGAATAACCGATAACTCGATGTTTGCTACCTCACCAATTGATTAGCGAGTAGCGAGTTTTGAAACCTTGAGTTCGACCTCACTACAACCCTTTAATTCATATTATGTTAAAGGTCCAATTTTCTTGGAGGTTTTTCATACTTTAATTAATTATATTTGGTTAATTTGTTACATTTTAATTAATATATTATGGAAAGAAAGAAATAAATTTTTTTTCTCATATTCCTTCTCATTTTATAATATTTAATCTTGTATAGTTTATCAATAAACAATAAATAATTTTACATGATGAAGGATTATAGTACTAAGTTAATCTCATCTCCGTGTAACCATCATCTATTAATTGTAGGTTAGTGATTGAGAGATTCATTTGGCCCAATAACTTAGATTCGAGTGGCTTTATAAGAAGTATTTCAAACTGATTTTTTTTAAAAAAAAAGTATAATCTTATATACAAGCCAGTTAGATGAAAACTATTATTTGTCAATATTTAGTATAATGTTCAGACTTCAAGTTTGTACATGGTTTCGTAGAACACAGTTGAAAAGTAAAGCAAACCTTATCGAATAATTAGATACATTCATCAAATTGAAAATTCAATAATAAATGTTATAATTAAAATTCGAGCATCCTGACATGCTAATTATTTATCATATTATCACATTTACAGATATCTAAATGTATCATATATTGATACATATATAAAAGAACTTAGCATATATAATTTTGAAACACCTTACAATTTCTATGAATAGGTTAATATGTTTTCAAAACGTGATGAAAATACAAAGGCTGTAGATGGTAGTCAACATGGTAATTGATAAATGCTATCAAAGCATTACAAAATTAGGGCACATTTGATATCATATTTTAAAATGTGGTTTTTGAAAACTATTATTAAAATAAAAGTTTGTTTTGAAATGACTTTATATATATATATATATATATAATTCTCTAAACTAAAAATAAAGTTATTGTTCTTTAAAAATGAGTAAAATAGTGGATGGGAGGAAAAAAATAATAGTTTGTTTTGAAAATGATAAAAAAAAATGATAATTTTATTTATAGCTTTTTAACAACTGCTTTTATTAACAAAAACAATATTTGACAAATATTTAATCAAACACATTTTGATTTTGTTTTTCACTTTTCTAAAATAATAAAAATAGGGATGCTATTGGCAGTCCACCAAATATATTTTTACTCCCTAAATTGATATATATTTTTAATAATGATATTTTAAATATAAATTAAAATAACTAAGAAAGACAAAAAAAAGGGAAAAAAAAAAAGAACTTTCGAAGACACTACAAATTAGTTTTTTGTTTGATCCCAAAGCAATAGAAAATAATATGTAATTAGAGGTAAATTTTAAAGTGATGAAAAATCAGAAAAATTCAAATAATAATGAAGAAATAAATTGTCACCATTTCGTTTTGTACTTAACAGCTTTTTTTTTTTTTTTTTTGTTGAATGTGCTGAAATTTTAAAGATATAGTTTAATATTAATTTATCTAGCTGAATTGAATTCGTTGATTTATACATATATTGCGTTAGTAATTAGTAAAAATTTCATCAAATTCCTAAAAAAAAATGAATATAAAAAATTAACAATTGGTATATTAAAACAAAATTGAGTATATTTTAAAGTCTAACTAATTATTTTTTAATTATATGTTTTTAAAATAGAAATTGAGTGTCCAAAAATAAATCGGATGATACTAAAACAAAGCGAAGTCGTTTAGAATTTTTTTACTCTTAATTTTAGAATGTAATTTTTTTTTCCGAAAGAAAAAGGTATTAAAAGGGGAAAATAAAAATGATGGTAAGAAATAATCCCAAAGAGCAACTTAGTAATTAGGTGAAAAGAATTTAAGGTATAATCGAATAATCGGGACTAGTAGCAATAAGCATTAGGACACGACCTAAAGATCAATTTTCGCGCGGGGTGGGGGGGGGGGGGGGGGGGGGGGGGGGGGGTGTGGTGTGGGTGTGGGTGTGGGTTGTGAGACACGACCCAATGATCAACTCTTAGAAACAGGAGGGGTCTATCCGTAAAGTAAGTGAAGGCGGGGAGGGTGGGGATGGGACACGACCTAAGGATCAACTCTCAGTAATGAGAGGGGGCCTATCCACAAAGTAAGTAGGTTGGGTGGTAAGGGGGGGGGAGGGCGCACAACTCATAGATAAATTACCACACATTATGGTGGTGAGTGAGTTTAAATTGAGTACACCATGTCAAGTGAGGTCCCTAACTACTAAGGCATCTTGTTTTTGCTTGAAAAGAAGCTTATTGCAAAATATATAAATATAGGTTTAACAGAATAAAATGTCATTAAAATGGGAAACTGAAGCCAAAGGAAATAAAAGATGACACGTGTAAGAAACAAAAAAATCTGATGAATTTTAAAAATAAAATATGTTTGATAAATTATTGAATATTATATATATATTTCTTAATAATTTGATAGAAATTTCCAACAAACTATAAAGATAATCCTATCTTATATGTAATATTAATTATCATGTCAAATCGTGCAAAGTGCAAACTACTCTTTGATGAAAACATAGTCACATATTTTTTAAGCCTAATAAAATGAAGTCAAATGATTATACGAAATATAATTTTAGCTACTTGTAATTAATTAGGTCTATTATTGTATCGATGACTTCATGTTGGAGTGCATGCACGCGAACGTGATTGGGGCTTATAAGTGACATCATCCGCAAAACACCTCATCATTGAATTTAAAAGTTTTTACTCAAATTAGTAATCAACATGTGTATTAAATCTAATAAAAATAAAGAAGAATTGTATTTTTTATTGTTCTTGCTAGGTGATAACTCTACATAGAACCTTGGGGAAGTAAGTGATCAATATTTTAATTGAAAAGAAGACTGCTTTGAGAATCTTACTAGGGTTCCACATAAAAGAATCTCATTAGAGTTGATAAATTAAGATAATTTAAAAAGGGGAAAAAAATCCAAAAACCGATCTCACATTTGACTGAAATTACACATAACTTAGTAGTTTCCGAATTGCATTTAACAACCTCAAACATTATAAGATTTTACTTAGTTGCGAAAGAACGTAATTTTATCTAATTTCGAAGTATACCTATTTTCCGCTTAGTAGATTTTTGAAATTTTTCGCTATAAATATATTGGTAAATGACCAACGTCCAATGTGATATGGTAATCAATAATACTTTTCCAATATAACTGTTTCATAAGTTGGAGTAATTAAACTGTATGAAATCTTTCATACGAAGGCAGATTCAGCTATGGCATTCAACATTTGTTGTAACGTATCCGAATGATAACCCTAATCCACATAGTTAATCAGTAATGGGACTCTAACTTGGGGTGATAATTGTAACATTCGATTGAAGGAGAGTCTGTAGGTAATAATGGACATTTGATTTACAAATACAAAAACAATTTTAAGAATTATGATACAATTATATAAAAGAAAAGCTTAAGTTGTGGATTTTTTTTTTCTTTCTTTTTGAAAAGGTATATTAAGGAATCTTGGCATTTGAAATATGAGAAGACATTTAATACAATGTTCAAAAACTAATTTTTTTTTCAAATAAAAACCAAAAAATAAATATATTTTATTTTCCATAAACTACATATTCTTTTTGGATTCTGCTGGGAATTAAAAATTGCCCATGACCAAGTCCGACTGTTAAACAAGGAAGAAATACAACTGGTATAATATAAAATATTTATTCCAAACTTTGGAATAAATATTTTATATTATAATATATAAAATCTTTCATAAGTCCGACTGTTAAAAGTAGAAGTTTCTTTTCATTTCAAAAAAAAAAAAAAAAAAAAAGTCCGATTGTTATAAATATTTGTTCCAACTTATGAAAGATTCTAGTACGTGTTTGAAAACTTTTTCTTTTTTTGACATTGACAAAAATACTTTAAATAATATAAATTTCTTGATGTTTATTGTAGAATTTTTTTTTTTTTTTAACGGACAGAATACATTTTGGAACAAGGAAAACGATTATAATATTTCCTAACTTTGGAGTAATATCTCGTAGACACTTTATAAAAATGTTTGTTTTCAATTTTTTATATAATTATTTTGTTTTTGGCAAAAGTGAGATGCAAGCTCAAACTGGCTAGAGGGGTGTTATTGGTGAATAATAGATTCGAAGCTAATGCCGAATCAACTGTTCAATCACTAGTAACGATAAAAAGTAAGAACAAACACTTGTGATAATGTTAATTAAAAGAAACTTCCCATTTTTTTAACTTGTGTATGAAACTTTACTGTCTAATGGCGGACTGAAAATTTTAAAAAATATTAGTCGATTGCTTTATAGAATGTTTTTTGTTGGGGCATTAATTAATTGTGATAATATAGTCATGTATTCCTACAATTACAGTCTACTAAAACCCGAAATAGAATGGCTTTCCAAAAAATCCAAAAGAGTTTGATTTCATATATGATAAAAGTAAATAAATTCTTATTAAGAGTTTGACCATATGTCATAAACATTCATAAAAGGACAATTTATTTTTTTTTAATAATTATTAAATAAAAATACTAAAATTTTAAGGATATTAATGCTATGAGATTTGTAAAAACTTATCAAAATTAAACCTTATCTAATATTCATACATAGGAAGATGATCTACTCTCATATATAATAAAGAAAGAAAACTTTCAGGATGATGGTTAATGTAAGCAATAGAACTTGAATCTTTATTATAAGATATAAAAGAAAAGTGCACTATTCCATTGAGACATGAGAAAACAACTTTAACAACGAGTTTCATAGGACATTTTATAATGTATTTATTTGTTTCATTTAAGTTATTAGTAAAAGTTTTCTATACAGTTTGCCCCAAAATTAATAGAATTAGGGACCTTACTTTGTATATGTGTGTGCCCACGCTACCACAAGCCACCTCAATGAGTACGGGTTCTCTCTCCATTTCAACTTTTAGTAATTAATAAACAATTAAGGGAAAATGACACCAAAGTACTTGCACCTATTTCATTATTACCGTCATAGTGCGAGTTTGAACGAAATTACACATAAATACATTTGATCCGGTTTGACTAACATGGATATAACAGAAAAGTTAAAGTTTGAAGGGTAAATGAGTCTTTTAGATATTAAATAAAATAAAAAAATAATTTTTTTAAACTAATAAAAAATAGTCACACTCCAATTTAAAACTACCATATCACACTAAATTTTAAAATAATTTAATTAATTTTTTTATATTAAAAAAATATGTTTTTAATGGTGGAGATCCACCTTCGAGTGAATACTCCAACATCAACAGAAACTTCATTCAAATGAAAAAAACATCAACATAAACTAACAAAACAACAAAAACATTAATCAACATGTCAAAACATTAATCCGCTCATTTTCATTACAAAAAAATAAAAAATAAAAAATACCATTCATCAACCCATCAGAAGCATTAACAAAACACCATCCTCAATCCACAAAAAAATATTTAAACAAATCTTAAGAAAAAAAAATATATTCGAACATCTGGGTTTGTAGAACCCAGATTCAACTGGGTTCGTCGTGAACCCAGTCAAATCTGGGTTGATGGGTTCCTGACTGTGAACCCAGTCGAACCCTGGTTCGACGAACCAAGATTTGACTAAGTTCGTTGTGAATCCAGTCGAATCTGGATCGATGAAGTCAAATTCAACTGGGTTCATGACTACGTGAACCCCTTGACACAACCCAGTCGAATCTGGGTTCAAACCTAGACGCCTAGAAGAAGATGATGATGAACAAGAAGAAGAAGAGAAGAAGCAGAGGGAGAGAGTGAAGAACACAGAAACCCAGAAGAAGAAGCAGAAGAGAAGAAGGAGAACAGAGAGATTGTGAGAGAGAGAGAGAGAAACATTTTGTTTTTTAGTTTTTAGTTTTTAGTTTTTTATAATATCCCAAATATTATTTAAACTATTATAAATTTCGTGAAACGTGACAGTTTTTTATTGGGTAAATAATTTGACATATAAAAAGACTATTTTGCCCTTGAGGTGTTCATTTTACCGTTGATTAACTGTTAGTCAAACTTAGTCAAGGGTATCTTTACGTAATTAAGTCTAAACTGACATCATTATTGTAATAATGTGAAAGGTCTAAGTACTTTGGTGTAATTTTCCCAAAAATTAAAGAAGCATTGCATAATTCTCAAGGAACTTGACAAGACACCACAAATTGTGTGCATTTAATACCTAAAACTGATAGTTAATAAAATAAAGTACCTGAAGCTGGCCGATATTATTAAAAAATTTTAAAATTACGGAGAATCCAATATAGAAAAATATCAAATCTATCTCAATTGATATCAAGGGAAATGACGAAAAAACAAAACAAAAAAAAGGGTAAAGACGATAGATCCTTGATTTATATTTCAATTACGTTTTCCTCTCATATTTCTTCTTTCCATAACTATCAAACGATTTTAATTTCGATCAGGTAAAAGTTCGAAATAGGAGCCGATTTGTGTCCCACTTGAAACCCACCTTGTCTAATTGCTCCAAAGCGTAATCAATGGAGACAAAATTAAAGAAAAGAAAAATGAAGATGATGCACTTGGTATGATGTCTCAGTGACGACAACACTACCTTTGCATAAAAGCAAAGGGCCAAGTGCATGGTTTGAACTCTTGTGCCACCAAGCAAAAGTGGCAGTTTTTTCCCTTTTTGTGTGGGTTTCTCTCCTCTTCATTGGGAGTCTTCCTCTCATTTTCGGGTGCATTAGTTTCGAACCGCGTCTTAATAAGCC
Source organism: Nephelium lappaceum (assembly GCA_021234005.1). Taxonomy (NCBI): domain Eukaryota; kingdom Viridiplantae; phylum Streptophyta; class Magnoliopsida; order Sapindales; family Sapindaceae; genus Nephelium; species Nephelium lappaceum. Next base: position 12,594,589 of record CM038002.1, on the reverse strand, counting down.
TTATATAGAGAGCTCGACAATATTATCCGTGTCTGTAATGTGTGTAATATGTTGAAAAAAAAAATGAAGATGATTAGTTATGACTATGAAACTGATCCTATAGACATAAAAGAAAAAATAATAAATGAAAGAATAGAAAAGAAAGTAAACAGTACTGATAATGTATAGACTATGCTAGCCAAGCCACTTAGCCACCCATTTTTTCACTATCATGACTCATTACTCATGAGCAATAGTTTGCATCCAGTTTTGATATATATATATATATATACATATATGTTAGAGATCAACCTCAAGCTCACATATCTTCTGCAGAAATTAAGTCAAGTAACAGCTTAGCTAAGTCAGTCACTATGCTTACCCAGCTTACTCACTTAGCCATCTAAGCCACTCATCAGCTTAGTTGATGAGGTGTACTTTCTGTTAGTTTTGGAGGGAAAGTTTTTTGTTGTATAAAAAGACTTGTTAAAAGATTTTTCAAAGTAATTTCTAGAATAAGAAAATAGAATCAGTTTTTGAGATCTCTCTGCAAATTCTCTCAACAAATCATCAAACACTCTTTGTTCATTCTTTTTACATGGTATCAGAGCCATAGACCAGCGTCAATGGCAGCTGATTCGAGTTCTTCATCATCACACAGTGAAGACGATCTCTCTCCTACTCACTCTCCAACTCGATCGTTGAATGCTCGCTCCCTGGCCAAGTCTCTCAACTTTTCTCTGCCGATCAAACTTGAACGAGACAATTATATTGCATGGAAAACTCAGGTATTACCTGCTATTCGTGCCTTGGATCTTGAAGATTTCATTTTTGGTACAATAGTTTGTCCTCCTAAGTATGTTAAAGAGAGATCTAGTAAAAATAAGGATAAAGAAGTAATCAATAAGGCGTTCACTACCTGGAAGAAGATTGATCAAATGTTGCTTTGTTGGTTGTTATCTACAATCAGTCAGGGAGTAATAGGACAGGTTACTGAGTGTATAACTTCGTGTGAAGTCTGGAAGCTTTTAGAGAAGTTGTATACTCAGCAATCTATGGCCAAAATTCTTCAAATTAGACATGAACTTCAAACTATCAAGAAAGGATCTAGTACGATTTCTGATTTTGTTCTAAAAATTAAGATGTTAGGAGACAGTTTAAGAGCAGCAAGTGAAAAAGTAAATGATCATGATTTGATCTTGAGTGTTTTAGGAGGACTAGGTCATGAATATGACCCTGTAGTAGTGCTGATTTCTTCGCAGAAACATACCATGTCTTTACAAGATGTTCAGTATCTCTTGTTGATGCATGAACAACGAATTGAACAACTTAACGGGGGATTTAATTCTGAATTAGGAGGAGCAAGTGCTCATTTTGTTTCAGGAGGACAGCATGATAGAAGGAATCAAAGAGGAGGTTTTAATGGTAGAAATGCAGGAAATAGGAGTAGGGGAAGAGGACGGTATGGTGGTAGATGGAACTCGAATGGAAGAATCTCTTGTCAGTTGTGTGGTAGAGTTGGTCACACTGTCATACAATGCTATTTTAGGTTTGATAGATCTTTTCAGGGAGTAAGTAACAATGCAGGAAACTCACACAATGGCAGTAGTTACTCACAGAATGGAAATGGATACTCTGCACCAGTCTGGCAATCTGACAAGAATCAGTTTCACGGCAATTTTTCCCAAGCTCATCTTCTTCAGTCAGCTGCTCACTTTGCTACTCCAAACACAGTCAATGATAGTGCTTGGTATGCTGATACGGGAGCAACTGATCATGTCACCTCAGATTTGAATAATCTCTCCATCTCATCAGAATTTCAAGGCAATGAGAAACTTGCAGTTGGCAATGGGCAGCAACTACATATATCACACATAGGTAATTCCTATGTTTTGTCCTCAACTTCAAACACAAGAGCATTAGTTTTAAGAAAGATTCTTTGTGTACCTAGCATCACAAAAAATCTCATAAGTATCTCAAAACTAACATATGACAATAATGCATATGCTGAGTTTGATTGTGATACTTGTGTGATTAAGGACAAGGATACTCACCAGGAGCTGCTCCGAGGAACACTTAAGAATGGATTGTATCAATTGCAGTTGGTGAGAGATAAGCAAACTAATGCAGCGAAGAAGACTGGTGATATGTCTTCAACGTTTACTTCTTCGAACCCAGTTTATGGTATTGATAATAGAACCTATTACTCTTCAGTTGATAAGACTAGTGATGTTGGTTTAAATGTTGGTGACAATTTGATAAGCACTGCTAGCATGAATGTTGCAACAAACACATGTGATTCTGTTTTCAATAATGATGTGAATATGATGAACTCTACTAGTATGAATGGAATTACCTTGTTGGATTCAGCTAGTATGCATGAGAAAATGTGGCACTTAAAGCTAGGCCATCCCGCTCCTTTGGTTCTTAGAACGGTTTTGAAACATTTGCATCTTAAACACAGTTCAAGTAGACAACTTCTATGTGATGCTTGTAGGTTGGGAAAATTACATCAACTACCTTTTCAGCAGTCAACATTTAAGGCTCGAACACCTTTAGAACTAGTTTATACTGATTTATGGGGACCTTCTCCTATGTTGTCAATAGAAGGGTATAGATACTATGTGTTGTTCATAGACTCTTACTCACGGTATACTTGGTTTTATCCTCTCAAGCTGAAGTCTGATGTCACTCAAGCCTTCCTTATTTTTAAGAAAACTGCAGAACTGCAATTTAGTTGCAAACTTAAGTGTCTACAGGCTGATATGGGTGCTGAGTACAAACCAATAGCTACTATTTTAAAAGAGTGTGGAGTACATTTTCGAATGTCATGTGCCTACACACATCAACAAAATGGTGTACCTGAACGTAAGCATAGGCATGTAGTGGAAATGGGACTTACTTTGCTAGCTCAAGCAGGTATGCCTCTGATTTTCTGGGTAGAAGCTTTTCAAGCCTCAGTTCTGTTGATCAATAATTTGCCTACACCAATTCTTCAGCTTAAGTCACCATTTGAAATTTTGTTCAACAGAAAACCAAACTATAACTATTTTAAGGTCTTTGGTTGTACCTGTTTTCCTTATCTAAGACCTTATTCCTCACAAAAATTCAATTTTCATACATCAAAATGTATCTTTATAGGATATAGTTTACAACACAAAGGGTACAAATGTTTGCACCCATCTGGAAAAGTCTATGTGTCCAGAAATGTAGTATTCCATGAATGTGAATTTCCTTATCAGCAAGTTTTTCCTCCACAACCAGAAAACAAAGGTTCTTTTTCTAGTCTACCGAAGTCAAACTTGCTTCCTAACTCAATGCCAAAATTTTCAAAGGTCAGTTCCTTACCTTCTACCAGAACATCTTCATTTGAACCATCCAAGTTAAATACTTCATGTCATCCAATGATTACTAGAAGCAAAACTGGTTCATTGAAACCAAAAACTTACTCTGCTATCTGCAAAGCACCTACTGATTTAGTGCTAGAAGTTGAACCTAGAACTGTCCATGAAGCCTTGTTAGATCCTCGATGGCAACAGGCTATGCAAGAGGAATATGATGCTTTACTTAGGAACAATACTTGGACATTGGTACCATTTGATAACTCTATGAGTGTAGTGGGTAGCAAATGGGTCTATAGAATTAAATACAAATCTGATGGTTCTGTGTTGAAGTACAAGGCTAGATTGGTGGCAAAAGGATTCCATCAAGTTTCTGGTATAGATTATTTTGATACTTTTAGCCCAGTTATCAAACCTGCTACAATCAGAGTTCTTTTCACCTTGGCTGTCACTTTTGGATGGGAAATACATCAAGTTGATGTAAATAATGCGTTTTTACATGGTGATTTGCAAGAGACAGTTTTTATGGAGCAACCACAAGGTTTTGTCAATTCTCAACATCCTGGTTTTGTTTGTAGATTGAACAAGGCTCTCTATGGATTAAAACAAGCACCTAGAGCTTGGTTTTTAAAGCTCAAAACAGCTCTCTGTCAGCTTGGTTTTATTGCTTCAAAATCGGATGCTTCACTTTTTATTAAAAGGACAGAAGGTCAAGTTCTGTTCCTGTTGGTGTATGTGGATGATATACTTCTGACTGGTACTGATAAACTTCTCATTAATCAAGTAATATGTGAGCTTAATTCTCAGTTCTCATTGAAGACTTTAGGTCAGGTCAGTTACTTCCTTGGTTTTGAAGCTACTAGGACAGCTGAAGGACTACATCTTACTCAAACAAAATATATCCTTGATTTGCTTAACAAGACTAATATGTCCTGCTCTAAGCCTTGTTCTACACCTATGTCAGCTGGAGTCAAACTATCCAAGCACTCAGGAGCACCATTTTCTGATCCATTTCTCTATCGCAGCACAATAGGAGCTCTTCAGTATGTTACTTATACCAGACCTGACATCTCCTTTGCAGTAAACAAGCTCAGTCAGTTTTTGTCATCTCCTACAGATATCCATTGGTCAGCTTGTAAACGCATACTTCGTTACTTAAAGGGTACAGCTCATCTTGGGTTATTTTTTAAACCTGCAACTCATCTTCATCTCGAAGTGTTTAGTGATGCAGATTGGGCATCAAGCGTTGATGATAGAAGATCTACAAGTGGGTGTCTTGTCTTTTTAGGTGATAATCTTCTTACTTGGAGCTCTAGAAAGCAACAGGTTGTTGCTCGTTCTAGTGCTGAAGCTGAGTATCGTGCCTTGGCTCAAGCTTCAGCAGAGGTTCTCTGGTTAACTTCCTTATTTCAGGAGCTTGATCTCAAACTGTCACAGGTACCTATCATTTGGTGTGATAGTTTGAGTGCTAAGTCTCTTGCCCAGAATCCTGTTTTGCATGCTCGAACCAAACATATTGAGATAGATATTCATTTTGTCAGAGAAAAGGTTGCTGCAGGTCACCTTTTAGTACAATATATTCCTACTGATCATCAAAAGGCAGACATTCTTACTAAGGCCTTAGCACAAACACGGTTTACTGATCTTTGCTCCAATCTGTCCTTAGGTTTTTCACCTAAGTTCATATTGAGAGGGGATGTTAGAGATCAACCTCAAGCTCACATATCTTCTGCAGAAATTAAGTCAAGTAACAGCTTAGCTAAGTCAGTCACTATGCTTACCCAGCTTACTCACTTAGCCATCTAAGCCACTCATCAGCTTAGTTGATGAGGTGTACTTTCTGTTAGTTTTGGAGGGAAAGTTTTTTGTTGTATAAAAAGACTTGTTAAAAGATTTTTCAAAGTAATTTCTAGAATAAGAAAATAGAATCAGTTTTTGAGATCTCTCTGCAAATTCTCTCAACAAATCATCAAACACTCTTTGTTCATTCTTTTTACAATATATATATTTATTGTACACAGTATATATTATAAGTACAGATATTATAATTAGAACCTACTGATATATACTCTAAAATATGACTAGAAATATGGTTTCTAAAAACTGGAAGGAGAGAGCCATACATAAGTGAGAAAATTACCATAAACACAATTGTCAAAGAGGCTCGAACCCATCTCTCTAAGGCAGAGATAGGAGGAGTGGTGCTACTGCATAACCCATAAGCGAGCATCTAGTTTTGATGTCTACAACATTGAGTTATTTTCATTTACTATTTCTTTTGACTTGAATTAACATTAATTCATAAACATTTTTTTGGCATTTTTAAAATCGTCAAGGAAGAAAATGATAATTTATTAATCGTTAATAAGGAAAATGAAAATAACTCTTTCCGACAATTGAAATAATAGTATTTCTTTTTTCTAAAAATAAAAAAAGAAAAGAAATATTCATATGTTCACACATCATCTTTAGTATACCTTTTCTTTAATCAACTTAAACATTTGTAAAAAATATTTATATGTTATTTTAAAACTGATGTAGAGGAGTTTAATTAAAAAAAATATATTATAATTGATATAATGAAAAAAAAAAAAAAAAATCAACACCATGGTAGAGCATATTCACAAAGGCATTGAACTTACAAGACTAGCCTTGTGTTTGGCCTCAACTAACAAATAGAAAAATGGATCATCAGGGTGGGTACAGCGTAGAAGAGCATAGACCTAGATACACCTGATCACTACGAGCAAAATGCTTTGCTTGCTACGTATACCTTTAAAGGGAATCCAACGGTCGAGAGCTGAGCTGGCCTTCGCTGCGCTGCATTCTTTCTCTCGTTATCAAGGCAGAACCATCACCACGCCTCTATTATTAATTGATTTATTATTCCAATTTTTCAATTTTTTTTTATTAATTTAATTTAATTTAATGTTATTTATAGGTTGCCAAACCGATGGCTTTTGCTGAGTGGGGTTCCCATAAAAAAAAAAAAAGTCAAATCTTTCTAATAAACGCAACATAACATTATCACCATCTTCTTGGTTTTTTTTTTTTTTTTTTGGTCAAAACATGTTATTTTCTAATAAAAAATGTCAACTTTATCTCCACCATGTGCCACCGGTTTGGTTTTTCACTTACCATTCTATAGGGAACTTTCCATTGGAAGAAAGTTCTAAGTAAATAAATATTTAAGAAGCCATGCTATGATCGCTATCAACCTACTACTTAAACCAATTTGGCTTATGAGTGCTATTTATCAACTTGTGCTCGACTTTTTTAATTATTACAATCTTAAATAGGAATTACTTCTCGGGTAGTCTATTATTATTAATTTGGCTAGATATTTAGAAGAAGATAGGTTATACCCACATAATTATTCTCCTAGTTAAGATTAAAAAAAAATTATTATACTAATTAAAAATTTTGAAGTATACACTAACATTATGTATAGTGATTGTATTCCCTTTTTTTTTTTTTTTTATTTGAAAAATGTTTGAGTCCCACTTTATTCTTAAGAGTATAAATGTGAAAAGTTTTATGATGTTAATTCACCAAAATAGTAATCAATTTTGCTATAATAATTGTTGTAATACTAGATTTACACACATTAAAACCTTAACCTTATGTTGACAATTACTAACAACTAATTAAAGATTGAAATATGAATTTGAATCATATGTTTTGTTATTTTTCCTATATCTGAAAGTAGTGTTAATTTATTTATTTTTCGATGATAAAGTTGTTTGAAAATAATTAATGTGATATTTATATCTATTTTCAATATTAGTTGTTTTGTATTTTTATTTAATATGATACAAATAATTAAAAATAAATAATGTAACAAATTTTAAACTATTTTTATGTAAACATCAATAAGATTTTATTTATAATTAAGATATAATAATGATATGGTATAATGATAATAATAATAATAACAATAATAATTACAATAGTGTTAGGTTAGAATAACATAAAATCATGACTTAAAAAAAGTGACATCAACATTCATTCATTCATTTTCACTTAATTCAAAGATTGTTATCAATTTTCAAATTATTCACTTTTTTCAACATTGGACTAAATGAAAATGGATGAATGAACTATAATAAGTTATTCTAAAAACAAAAATGGACTAAAGTCATTTTTTTTAAGTCAAAATTTTAAGTTATTCTAGTCAAGTCCTAACAATAATAATAATAATAGAACTATAATAAAGTCCCCGTTTTTAAAAAAACAAAAATGCAAGTCAACCGAATTTGGTAAAATCATTTGAAGTAACTCATCTAATGTAATCAATTTGAGCACATTTACATGATAAATAATGCTAGGCTTCCAATTTTTTGAGTTCAAATCCATATCAAAACGATATAATATGTAAGTTATCAACATCTTATAAATCACTGTGATCATTAATATGATGTTGATAACTTACATATCATGTCATTTAGACATGAATTTCGGTAAAAATTTTGAAAATAATAGCATTACTCGTACATGATTCCTCTGTTTAGAAATGTTCTAAATAAGGATTGTAATATGCAAAATCAAATTGTTGATTTATATCATAAATCCATCTACAGACGGAATTCTTTTCTTTTTTTTTCATTAATTTTCAATGTAAATAAATAAATTCTAAAAATTACTCAGTTAATCAGATAAACTCATAAACATGATGTGATTAGTCCTATTTTGTAATTGAGGAGCCAAACCCTATATATTGTGCTATCTGCCGGAGCAATAGGTTAAAGAAAAAAGTAAGTAAAGAAATTAAATGCTGCCAAATATTTTCCATACAAGGCTAGCCAAACATTGTAATTCAATCGGGTGCAAATAAAGCACAACAAACACAATAGAGAATTGCTTTTCACAATTGCATTCCTAAATCACTGCAATTATCGACTGTCTCTACTGGATCAGCTTTAAAAACAACACTCCGCCTTATGAAAAGAACATTATTTGATGATTTGTAATTGTTGTATTTTCTTTAAAATAGTTACAATAAAATCTAATATTAATAGTACAATTTACGAGATTAAATATTACATATATGACTCATAAATTTACTATCAAAACACCGATAGATCATTATTATCATGATAAGGTAAAAAACTTTTCATACATATTACTAAAATATGCGTGATGAAAGTTAGTCTCTAGCACATGTATGAATTGAAAGTGAACTAATTATTTGAGTTACAACTTATTGTATTGGAATTATTGCATTAGATTACCTAAAACATTTTCTACACAATTAAAAACAATAGCGGTTTTACACAACTAGTAAATTTGATAGAATACGTGCTTAAATGAGAATGTGACATAATAAGATAAACAAATTACGAAAAAATTGAGACAAATTCTATCATCGATAAGAACAACTTGTTTGTGTTTTGAAATTTAATAACAATAATTTTGGAGACAAACAGAAAGCAATATGGTTACTCAAAGGAAGGTGTGGATTTTGACGCAAAATAGATAAATCAGGGTGAAAATGACAGATACATAAATAGCGAGACTTGGTGGAGCCCAAAGCGCAAAGGGTATCAAAGTCAAGATCATGCATTCACGGGATGATTAAAACTTAAACGAGTAATATTACGTCGTATGGTAGGATTTATTAAAAATTATTTTTAAAAATAGAAAATAATATAAATATAAAAATAATAAATAAAATAATTATTTGAAAGAAAACGTAATAATTTATTTTTAAAATAATATATTTTAAAAATTATAAAAAATATAAAAAATTATTTTTTAATTTTTAATTGTAGTTTTTAATTTTTTTTTACATTTAAAAATATACTTTAGAAAACATAACATCAAACATTTTTTATTTATTTTTTATATTGATAACTTATATATTACACAATTTAAATATGAATTTAGGTAAAAATTCGTTGAGTTGGATGTTGCTCAAATTTAAATATTAAAATTCCAAAAATACCCACGAGGGTGATGATCGATGTCAGCATCATCAACTTGAAAAATAACCAACAGCAAGAGAGGGAGAGGTAGTGGAGCCCACTGGAGGAAGAGAAGGGATTTAACGGGGGGGGGGTCAAATAATGAAAGCCGTTGCTGTTTATGTATAAAAGGGAGACGCCAATGCCTCTTCTCATCTCATCACTGCTTTCCATGGCCCCTACTTTATCTCTATATTGAATCTCATATAACTCTACTCTTCTCTCTCTCAATATATATATACACATACATACCATACATACTTGTTGTTTCGGTTTGCTGGGTCCATTAAAATGGCCAAGGCTATTACTCTTGAGGAGATCAGGAATGAGACTGTCGATTTGGTATTCTTTTTTCTCTTCTCTCTAACGCTCTCTTGTTTAATTCGTCTTTCATTTCAACTTGAATGTTTTTTGGTTTTCTGACTATGGAGATAAGATCAGTGAACCTGTTTTTTCGATTTTGGTCTTGTTTTGAAACCCACTTGTGGTTGTTAGATCACACACAAACAGAGATATTCCCAGTCGATCCAAGACAAAATTCCACGCTTTTTCAGATTTTCTTTTAACGAGACTACGTGTTTTGTCTGATGAATATACATATACAATGTTGTTTTCAACATTTGTTTTAAATTTTCTTTTACAACTTCTATTTTTTCTCGGAAACCAAATCGACCCCATCCTAGATAATATTGTTTCCAACATGGATATAAGACGTGTGAGATTTATGGAGCTGGGTTTGTATAGCTATAAAGTCCAATGTTTTGTAATGAAATGAATATTAAAATCGAAATTGTTTGGATCAAGTGCGTACAAATTTCTCTCTCTCTCTCTCTCTCTCTCTCTCTCTCTCTCTCTACATATTCTAAATGGAATTAAAAGTACTTTTTTTCCGTGGTACTTTTGCCTTTTTCTGTGTTATAGAAAATGCTTGTTTTAACTGTTTTTCGCTGGTAACTCTCTCCTTCAACGGTACCTCTCTACGCTGCTCTATCTGATCACCTATTTATTTACTTATATTTCTCGGTAACCAACTGGGCTTCTCTTTTTCTGATTTTTTTTGTCCCCTTTTATTTCTCTTCAACTGCACGCTCCTCTCCTCCACATGCTATCTATTTGTCTTCGAAGCAGTGAGCGCGTGTTCGCCACGTTCCAATCACATGTTGAGAAAGTGCTACTAACTATTTCCACTTGCCACGGAGCACTTTTTCCATCTTCCGCTGTCAACGCTTTCTTGTCGGAAGCTCCGAGCTACGCTCTCCGATTCCCCGAGTCAACTTTTCATGACTCATTTAATTTCTTCAGAGTGTACAAGTACAAAAAACACAGATTTATTTATTATTCAAATTAACTGAATTTTGGGTATATTTTAAAATTTAAATATATCAAGGAAATATATATATATATAGATATATATAACATTGATGATGATTAAGATGAGAAATTGTATTGAGAAATAGATATGTGATGGTGGATTGATTGGTGTTAACAGGAGCGTATCCCAATCGACGAAGTGTTTGAGCAGCTGAAATGCAACAGAGAGGGTTTGAGCTCCGACGAAGGAGCCAACAGGCTTCAAATATTTGGCCCCAACAAGCTAGAAGAGAAGAAGGTTGGGCCTTTTTTTTTTTTTTTCATCAAACCCTTTTCTTTTTGTTGAATTCTGAGGTTGGTTGTGCTTGACTTGTTTTTCGAAATACAAAAATGAACAGGAAAGCAAAATACTAAAGTTTTTTGGGGTTTATGTGGAACCCACTCTCATGGGTGATGGAGTCAGCCGCCATCATGGCCATTGCTTTGGCTAACGGTGGTGGGAAGCCCCCGGATTGGCAAGACTTTGTTGGTATTATTTGCTTGTTGGTAATCAACTCCACCATTAGTTTCATTGAAGAAAACAATGCTGGTAATGCTGCTGCTGCTCTTATGGCTGGTCTTGCTCCTAAAACTAAGGTATTCATCTTTAAGTTAGGCTTGTTATTTATTTATTTATTTATTTCCATGAAAGCTGAATAATGATTGTAATCTAAATGATATGTTTCTTTATTTTTTTTAATATATAGTTTATTATTTGTTTATTAAAAATAAAATTATCTAAGAACTGTTAATTTAACATTTGTGTCCTTTTAATATTAGAATAAAATTAGAATTTTGTTATTTTTTGAAGGATAGATTTCGATAAATAATTTAAATTAAGTGAAAAGTTAGATTTTTTTTTTTTTTTTGAGTTTTTGACGTGTAGAGTGGGAAAATGGAACAATTTATTATCTTCATCAATTCTCAATTACACAGCTAATCCATTTTTCTGATCAAGTTTCTCAATTTTAAATTGTTACGTTACTAGCATAGGCCATATATTGTTTTGTGGATGAATATTTGTTGTTACTTGTTAGACTAATATTATGCATATACAAGTGATTCTTATAAGAACTGCAACCAAAATGCATATGAGAGAGAGATTGCATATGGATACTATGAAAATTGGTTTACTGTTTCTGTAATAATGGTTTTTCATAAAAATGCATGTGACAAGGTATAATACAAATTTTCACTCTTTTATCCTATGGCATATGAATAGGTGCTTAGGGATGGTAAATGGAGTGAGCAAGAAGCTGCAATCCTGGTTCCGGGAGACATCATTAGCATCAAGTTGGGTGACATCATCCCCGCTGATGCTCGTCTTCTTGAGGGTGATCCGTTGAAGGTTGATCAATCTGCCCTCACTGGAGAATCCCTCCCCGTGACCAAGAATCCTGGGGATGAAATTTTCTCAGGTTCAACTTGCAAACAGGGTGAAATTGAGGCTGTGGTTATTGCCACTGGTGTTCATACATTTTTCGGAAAGGCTGCACATCTTGTGGACAGCACCAATCAAGTTGGTCATTTTCAGAAGGTGCTTACATCCATCGGGAACTTTTGTATCTGCTCCATTGCAACTGGAATGTTGGTTGAGATCATAGTCATGTACCCAATTCAGCACCGCAAATATCGGGATGGAATTGACAATCTCTTGGTTCTCCTGATTGGTGGCATTCCCATTGCTATGCCAACTGTTTTGTCCGTGACAATGGCCATTGGTTCTCACAAGCTATCTCAGCAGGGTGCCATCACAAAGCGTATGACTGCCATCGAAGAATTGGCTGGTATGGATGTCCTATGCAGTGATAAGACAGGGACATTGACCCTTAACAAGCTGAGTGTGGACAAGAACTTGGTTGAGGTGTTTGCAAAGGGTGTGGATAAAGAACATGTGCTGCTTCTTGCAGCAAGAGCTTCTAGAACTGAAAATCAAGATGCCATTGATGCTGCCATTGTTGGAATGCTTGCTGATCCGAAGGAGGTTTGATTCTTTTTACATCCACAGTTCTTTGTTAATTGTCCTTGAAAAGAAAGGCTTGAATTAGCGTAACGATAAACTCTACGTGTACATTATGCAGGCACGAGCTGGTATTAGAGAGGTGCACTTCTTCCCATTCAATCCCGTGGACAAGAGGACTGCTTTGACATACATTGATTCCGAGGGCAACTGGCACAGATCAAGCAAAGGTGCCCCCGAACAGGTACCCTTGCTATTTGATATCCTGTTTGACCATCGTTGGAAAACATAAATGGAAAAGTTGATTGCTATGTGCTTCTCTTAACAATTTTTATTCTTTGAACAGATCTTGAATCTTTGCAGTGCAAGGGAAGATCTTAAAAGGAAAGTGCATGGTATTATTGATAAGTTTGCTGAACGCGGTCTTCGGTCATTAGCTGTGGCTAGACAGGTTTTTATCTATATTTTCTGAACTGCATTATCTTTACCCTTTTAAAGTGGAAAACATTCTCTTATTGTGCCATGTCCAATATGTTTGCAGGAAGTTCCTGAGAGAAGTAAGCAAAGTGCTGGTGGTCCATGGCAATTCGTTGGTTTGCTACCACTCTTTGATCCTCCTAGGCATGACAGTGCTGAAACCATCCGCAGGGCTCTCAATCTTGGAGTTAATGTCAAGATGATTACTGGTAATCTAGTTTATTCATTTACCTGCCCCACAAGATCAGTTATTTGCTTCCTTAATAAATGCTCACTTGTACAACAACAATGCTCAGGTGATCAACTTGCCATTGCTAAGGAGACTGGGCGGAGACTTGGAATGGGAACTAACATGTACCCTTCTGCTTCTTTACTTGGTCAAGACAAGGATGCAAACCTGGCTTCCCTTCCTGTTGAAGAGTTGATTGAGAAGGCTGATGGATTTGCAGGGGTGTTTCCAGGTGGGCGCTTTTAAAATGTTGGCTGCTCACACAAAATCAAGTTTAGTACTCTCATATATTGCATAATTTGGACAAATTGTCGCTTACAATTTCTTTTGTTCTGCTGTAGAGCACAAATATGAAATTGTGAAGAAGTTGCAGGAGAAGAAGCACATTTGTGGCATGACGGGTGATGGTGTCAATGATGCCCCTGCTCTAAAGAAGGCAGATATTGGTATTGCTGTTGCTGATTGTACAGATGCAGCAAGAGGTGCTTCCGACATTGTTCTCACTGAACCTGGATTGAGTGTTATTATCAGTGCTGTGCTGACTAGCAGAGCTATTTTCCAGAGGATGAAGAACTATACAGTCAGTTCAACGCTTCTTTTTCGTGTTTTTTTCAAAGATAATCTCAAGTTTCCAATTTAATTGACTTATATAAGTTTTTCTTCGTTCTTTTAATTTTTCAGATCTATGCAGTCTCAATCACAATACGTATTGTGGTAAGTAGATACTGGCTGGATTTATGCAATACGATTTACTATGAAAAGAAATGCATGTTGACTGTTCCTGTGTTTGTCTCTAATTTTGCAGTTTGGGTTCTTGTTGATTGCGTTGATATGGCAGTTTGACTTTTCTCCATTCATGGTTTTGATTATTGCCATTCTAAATGATGGTGAGTTTTTAATGCGTTCTCATTCTTCCTTCTATTTTATGTGCTTACAAGGCCTGGTCATTTGGAGTAGTGAGACCATTAACTCTTGTATCTCTTAGGCACAATTATGACAATCTCGAAGGATCGAGTAAAACCGTCTCCCTTGCCTGATAGCTGGAAACTGAAAGAGATATTTGCTACTGGAGTCAGCTTGGAAGTTACTTGGCATTGATGACTGTCATATTTTTCTATGTAGTACATGATACCGATTTCTTCCCTGTAAGAGAGACTTGAGTTTCCTTTTGCCAGCAATGTACATTTGATAAAACATAGAAAGATCCTTTTTTAATTTTTGTTCAGCTTGTAATTTCCATACTCATTAATGCAGGAGAAATTTAATGTAAGATCTTTAAGGGACAATGACCATGAAATGATGGCTGCTTTGTATCTACAAGTGAGTATTGTGAGTCAGGCATTGATCTTTGTGACCCGATCACGTAGCTGGTCCTATCTGGAACGCCCTGGACTTCTCTTACTCACTGCATTCGTAATTGCTCAGCTGGTAAGAATTATTGCACGTTTAATATCCTATTGCAACGCTATTTTCAGCAAAGCATCATAGACATGACATATATTTAGTTTTACATATGATTAAACACTTGAGTTATTTTCAGGTGGCCACTTCAATAGCAGTTTATGCCAACTGGGGTTTTGCAAAAATTAAAGGTATCGGTTGGGGATGGGCTGGCATCATATGGCTGTATAGTATTATCTTCTATATCCCACTTGACCTAATGAAGTTTGCCATCCGTTACATCTTAAGCGGGAAGGCCTGGCGCAACTTGCTTGAAAACAAGGTATATTGTCTATCCTCCACATAGTCTTTCTATGCTAGAATGAGGCATTCTAGTAGTTGGATGAATAAACTGAACACCGTTACTTCTTTGCTTATGAAACAGACTGCCTTCACCACTAAGAAAGATTACGGTAGGGAGGAGAGAGAAGCTCAGTGGGCTCATGCTCAAAGGACCCTTCACGGGCTTCAACCACCAGAAACTACTAATCTGTTCCCTGAAAAGAGCAACTATAGAGAGTTGTCTGAGATTGCTGAGCAAGCCAAGAGACGAGCAGAGGTTGCTAGGTAAATTACCATTCAAATAACCTTCCTATAACGCCAGCTGCTAGTGCAGTTGGCTAAATACCTCTTCCGCCTTATATGAGGTTGAGGGTTTGATCCCTCCTAGTGAGTATTAATAAACACTAGTATGGGTTAACCTCTCTCATTTTGTTATAAGATTTTGCAGTAGTAAATATAAATCTTGAGACAGTACCTTTCTTCTTGGATTTAGTACACTAACCAGGAGCTTTTTGTTGTTTCTCTCGGTGGTTGTAGGCTTCGGGAGCTTCACACGCTTAAGGGTCATGTCGAGTCAGTGGTGAAGCTGAAGGGGCTGGACATCGAGACAATCCAGCAGCATTATACAGTGTGATAAAAGCAGAATAACAGTACTTGAGAATGAAAGGGTTGCTCCAATGACATACCCCAATTCAAGAGAAAGGTCTAATTAGTAAAAAGTTTCTAGACGTGGAGAGCATTTTCTGTGTTATAATTCTCCTACTCTGTTTACGTTTCCTTTCTTATGTGTTGCCAATGCGGGAAGAAAGGATTGTGTTTTCGGTTGCTTTTGCTTCAATATATAGGAGCAATGTAATGTCACTTGTTACACACTTTTCTAGCTTTAATTCCATGTTCTATTTGACATCTCTATGCTACTGCACAATGTTATGATAATAATTTTCTTGTCACCTTTTGATTGATTAGTGATTTTTTAACCACTATATAAGGTGACAAGAAACACTATTTCTATGATATATTGATACCATGAAAACTTGTACAATTAAGTACAAATATGAATTATGATGCAGCAGAAGTTTCAGTAATTATATATGCAGAAGGAAATGGTGTTGATATAAGATTCACTCAGTACATCTAACACTTGTTGCTTAATGTAGTTAGAAAACAGCAGTTACGATATATAAACCAACACTTTGAAAGCCTTTCTCCATAGCATGTGTGGCTTGAAACCAGTTTAGTAACCAGCCACTTTACGCTTCTAAAATCGGAAAAAGGCATGGTGGAGGATCAAGTTGCGCATTTCTTATTAGAGAAGGTTAAAGTTGAAGATACAATTTATGGTGTGGATTTCAGGATTTGTTGAAGGGTTTTGAAAGAAAACGTATTAGAAGTTTAGTAATTATGAAGAAAATATCGTAAAAATATAAATTATAATGTGATGTGGCTTTTTTATATTTTGAAGAGATCTTCTTCTATGTGGCATTAAACTATGGATGAATTTGTAAAATGGTACTATAAAACCATAATGAGTTATATACCATCATCCACTTTTATAAATTTTAAAGACAAAATTGACCTCGTTTAAAATGAAATGTCTAACTTTCTTCCACCAAATTTCAAAGAAACAAAGAACGGTTGTATGGTCTTCGCAAATTGATTCGTGAAAAGAGAATCGATGGTGGAGCGATGGACTACTAGATCGATGGTGAAGAAGGAGTTGTAAATGTAAATAGTTTGTAAGACTTCACAAGACTTTTTGGTTTGCGAACTGCAAACGGTTTATGGTAACAAGTTAAGAAAACACGATTTATAATTTCACCACAAACTAATCATTCCTAATTTAGATGCAAAACTCTGATGTTGTTTATATTCAAATATCTCAACATATAATTAAGGTCAGATAACTACAACATGTAGATTATTAGTGGAAAATTATCTTAGATTTTGAGCTTGATCAACCTTCAGCAATATTTATAGAGAGATTCACAAACTTATGACAACAAATGAGTTTCAATAAAAATGGTTAGCTTCTTGATGTCAAGATTGGTGAAGAACACCAAGTTTGAAATCTTCTGCTAATTTGTGACGATAATATGTCTAAATAAGAGTTAGCAAGTCTCTTTAATGAATGGCAATAAATAAATATATATATATTGAAAATAGTGAAGGGCAATATTGATAATTCATTTTAGCATATGTCTTTAAAACATAAGCTACAACAAATTTTGGATTTTATAGCATTAAATGATAACATTCTTTCTTTTATGCAATGAAAAGACTGTCTATTATAGTATATTATAATTAAATGCTATGTTAGTTAATCACTTTGTAACATATCATTAGTAATAACTTTTTATTATTAATATATAGCATATAAGATGTTCTATTAATAATATGAAGAGTTTTTAAATTAATTAAGCATTTGTGGTTATAATAGCACAATAGATAAGTTACTGAATTCAAAATTATTAATATGTTATAAAATTATTTAAATAATTCTAGTGTTAGTTTAAAAACTCAACAATGTTTTGGTGCAATTAGGTGGAATTTTCACTATTTTTTTTGAACTATAAATTTGAAAATTAGAGAGAAATACGACTTGAATACAATCTCTTTGATGTGACCCTAAGTGTTGTTGGATGAATATGTTGGAGAATTCCAATGACAGTGAACCACAACTAATGGCAGAAGGTGTAGTTATAACACTTGGAAATGTCAAGTAGTGTTTGTATAATTATGCTAAACGTGAGTGAATGTGTGTGCAATTTGCCCTTTATTATAATATGAGCAAAAGTAACTTTTCATGGATAAAAGTTGGTCAATAATTAGTCTTAGATGTGGTCTACGGAATCAGGGGAGGCTGTCGTAGATGTGATAAAAAACAGCCCATAAAGTGAAGGTAAAAATTATGCGACAACAGTGTAGAAAATGAAAGTAGAGTCTGCACTCTTTTGCTATAAAATTAAATCCAACGGTGCACAATTTGTTATCCAAAATAGCCCAGAGACGGCATTGTATTACACCCAAAACAGTCAACAATACAGCTCAATAACAGCCCCAAAAATCTGCAAAATACAACACAAACCAAAGTCCCAAAAACCGCAGAGAATTACAGATGAATGGCTTTAAGATGCGTAACAAAATCATTCTCCTTAAGACGTTATTCATCTCTACTAATTTTATGATATACAAAGTTGCAAATACGTCATTTTGATACAAAGAAGCCTTTGTTTCTTTGTGAGGTGCACTAACAATGACAAGCCAAAATACCGTCGAAATAGTGACAAGTTTAATATTAACGATTTCTATTTCTGCAAAAGGTAGAACATTACCGATATTTTTGTGAGAAACAAAGGTTATAAGAGATGTTAGAGATGTATTTTGTGTTAGTTTGACACACTTATTTATAGATTTCTTGAGACCAATAACTAGCATAACTGCCATTTCAAATTTAACAAATATGACATTTAGTAAAGGATTGTACCTTTTCATTATGAAAATTTCAATTTAATTTATTTTTAAAATTTATCTCACAGGATATTTTGTTATAGGATACATTGTATAGGCTCAATTTCATATTTCATCTAAAATTAGGGGTCTTAAAAAATAATGTATTTAGGTTCAATTTCATCTAAAATTAGGGATCTTATAAAATAATGTATTTTTTGGAACTATAATAATGAATTAATTTAAAAAATAAAAGTATTCACCTTTTGCATTGATCAAATATAATGTTCAAATACTCTATTTTTATCTAATTAATTATGTATAATGCGGTAGAAAAAAACTATTCAAAAATTAAAATCAACTGGTATAACCAAACAAAAAAATTAATAAAGTAATGAAATATTCATTTAAAAATAAAATATAGCTTCAAATTCATTTTTATCCAAAAACGAAGGAAAAAATTAGTTTTTACTAATTTTTTAATAATTTTTTTTTTAACCCTCAAGCAAACTATTTTTATATACTTAAGTTTATCTAATTATCTTTAAATCAAAATTTAAAAAGCACATAATTTAAACCCGATACCAGTTTTTAATGAAAAATAAAACCCGTTATCGGATTTTAATGGGCAATAAAATTTGATACCGCATTTTATTGCCTATTAAAATTTGATAGATTTTATGGAGGTCATAAAATCCTATACCGGATGGATTTTATGGCCCCATAAAATTCGGTATTGAATGTTATGGTCCATTAAATTTCTATCGTCATCTTCAACACTATATCTCGCTGGTAAACTCTATTTTCAAGCTAAATCCAACCAAGTTTAACCAAATTTAACCCTAAACATCAATACCTAAAATCTAGAAAAAATAAATAAAAATAAAAAACTCAAAAAACCACAAAAACTTCAAAAAATCCCAACAAAACTAAAACAATCAACAAATGAAGTTAAAGATCTCATATCATGAGCAATGAAAGAGGAGAATAAGATACGTAGGGGTAATTTGGGTAAAGTGGAATGTTCCAACTGAAAATTTTTTGTTTTTGCAATACACATCAATTTATTAAAATAAAATTTAGATAAATTAAAAAGTTCATAAAAATGAAAAAATCAAGAAGAAAACAAGGGGAAAAGCCGTCTCCTATCCTATATTATTATCCAAAAACTAAGTAAAAAAATTAAAAAATGACCCATGAAAAAAAGTAAAATTTTGCTTGGACCCAAAAGATAAAGTTATTCACTTTTAACCCAAAACAAAATTTCTTACATTTTTGTTATTTTTACATACATGAACATTTCCTGTGTAATATTGCATGTGAAAATGTTCTCATCCATTTGAAATGCCTACAAGTGAAAGTATTCTCGTGCAACGTTGTATGTAAAATATGTTCATATGCTTGAAACGTTTGAAGTTTTGTACGTAAAATATATTTTTGAAATGTAACGTTGCACATGAAATGTTTCAAAGGATTGAAAATGACTAAAAATTATTGAAGTTTCGTGCTAAAATGAATAATGCTTATTTTTGAATTAAAAACTAATTTGTCCTTTGTGTTTTGGTTAAAAGTGAATTTTTTTTTTGAAAAAAAATATCCCATTTGGTCCGAATTTTTAAAGTGGAGAAAATCTTGAATGAAAAAGTATAATCCAAATTCGGTTTGAAATTGTTCAGACCAAATCTTGTCCAAATCCAAAATTCCGAAAAATTCAAATGGGATTGTCCAAGTGCCAACAATCCTTGTTGATTTAACACTACTCACATTTTCACTTATTAAAAGCCAAAATTATTTACCAATACTAAATATCACTTTATGGAAGAGAACACTCGGTAAATCTAATAATATCATGAATTCAAATCGCTAAACCATAGGTAATACCTAAAAAAAGGAAAAAAAAAACAAGCTAATTGAAAAATATGTAAGCCAGTTAATATTAACAAGTATCAATTACTAAAAAATTAATCACTAATCAATTCTATGCTCAAATATTTTGTGGCCAAAATTACTAGAAATACCATATAATTAACCCAATTATTAGTGCAACGTTGAAGTGTATTTTCTTTGTGGGTTGGTTCAATTAATTATGATTATAAATGCATAAATGATATAGCATGACAAAAAAGCAATTCAAAGAACTACATTATTCTACCAAAATTCCACAGTTGAAGACATTCTTTGAGATGCATATATATATATATATATATATTAAGAGATGTTTTTTTTATTAAAAGTACAGTACTAGTACTCATTAAACAAAGAAAATCTAATAAATTCCAATCGCAACTAGTTGGAGTTTAAAAATTAAATGAGTTGAAATCAATGAGACATTTAAGAACATCGACTTGTAACTCAAGACATACAATATAACTTCCAATTTCACTAAGCAATTTATCATCACCCATCTCCTCCCTCCTGGTAAAAGAGACCTTAGCTTCACCAACCGGCTACTTATGAGTTGTTCCTCTTTGGTTTCCCTTTTTGCTTCTCTCTTCATTCTTGGTGGCATTCTCACTTTCTGAGGCCTTCTCGCCTTCTTAGTTAAAATTTTGGGATTTTGGTTAGGATTTGGAGCGATTTCGGTTGAGACATTTGCATGGTGGACACAAGTAGAGCATAGTGGATTGTCACCACATTTCAAAGGAACTAAACTATGAAGAGAGGAACTTTGAAGCCTACACACATTGAGATTTGTTTGAAGATTACGTTTCAAGGCATGGCTCCAAGCAAATAATCCTCTAGTTGACATAACCAATGCCGTGTCCACTTCATATTTCACTTTCTTGTATACCTCGCAAATGCAATCACCATTTTCATCCGGAATTCCCTTCTCATTGACGATCTTCAATAGAGGTGGCATGAAATGATTCACGTACTTCCTCGTAAATGTGCCTTGTACTATCTTGTTTGGCTCGAGAGAATAAATCCGTCTACCTTTGCTAATTCTCCCTTTCATCCTAGAACTCGAACAATGCTGCTAGTATGTCTAATAATAAGGGAGGAAAACAAACAATATCTATGAAATATAAGGTAACTTGAGGTGGTAGTGGTAGTGGTGATGGTTATTATATAAAAGATTAAATAGAAGGAATTTTGGGAATTCGGGTGACTATAGTGCAACCAGAGATATAAAAACGACAAGAATGCACAAAGAACAATGCAGAGAGAGAGAGTCCTTTCTTCTACCACCCATCAAGAAAAATATCGTGAAAACAAGAAGCTTCGGTGATGTGTGTAAACAAAGAATTGGTAGATG